>VDFB02047397.1:77564053-78026254 GCA_007258455.2 Sequoia sempervirens | reverse complement strand
ATTTGAAATATTTTGAATTTGGAGCCAAGAGGGACTCATTCGTCACCCATGGTGAATGGGTCCCACCTTGGACTTAAATGTGGGTGTCGGTAATTAAGTCACATTTAATGTTGTTTTTTGGTTTTACATTCAAAAACACACTTAATTAAGCCTTATAAGGGCATAAAGGGGTCAAATAAAGCATAAGAAAGGTGTAAATAGTAAAATTATGCCTAGAAAAGCGTGAAATCTTGTTACAAGACTTTACAACACTTCAAAATAGGACTTGATGATGAATAAAAAGATGATTTTTAGGTGAATTGTAATGAATAGAGTCTAGAAAAGTGTAGAAATGTTTTACAACACTTCAAAACACCTTTACAAGATGCCCTAATTTGAATTTTAAGGACCTAATGTGAATATTTAAGCTACATTGCAACATTAAATCAAATCAAAATGGAAAAATCATCAAGAGGAAAGGCCCAAAAGACCATGAAAATGAAAAGGGATCATTTTTCTACGGCACACCATTAGAGGGCCTATAATAGAAAATGATTTCTTAAGATATCATTTCTAATATTTCCACCAAGGCTTGAAACTTCTAACCCTAATCTTATGAATTATCTTAAGAGGAATTGAGTTAGTAATTAGAGACCAATAAATATAATATTGGTTAATGTATATCCCCTTGTTGAATTAATTTATATCGCATATCATTCAAGCTTTAATAGCTTCCCAATCTTTCCAAATTATTTTGACTGTAAAGTATCCTAAATTTGAGTAAGTTTATTCATAATAATAATAATAATAAAGAATGACAAGAAAGACCCTTCAAACATGATCACTCATATGAAGCACCAGAATAGAGATGAAAAAAAATTAAAACCTTTCAATAATTCTTACATTAAAGGGATTTGATAATCAATTTGGTACAAAAATATAAGCCTTGACATTGAGTGAAAAGTAACTAAACTCCTCCAAAAGCATGTGGGAGGTAGAAAAACTCTCCATCCACACAACAAGAACCTTTATTATTATTGAATGAACTTGGAGGAAATCTCTAAGAATATTTTAAAGTTTCAAGTAGGATGCCTTAGATGGGACCCAATAGGAAGAATAGTACATATTTTTGGCAGTCAATATTTTTGAACATGGCTAAAATTTCCTTATGAGGGAAAGATGCTTAGTGATCCTATAGGATAACTTATTTTCAATTATAGAAATAAATACCAACCATAACAAGGATGAGGAAGCTTGAAAGTTAATTTTAAGGCTCAAGCTAAGTAGGGTTACAAGAGAAATATTGCATGTAACATTGAGTTTAATATTATTGAATTATCAAACCAAAATTCTTAAAAAATATCCAAACATTGGAAGGATTTTCTAATATGATTTTCTTCCTCTACAAGTGTAAGGAAATATATTCATTTACAAAAATTTCATTCACCAACTGATCTATTGAATTAGGCAAAGTAATACCATTGACCAAATTTTGGGAAACAAACTTTGTTGGAAGATATCCAAATCCTTTGGTAGTAATCACTTAGAGTGTAGAAATCCAAAATATACCAAATATACTAGATTGATGGTCATTAATGGTGAGGCAAGTAGAGTTGTTATAAAAGAGAATTTTAACTAAACTCATTAATTGATGGACAAAGCCTAAGGCTACAAGCATAACAAGAATGAAGAACATTCAATGTGGTTATAGGTTTTTTAAAAATCAATGTTAATAAAAATAAGCTATTATTGTGAACATAAAACCCATGGTCTATCCCTTTCTAGATGAAAAAAGTATTATCAATAATTTATATCTATACTTTTTCATAGAAGTATGTTCAGGGTGCACAATTTGAGGAGGAAGGTGGTGAAACTTTCAAGCAAGAGCCTTGGGAATAATTCTAGATGAAAAAAATATCAATAATATTATCTATACGTTTTCAAAGAAGTATGTTCACGATGCACAATTTAAGGAGGAAGGTGGTGAAACTTGCAAGAAAGAGCCTTGGGAATATATTTGTAGGAGGCATTGAGAAAGGTAATAAATCTCTAATTTTAGATATCTTTTGGATCTCTAAAATTATGGATGCATTTAATATTTTCCTTTATTGATAAAAATTTATAAATAATTAGAATGAAAGGATTCTAGGTAAATTTTATAAATTCCTCTTCAACTAAATCTAAGAAATATTTGTATATTTTCAATGAAATTCATCATAACTAGGGGATTTATCATTGGCCATTGAAAATAAGCCTTGAAAAGATAAAAAGTAGTGAGATTTTGATCACAAAATAATCACTAAGAATTTGATACATGACATTAATTAACCTCAAGAATTACTATAAAGAAATGTCTCATTAAAAATAATATCTTTCTCATTCAAATTAATTGTCTCAAGCCATGAAATTGTCCTTGTAATGACAAATGAAATCCTAGAGATTACTAGGAATTTTACTCAAGATTTGTTGTCTATTTTTTTAATTGCTTGAGAAATGTGTCTTGATATTTTAAGGATGAGAAAATTTTCTTAGAAGGTTTCTTACCAACCTTAAGATAATTGAGAAAATATTTTAGTTTAGCTCCTTTTGTTATGTGATTATCTATAATTTTCTTCTATTACCTGCTCAAATATCAGCAGCACAAATTTATTGTGGAGGATTAATTGGGTGAGCTCCCAAGGTAGTAGTGGATTGGTAGAAATCCAAGGTGAGTGCATCATAAGAGTGGTAATAAAATTATTCTAGCCAATAGCCATAAATGTGAAGGAAGGATGAGTTATTAAATGTTTGAGAAAATAATTACAGCAATTTATGATGTGTATCTACTAAGTAGCTTGAAGTTCAAGATTCTAAACACATCAAATATGGGCTACTATGGGCTAATGATTCAATTAGGATTTATTTAATAAAATTTGAGTCTTTCTTACCTTAGGTTTATTAAAACTACCATTCAATGAAAATAATTATATGTAAAAATATTGGAAAGGAAAAAATGGTGTGAGGGCTCCACATATGAGGTAAAACGACTATAAAGTGAGAACATTTTACTAGAAACATAACATGATCAAGTCATTTTTACACTTTGCTATTACTAGCCTAAAAATTACTCCATCTAAATGTGTAGGAATGATTATACTATCCATCCCATGTTTGGATCATAAAGCCCCATTTTATTGTGCATGTGGTACCATGCCTCATTTGCTAATTTTTGTTTCACAATATTTTCTTTTTTATTGCAACACATCTTAACCATATTGAAATGTGTACATATAAGGGTGATCCCACAATACTGGTTTACAATTTTTGGCCAAACTGGACACTGAAAGTTCTAATTTTTTCTAACTAAATCTTCACTTTCAAGCACCTATAGCGACTAAATCGTGAGAAATTTGAAGATGATGCAAACTAGTGATTTGTGAAATTTTGTCTATAGATTCTAAATATATTTTTTTCATTTTTTTTGGAATCAAATTGCACTTATTTTCCCATATCCTTTGAAAACTAGTTTTTTTAATAAACACCATTTTTAAGGAGTGACGCTCACTGTATAACACATAACTTTTTTTCCATGAAGAATAAAATTCTAATTTTTTTCAATTTAGATTTGTAACTATGATATATAGTTCTTCCAATTTATTTCATAGTGTTTTATTGAATATTTTTTCTTTAATCAAGTTTTGAAGTCAAACCAATTACAATTCAGACATAGGCGGACTGTATAACACAACTTTTTTTGTTTATATTGAAATTAATTTTTTTTTTGTTGGATCAAGGACTTCAATATCTAGCGCACTCATATTTAAAAAAAAAAAATTGATAATTTTCTATTTTTCCACATGTGCAGAACAAAGAGCTTGATTTTTGGTGAAAACCTACATTCACAAGAAATAAAAAAATAAATATAATAATAAAATTAAATTTATTTAAAATTATACTTTTTGGGAAGCTTATAATAAGGACTAAATACTTACCAAAAATAAATTTTAAATGAATTCATTTGATCCCCCAAAAGGTAAATCAAAAGTGGTTTTTTATCAACATTTTGATGGGTGTAAAGGAGACTTCGTTATAGGTATGGTTTAAAACTAGCGGGGTTCTATCCAAGGGGATTTGATCTAAGGTAGTTTGATCAAACCCTCTTCAATTGGAATGCTTTAAATGGAACTTTTTAAGGCTTAAATCATTATATTTTCTAAAAATACGTGATTTCAATAAAAATTAGAATCTCCCAGAAATTGTAAACCAACTTTCTGGGATCGCCCATAACCCATGTAGTGGTGGTAATTGAATCAATGATATATTTACAAATGGAATGTCTTTCAACGATATTATCAAAGGCATAAACATTAATAACTCCAAAGAAATTATTATCAATGTTGAAAAGTGTTAGTACATAAATAGAGTCATTACCATATGTAGTTAGTTAATCACTTGTCTAGGATTGATCTATTCAAACCTAGCTTAAATTTACTTAGGTTTTTTTTCTTTTGTCTAAGTTCATAGCATTGATACATGTATCCTCATGACTTGAGACATCTATTGACACTTACACATTTTCCAAGTGAGCTCACAAGTTTTCCATCTTTGGAGGGATAGTTAGAGTTTCACTTCTACCTTCTCAACTTCTCATCCTTGCCTATATATGCAAGGCTTGGTCATTATATCTACACACTCTTTATTTTATATTTGACATAATTACTATTGTACTCATTTTTTCACTTGTGGAAGTTTATTTCAAGATCTCTGATATTGGCATTCTCCAACATGGTATTGGAGCCATGAGAACACATTTCTTCTCACATCGAGGTTCAACTCCCGCAATATCCCTATTAATGGAGCATTATAGAACCAAATGGATATCGCCATTACATCTAGAAGGCTTGGGAAATGAAAAACTATCTTTCATTTCATCAATTTTGATATTTTTTTTATTTTTCAATTTTTTGATCATTATTCATATTATACCAAAAAATTATAAACAATTGAAAAAAAAATAGCAAAGGGTCAATTTTCCCTCTTCCCATTTCCTTGTTAGAGTAGATTTTGCTTCTTGCAAGATATTTTGGCCATTTCTTGCAAGAAATATTATCAAGAATTAAATTTTAGTTGATATTTACATTTGACCTATTTACAAGCAATTTCTCGATCTACTTGTAGAATTATTTAACTATTTTATGGGTGAACATTTGCAGTTTATGCTTTGATGGGCTTTACCTAAGCGTTCCAACAACCTATATTTCCTTCTCCATATTTGGCATCATTTTCTATTATATTTTTCAACTTTTTTGGAGTTTACAAGGAGACATCTTTGTTTGAAGGGCGCAACCTGCTCATTGGCAGCTTTCACCCTCAACTCTAGCAACTCTACCTACATATAAAGCTTAAGATTGGCATTTATTATTAAGTTTTATCTTATGTTTTACTTATTTAAGTTGGTTAATTTTTTGCATATATTCATATTTATATACTTACATATATTTATGAAACTTATATGCATTCCTTTCTTTTTTTATTATTCCTTGTTTCATTTTTATATTTTTTCCTCGAACCTTGTGCATCCTACCCCTCCCCTTTCTACTCTCTCTCTCTCTTTATCTGGTGTAATTCTACAATCTTCCCTTTTCTTTTTCTCTTCCTCTCTACCATCCTAATGATGGATCATGGAGTGTGATCCAAAATGTCGATGCAAAAAATTATAACACAATCAAATCCAAAAACAGTTATGAACATGAATTATTATTTCAAAGTTAAGGAAGAGATTTACAAGACAAGTATATTCTACCAAAATACATTCAAATTTATAAGTTTTCAAGAAAAAATTTAGATTTATTCAAGTTTAGAATGATGGAATTTTAATGTCAATAGACTTGGACATGATGGAATCTAGGTTTTGGAGATTGCTTTGGCCCTCTTCAACCACCTAATGACTTTGTTCAAAGTGTTCTCATTTTCAAGCTTCAATCTACTTGCTACCCTAAGCAAGGTATTGTTGCATTTTAAATTTTCCTAAGGGTATTTGAATTTCTCTTGGGTTGATCTCATTTATAGCATTTAGCAATCCTTCTCTAACACATTTGAGTAGGGTTTTTAGCATTTTAGCTCGATACAATCTTAAATGCACTAAATTTTAAGAGCATAGACACTATTTCAATCAATCAATTGGCTATTTATGGAGGTAGAAATA
This sequence comes from Sequoia sempervirens, assembly GCA_007258455.2. Classification (NCBI taxonomy): domain Eukaryota; kingdom Viridiplantae; phylum Streptophyta; class Pinopsida; order Cupressales; family Cupressaceae; genus Sequoia; species Sequoia sempervirens. The sequence goes on along the minus strand of VDFB02047397.1, from coordinate 78,020,091 downwards.
CTAAAACAGGGATTTGACTTAGGAAAACTCCTATATAGCCACCCCTTTCCCCTCGTTGTTGACATTTTCTCAAGTTCAAATCCAAAGACAAAGATTTCACAGCAAGATTACATAAGGCGGACTAGGTGTTTCAAGCTTGTGAAGTTAGATTCGAAAAAGGAGGAGCTCAATCTGGAGTGCATTGCACCCTAGATCACAAGAGAATAGTACTCTACCCTTCTTAGATCTTTTTTTTGAAAATTCGGTCTTGTTAGTACAAAAAAATTTGTTTTCAGATTAGGTTTTATAGTCAAATCAATTTAATAAATCCAAATTAATTTCAATCAATTTCCAAGACAATAAAAGAACTAGATCTAGGGCAGATTGACTCTCCTCTTAGGTTGTAAGTCAATCCCATACCATCGCTAATTTGGCTTCTAATGTTAATTGGAAAAAGATAGATCTTAGTGAGCTACACACTAGTCCTAGGATCCCTTTTCAACCAAACATAGATGTATTTGGGACATCGAAATTGATGAAAAGGACCTAAAACCTTAGGTTTAAATAGCCAACTAACTGAAGAAACTTTTGTAAAATTTAAAATTTATTTGATATTGACACAATATTTTAAGATGCATGAAATTAGGGTGTACATCTACTAGATCTTCTCCCCTACTGATATCCAATGTCAAATGACTTCACAAGACTATAATGTGATTGTGCCACTTCTTCCTCTCCTCTGATAAAACTCCTCCATCGTTCATCTTTTGATGGACATCCTCACTCCTCCCAATGTCTTCTAATCCTTCCCTACACCACTCTCACTCATAGTCCAACTTTTTTTCTTTTCATTGAGACACTATCCCCTTTCACAAATACACAAAAACCCAAAATGAATCTTTGCATCTCCGTGATGCCAAAACACTTTCCTATAGAAATTGACCCCAAAATGCTCTTTTATGGAGGTCTTGTAGTCCTTCCAATGCCCCACTCATGCCTGTCATTCTTCTTTTCTACCAATGTGAAGACTAGATAAGAATGGGGAGAGACACCATGCCTTATTAATGGCATGGAAAGCCCCCCTTCTTCATGCCCCATCCTATTTTAGTTGATGTATACCAACCATATGAGAGAGTGGGCCCATCAATGCTTCGGTGTCATGTATCAAGTTTGGGCAATTTCCTCGACCCTTCTCTCTTTCTTTTTTTAATTTGTTTTACAACTCTTTCAAGTGAGGTATGTGACTTTGACTTGTATTATTAACATATACAATCTCTACAAGTTGACTCAAAAGTGTCAACTCACTTGAACAAATTTAATCTATTTGCAATATACATTTTAGAGTTAAAAAAAGATGTGAAAAGTTATCTCCACAATATTTAAAATAAAGTATCAAATTTTTTAATTAAATATATGTAACAACCCTTCAAAACCTATTTTCCTAATAAAAAACATAACATAACTTAAAAATTAAGAAGCACTAAATATTATGTATTTTTTAATAAGTTAACAAACTCATTATATTAATAACAAAAGCTAAAGCACCAACTTCTAGACAAGTGGATTCAAAAAGTTTGTACCGTTTATCGAACACGATGCAAACCAAAATATAGCACGTCATGGCTGACGAAAATGTTTTGCTTTCTGTTGAGTCAGATCTGCATCCAATGGCACTCAAAGAGTATCCCTTTAAACAAATCTCATTGACCACACCAAAGAAATTATAACAGAAACCAGATTTTTGACCCATGAAAAGCCTAAGACCCTCCTTTATTCTGTTGCAGCAAATATTTCCTCCGACAAAGACAAATTGTCGTGGACTGTCCCGTGAAGCTCACTATAATCAGAAAGGGAAGTCCCCACAAAAAAAAAGGTTGTTTATTTTTATGATTAGTCTACCACTTAGATTTTGAAATTGTAACAATTACTATTCATGTCTGCCACATGAAGTTCAGTTTTTGTTTTAAACGAATACAAGCTCTGTTCTTTTTTTTTATTAGGGTAGGGTATGATAGATTATGTTTGTTATTGTTCTTATGATAGTCTATACATGTTGCAGAGATTACGTTTATAATTGTTCTTTAATCTATTAGATTACAGAGATGTTTTACAATATAATAGTAGATTTAGCTGACTGAGAACCCATTTCTGTTTATATCTTGCTTGTACATTCCCACATTGTTTTCAGAGGCTCTGCTTATAAATTGGTGTCTCTGCCTCCAGTAATTTCAAAAGTACAGTTTACACTTTAAGAGTTTAGGATATGTAGAATCTCTTTCGTCTAGATTGATTGAATCTCTGAGAAATTGGGTTATGTTTTGGATCCTCTTGGCTCGATGAAATTTTTCTAAATGCCATTATATGAATATAATTTGAATCCTTGCATACTCAATTGGCAAATACAGTGAAATAATTTGAAATTGTGCACTCCCAATTAACAATCACAGCGAGATGATTTGAATTCTAGAGTACCCAATTACCAAACACTCAAAAATATTATGATTTGCTCGGTACACCGAAAAACAGGACGTCTTTGACAAGACATCAAGAATTTAAGGGTAATTGGTTTTAGATTAGGTTGTCGAAAATTAAGGGATATTAACTCTATCAATTTTGTTTACGGTAGCTCACCAATTTTGTTCAGAATACAATGACTTCATCATCTATGATATCAGATCTATACACTTAACAAAACTTGATCTATGATAGATTCTTAAACCAGTCTATCTTCATCAATAGGCCAAGGGCCTTTGTCACGGATATGATTTTTCCATACCCAATTATCAATTATAGTGAGAACTGATCTGTATTGAATCTTTGAAGTTCCATTCACCAAGCGTAGTCTAGACATAGGACCATGAAGACCATGCACCGAACAGAGGCAAACGTCAGTTAAAATTTTCAACGCCAAATGACTGCATGTGGGAACATCTTTTTCTTTAACAACATTTGAACTATTTTGTGAAAAAATGGTGATGACTTTCACTGGTAAGTTCATTATTCTTGCATTTGAGAGAGGCATATGTAATCAGTTTATGATCAGAAGAATAATGTTTTTCATTGCTGTGGCAATTCGCAGTTTTTCTGGTCTTACTTTTTAAATGCCTTTGCCTTTCCCAGCAAAATATGCCAATAGACACCACTCCGAAATTTTTTGCATTAGCATAACACCTGGATGCATAACAAATACTGGGAGTGAAACCTATCAGTGAATTTCAAACCTTGGTTTATTGAGTTTGATATATATATATGAAATATCTTCAGGTCTCATGGAATATAAAGAGTGATGTTTAAATGTTTATCAGATTGTTACTGATGGTTAAAAGTTATCATGAACTTCTTCAGCCTTGCATTACATTGAATTAGGTTCATTTGTTTGCCTAAGATCTGTGGACAAGTTTTTTGCGGAGAGCCAAAATCTTATTCTGTAGATTGTGGAGAGACCTGCCACTTATCCCTATCTTTCAACACTTGATTTTTACACACTTTCCGATTGCCTTCATGTAGCAAGAATGGTTTAATTTCTATCACACATTCGGCATTCTGGCTAATATTTGGGTGTAGACTCTATTTTCCCTTTTCAAATGGTCTAGGCAGACAAGTATTCTCAGAAACGTGAGGCCAATTCCAAACATCTATTATGGCAATTAATGTCATTTTGGGTATGGTAGATTTGGGATTGGAGGCTGGGATTTTGTACAAGAAAATATGGGATGGGACTTCTAGAACTTCCCTGCACAATTGCCTTGACCTTAGTGCAAGGTTTACCATGGATTATGGTTGCTGTACAGTGACCCTTCAGTGCACACGCACTGTGACAACTTTCTTCGTATTTGGTAGATAATCATGTTTTTCTTGAAACTTTGGATTTTGTTTCTGTTGGGTTCAATTTTATCAGTGCCAGAGAACCTTCAACTCGATTATTTCTTGCTTTGATTTCATGGTTAGCAAGTCGTTTGATGCTCATCTGTGCTGCAAAAGAGGATTTGACAATTTGAGGGGGCAGTCTTCTATCAGAATCCATTCTAAATGAGCATAATCGAAATGGGTTTTTGAATTCCGAACAGGCCCATGAAGATCCATTGCTTAAAAGGTCCAGAAGTGACTCCTTCTGCCAAAGCAGGAATGTAAACAGAACCATGGATTACGAAAGATCGTGAACTATATGTCTGAAGACGCTTATCGTATAGGTAAATTTCCTTTCTGGCTTCATCTGACGTGGACAACAGTTCTTCAGCTTGTTTTTTCTTTAGGTATCATCTCCCAAGCAATTGGATGGGCCATAATTGCAGCCTTGACAGTTATAATACTAGCCATTCTTTGTAATTCTCCATTGGCAAAATTGCAACATACATTCCAGACTGAACTCATGTCAATCCAAGATGAGCACTGCAATGAAGGGCTATCGCAGAAGCTCTTGTTCACATGAAGGTACTGAAATATGCATGGGAGGAACATTTCAGATCTGGTATCATGTGGGGACCAGCTCTACTAGGGTTTCTTGTCCTTGTAGTGTGTATGTCATACCACATACTTATGTGGGATCCTTGAAGCACTTGTTTGCATTTATTGTGGTCTTATTACATTTGCTAGGAATGACGGTCTTTTTTTCCCCTTTAAATGACTTCAGCCTTTCATTCCTTCACAATTACTAAATTGTTAGAGTTGAAAGCTTGGTGGTGATACCTTATGGCTCCCCCACCCAAACGACCCCAAAAATTCATCTTGAAGGTGCTTCACGAGGTAAGTCTCCTAACCCACCTCTTAATATTGTTCTTCTAATTCCAAAGTTTATTGAAGCCTACAAATGGCTAGAGAACTTCACTCTTGTTGGATATTTCATGGGAAGGGTCCCCTTTGAAAGTGTGCTCTATTACTGGGTTACCAAATCCTGGACCCCACATGGGATTCGGTTTTCCGCCATACAAAACCTTTCAAAAGGTTTTTTCCCTTTTTCATTTTGTTGAAGCCAATCATGTCCAAGTTGTTCTCACCAATGGCCCATGGCTTGTCCATTCTTCCTTGCTCATGTTTAAACCTTGGACCCGTGACTTTTTAATCACAAATGAAAAGTCTCTTCATGTCCGAGTTTGGGTTGAAAATTCCTAGGTGTATCTCTACCTTTTTGGAAATATCTTACCTAGAGTACCTCCTTACTAAGTTCTATTGTTTGTATAGAACACAAAAAATATTCGTCTCAGCCCAATTGTTGAGTCTATGTTGAGGTTGACCTTTCTAAGGACCTCAAAGAAAATATGGATGTTCAAATCAGTGAGACCCATTACTCCTGACAGATTTAGTATATCAACCTTCCAAAAACTTGTTATCAATGTCAAGTCTTTGATCATAAGATTAGAGATTATTCATTGGTCTCACAACACCTCGAACCCAATCCTCAGTCCTCTGCAGGTTCACCACCTCCTAAAGAGGAGGCAGGCTAGCCTATGGTGGTAAGCCACAAAACCAAGAATGCTAGCAATTCCAAATCCACCCACAAATCTTCAAGGCAACAAGATTCAGTTCCATAGGTTTCAAAGCCAATTGACACATCTGTGTCAAACACAATGATAGTTTCAATTTCCTAGTCTGGTTTGGTTGCTTCAAAACCCTAGGTTGGCCAAGTTTGACATACTTCCCCACTACCCAAGGTTGGCCAAGTTTGACATACTTCCCCACTAGTGGTGGGCCAAACGAGATCTCATAGCCCATTAGTGTGATTGGAAGGTGGCTTTGTGTCATGACTCAAGCAGTCAGGCCTAGCTCAATGTTCAAATTGGTAGCTATGTTTCTCTCGACACTATGGCTCAAACTAGTTATTTCACCCTCAACGAGCTAGATAACAAGAAAATGCCTCTTGATTGTAAAAGGAATTGCATTTCCTAGAATGTGTAGGGACTCACAAACCTCCCTCAGAAACTTTATTTGTGATATTTGTGCTCAATTCCCAAAATTAGACATCCTTTGCCTACAGGAGGTCAAAGTGTTTATTTTTTTTCTTTTTGCTACATGGCATGTCATTTAACCTTCCAGTTTTTCTCTTTATTCCAACCATGAGGTTGGTCATGATAGAGTTGTCACTTTTCTCTCACCTACGTGGCAACACCTTTTGGTTGATCATGGATGTGTCGCCACTAGTTGAGTGGTTTGGGCTATTTTCCATATGAATATTCATTCCTTTGGGGTGATTAATGTTTATGCTTCCAATTTGATGTTGTTGAAAGAGCTGTCATCTAGCATTGGATAGTCAATTCATTGTCAATCGCCACTTGGGTCTTGTGTGAGGATTTCAATATGATTGAGTGGCCCCACGATAAATGCAAAACTTTGTCATGTACTATACAACTAGTGAAAAAGAGGCTTAGTTTTATACGTACAATAAATTGGCCATTTCGGTCCCAATTCTAGCCATTGTCTTGGTCAATCACCTTGGTACATGTGGACCAACTTGCTATCCAAGCCTAACAGAGTTTTAAACAAACTTGATTGTGCCATGATTTTGATGCAATCTTTCTTCACCTTTGCTAATTGTTATTCCTTATATGTCAAGTGCATTAATGGAAGTTGTCTTGTCTAACCACTTTTCCATATAGTTTCACATTAATGGCAAGTTATAGCTCCCAAACTAATGAAGATTCTATTATTTCTTAACAAGTCTCTACACAATCACAAGGCCATGTCCACTCATATCATGCATGTCTACAATCTGGAACCAAGTTTCCTTCATCGTATTGGATGGATCAAGCAATGGAATGATGACATAACCCATATAACATAATTTATTTGCATCTACAAGTGCCAATTGGCCTACTTTTGTCACAACTTATATGAGGCCACTACTCGAAAGCTCCAACTGGCCACCATCACTCTGTAATCTCAACCGTTTGATTCCACCACCCAATTTTGGTTAGCCCAACTATGACAACAAAAGAAAATTGTGAATGCATATATTGTCTATGGTGCTCAGATCAAAGCCAAGTTGTGCTGGCTCAAAATTGGTAATAAAGTGAACGGAATTTTTTCAAGCTTTGCAAGCCTGCCACACTTCTCATACCATCAATGAAATTTATGAAGGACGTCAACTCTTCCAAGAGTTACTTAATATTCTCTAGGTCTTTGTCTGACATTATGAAAAAAAAAATATACCTAGGATTACAAACTTGTAAGATAACTTACCTTACATGAATGTCTTGGGGTTATGCCTTGTAAACTATCGAATGCTCAACACAATTTTTGTGACCAAATCTTGACCTAAGGCAATCTTAAGGAGAAAATTTTCTCTATGGCTAATGACAAGGCTATTGGCAATATATAGTTGAATCACATCATAATCATCCCAACGGGGTCCAATAGCATAAGCATAAAATAAAATCTATGCATATGTCATAATAAGCATTATTTTTTGCACATCAATAATCAAGATCACATTTAATCACAACATAAATAATTCATATCACTAAACTTAACCATAACTATAACCAAACAGGTGTATATATAATGCTAACAACTAACATATTGAGGAATCTCATCTCCAACATATGGTGGTTCATACACACCATTCAAAGCCATAAAATAATCACCACATAAATCATGAGGAAAACATCAATCTCACATTAACAAGATGCAAACAGGAGGAGCACTACACCACTTGTTAGGAAATAATGCAAAAGACCCACATTGATTCAATCCATTTCCTACATAACCCCATGAAAGAAAAGCATCCATACAAGCTTACAGAATAACCATAATACATAGATCAAAATAGAAAGCCACAAGATAACACAAGATATACCCTGGTAAAACACTCAAGAGGGAAAAATCTTGCCTCCAAAAGTATATATATTCCATCTATTATTCAACAATAACCAATATATGCACTTATAGAGTTACTGAAACGTTGAAAATTGTCGCTCTATGGTTTAGGACATAGAACAACAAGTTTTCTCCAAGTTTCACTCAAGGAATCCCTAGAGATCTACTAAAGGTTGTCCTAGGATGTGATTAAAGGTATAAAGGGGGTTCACCACCAAGCTAGGGCTTGGAAAGACAAGAAATGTAAATGATGAAAGTATCATGCAAACTTGAATAAATGACCTAGGAAATGAAACTGAAATGTAGAATAACAAACTGAGAATGAGTAGATGTGCACCTAGAAGAAGGATGAGGTCAAAAAAAGCTCCAAAATTCTAAAATCTTGATCTTTAATGCCCACTAGGACTCATACGCTACTCTGGGTGATCTAGTCTCAGACTAGGGTTTCTATGCCAAAACTGGGATCTATCAAGGGTTGATCTGAATCTCTTGAAACCTAAAAAAATGGCAGTATTGGGATTCATATGCCACAAGTGGAAATTTAGTCCCAGTATTAGGGTTTGGCTGAAATTTAGGTATTCTCTAGTGATCTCCTATAGCTTCCTTCCTACCAAATCTCCAAGTCAAAAACCCTTATTTGTAACCTATAGGTGATTTTCTATGATCTTGCAATGTAGATGGGAACTTGACAACTTTTCTCCAATCTTGTAACCTTATGTTCAAAGGATATTTAAGCTCCAAGACACCTAGATCTGTAATCACACATGTAGAGAGAGAAAAAAACTTGATTGTTAGGAAATAAAGGTTATCCTTGGTCAAACCTCATTTAGGTAATTCAACCTTATGATGAAACAATGAAATATGAATATGAAAGATGAACAATGATACCTTGAATGATGTCTTGAAGTGTAAATCTGCAATCTAACAAGAAGTGGCCATGAAGAATGTAGATCTTGATCTTGAATTAGATGTAGAATAATGCTTAATCTTGGATTTTGAATGCTACATCACAATACTAGCTCAACAACATGCTTGATGCTTTATGATCTTGGTCCATGATGATGGATCTTGAATCGCTACAACAAATGATGAAGAAATTTTCCCTTGAATGCCTCAAAAATGCTCTTGAATACTCTATGATGATCTTGTGAAGTCTTAGGATGCTTGACTCTTGCTTTGCTAGGTTGATGTCATCAATGCTTAGGTGAAATAATGATTTGAAACCTTGTTTATATAGGCACTCCATCTTAGACTTATTGTTTATTAGATCCCAAATGCCGACATTCATAAAATTTGAATTCAAAACCCTAAAAATGGGCCAAATGGGACTCATACGCCACTTGTGGTGTATAGGTCCCATCTAGGTGGGACTCATATGCCCAAGGTGGTGTATGGGTCCCACCAGGCCTTTTTGGAAAGAGGAAATGTCAAGGGGAACTTAGGAAATTTAGTGTATTTATTGATTATGTCAGGATCTCGGTTGAAATAAGCCTCTAGATGCATAATAAAGGGTCTTAGGGGCTTATTAATGATGATATGAAGGTCATAAATGCAAGAGGTCCCAAAAATTAATGTGGTGTAAATAAATACACTTTACAACACTAAATTAAGGAAAATTTAGGTCAATTTAGCTTAAAAGGGACCTAATGTGAATGTGTAAAACACATTACAACACCAGATCAAGGAAACATTAGGTCTATTATAATGTTAATCATTCCTAAATTAAGTTTGAAAATGTAAAGGATGTCATTTTTCTACACTATAGTTACCATGAATTATTTTGAAGCATCAAGCCTCTCTAATGCATCCTCCATGTGCCCAAGCATGAATCCACACATCCCACGCCATGCTTTGCATCTGCACTCCTCAGAAAGACTCAATAATGACAGCCCACTCACCCAACCAACCTTAACCACTAAATATGTGTTTTCTTTTATAGATACAAGCTCACACAAACACAACCAAGTGGTAAGATAAAACCATGTGAGCACAAAGCCATTTAACCCTCATTTAATATTGGGTACTAAGTTTTCACTTTATTAAATACTTTCTCCAAATATTAAATTATTATCCTATGTCTGGACCACACATAAAATAATAACTCAATGTTACAATACAACTCTACAAGTGCCCCAAATAGTTACCTACTATGGCTAAACATGCCTCCTAGGTGCACCACACCTAAATACTTTTTAATTACATTATAATAAATCAATTTATGCAATGGTGTACAACACCAAATCCTAACACTAGTTAGGGGAGAGGGGCCCATATTGGAGCAGGGTCCAATAGTGGGGATAGAAGTAGTCCTCAGTGGGCCCCGTAGTGGAGCACCTTAATATCCAATTGTAAAATACTTTTTATCCATAAAGTACACAAACTGAAAAATCATGTGATGCCACATCAATACACCAATAAAACATGACTTAATGCACCAATATCAATCTCACTTTTTTTGGCCCTTTTTGGATACCTCAACAAAAATCATGTTGATGTGGCATCATATTTGATGATGTGACCCTAAAATGAAATATAGAAGCACATGAGTTGCCAAATATATTGTTGTGCAAAATTGGTAGTTATTTGAAATTTCCACATAGGATTTTGAGAACCATGAAGTTAGGGTGCTCCACTATGGGCCTCTCTCCCCTACCCTAGTTTTCCTCTAGAATTTACATTTTTAACCCATGAAAATATTGGACTAAAAGTGTATTGTGGCTAAATGAAATAATAAAATTTTCTTTTCCTAGTGCTTGTTAAAGGGATGTTGCACAATATGTTGCTACTCTCTATTCTTCCTTCACTTATATCTCTCCATTGAAGTCCTTAATTGGAAAATCAAATGGGATGAAGTTAGATGGGCTTAACTTAGGTGTTGTTGCCAAAAAAATTATCTCATTGCCACTTATTTTGATGTCGAGGAATTCAACTACCTATGTGTAAGAGGGAAACATAGTTTAGACTATTGTAGGTGAGTGTAGTTTCTAAATGACAACCTATTACTTACTACTAGGAAGATAGGTTAACTAAATTGAAATGGTTAAATTTTCTATATCCATTATTCTCCCCCTCCTTTATTCCTTACCCTTACCTTATTCCCAAATCTATCTAGCAAGGACTACAAGCAACTAGCTAACCAAAACAAATAGGTTAGACCTCAATGATTTTTATGAAACTTTAACCCAAGATTTTTTTGTCTTGACTTAAGAAAATATAATGAAAATGGAAAATAAGGAGAAAATAAATTAGTTATTTTAATGAATTTGTATTAAAAATTAATTGCTAATAAGGAAGTAAATCCATGTAAGCCATCATACCCCCTTGGGTAAAGGGAAAATGCATGTGGAAAGTGATAACGCTGATACTTGTCCTTTCCTAAAGGATATATACTATGAAGCTCCAAGGTTAAAGGCTAAAAGTGGCTTTGGGATGAGGATGTTGAGAAGTAAGGCTAAGGGTAAGTAGTTTGGGAAAAGGAAAATTGAGGGCAAGAAGGTAAAATCTAGAAAAATCCACCCTTGTCAAGAGTATAAAGAATAAGTCAATCAAATTAGTGAAATGATATAGGATAAAATCCCTAGGGTCCATAGATCTACCCATCTAGTTAGGGCCCAACTAGGTGACTATAAAGATTTCAAAATATCTAGTGAATCTAGGGACAAGTAGTGGGATAAGGAAAGCTCGATGAGTGTTTTGGAAAGGAATTCTTCCAAGGAGATAACCCCTAAGTACACCCCCCATGAAATATGAGGGCACTAGACTCTTCAAGGAGATGAATGTGTTAGACTTGGATGATGATTATATTTACTCCCCAATGGCTAGTGTTAATAAATATTCTCTTCACGCCAAATGCAATTTTTTCTCACAAAATGCTACGTAAATAGAGGTCAGTAGTACTAAGACACTAGCTATGGAGAAGAAGTTGATTAACATGACAAAGACCAATAAGAAGAATATGAAAACCTTGGCCATTTCCTTTCTATTTTGTATGATATTGCATGAGAAAATCTAGAGCTATACACTACCAATGTGTAGCACTACAATCAAATGATAGAACATATTTCTGAGGAGTTGGAAAAACCTAAGTTTTCAAAATTATCTCTTAAGTTTGGTTTGTGTCTTTTTAGCTTTTTGTTGTTATTTTTGTTCAATTTTTTATGTACTATTTAACTACTGTTAGTGGCCTATGAGGTCTTGTTTTTCTATGTTTTTAAAACACTTTTTCTAAGGTTTGGGACCTTGGTTTCCACTTTTAATATCAAAAACTTAAAAATCAAAAGATACTTTCATCACATATATATGCATACATCAATTGATTGTACAAAAGTGAATTTGAGTTAAAGGAAATAATTTTTTATTATATAAATATTCTCAAGTGTTTAGGCATACAACACTCATGGATTATGATATCAATGGCATCAAAACCAAAAATTACAACATGGAGTCATGAACTCTATAGAGAGGATATTTTATCACTCAACCCAACATCACTATCTCTATGTGGGGTCTCACACTTGTATATTATACAAGTTTATATGTTACTACAGTCATAGGACTCCATTACTAAAATAAAATTGACTTAGCAAACTAAAAGTATAAATATAATTCAATTTTTTGGATTTAATTGGAAAAAATAAAAGAATAAAATACCCTTGCTCTTTTCATCCCTAGGGGTCTAGGGGCTAGTGCCCCTACTAGGGGACCTCACCACCAAGCCCATACTAAATCTCTTAAGACCACATAAATCTTCACATTGCATGACATTTTTTACAATTTATCATTTTTAATAAAGCTCCAAGAGTCCTCCAAAACCTTCAAAAATACAAGTGTTGAAGCAATAGAGTAGTAATTAGTCCCTAACTATGTTTGTTGGTTTTTGTTTCAATGGATTGTATTTTTTGCTTCAATACTCTTTTATCACCTTTCTTGCACTTGTAAAATGAATGAATATCATTTGAAGTGTTAAGATTATTTTACATATAATGAGTTTGAGCATTTTTATTTTTTATTTTTCTAATTTTCCATCTAATTGTTATACTCAATTTTTGTAGAATTTTTCTACCCATCCCGAATCTCCAATCCTTAATTCACTCTACCCACCTCAAGACTCACCAAATTAGATAAAATCATAATATGTCTTATAACTATGATATAAATGCTTCTTTATGGCATAAAAATGGCTTTTCTTAAATCAAACCTTCACCCCCCTCAATATTGTAAGTATTCAACTCAAAAATCATAGTTGTCAACACAAATGAACAAAATATGTGTTTACCTTTAGGTTAGGCACCTGGTAACTCAAACATCTAATCTCCTTTTTTTTTAAGGCATCCTCTCAATTAGATCTATTATCCCAACATATTTTGAATTCTCTAATAGCAATTGATACAAATAACCATACTGATGGGCCCGAAATAAACAAGTTCTTGTACCAATTGTTAGGAAATTCAATCTCTATCTAAATATGATTTCAATGGATGAGATACAAGGCTTGGACTACAACAACATAAAAATTTGAAACTTATATGCAAATATGAAAATTAAGTCTCCTTAATATGGAATTACCATGATTACATCCATCTTCTTTATGATGCCAAAAATCAACCAACATAACATGCTTAAATAAACACTACAGGTTATATGAACTTATAACAACAATATATGAAGAATAATGTCACCATAAGATAGCATCAATCAGGCACAAATCAACAACACAAGAGCATCATGTAACATAGTATTTACGTGGAGGAACACTTGTGGAAAAAAACTCCACCAAAAAGAGATGTCAAGTATGCATTATCTTCAAATAAATAAGATTACAATACATTCACTTTCAAATTCTCCTCTTTTCCTCCACCATGACAGCACATGTGCACCTGTGAACAACCTCCTTATACCTCAATATGTCATTTTTCTTGCAACAAAACTCTACATCCAACTATTTCTCATATTTTCTACATCCAAGAGATTGAATTTATAGACTTGTGAAGACATCCAATGCACTAAACATGGCACCCAAAGATGACCCTTCATTTCAAACATCCCCAACCCTCGGATTTCCACCTCAAAATGCAAAGGACACTATTTTTGGCTCCAATAATTTCCCTTGACATGCCATGAATCCTTTTGAAAAAGAGGAGTGCCTTTGAGAACGCAGACACAGGTGGTGCATGGCTGTCGTCAGTTCGTTCCACAAGGTGTTGGGTTAAGTCCCACAACAAGCACAACCCTTGTGTTTAGTTGCCATAGAGTTTGGAACCATGAACAAACTATCGGTGTTAAGCCGGAGGAAGGTGAGGATGATGTCAAGTCATCATGCCCCTTACACCTTGGGTGACACGCGTGTTACAATGGTTGGGACAAAGAGTTGCGACCCTGCAAGGGCAACCTAACCTCAAAAACCTAGCCTCAATTCAGATTGCAGGTTGCAACTCGCCTGCATGAAGTAGGAATCACTGGTGAGATACAAAATAATTGTGGATACTTGAGTTGGAGAGATTGTGTGAAATTTCCTAACAAGAAGAAATAACTAAATAATATGGACGACATAAAGAAATGTTGTAAAGTTAATTATAGAGATATAGTGGATAAAATGACTTTTGATTCATTAATAAGCAAGAGATCAAGGAAATAGTAATGCAAAAGTTAGAAACAATTAGTGAATAATGTGGTGTGAAAGAGTTATGAAAGGAATTTTTTTTGGAAGAATGATATAAATGAATGTTGATAAAGAAAAGATAAGTTGTCACTTGAAATTGAAAGTCCAAAGAAGTGAACACGTATTGTTAGATCTAGGTGTATAGTTGGAGATTCAATTTGCAGTAGAATAAAAGGAGTGAGCAAGAGTACATATGGCATTCAACAAAGCTGCAAATGATGAGATGATAAGAAGAAAATAAATTAAAATTAATTCGATAGTTTGTAGTGCAATTAAGATGAATTGTAAAATTTGGAGTGGAATTAAATTGAATCAAATGGTTTGTCGTAGAGTTAAGTTAGATAAAGCAATATGTGGCAAGTACAAAGTATACATGAAGGATTTTTGAGAATATTGCATATGATTAAAAATAGTTAATAATGATAAATAAGTAGTTGAAGAATGGATAGAAAGGTAAAACATGAGGATCATTAATAGTGAGAATTCATAAGTTGGAATTTTGGAAAGATGAAGACATGAGATTCTAATGGAGAGGTAGTGTTATCTCCTAAAATTGCACCCTTATCAAGTTGTAGAACTTCATACCTTAGAGAAACATGGGAACTTTTCCAGGTTGTGGGTCACCTAAAAATGGAAAAGAACCTCCGGAGAAGGTCGGCTTCCTTTTTGTTATCACCTAACTACTGATCTTTGTAAGGAAAAGGGAGAAGGAATGCATGAAAATGAAAACTAAACCCTATGGTGATACACCAGAATATTTCTTAGACTTGGAAAAATCAGGTCTCATACACTTGTACACAATGACTGGAAAATAACTTGCACAACCTGTTTCTATGTGCTTCGCATAAGTGTTTTATAAAAAGGCCTTATTGCTTGAGCTTCTAGGAGGAAAAGACTTCACAGCTAAAAGCAACTTGCAATTTTGACACAGATTATAACCTGCAAACATCACACTTCTCTGCAAAAAGGTACTAAAGCCATGAGACAAAATTAAGGGAAACGAATACTATCTCACAATAACTTAATCAATCATGTGAAAATACACAATATTGTAATAACAAAAAGACAAAAATACTCCATTTAGTGATGCCCAAGGTCTGTACTATATTCCATGTCTAAGTGAGTTACAAAAGGATGCAAGAACTATGCCAAAGGATTGTAAAAGTCACTATATCCAAAGTTGCATCATCTAGAACTCCCTATCAAAGAGGCAAAAATTCTATATATACAAAAAGTGTCGGCCCCTACCCTAGGGCTTACAAAAATATCAACCTCCAGAAAGATCTTCCCTTAGATATTTTGAATCAAGTTACTTCTGCATTCAATGTGTATCCCCGCTGTCCATGTCGGTGAAGGATCGCTCCAGGAATGGCCTCAAGATCTTTTGGAATAATCACATTGACCTTTGGCCTCCGTGTCCACCCTCAAACTTCCATCAGAGCTGCCTTGAATGTGGTTGTTCTGATAATCATAAATGTCAATCTACTGCTCGCCAGTAGACACCACAACTGTCTTCGTGACTTGAGGTTTTTTCCTTTCTTCCTTTTTCTTACTCAAGATCTTTCTGCAAGTTGACCATCCTCAAGAAGCAACATCTGACCTCCCCTATTAGATCTCCACACCATTGCTTCACCGAGCTGCTCCATTGCTTTTGATCTCAGAGTAAGTCCATGTTGTTTACGTTATGTTGATCTTCTTAGCACCAGTCAAGCTACCAACGGTTTGCCTGTAGCTTCCTCTGATTGGTTGAACAAATGCCACATGGAATTGCCAGATTGTCAAAGGTTATTCCTATAGACTCGCATGTCGGTGAGACACTAGCCGTGTCTCCCCAATGCCACAATGCTCCACAACAGTTATTGGCATAACTTACCACTATCGGTGAGACCTTATAGCGAGCTGCAAGAGTTATACCGATATCGCCTTTGTCATCGCCCAAACTATCAGCAAGATATATCGCTTTTGGCAAGAGGTCTTGCCAAAAGCACCTGACAGTAGATATCACTTCAACCAGACCATCGGCAAGACTTCACCGAGCCGGTAAGATGTTACAGTGAGCCCTTCATCTTTCTCCCCAAGATCAAACCTTTCATTTTGGCAAGACTCCCCTCTAGTCAGGAAGACCTCTCATCGAACTCATTTCGCTTCAGCGAGACCACCATTCGGCCAGACCTTTCATCGAGCTCAAAACATTACACCAAAGGGAGGATCCTTCAGTGAGACTCCAGCGAGTTGGCCATACATCACAGCAAGCAGCAGGAGTCATATCGATATCCCCTCGTGAACAAACGTCAGTGTGACATTATCGAGTTGGCGAGACATCTCCCTGAAGCAAACCCCCCCTCGCCGAGACCTCCATCTTTCGGAAAGACCTTTCATTGAGCTCAAAAAATTACCCCGAAGCCCCATCATTACACCGAAGGAATTCCATTTCGGTGAGACCTCTTAGAGTCGGTGAGACATTACCCCGAGACCATAACCTTTCACCGAGACTTCCATCAATTGGCAGGACCTCTCCCCGATGACACCCTTCTTTTGGTGACGCTAGCCTTGTGTACAAGGGTCGGCATGACTTCTTTCCAAGTGGAGAGATACATAAAAACTCATGGTGACTGAAATGTATGGGCAACTAGTGTATTTCAAATGAATAGAACCATACTGGCAGTCGGCAAGACATCCAACTGGTCTCAGCAACTTTCTTCCTCAGGAGTTTTATGCCAAATCTGGCTGAGGCAGGCTTTCCAATAGACTTCCTTGTGAAATAGCATCAGATGAAGACCTTCCCAATGAAAACAAAACAACTGCACACTAGGATCAACCCTTATGGGAGCCACATTTAATCCACGTTCTGAATTTAAAACATAATTTCCCCTAATTGAGCTCGTAGGTGAAAATTGGGTAACATGTAGAAGATTCTCTTTTGAGATGAGAAGTAGTGAATTGAGTAGACAAATTTTGAACAACGTATAAAGAATGAATGTATGAAGATCAAGAGTCAAAAATAGTTAACAAAGTATGGGTGATGAATTGGAAGATTGAGATCTGTTGTTGGAAGGAAATGCATGTATTAAAGGAAGGAATAATGATTAGATATGGTGGGAGTTTGATAATGAGCATAAAGAAGAATAATATAAACAATGTTGTGGTAATGTGGAAGATGGAATAAAGTTATGTGGTGAAAAAGAAAGAGCGAAATAAGGTATATTTTTTAGACCAAATAATAAAGTACATGTTGAAAGTGATTGAAATGTAATAATGGCGAGTTAAGAATGACAAACAGGATGAACCAATGGCACTACAAGATTAGTGTGCTAGCAAATAACATCATATAGCACCTTCTATGATACATTTGTGGGATATCTCAAGGGAAAGGGACATGACTCTCCATATATTTATTTACATATATGTATTGTATAATGACATGATTAGAGGAAGTAAAGATAGAGAGATGTATGAGTAGGAGCTACCCAACAATATGTAATTTGTATATCTATGCTTGCAATAAAGATTGTATAATGTGCAAAGAATATATTTAAATATATTGATCTTATGGTTCCTATGAATGAGTAAAATTAATTAAATATTCACATTATGTAAACATTTTATACCATATTATTTATGATTACTTTCCCATTGCACTACATTGGGGTAAATTCTCTAACATAAATAATTTAGACCTTGGGTCTACTTTTTTTGTCAACATAATTTGGTTTCATTGGAAAGTTGGGAACCACAAATAGGTTGAACCAAAAAAAATCAAAATATTAGTATAATAGCCCATATCACCATGCAATACCTTATACAACACACCCAAGAGATATCTCAAGGGTGAGGTACATATCTCTCTATATATTCATGTACATATATATACCAAAAAATATAGGATAAGAAGAATCAAATAAAAAAGAAAGAGTTGAATGGGTAGGAGAAGCTACCCAAGAATTTTTTATGTTTATATCTATGATTACATTAAATATTGGGGTGTTGGCAAGAAGTTGAGTCCACTTTTTGGCCAAAAAGTGGGTGTTTTTCCTGATTTTCAGAATTTGACACATTTGACCTTAAAATTTGAAGCACTTAGAGATGGAATCTTCAAAAAATTCACTGATCATAAAATGTAGTACTCGGAGTCTAGTTTCCAAATATGTAATTTATTCAATACCCAGATTGTCAAATTGAGTTTCAATAGGCATTTCTAAAAATTGATGTTTAAAAGTCACTTTTTTTTACCATACCATGCACGTGTACGACATCCATATTTTGACCTAAATTATCGTATTTTTCTCAATCCTTTTGGGAAAAGATTTGTGACTCACTGAAGCTTGTTCTCAATATTTTTTTGTAATTTTTTATTGAATTTTTTTTTTTTGTTAAATTTTTATTAGACATATTTGTCATTTTGAAAAATTGTCATGTACTACATGCATAAGATGACCTAAGCTTATCATTTTTTGATTTTTTTTTTTTAAATTGAAAATAATTGTCTAAATATTTTCTCGTGCAATTCGTTCATCAGAATGTTATGTTGATCAAAAGTTATTAAAATAGTAAAAAACCCCGATATTTAAAGTTTATGGACCAGTTTTATTAGAAATTAATTGAAAAATAGAAAAAATAATCCAATTGTAAAAAAAAATTACATATTTGGAATTTGCATTGTCTCATCTAAAATGGGTTTTAATTTCGTCAAAAAAAGTCGCCAGCCATATGTCCAAACTTGGTATTTTTCTTTGACATTGTTAGGACCTTCAACTTGCAGGTCAAACCAAGTTGAAGGCCTAGGTTCAGATTCCCAAAGCTTTTCCTGAACCAAAATACAAGGCAAAAACCAAACCACAAAGCAAATCCAATTTCAAATTTTTGAAAATAGGATCTCGTTTTATAAAACAGGATCCCGCTTATTAAAAATGGGATCTCATTTATAATCAAGATCCCATTCCCCTGTACTAAATGTCGTGACCGTTGAAAGGGAAACGGGATCCTGATTCCCTTTCAACGGTCCCCATATTTAATACAAGGGAACGAGATCCTGATTATAAAACAGGATCTCATTTTTAATAAGCGAGATCCCGTTTTATAAACGGGATCCTGTTTCTTTTATTTAAATTTACTGTCAAAAATTACTGTGAAGTCTGCAACTTCACATGTACGGCCGAGAGTAGTAAAATTGAGCTATTTTTCATGAGCTATTGTCTTTACAGGTGGTGAACTTGATTTTTTATTGATTTTTTCAAAGGAGGCATCAAGTAAATTATTTTTGAAGTGGAATTGTGTTAGTTTTGTACTTGTTTGGAGGAACAAAAGGTCTTCAACTTGCAATATGGATTGAATTTTTCAAAGGAGGCATGAAGAAAACAATTTTTAAGTGGAATTGTGCTAGTTTTCTACTTGTTTTGAGGAACATAAGCAGAAGAATTTTTCCCTAATAGGTCTTCAACTTCCAATTTGGATTGAATTTTTTGAAGAATTTCACTATTGACATTCATTTGTGCTTGAGAATTTTATAATCATGGGAGATAAAGCTCATAATAAGAGAAGGAAGACATTGACTCCTCAAGAAGTTGAAGTAAAGAGAGAGAACGAGAGAAAAAGACAAAGACAAAGAAGAATGAGAATTAAATCCATGAATGATGGTGGAGCATCCAATTCCACAACTATTGAAGATGAAAACATTGAGGAGACCATGGTTGTAGATGAAGCTAATTTGTGAGGAGTCAATTTGGAGAAGAATATGATTATACAAACAAGTCCTACTATGTCTTCAAATCCCTCTTTCAATGCTATGGAGAATGTTTCAATATTCACAAATCCAGGTACGTCTTCAAATCCACATGTTAGTGAAATGGTAAATTTGTATGTAGAAGTTTTACAAGATGTTGGACTTAATGATGTTGAAATTGATGATATTCGAAGAGATGAAAATTTTATAGAATTTGTTGAAAACGAAAAAGAAAAATCTTTTGTTGCAAATGAAAATGAGAATGATCCTTTTTGTTGAAAATGAAAAAAAAACTTGTTTTGTTGATGAAAATGAAAATGAAAACCGTTTTGTTGATGAAAATGAAGATGAAGTTGTAAATCAAAATGAAGATGAAGATGAAGATGAAAATCTAGAATGTGATGTTGAATTTGATGAAAATACTTTTTTTTAAATTGGAAGTGGTGTTTTCGATAATCTTCCTGGTCAAATTTCTTTTTAGGCAAATAAGAACACATGCGAATAGAATATACAACAAATTCTTCTATCATAAAAAAGTTGCATTTCAATGTCAACTAATGATGCAATTGATGAGAATGAAAAAAATGAGGAAAGTAATGAAAAGGTTAGGCTTTTATGTTAAACCAAAAAGAAAAGATCAATCATTAAAACATGTTATGTCTACTGTTGCTAGTGCCATTCAATCTATTGGGAAAAATAGTCAATCTAATTATAAAAACATAGCAAGAAGAGCTATAACAACTGCTAAAGTTAATAAAGCAACTTTGAATAAAAGAATGGTAAGTAATATTAGTGAAGTTTTAAAAATACATCCTAAAACATTGCTAAGAGCGACAAAAAGAAGAGAAAGTATAGAAAATAATCCTATCAACCAAAGTTGGAGTTTTAGTGATCAACTCCCGAGGTCTTATATGAAATTGAATGTTGAAATTAAGTCTTTGATTGAAAAATATTGGCATGATAATACTAGGGTTTCATCTAATGCTAGAGATGTTTAAAATTAAGGGTGGGGTCTAAAGTTCACAATCCTCACCCAAAACACCTATTAGACACAACACAAACTGAATTTTATAGAAAACTTTGTGGTGATTCAGTGTTACCTGGTAGTATTAAAATAAGTCAAAGGTCTTTTGAAAAATGTAAACCCTGGTATGTAAAAATTAATAAGCAACAAATATTTTGTTGTTGTAAAACGCATGTTCAATTTTGTTATTTTTATGATGTTTTTCGATATATATGTTGTACCTTGCAAACTAACATGATTATACAGGAGTGTGGTATTGATATGCCACCTGAAGCAATAAGGGAGTTTATTTCAGGTTTGTTTTGTGACAGATCTAATGATAAATTGTTGTATTTAAGTTCTTGTATTTCTGGACAATGCATTAACTGTGGAAATCATTCATTCTTAAGAATTTGTATGCATGAAAGTGTTGATAATGATTTTGGACAACAATTAGTAGATGTTAAAATATTTAAGAATGTTCACTATTCTTTAAAAGATGGAAAAATAGGAAAGCGTTGTGATTTAGTTACAGAAAAAGTTAGTGTGCATGCATTCATGAGTGAATTTAAGAATAAAATTGTACCAAAATATGTCATGCACTTTGAACATGCTCGATGGCTTGATGTCCAATTTATCACATGTAGAAACACATTTCCAATTGGTACTATACTTTCAGTGGTTGATTTTGCGGAGAATTATACTCTTGCTCCACAAGAGGAATTCAATCATAGTATTATAATTCAATGCAAGTAGCTTTGTTTTTCCATATTGTTTATAGACATGCAGATGATAGCATTGAGGATGATAGAAAAGTTTTGAGGGAGTATCATTTTTATTTGAGTGACAATCGGTTACACTCGTTAGAGTTTGTTCAATACTGTTTCATTATATTTTATAGAAATTTAAGAGAAAGATGAATCCAAATGAAAGAACACCTCATATGGTCAAATAATTGTACGAGGTAGTTCAAGAATGCTCAAATGTTCTATTGGTTAAATAGGGTTCACAAGGAACTTAATTTCCAGCATATATGGAGTTTTTTTTAAGTTGGGCATGGTAAAGGAGAACATGATGGAGTTGGTGCGTGTGTCAAAAGAATTCTTGCTAGAGAACAATTAAAATTTGAGGATGTAGTAAAATTTAAAGATGCACGTGGGATTGTGGATTGGTGTAATACAAGATTATCTGCACTTGGTTCAAGTGAGTACTCTACAGTTCATCAATTCTTTTGGTTGGTTGAAGAAGAGAACATTGTACCTAGAGTTGACTATGAGACAATCAGTGAATCTACTAAATGGCATTCATTTAGGAGTTCGACAGCAAGCACATGGACTATTTGGACAAGGGAGCTTGCATTTTTTTTCTAGTTTTGTATCTCAAGGAGATTGGGAAGCATGTGAAAATACAGAATGGGTTGAATAGTGGGAGAAAAGATCGTTGACACCTACACAAGCACATGATCAATATGAAAGAAGTATTGAAGAAAATGATCAAGTGTTTGCATCTAGAGACTATGATCGTGTTTCAAACCTTGTACAAGAAGGTAATTTTAATTCAATTTATTTCATTTTATTTCACTTTATTAAGTTATTTTGTAATACTAAATTATTTATATGGATATGCGCAAGTTATTAAATCAAATTTTGTTTGCAAGACATGTGTATGTTGTTGTTGCACCTAAGGGGAATGAAGAGAAAACAGAATATTGGTTGGCTCGTTGTGTGGAAACTAAACATAAGTTAATAGCACCTTGAGAAGATGATGATGACTATCATTATCCAACAGGTATGGTGATCCCCTTAAGACATCCCCTTAAGCAAATTTTGATAACAAGTTTTTTATCCCCTTAAGCAATTTTTTAGAACAAGTCTTTGATCCCCTTAAGAAAATTTTGAGAACTTATTTTATGATTTTTTCATGTTTTCCAATAGGATCGGTGGTGGTTGTTGGTACTTGGCTACGAAAATACCTGACAAGGAGGAATGGTCTACCTGCATTCGAAGATTATGAAACGCATAAAAAAATTATATATTATTCACATTTGTTGGTGGCAACAAATATAAAACTAGATCGGTATCGTGGAAGACCTTCAAATAAAGTGATATGGAAAATTTTTATGGAAGAGCATGAGGCAATCATAGATGCATTACAAAAAAGAGAGGATGCAAATGGTACAATGGAATAAGTAAATACAGGTAAATATAGTTTTAGTTTTATATTGTCCTTTTAAATACATTAAATACATGTTTCGATATTGGTCAAGTGTGTTATTAGTTGAAATTGATTTAAATTGTCCTTTTATAGATCCTTAAGGCATAATCACAAAAAGGATCTAGTCCATGCAGATTCAACCTAGACAACATGGAATAATTGGTAAAAATATGTAATTATTAGTTAAATTATATTTAAATACATGTTTCGATTACATATTGATATTGCTTGTACATTAATAGTTAAAATTGATTTATTATACTTTTTTGTATCCTTAAGCCATCATTGCATTGATCTCATACTTTGAAACAAAAAGGAGAGGATGTCTGGATTCAACCTACACACATGTGTGGAATACTTTTAAATGCAAGTACTTGAGTTGTGTACATATAGATAGTTTTATATAAATTAAAATATGTATGTTTTGATGATTTCATTGATATTGCTTGTACCTTTTTGATATCAGGTGGTGTGAAGACCTACTACATTTTGGGCACAAGATTGAGATGTTCTTGAGATGGCATATCCAAATTTTGTAAACATTATTTTGAGATGACATATATGTACATACATACTTACAAAATTAAACATACTCTATGTATTTCTATGTATCAAAATCGATATTCTATATATTTTGTTTGTTAAATAGGCATGTTTTTCTACTTTGAAACTTTATATTTGATTGTATAATCACTAAATATCATGCATACATTATTGTTAAATCAATTATATCCTTAAGATGTTGTATTATAACCCCTTAAGACATCCCCTTAAGAAATTCTATTATTACCCCTTAAGACATTGTATTATGACCCCTTTAGACATCCCCTTAAGACACCTTAAGACATTCCCTTAAGACGTTGTATTATGACCCCTTAAGACATCCCCTTAAGATGTTATGTTATGATAAATCACCCTAAAACTTATAATACTTGTTAATATCACTTAACATTTATACTCAATTATACTCTTCTTTGATCCCCTTAAGACGTCATATTAGGACCCCTTAAGACATCCCCTTAAGACAACCTATAATTAGTGTTGGATGCTATTATTTGTTTTGAAAGCTTATAGATTAGTATTTGATGCCATTATTTGTTTTGACAACTTATAAATTGGTATTGGATGCCATTATTTGTTTTGACAGCTTATAAATTAGTCTTGGATGCCAATATTTGTTTTGACAACTTATAAATTAGTATTGGATGTCATTTGTTTTGACAGCTTATAAATTAGTGTTGGATGCTATTATTTATAGAATTTATTAATGCTTTTATTCTCTAATCTTCTATGGTATTTTTTATTTCTTAAAATTTTATCCTTTCTGATATATAAACAGATTACTTTTGTTTGTAAATTATGATGTATTGACTAATTATTGATTGATGTGAATTGAATAAGTTCATTGACTAATTATCACTAATTATTGAATGTACATATCATGTATGAGATCACTAAATTTGTAAAGTATAAATATTAAAATGTCCTAATAATTTCAACTTTAATTTCATATTTATATTTAATTTCACATTAATGTCTTGACTATGAACATAAAATGCATAAATGTACATGTGTAAATTAAAATTTCAAACAATAATAAATACCATAATTTATGTAACATATTAAGTGCATGAAACCAATATATTAAGCACATGAAATAAAGTCCATCAGAGTACAACACATGAACACTAAGTACTTGAGCCATGAAATATAAAGTCCAACATAGTACATGAGAAACCAGAAATATAGTTCATGAAATAAACAAATATAACCCATAAAATTATGTTTCTAGGTTATGTATTGTCTCTATAATCAAGAGACATATTCATGCCATGCAGACTATTGGGATGACCTGAAACACTCTATACAAGAGAAAGATGAAATCAGATGTAAGACAATGAAAAATGATTTAATGAAAATTTAATTTATAATTCATCATAAAATTAAATTACCATCATATATGGGTTTGGATGCTTTGGTGCACCTGAAGCAACCTCTAAATTCTTTGAATCAATCTACATAAACAAGACAAATAAATTTGAAATTAGATGTACAAGTCTACAATTAAAAATGATTCAATTCGATTTAATTTATAATTTATCATATTTTAATTGTACCATATTTTGAGGTTGTGCACCCTCTTCTCTAGGACCTGTCTATACATTGATCTATAAAGCGGAAGGGATCTATGACAAACATTGCTAAGTGATTATGCACAAAGGTGAAAAGACATTAACCAATGGAGTAACAAGAACAATATACAGAGATAATGATAACACCAAGCAAAGAGAGAAAAAGGACACAAATTTGATTATGGAGTTTGTCCGAGTGGACTATGTCTTCGGGTCTAGCTCAAATGAGTGACCAATCTATTAGAATGCTCTGAATTAGCAGTACAATCTCCAAAGGAGCCTCTTGCAACACTACTTTACAAAGAACTATAGCCTATCCACAAAGTTCTAAAAAGTATTCTCACTCAAATCACCTCACAAAATCTCTCAAAGCTAAGGACAATTTACCAAGAGTGAAAACATTGACTCTACCCTAAAAGGACCTACAACAAACTCAGAACAATATCCCTCTCAAATTCAACTCTCAAAATTCTCCCACAAAAATACTTACAAGCAAGGAGGAAGAGAGAATGAATGGGATGATTAACTGATGGATGGGGTTGCTCTCCTAGCACTTCCTTTTATACAAGAAAGTTACCCAATTTGGCTAATAACCATAAGGTTGTAAAATCCCCCTTATATGGAAATATTAAAACCAACCCCCTTAAAAATCATTTGATTTTTTTTGAAGCTCATGATTTATTTCATTTTCGGGCTTTGTTTTTTTGGGATTTGTTTTGGGGTTTTGTTTTCAATTTATAAAACCCACCTAATAACCATAAAATGGTTATTTAGTTATGAATTTCAAGCTTAATATGGGTTATTAAAACCTTCTCACCACATATGTTAAATTTTTTCAATGGCGTGTCAGTAGACAATTCATTTAACACCCGGTCGGTGCGGGGTTCAACTCCTGCCGACATTTTCTTACCACCAATTTCAAACCGACTCAGAAAAAAATTGATCAGCGACCAAATATGCTAAAGCGCTTTATGCATGGGTGTAATAGTAGACCATCCAAGTGGTTAGGAGGAGATTCTGGGGTTGAGCCCCTCCAACCACTTTTTTTTTATCAAAACAAACTCATTCGCACCCACAATGGAGGAGGAAGTGCCACGTGGAGTCACAAGATAAGTGCCATGTGTCGATAGATCATTCACAGAAGGAACCCAGTCAAACGACTAATCATCGTCCACATTAGCCATTGACTCAGCTGCCATGTAATCTTTGGGACACATCTGGAGGACATGTGTTAACACCTGATTCGCCGAACATGCTGACATCATCTGCCTAGTCAGCCTACCACATCATCTGTATGACTGACACGTGTCAAGACCTCATTGGTGCATGTCAGCATCTGTATGATGACTCATCTACCAAGTCAGCATGATGACATCATGCTAACATCAGCACTGTACCTTCAAGTCAAACTAGTCAACCACAAAGTTTGACTGGCCATATCTTTGTTGCCCGAGCTCTATTTTCGACGAAACGAAAACTATCGGAAAGCTCTCGATGAGCTCTTCGCAATGATGCTCACTTTGATCAATTTGGTGATGATGAATTTCCCACCCTTTTTTCCTCGTCCTTGGTACTTGAGTTGACTAGTGTTTGACCAACCTCTGACTGGTGATATCTTGCACGTACGGGCTCGAATTTTGACAAAACAAACATCATTGTGTTCATGTTGTCGAGCTCTTCAATTTGGTATCACTTTTGACTAATTCTGAGTCAGTCAAATTTTCCACCTCCTAATGGCTCCTGGTCCAGGGTTGACTAAGCTTTGACCAATCTTTGACTACGCGTAACTTGAGCAAACAGACTCCTTTTTCACCCGTTCAAGTTGTGTTGGATTCAGTTCTTCGAGCTCTTTATCTTGGCATCGCTTTCGGGAGAAAATGGAACACTTCAATTTTTAGGTTCTGGAGATCCACTTAGATCATACATGCTCAACTAGAAGATGTGTCTCATGCTATAAAAGAAAAAGAATTTAAAACATGTATTAGCTCATATTATATATATATATATTCAATTTAAAACTTAAAATTAAAGTTATATTCAGAATATATAATTTATAATTGACTTTAAATATAATAAAAATTTTAAATTACCATTTGATCTGGAGCCTACTTTGCATGTCCTCCTAGAGGTGTAACTATGTCTGGGTTAGGGCTGAA
The DNA here is from genome assembly GCA_007258455.2 of Sequoia sempervirens. Taxonomy (NCBI): domain Eukaryota; kingdom Viridiplantae; phylum Streptophyta; class Pinopsida; order Cupressales; family Cupressaceae; genus Sequoia; species Sequoia sempervirens. The sequence goes on along the minus strand of VDFB02047397.1, from coordinate 77,992,421 downwards.
ATTCACACTAACAAAGTCCTACAAGATCAAAATTAAAGCATGTATACTTGAATTAGGTTTATATATATATATATATATATATATATATATATATATATATATATATATATATATATATATATATATATATATCAAGTTTGCACATTTTGTGTAGAAATTTTTTTAAACAACCTAAAAATCAAAGGCCTCATGAGTAGCCACAAAATCTAATGTTTTCCCTATGCCCATTCTCATTGTGGTATCAACCTAAACATACATACATAGGCATTTAACGCTTATAATATTTACAAGTGTGCATGCCTGTATTTCATATATAGTGAATTCAAAATTCATAATTGTAACTATACTAATGTAAACTTTAAACAATTTACAATATAAATGTACCTACCCCTGATCTATGACACCTGATAGTGAAGAAGTGCTTGAAAACCCCTTAGGTGGAATCGACGTGGAAGCCTATTGACTCACCTAAACCAACATAAATATTTCAAACATATATGTGATTCAATTATAAATTTGAAACTCAAGTTAAAAATCATTTCATATATAATTTTAAAAATTGAAATCAAAATACCCCATAAGGGTTGCCGAGTAGGAATGGTGTCGATGTGTGTACTCATGGAATGGATGATTGAACCATCATTAGTGTCATTTGTACACCAAATAGTTTGATTGTTAAAATTTATTGCAAACTTTTCTTTGATATATACATTCATCAAAATTCTTATAAAATGAATGTGTAGATGCATATTTATATCTGTGTCACAGTGTCCTCAAGGTGATGGTCTATCGTAAGAAACTCTACAAATGAATTGATGCAAACAGATGAACCACCAGAATCTCCATGTCCACCTGAACTAGGTGTGGCCTGATCAGGTCCATAGCATACTTGATGACAACTAGTACATATATGGGGGACGGGCCTCAACACTCCTGGAGTGGTACTTGAACCAACTCCATAAATAACTCCTCCATCATCATCATCTCTATGCTCCCCACCCGCTATCGCAAAAGCATGTTAATCAAGGTCTCCTATGAGTGTACTAATGGAACCTAATATCGAGACTAGAGCTCGATGATGCACAGGTGCAGGAATGGGAGAACTAGGAGCAACAAGGGGTTGTGCATGCACAGGGCGTTGGGGATCAACCCTTGCCCCTAACCTCTATTGTGGCATGCCGCCACCAACACCCTGAAATGATTTAAAATCAAAATAATTGGGATTTTTCCCCATAACAAACTCTACATATAGTTTTCTCAAAAAATACAATGGGCACTCCCAATTAGCATGTGGGGGACTATCAAAAACCATATACCATCGATCCCAAAAATGTGCACTCATCTGTGGATGTATGCATCACCTCATGGATATTCTAGATTTGTTGGGAGGAATGGGTTGTCAAGTAACCTGTGGTCAAGAAAGTAGGGGGCTAGGTGGGCTCTCGTTATTTTAATGTCTAAAATTTGTTTGTAAGAGAGACTGTCAACATAAAATTGTCTCATCTATTCTCTATCTCATTGATATCTATCTAGATCAAAATCAATGGTCTTGATGGCATCCACAACATTTTGCATCGCAGATGCAAAATGTCTCACATCATGTGGTGGAATCAATTCTTGACTTTGCATAGCATTGATTTGATTTTGTATGGATGCAACTTGATCATTTATGTGTGCTCACAAGTGAGCCTCATCAGATGTGATAGGCATTGGAGGTGGTAGATTAGATGGATGGGGAGGTGGAGGGGGAGGTGGATGTGGTTGTGGCTGAGGTGGTGGATTGATGATATCATCAATGTTAAAATCATCCATGATATGAGATATAATTGTGCACCTGCATTATTTATTATATAAAATTAACATACAAACTTAAAAAATTACAAGAAATAGTTAAATTTGAAACACACATGCAAATTTGTTTAATTAGGATGTGCATAAATATATTAAGATAGTATAAAATTGAAACACACATATACATTGATTGAACTTGAGCATGTGCATACAAAATTCAAAATTTAACATGTACATACATTTAAAATAAAAAATATGAGGCATAATTTGCATGCGTACATCATTAAACTAAACTATGTACATACATACAAATTTCAAAATTTAAGAACTATATGCAATTTTAATACATGTGTACATACTTGAAAATAAACTTGAAACATTCACAAAATCTCATTTTATGTCTAACACATACATATATTACAATTTTCCAACAAGAGAAATCATGATCTAGTAGATAGTCATAAAATATATACTATTATAAATTCATCATTATAAGTTCATAAATTCCACCAAATTCATAAATTCATGTCACTAAAAATATCCATCTAGAACCAAAATCATAAATTCACATCACTAAAAATATCCATCATTCACCAAATTCATAAATTCATAACTATTTAAGATCATTGTCTTAATTTAGAAATTATTGCGGCTCTCTATTGCATCTCTTCATTTCTTTGTGTTTTCCTTTTCAGAATCGGATTTTCTCCTCTCCTCTAGCCATTGTCGATGCTCATCTAAGATCCCATCCATAGCTTTGACAACATCAACAATGGTTTGCATCCTAGATGCAAACATCCTCACAGGTGGTGTGACACATTCTTCATTTTGAATAATGTTGATTTGATCTTGGATGGTTCTAACATTGGCATTGATTTGCACTTGCAAATGAGCACCATTGATTTCAGGTGGTGGAGGTGGGGGGTTATGAGGTAGAGTGGGTGGAGGTGGAGGTGAAGGTGGTGGAGATCGATGGCGTGGAGGTGGATTGCAAATATTATTGAATTGATACATGTGATCTTTAAGATATGAGTGAACCTACATTATATTTGTAATTTCAAAATGTAAGATATATATTTAGGAAATACATTTAAACCATTCAATATAAATGGCCTAATTGAATACAAATGATAAAATATGTAAGCCTCATTTATGTCTAAGGCATGTTACTTGAATGAAAATACAATTAACTATTAATATAGGACAATTTATGAATGCTATAGGTTTTACAGTTTAGAGTTTAGGATTTAGGTTTTCGGGTAATAGGATGGCTTAAGGGGATCTATGTAGTAAGGTCCTAGTACAAAATGGCATGGCTTTTAAGTGAATAAAATTTGGTGAAGATGCCCAAGGCAACCAAATTTCATTAAGGTATGAGGCAACTTCACCAAATTTTATTCACTTGAGCCATGTCATTTTGTCCTAGGAACTTACTAGGCATAGATCCCCTTAAGCCATTCTATCACCCTAAATCATAAATTAATCAACCTAGATCATGATTTATCTCATTCATATTATAATCTTGCATGATCTTATTATCGTTAAATTTGGTTGCCTTGGGAAACTTCACCAAATTTTGAGAACTTATTTGATCCCCTTAAGAAATGCCATATTAAGACCCCTTAAGAAATCGATTTACAGTTTAGGGTGATAGGATGGCTTAAGGGGATATATGTCTAGTAAGGTCCTAGGACAAAATGACATGGCTCAAGTGAATAAAATTTGGTGAATTTTCCCAAGACAACCAAATTTCATTAAGAGCCTAAGAAAAAATGATGGCTTTAGGGTTTAGGGTTTAGAGTTTAGAGTTTAGGGTTTAGGGTAATAGGATAGCTTAAGGGGATCTATGTAGTAAGATCCTATGATAAAATTACATGGATTAAGGGAATGAAATTTGGTGGAGTTGCCTAAGGCAACCAAATTTCATTTTAAGGTCCTAGGAAAAAATGAATGCTTTAGTGTTTAGGGTTTATATTTTAGAGTTCAGGGTTTAGGGTTTACAAAACTTAGGGTGAAGTTTTGGTTTCCCTTGGAATATAATGAACTTGCAAGTTAGTGAAGAAAATTTTCTTGTGGAACAGTTGATTAGGATAGCTCTTGTTTCAACTGACCAACCTAGATCATGAAATCTCATTCATATTATAATCTTGCACGATCTTATTATTGTTAAATTTGGTTGCCTTGGGCAACTTCACCAAATTTTGAGAACTTCTTTGATCCCCTTAAGATATGTCATATTAGGACCCCTTACGACATCGATTTATGATTTAGGGTGATAGGATGGCTTAAGGGGATCTATGTCTAGTAAGGTCCAAATTTAGTCATATTGTGACCTCATTGATTCATAGCTCTGGGTCAAAAGTGTTTACCCCTCTAATAAAAAAAAGTATCATGTTAAAAATGAATCAATCTATACATATCACAAAAATAGTATACATGTATCAAAACAAGTAAAAATTTCCTCCTAAATTAGGGGATATCAAAATAAATATAAAATATTTTAATAATTATACTTGTAATCACTTATTAATAAATTATATCATACATAATTTTAATCACATAATAAAGAAATAAATATACATATGTAGAAGATACAAAAATAAAAAGAGGCTACTCACATGGATTTTGATCCTTATAGGAAGTACCTAGAATGGTGTATTTCATGTAGGACTCTATGTAGGTGTTGGGACCTTCACCTCTCTCCTTGTATATTTTCAACAATCCCACTCACTCCCTCTATAGAATTATTTCCTTTTTTATTAGAGTTCTCTTAATCTCCTAAATTGACCTCTTATTTATAGGAGCATAATATGAATCCTCCTCCTCTCTCTATTGTAATAATAGCTTAGTTCCTCCAACCTATCATCATGTAACTCCCCCCTTTCCCATGTAATAGGTACCTTAGGTGTTAAATGGTTCCATCTTGGTCTCCTTATTGATGCATTTCTATCCTTCCACATCCATCTATATAGTATCAAAATATAGGTAATTTTTTGGTTATCATCTCCCTTAATTGCTAAAGAACCAATTATGCAAGGATGGGTGGATTATTATCTAGGATCACATCTTAAAAATCCTATAGAGGTCATGGTATGTGTTTCTTAATGCATATATTCCCATACAAACCTCTTCCCATGTACTATTAACTCTCCTATAATAGACACCTTACTAAAATTTCATATGATATATACCCAAGTGTTTCCAATTGGAATTTCTATAATTATACTTTTATGGTATTCTAGATATTCATAATAGTTTTCATAAATCTACCAAATAGACCCATTCTTGACATTGAACCTACATAATTTTAGGTATCTCCAATGAAAGAAACCCATATCACTCTCACTCGTGCTCTCCTATCTTGTGGATATAATAGAATAAAGTTTTCTTCCAATGATTTAGATCCCTATTGATCGTGTAGGTGTCATAGAGAGTGATCATCCACTCTTCATAAACTTGTAGAAACCAAAAGGTTTTATATTATGTGTTCCAATAAGTGAAAAAATTACAAAAATCTCTACTAGATGGTGACAACAGAGGGTTTTTTAAGGCAACCAAATTTCATTTTAAGGTCCTAAGACAAAATGAATGCTTTAGTGTTAAGGGTTTAGATTTAATAGTTCAAGGTTTAGGGTTTAGCGGACTTAGGGTGAAGTTTGGGTGGCCCTTGGAATAATGGACTTGCAAGTTAGTGCCAATTGGAAATTGATTGTACACTTGGATTTACAAATTTGCTAACTAAATTTGTAAACAAACATTGATAAAATTTATGAATTGTAACTATTCTTTAACATATTGCTTTCTAATCTAATTATAATTTAACATTGAAACTAAAGTTTAACATATCATTTTCTCCATACAATGCAAATGAAATTTAAAAAATTTAAGCAATGCAAATGAATTTTCTTGAGCTCGAAATTAGGGTTTTCAAAATCAAAATGATTTGTTCGATTTCAATTTAGGGTTTTAGCAAAAAAAATTGTTTCATTTCAATTTAGGGTTTCAATTTCTAAAAAATTAGGGTTTTTAATGCAATTTTTTCATTTCATTTCAAACTAGGGTTTTCAAATTCAATTTTTTTTGTTTGATTTGAATTGAGGGTTTCAAAAGCTTGATTAGGGTTTCTAAATGCAATTTTTTATTTCATTTCAATTTCTAGGGTTTTGAAATGCAATTTTTTTGTTTCGTTTCAATTAGGGTTTTCGAATACAATTTTTTTTGGTTTGATCAAACAATTTAGGTTTCAAAAGCTAAATTATGTTTCTAAAATACAATTCAAGGTTCATTTTTTCATTTCTATTGAGAAACCTTCAGGTTTCATTGCATTTTTTCATCTATTTCTACAATTCCTCATTTCTACTATAACAGGAAATAAAATGCTCAAAACGTCAAATAAATTAAAAAAAACATGTTAAAATTAGTTATTCTATTGACAATTTCAATAAAAAAATGAAAAAATGCAAAAAAATGGGGGTGGACAAGTACCTGGAGATTGTTTGTGGAGGTCGCTATCGCTTAGAACTCGGGATCTCGTGCGCTCGTAAAATGCAATTTGTTCTTTTAAAAAAAAAAAATACCATTAGAAAATGGGATCCCGATTTGTACAAAATGGGATCTCAATTTTTATAAATTGGGATCCTGTTTCATACTAATTAGGATCCTGATTTTTAAAAAGCAGTATCCTGTTTTACATTTAGGCTCGGGATCTCGATTTTTAAAAATCAAGATCCAGTTTTTACAATGTCGATTTCATTTTTTTGGCTAAGGAAAAAACTTCCACGTTTCGTGGATTCAACTTTGTGCACTTACCCATTGTATGTACTATAAAAATAATATATTATATGAATATATGAACTAATTGATCTTATACTGCCTATAAAGGACTAACATTACTTGAACCTTTATGTTATGTATACGTTTTCTACTTAGTATTTTTATTTCCTTCATATTATAGTACCTTGGGGTTATTTATACCTATTATAAATAATTATGGCTCAAAGTTGATTTTGGAATAATATCCATGTGTTAGGGTGCATTATTGCTAGTTTACTAGCCTAAAGATTGGTTATATCACTTAGCCTTATTTTTTAGTAATATACTCATAAATCACCTAGGGTGTTTGATGTAGGAGCATCCTAATCCCATGATTAATCTTGAATCAACAAAAAAAAAAAAAAAATCAATTTATTTTATTTTTTGAATTCAATATATGTCATTTATATTCATGTTGTTATGCCTCAATTGGAGTTATCTATTAAAGTCACAATTGAGCACTCAAGCTAGCAAAATAGAATCATTTTATGGCGCCACATATTGATCAAATCACCTTGTGATTTTTCTTGGAACATCAATAGAGCACCACATGCATGGCCCCTAATTTATTTCTTATTATTGATCATTTGACTCCATTATCTACTAGATCAACCTAAAAGAGGTATACATGTTATGCATGTTGAAAACCCTAAATATTGAGAGGGGGATGAATCAGTATTCCTTTAAACCAATTAGACATAAGCCATCCAATTATCAGAATAAATATAACTATAGTGATGAATGAAAACATGAAGACATCCACAAAATCACATGACACATGAACACTATTATTTTACGTGGAAAACCCAAAATGAGAAAACCACTATGAGGGTTGTTAGCTCACAATATATTATATCTTAATATAGTATATTATAGAAAGGCTCACTGCCAGGTGGACTCACTATCCAAGTGAACTCGCTGCCCACAAAAGTAAGAAAGATGGAATGAAGGGGTGGCTATACAACCTATTTGAATTGATACAATAACATCTATTATATGCCGAATTATAGTTCCAATGAAGTACAAAATGATCTTCACATAGATCTAAAGATATATTTTTCTCTGCTCACAATATGCTCAACTCTGATTATATTCACATCACACGCATGTAGGTGAAACACCATACATGTCGTATGACTCTTATTACTCACATGCAATTTTTTATCTCTATCACAAGATCATCATCAACAATAACCTCATTTTCCTCATCATCATAAAACTCTGAAGTTAATATTCTTTATATATCCATGTCAAGTGTAACTTCAATTAGGTCGGCCTAATTGGAAGTAACACATAAAATTAAACATGTCATCCTCAAAAAATTTTATCCATACCTCGTGCCATAATTCAAAATTAAAATCCCCTTAAGATAGTCTGGGATGGACCTAATATAGATCCCACATAAGATAAAGTTACTTGCTTTTCCTCCACAAAACATCAAACGTGTTAAGTCAGCCTAAAAATAGACCTAAACACAAAACCTTCATATGTACATACAATTCGCCATACGTGTGACTTCAAAACTTGATCTTCCTTTGAATTCCAACTCAACCAACAACTAATATCTTATCCTCATCATTTTAGAATAAAATATTTATCTGCAAAGAAATGCGCAATCTCCCACACAAGTTTGATACACTATACAAGGAATAATTGCAAGATATAGAGTTGAACTCTTTCGTTCATATCTTTTGAAATACTTCACAAAATGTCACCAAATCTTGAATGTAGATGCACTGGATGGTCTCAAAACTGTAGTTAAAATTGCAAAGGGTTATACCAAATTGTAGTGGAGTGTAGACCCAAAAACTGATGCACTGAATCACAACACTACCAAAATAAATACGTAGCCAAATTCTTGTATAACCATATTTTCCGAATCAACTTGTTATATCCAAATTTCTTCAAGAATGCTTCCAACTTATGCCAATATGATCATAACCATGTTGACATCAATGACAACACTAGATCATACAATATATGCACATCATGCTCATGTTGTCAAACATCATCAACAATGACAAACTTCCAACAATCTCCCCCTTTTTCATTGATGGCAACATGCATATCTAAAACATTCTCCAAAAAATTGTCTCTCCCCCTTTCACATATCTCTCCCTAAAGGTATTTCTCAATATCTCTTCAAGTGTTTCTCCAAATGTTTTTCCACTTATCTCTCCCCCTTTGACATCAATGGAAAAGGTGTACAAAAACTTGTATACCCCCCTTAGATATGTATGTGAGAAAAAGTAACTTGAGGAGTGTGTTGACTCCCCCTCAAGGAGTTAACCAAAAACTTGTATACCTTCCACATATATGCAAAAAGAATTTCAAATTTTGAAAAATTCATAAGAGTGAAAATTTTCAACTTAAAGATGTTGACCCTTGAAGCTTCTACAACATGACTTGCCAAGAAGATATGCCTTATTCCCACTATTCCTTTGTTGTTGCAAGTATTTTGTGTTGTAACTCAAGCTTCACCAAGGTTTCATTTCCTTCTTCTAGAGTATAGGGGTTAATATTTATCTCTAAAATTTTGTATGTATTGACAAGGGAACTCAAGAGACAGGTATATGCTTTATTTTCACCAAGTCCCTTAGCTTCTTGAATTTTCTTATTGTTTCTTCCTTCTGGCTTTGCAAGGTAAAGTATTCTTCATGTAAGGTTATTAAATCAGTCCAAGTCTGATCATATTTTTCTTGTACCGGGTCATAGGTGTTTGATGCATAGCTTATTTATGTCTCAATTGTATTCATAGAATCATTTATGCTTTGTGTAACATCAAGCCACTTCATGTAATACAAAAAGATTTCTTGCTTCCTCTTCATAGTCATGAACATCCTTCAAACTCTCTTCCAATTTCTTGTGTGCAGATGCACACTTTTATGTGATGTCCAGTAACTTCTTTTCTACAATCCATGCTTCAATTTGTTCTCTAAGTCCAGAGACATGTCCCTTGAAATTCTCATTGTCTCTTGTTTGTTGTAAAAACAAGGACAGACAACTGAGAGGGGGGTGAATCAGTTGTCACAGAATAATTAAAAATTTTAATCTTTACTTAACTTAATCTTAGATCTTATGAATGAATAATAAACCATGAATAACCAACGCATCAAAAACACAGAGAACACCAAGATTTTTATGTGGAAACCTTGTTAGGGGAAAAACCACAGTGGAGGTTAGTCCACAATATTATACACTATTAAAAGTATATGAATAATGGGAATGCACATGCATTCAGGCACACTTCCTAGAGCTGATTGCTCAAATGCAAAAGAGGACTCACTGTCCAAAGAAAGTTTTGGATTAAAATCATCCAAATGTGAACTGAGAAAATAGCTTCTACACAAGCTTGATTACAGTTCCAGTTAAGCACAGAAAAACTTCTTCACACTTCGCTCAAAATTCTTCACACTATGCTCAATCTTCTTCACACTCTACTCAATCTTCTTCACACTCTTCTCTACAATCAAATGATATTTTCACATACACACATAGGAGCACACCGAGCTTACTTTACACCGATGAAACAATCACTCTTATATATCTGCAACAAGAGATTACATCCACAACCTTGTCGGCCAAAAAAATATAAAAATATTTTCAATGTTGGCCCAAATTTACAAATAAATTTGCAATGTGAATCCACCAAGGTTGGCCACAACATAGTGGAGACCCAAATTAAGAACTCCAACACAAAAAGACTTTAATTACCGAACACACAGAGAAAAATATTCGACCATGAGCACGCCAATCAATGTGGGTGTACCACAAAGATAGAGCACAATCTAGAAGCATCCAAAAACAACAAGAACTAACAGAGAAACATCTACAGCAACATAAATTACTAGAAACACATAAACTTCACTCAGGAACACTAACAGAACCCACAAAAATACTATCAGAACACAACTATTCATAGAATGACCAAAACTTCACGTGGACCTCTAAAACTTATGGTAGATGAACTAGATACACTCAGCACAAAAACTGATCTTCAACATACAAAAAAATACACCTTCATGACCTTCAATGTTCCACTGGGAACCTACAACTCTTCTTTTAACAATTTTCCCAATATCCTCGACATATACAACCTTCAATGCAATAATGATAATAGTATTGACATCAATGAAAACCACATATCAGCAACACATCCACAACATCTAACATTTTCATTTCTTCATAGCTTCGCTGATCTCATGCTCACATTGAGCATTATCTAGATATCTTCTTCAACTTTATTTTTCCTCAAGGCTTTCTACTTAACTCTCCTTGTGGTTTTCTTCTCTTTTTCCCTGATGGCATGGACTACCGGAGGGCCACCTTTATATCTCTTCTTACCAAATGTGATAGATGATCTCCTAGAACTACTGAAGGCTTCTTCTATACTCATGTCAGCTATAGCTCTTTCTATAACTTCCCTAGAAGAGTCCATTAAAATGCCAAACTCTCTGGCACATGATTCTACCTCAGCCTCAATCTGTCTCTTCATTTGTGATTTCTTGAATTTTTGAGAAACTTCCAATGTCTTCTCTCTGAAGTTTCAAAATCTTGGTCTGGTAGGATCCTTAGGACTGTTTAGCAACACTTTAGCACAACTAGTAGCTACTTCTTATGTCACTTCATAACCAAACTCTGGGACCCAAATAGTTTTGGGTTCAACTACTTCCATTATGTAATAATCAGTGGAAACCAAAAATGTAATGTCGTTCATATGTATTTTCTTACCACATCTCTCAAAATTTTCTATCTCATACTCATCCTTCTTTGAAACATTGCAAAGAATTTTGTAAGGGCATCACCCTAAGCATCCAAATCTCTAATATTTCTTATGTAATTTTTCATTTGACCAAACAACCTTTCCAACTAATGAAAATTCCTTCATAAAGTAGAAAACCAAATAAATTATCAATGTACCATACCTGAATATATGCTTTTTCTTCTTGATTTATTTCAAGTTCTCCATCAATTACTGTCGGAGCAACTCACAAAGGTCGTATTCACCATTATTCTCAATCATATCCACAAACACATGAATTGAAATGGTAGAAACTGACTTGTCTCTATAAATCATATGTCTAATAACCATTGTTGTATATTGAATTGCTAGATTTCTGATAGGGTTTATTGCAATACCCATTTGCAGCATTATGTCTATGTTCTTGGCGGATTTTTGGACTACAATCAGTTTGGTGGAACATAATCCAATGATTTCTCTAATCACCTCTTTGGTAATCAAGTGGGGACCATCTATATCAACATGAATTGATCATAAACTCTACTCAATTTCATTCTAATACACTTCTCTTCATTGTTAAAGTCATGAATCCAGTGCCACACATCTAATTTCTTCTTTGTGAAGATATTATATTCTGGTTGGTATAATCTTCTCCAACTAATTCATCAACCCATAGATTGAATAATTTTTCGTAGGTGTTCTCTTCCATCTTCCCATGCATATAGGCCCTAATATCTTTAGTAGGCACAACCCCAAGAGGTATATGCGAAAATGCACCTAAAGCATCAACTTCTAAAGCATTGGTGGAATATCTCTTAAATTTGGGTCACGGTCTTTGAGAAATATCCACAATTTCCAGTGTAACCATTGCATTCAAATTTCCCTCTACTAATAATTCTACGAAATTAGAATGTGCAAAGATTGTCAAATACCTTTTTCTCTTGCTCGACAAGGTAGGGTTTTGGAATTCTGCAACTTGGAGATGCTTCGAACCCTTCAAACTTGTTTCTTTCTCCTCTACTCTTCTTTGAATACATTCAATGAAATGAATTTTTCTTGTCAAGCATGATTTTATATCTCTGATTTCACCCATTTCAGCTATAAATGGTTCAAACAAAAGTTTGATAAACTTCAATACCTTGTATTCACAGTCAACTTTCAAAGCTCTGCAAATTGCCGCAATAGAATATTTTATTCCACAATTTTCTTCCTCAAATTAAGAATTTCATTCTTTGTAACATATCTTTGTGCTATATCTCATGCACCTCTTTTTTTCCTTGGGACATAGGATTTTCATTAAATCTCCCCCTAAGCCATAGTTCTAGGCTTAGTTACCAGAGGAATCATCTGCACCATAGGGTGGTATAGATTCTCCCTTATCCTTAGTCTCTTCTTTCTTTCTCCATATCTTTTCCATTTCCTTTTTTACTTCATCCAGATCAATATTTTTATTCTTCTTCATTGGATCATTCTTCCTGGTGTTTTCAATTCTGCAAAATTTAGCAATATGTCCAAGCCTTATGCAATTGTTGCATATGATATTCCTTCATAGCATTACTCCTTTCATTCATTTTAGATCTGCATTGGTTAGCCTTATGTCCAAATCCATGACACATATATAGTATAGTGTCAAAAAAGGGTGCTTTGACATTTTTGGCACTTGTTTGGGTCCTTCTTATGGATTTTGGCTTAATGTTGCCTTGATTTAGTATTGTGATGTGGATAACACATTCACATTAGGTCTTGGGACCTTGTGAACTAAAAGGATTCAAATGGTACCTTACCTAAGTGTTGTAACACACTTTCACACTTTTCTAAGGTCTTGTTAATAAAATAACCTATTTTCATCATTTACCAAGCCTTATTTCAAAGTGTTGCAAAGTAAACTATAACACACTTTCATATTAAATTTCTAGGATTTTCATTAATAATTGGGCTTTCTTATGCTTTAATTGGCCCCATGTTTTTCATCCACGAGCCTTACTTATGTGTATTTTTTAGAATAATCCCAAAAAACATCATTTAAAATATTAAAATCCTGAAACCCATCTTAAACTCCTAAGGTGGGACTCATTCACCATTATGGGTGAATGAGTCCCCTTAGGTGGGACCTATTCACCCACGGTGGTAAATGAGTCCCATTTAACTCAAAATTCAAATTTAATTCAAAATTTTGGTGGGTTTTTATTCTCCAAGATCTAAGGTCAGCATGTGATGTGATTTCAGGAATTATTGCATAATTGAGTATAAATACAAGCTTCTTTCCCTCATTTTCATACCTAACCTAACATTCAAGTATTCATGCATATAGTTCACAAAAGAATTTGAGCATTCATAAGAGAACTAAAGGAATTTCAAGAGCAGATTATCAAGCATTCAAGAGCTTCTTCAAGTCTCATTCATCATGTCAAAGATTGCTTGCATCATGTTGTTTTAGAGCTAACAATTGTGGTGTAGGATTTGTAAGTATTGCATTCAAGATCTATCAACATAGGGCTAGAATTCAAGTCCACATCCATTGGAGCCATTATCTGCATGTTTGCAACACCTTATTGCTAGGGTTTGGTGAGTTGCAACATCATTATTTGTTCATTCATCATTCTCCATTCTATTTCATTTCATTTCAAGGGTTTAGTTACCAACAAGGGGTTTGACCAAGGCAAACCCCTATTCACTAACCCCACAACATTTTTCCCTCTTCTTGTGTGTGATTTGTAGGGCTAGGTTGTAGATTTACCAAGAAGTCAAGATTGGAAAAGTGATCAAAGCAAGTCAAAGTTGTCAAATTCCTAGGAGAATCTTGGAGAAGATCTATAGGCTGAATTTTGTTGTTTCAAATCCAAAAACTAGTCAAGAAGAGCAGAGTAGACTAAGGGCTATAGTTTCCTATTTTGAATTTCCATAAATCTACGAGTGTTGATTCACCACTATTGGCAAATGAGTCCCACTGCCTAGGCCTAAACAAGAATTTTTCAAATCTAAGTACCCATTTGTCTGAAACCTATTATGGCACATTTTTCCTGAAACTAGACTAAGTCACCCAGCCTGGTGTATGAGTCCAAGTTTGCATCAACAATGAATTTTTTAGTGATCCAGAGCTCCATCCTATCTTCTTTGACTTCCCAAGTGCACATCTCCAATTTCATATCTTTCTGTTTTATTTTACTTGCATTCTTAGATCATTTAGTATTATTTTGCATATCACACTATATTTTAAAACATATTGCATTTTCCAAGTTTACACTTGGTGGTGAACCCTCATTTTTTGTTATCCTTTCCCTACAACTCTCCCTTCGTTAGATTTCAATCTCCTTTGCATTGGAATCTCAAGGGTTTGTTCTTGAGTGAATAGTGTTGTTTTGTCTCTCTCCTTTTAGGTCCAAAACCCTAGAAGCGAAAGAGAGCAAGAAATATTTTTATTCATTTTGGTGAACCTGCATATAGAACATTATATTTTTTATTTGGAGTGCATTTACATCATAGATTTAAAGTGCATTAATATTGCATTAGGATTTGCATTGTTTAATTTGCATTCTAGGGTTTCAAACTTTGCATTAGTGAAAAGTTCATTTATCCTACATTATTGCACTTAATTTCATTAAAAAGTAGTAAGATTCTACATTTGCATTTCAAATTTACATCAAAAAACATAAAAAGCATAAAATTCATTTCAAAAATTTTGAAAATTTTCAAAAAAATCAATACCTGGACTCATTCACCACCTTGGACAAATCAATCCCTTTGCATATTTTCCACTAAATTTTTTGTCATTTACAATTCAGTTTCTGGGTCTACTTTCTATTTTTGCATTTCAGTTTTACTTTCCAAAATTTATGTTTCAAGCAATTTATTTTTGTTACCTTACATTGCATTTGCATTCACCCTGCATTTAGTAGCCTTTGCATGAGTGTTTGGTGTCCTATTTCTAATACCTTAGTGAGAAGAAGTTTGAGAATCATGTCATCCTGTGATAACATGCTCGTTGTGGATCTTGGGTTATCTAGAGCTTCCATTCCTAGTATTGACAATAGTACACTAGGCATGGATAACACCCTTAGCAACTATTTTCCGTCAGGTAGCATTCAAGTTGAACCATGAAATGATAATATCCCGCAAGAGAAAATAATTCAAATCCATGAGGACTTAGCAAACCTCCAACATCAAGTAAGCCTTGAAAACATTTCAACTACTACAATTTCTACCATAGAAAACATCAATTGCATGCTTGAAAGTGAAGATGGCCTTGACATTGTGAAAAACATAGCTGAGATATGTGCAAAACATCTTCCTTCAACCTCTAGTGCTCCTACACCAACAAACAATGTTGCAAACCAAGGAGGAACTGAAATTCCTCCTCCCTCAATGATAGCCTCAATACCTACCTATACCACTCCTCAAGTCACAACAACAATGCAACAAGTTAGTACAAGGTGATTCCTTCCTTGGGTATTCATGCTAGCATCCCTAGTTCCTATGTGGCATCGCATGTTCTATCTTCTACCACATTACCACCTATAAGCATTCCATTCACTTGTCCTATTAATACATACACTCTATCACCACTTTTGCTTCCATCTCATACCACTTCTAATAACCCTCTCATAACACAACTTTTCCAAATTGTTTCATCCATGCAAAATAAAATCTCCACCATAAACCAAAATTAGAATGGCCCACCCACATACTATGTCAAAAGTAGCCCATTATCTTTGGAAATATTGTGAACACCGATGCCACAAGGAGTAGAGGTGCCTAGATTTGAGAAATATGGAGGGAAGGGAGATCCTTCTAACCATGTTAATGCCTACACCACCTTATGTAGTTACTTTGTCCTTGATAAATTGTTGGCAAAACTCTTTCCTAGGTCCTTAAAAGATACTACCTTGGAATGGTTTTCTTCTTTACCGAATGATTTAATTTGTTCATTCAATGAACTTGTTGATGAATTTGTAAACCATTTCCAAGTGCATATGACTCCCAAGAAGACCTTGGTTGATTTGATGAGATGCAAGAAAAATGAGGGTTAAAAAGTCACTAAATTTATCTCACGCTATCAATCACTTTATTCCCAAATCGATGTCCAGGTTCCTAACCCACACCTTCAAAAGATGCTTATAGAAAAATTGCAAACTAAAATTTAGGACAAGATCACTATGATGAAATTCCCATCCTTCATGCACTTGTGTACTTCCCTTTATGATTATCAAAATTCGAGATACAAGGTCCACTCCTAACCAAATTGAGAGATCCAAGCCAACCAACCAAAACAATTCCCAACCTTTTAGAAAACAAAACAAAGGGTTCTTGCACTCCCCTCAACAAACAGCTCAAAATGTCAAAAACCATGTAGTTTCTATCAAAACCGCGGTGCCCTTTAGTTATGGTGATCCAAAAAGACAATTCACTCCCTTACCCGATACCCTTCATAACACAATGTCCTAGCTGCTAGAACAACAAATGATTACCTTGCCATCCATTAAAACACTTGAACCTAATAAGCCTTTACCCTCGATCTTTAAACCCAATTCTTATTTCCACTATCACTAAAAAAATGGACATGACACAAAACATTGCAAGCGTCTTAAACATCTTGTGCAAGACCTCATTGATTCTGGTCGTTTATCCATTGGTAGTGTTAGCAACCAAGGAAATAATTTCATAGCTCCTCCAAACCAAAACTTACAAATTTTTACCAACCCAATTCCCAAACACAATGTTTCATTTGTCAAATCCATTGAAACTACAATGAATGGTGTGATGAATGTTGATACATATGATGAAAACAATGCTCTTGTTCTAAACAATACTATCAATATCAATCCTATGGATGAAATGATAGGGGCAATAGATGTCATCCCTTGTAAGGGCCGACCTAAGAATCCACTTGACATTGCTTTCTCCTCTAAAGATATACTTAAACATTTTTCTGATGGTCCTCTCTATATAGCCAGTTGAATCCATGACAAGCCCAATAACAGGATACTCATAGATCCCGCGTGTGGAGAGATTGTGATCACCAAGGAATTCTTACTTTTGCATGAACTTTATCAAGATGAATATGATAGACCAAAAGCATGGATCAAGACACATAATGGATTTGCATGCCCTATGATAGGATTGATCACCCTACCATTACAAATAGTACCAATAACATCAGATGTCACATTCTCCATCATCCCACAACTGAACCAATTCCATGTGAAGCTAGGCCACCCATGGCTTTGCTCTATGAAAGTCGTCCCTTTAGTTGTACAAAATTGCTTAAAGTTTCCCTTTGACAATGAAATATTCACTATCCACCATAGCGTCTTTAACCCCCTATCTTCCAAAGGATACTTTTCCCTAGATTCCTTTTGGCCCAAGCCCATGGAACCTATCAAGCCAAGGGAAGACTTCTTTTTCTTGTCCTACCAAAAATTCAAGGCCAAGAAGATAGCAAAACTATCTCTCAGAAACATGTCCCCGTCCACCTCTGAATCTCCCATTCTAGATGAAACCATGCTTCAACCTAAATAAGAGCCCAACAACCAAGACCAACCAAAAATATAAACTTCCCCTACATCATCCAAAAGACCAAAAGACAATGAAAACAGCCCTGTCACTCCTCCTAGAATAAAATAGGTTTCCAAAGCAAAAGAGAAAGTGGAAGAACAACCTCCTATGGTTCCTTTCATTCTTCCCGTTAGGGAAGAAAATCAAACTATGTTTGATCAACCCACTCCTTCACAAATGCAACTTGAAAACAAAACCAAAAGAAATAGAGGTGCTAGAGAGCATAGGCGTAGACGTCACGCCCTTGCTTGCAAGTTACATGAAGAGTTAAAGAAAATCAAAATCCAAACTTGACTGAAGCAATGCATGATGACCCTCCTCCCCAACCAAAACAAAATGACTCAATACAAGAATCACAACAAGAGATGAAATCTTCGATGGACATTATCATTCATCCTCCTGTTGTGATTAATTTGGATGAAAATGACGAGATCACTAAAATTGATGAAGAGGTGCATAATGAATTGAACACATTATTTTCTTCTTCCATGATTTTAAATGACAAATCTCCTATGCATAGTGATGAACCTGGTACTTCTCCTAGTTCGGAACTTGCCCTTGTCCCTTTAGCCAGTTGTCCACCTTCGGTATAAAATGAACATGATTGGGAGGCGGATGACTTGCTCGTAGGTTGGCTTGCATTTTCCTTACTAGTCTTTTGCATTTTCTTTTTCTTTTATTTTTCTTTTGTGTGATTGCATGTGTGTAATGTGATCCCCCGTGATGTTCTGTTTAATGTTCTCTCTTTGTGACATTCCTCTATTTGTACCTGCATTCTTCTTTATGTCGTGCATTTCTTTCACTATTTTTTCTTTTTCTTTTTCTTGTGTTTTCCTTTTTGGGATGACGCAAGGCATCAAGAAATTCATGTCTCCTTCATGTTGACCCAAAAGGCTTTCTTTTCCTTTTCCTTTTCATTTTATCTTTATCTTTATCTTGTTTTTTCCTTTTGGGGATGATGCAAGGCATCGAGACATTCATGTCTCCTTCATGTTGACCCAAAAGCTTTTCCTTTCTCTTTCACCTTTTCTTTTTCATTTGTCTTGTGTTTTCATTTTGGGGATGACACAAGGTGTCAAGACACCCTATGTCTCTTCCATGTTGACCCAAAAGGTTTTTCATTTTTTTTCACTCTCTTTGTGTCATTCTTCCAATTCTATGTGTATTTAGGGGATGATGATAGTTCCAAGCTCTCTAAAAAATATTGTAGCAAATAACATACTGACCCCAAATCCATAGATCCCTTATGTGTTTGGTGTTTTCATTTTGGGGGAAACCCCTCTCTTTTCTTTTTATCTCTCATGACGCAGCTTTACTCGGAAACATATGACTTGGAATAGGGCTTTCCAAGTTGGCTCTCACATGTCTTCTT
Organism: Sequoia sempervirens; assembly: GCA_007258455.2. Classification (NCBI taxonomy): domain Eukaryota; kingdom Viridiplantae; phylum Streptophyta; class Pinopsida; order Cupressales; family Cupressaceae; genus Sequoia; species Sequoia sempervirens. Next base: position 77,973,153 of record VDFB02047397.1, on the reverse strand, counting down.
TCTTGTTTGCATTTTTCATTTGCTACTTTAAAGTAATTTCTCACAGCATGGTGTTTAGCAATTCCTTTAAAGTGGGGGCATACATTGGCATTATTCTTTTGTTTTTTTCCTTTTCTTGGTTCTTAGTGCAGCCTTCTTACTTCATACGATGTATTTTTTTACTTTATGGATGACATTGGGTGTGATGTGCTTCATGAGCATGATCTATCTTGGCATATTACATTCCTCTTAGTGGCATGATGCGACACACTACATCTCCTAAGTTGCGAATTTTCTATTCTTTGATTAGTCCTCTCTTGGAGACATTAGACATAATGTTCCCTAAGTTATAGACCTCACATGAACTAAGAAATACTCCTTTGAACATTCCTTTGCATGTTACATTTTGCATTTGGTATATGGCCACCTTGCATAACACAGCTTGCATTCCTATAGAGCCATCGCATTTGTTCATGAGCTCCAAGCATACAAAGTTTTTCTTGTCTCGTGAAGCTTGAAAGATCAATTCTCTTTGTGTGGTGCCTTATTAAAGTTATCAGGAGGTATAACTTTTGTATGGTTGAGCAGGAAGCCCAATCTGAGGCATGACTTTCCCCATAGCCACTTGTGTGTGTGTGTGAGTGCATACTAGCTATGAGTGTATGTTTCTCACCTTTTAGGACTTCTCACCTGATGGACAGCCAGAAGTTTCGTCACCTCAGAGTGAGTGTGCATTTTTCTAGACAAACATCCAAGATATGATCCACATTGTGATGGAAAAATGGTCAAAGATTGATCTGATCCTTTTCTTCCTTTTCTTTCTTATCTTTTCTTTTTCTCTTTCTCATCTTTGGCAGTGTATGATTGGTCTTGTCGCTGCTCTTTATATCATTTTCTATGTGCGTTCCTTTGTGCTTATGTTTGGTTTGCCATGGGATCTTGAGCCTGGGGCCTTGATCACCCCTCTTGATTGTTGTTGTCTTATCTTGCTAGCATTGGTTCATTAGAACCCCTCTTGGTGCGTGTTTTTCTACTTTAGTGTGAGTTTGAAGTGGGTTCTGTTGCAAGATGGTGTGTCCCTTGGTCTTCCTTTTCTAGCGCGACGCTTGGGTTCATGACATCGTTTAACCGCCTCCTATGGATCTTATTTGAAGCTTGTATTGGGAATTGATAGGTTGACCTTTTGGTGCAATGGCAAGGCCAACAATTGGTATAAGAGCAGAGGTCGCAAGTTCAAACCCCTCACTTGTGTTGGGGGGATTGTTGCAAGATGGTGTGTCTCTTGGTCTTCCTTGTCCAACACAACACTTGGGTTTGTGACATGGTTTAACTACCTCCTGTGGATCTTATCTAAAGCTTGTATTAGGCATTAACAGGTTTCAACCTTTTGGTGCAACGGCAAGGCCAACAAGTTCATCCTCTCACTAAATTTGGGGCTAAATGTAGTGTTGATAAAATGGCCCTTTGACATTTTTCACACTCGTTTGGGTCCTTATAGATTTTAGCTTAATGTTGCCTTGATTTAGTGTTGTAAAGTGAATAACACATTCACATTAGGTCTTGGGCCCTTGTGAACTAAAAGGATTCAAATGGTACCTTACCTAAGTGTTGTAAAGTGTTGTAACACACTTTCACACTTTTCTAAGGTCTTGTTAATAAAATAACCTATTTTCATCATTTACCAAGCCTTGTTTCAAAGTTTTGCAAAGTGTTGTAACACACTTTCACATTTTTCTAGGCTTTTCATTAATAATTGGGATTTCTTATTCTTTGATTGGCCCCATTTGCATCCACGGGCCTTACTTATGTGTATTTTTTAGAATAATCTCAACAAACATCATTTAAAATATTAAAATCCTAAAACCCACCTTAAACTCCTAAGGTGGGACTCATTCGCCATTATGGGCGAATGAGTTCCCTTAGGTGGGATCCATTTTCCCAAGGTGGTGAATGAGTCCCCTTTAACTCAAAATTCAAATTCAATTCAAAACTCTAGCGGGTTTTTATTCTCCAAGATCTAAGGTCGGCCTGTGATGTTGTGATTTCGGGAATTATTGCATAATTGAGTATAAATGCAAGCTTCTTTCCCTCATTTTCATACCTAACCTAACATTCAAGTATTCATGCATATAGTTCACAAGAGCATTTGAGCATTCATAAGAGAATTCAAGGAATTTCAAGAGAATATTATCAATCATTCAAGAGCTTCTTCAAGTCTCATTCATCATGTCAAAGATTGCTTGCATCATGTTGTTTTAGAGCTAACAATTGTGTTGTAGTATTTGTAAGCATTGCATTCAAGATCTATCAACATCAAGCTAGAGTTCAAGTCCACATCCATTGGAGCCATTATCTACATGCTTGCAACACCTTATTGCTAGGGTTTGGTGAGTTGCAACATCATTATTTGTTCATTCATCATTCTCCATTCTATTTCATTTCATTTCAAGGGTTTAATTACCAACAAGGGGTTTGACCAAGGCAAACCCCTATTCACTAACCCCACAACATTTTTCCCTCTTCTTGTGTGTGATTTGCACGGCTAGGTTATAGATTTACCAAGAAGTCAAGATTGGAAAAGTGATCAAAGCAAGTCAAAGTTGTCAAAGTCCTAAGAGAAGCTTGGAGAAGATCTACAGGTTGAGTTATGTTGTTTCAAATCCGAAAACTAGTCGAGAAGAGCAGAGCAAACTGAGGGCTACAGTTTCCTCTTTTGACTTTCTAGAAATCTAGAAGTGGACTAATTCACCACTATTGGTGAATGAGTCCCACTACCTAGGCCTAAATAGGAATTTTGCAGATCTGAGTACCCATTTGTCTAAAACCTATTCCAACACATTTTTCCTAAAACTGGACTAAGTTTCCCAACCTGGCATATGAGTCCCAGTTGGCATCAATAATGAATTTTTCAATGATCTAGAGCTCCATCTTGTCTTCTTCAACTTCCCAGGTGCACATCTCCAGTTTCACAGCTTTGTGTTTTATTTTATTTGCATTCTTAGATCATTTAGTATTAGTTTGCATATCACACTGTGTTTTCAGACATATTGCATTTTCCAAGTTTACACTTGGTGGTGAACCCTCATTTTTTGTTATCCTTTCCTTATAACTCTCCCTTCGTCATATTTCAATCTCCTTTGCATTGGAATCTCAAGGGTTTACTCTTGAGTGAATAATGTTGTTTTGTCTCTCTCCTTTTAGGTCTAAAACCCTAGAAGCGAAAGAGAGCACAAAATAATTTTATTCAAGTAGTAACCTTTGAAAGATTAAATCATTCTACCATTGTTATATGCATTCATCATTTGAATTTTGCATTCACTTGCTCTATGTCCAAATTTCTTGCATGTAAAGCATTAGCTAGTGAAGGATGAAACATTTTGATTCATTCTACTTCTACATTCCAATGCTTTATGTCCAAATTTGTTGTAAAAGTAAAAAATACAATTGAAATACATGGGTACCTTTGAGCATTTGGTTGTCTAATGGGAGGTCTTCTAGCATTGTTTATTCAATTCTAGAACTTTATATTGTTCTTTTTGTCTTCAACTTTCTCTGGTTCACTAATCTTCTTTGTATTAGATGTCTTATCTTCTTTTGAGCTTTCTCCTTTTTCAAGTCCTAGACCACATTTATCTTTAGATGCTTTCTTTCCTACAATCAATTCATCAAGCATTGTGGAACTTGTCTTGAATTTTTCCTCATAGCCTCTTGCCTTCTCCAAATCTAATCTCAAATTTACCACTTCTTGTTCAAGCCTTGTGAATTCATTAGATTTTATTTCTACCATTGCATTCATACATTCCTAAATTATTTTCTTTTCTTCCATTTGTACTTTCAATCTGGTAATGTTATCATTTGCTTATTTTTATTTTTCATTAACTTCCCTATGCCTTTCTTTGAATTTCCTAATTTGCTCTCTTAGTTTTTTTATACTCATTTTCCTCTTTAATATTCTTCTTTGGATCTATGATTTCATCTTCAACTCTGTTAATATCTTCAAGAGCAACTTTGAGCTCCCCATCTTTTCCTAACATGTAATTTTCTTTTGTGTATTCAATAGCACGTGAATCTCTTCCTAGGGAATAGGATAATTTCTATCAACCATGTGTTCAAACTCCAAGATCTTCCCAAAGTAGTCAAGCTCCTTCCAAGGATCTAAGCTCTAATACCAATTATTGAACACCCAAAATACTAAGAGGGGGGGTGAATTAGTATTCCTTTAAACCAATTAAACATAAGCCATCCAATTATCAGAATAAATATAACTATAGTGATGAATGAAAACATGAGAAGACATCCATAAAATCACATGAAAAATGAACACCAATATTTTACATGGAAAACCTAAAATGGGAAAACCACGGTGAGGGTTAGCTCACAATATATTATATCTAGATATGGTATATTACAAAAAAGCTCACTGCTAGGTGGACTCATTGTCCAAGTGAACTCACTACCCACAGAAAGTAAGAAAGATAAAATGAAGGGGTGGCTCTACAACCTATTTTAATTGATACAATAACATTTATCATATGTTGGATTATAGTTCCAATGAAATACAAAATGATCTTCACACAAATCTGAAGCAATATTCTTCTTTGCTCACAATATGCTCAACTCTGATTATATTCACATCACACACATGTAGGCGAAACACCATACATGTCATATGACTCTCATTACTCACATGCAATATGCTATCTCTATCATGACATCATCATCAAAAACAACCTCATTCTCCTCATCATCATAAAACTCTGAAGTTAATCTTCTATATATATCCATGTCAAGTGTAACTTCAATTAGGTTGGTCTAATTGGAAGTAACACACAAAATTAAACATGTCGTCCACAAAAATTTTTATCCATATCTCGCACCATAATTCAATATTCAATTCCCCTTAAGATAGGTCATGATGGACCTAATATAGATCCCACATAAGATAAATTTACTTGCTTGTCCTCCACAAAATATCGAACGTGTTATGTCAGACCAAAAATAGACCTACACACAAAACCTTCATATGTACATACAATTTGTCATATGTGTGACTTCAAAACTTGATCTTCCTCTGAATTCCTACTTAGCCGACAACTAATAGCTTATCCTCATCATTGTAGAATAAAATAATTATCTACGAAGAAATGTGGAATCTCCCATAGTTGATGCACTATACAAGGAATAACTACAAAATACAAAGTTGAACTCTATCGTTCATATCTTTTGGAATTATTCACAAAATGTCACCAAATATTGAATGTAGATGCGCCAGATGGTCTCAAAATTGTAGTTATAATTGTAGAGGGTTATACCAACTTGTGGTGGAGTGTGGACCCAAAAAATTGACACATTGAATCACAACACTATCAAAAGAAATACTTAGCCAAATTCTTAAATAACCATATTTTTTGGATCAATTTGTTCTATCTGGAAATGTCTTCAAGAATGTTTCCAATTTATTCTAAGATGATCATTACAATGTTGACATCAATGACAACATTGGATCATACAATATATGCACCTCATTCTCATGTTGCTAAACATCATCAACAATGACAAACTTCCAACAATGCACTAGGTTTTAGGCCCCTAAACAAAGGGTTAATCATTTGAGGAGCCTTACTAGTTTTGAGAGGGGTCATGTTTGGGACTGTATTAATTTTGGAATCATAAATCACATCTTGGATTATCAAGAATCCCTTACACCAAATATACAATATAAAATGAGGTCCTATCCATTTATGAAAGAAAGCATAGGGCAAGGAAAGATTTTAGGATCAAGTAGTATCCAATAGCTCGTATAGATTATAGAAGAGAGATTATCTTGAGGATGCCAATAATTCTCACTACACTCATGTGAATTTTTAGTGTCATATACTAATCAAATATTAAGGTATGAAATATTGTAAGCCTATTGTGGTAGGAACTCATGTTAAAAATTTTATTGTTGATCCTATATTCAATCCAATTAATTGTTACAATATTATATGTTGGTTTTTATTATTTTTGTGCATGGACTATGTGTGTTTGTGATGAGGCTACATGGTTTTACAAATCCTTCATTAGACCCTCCATCCATCATTACATCAATTATTATGTATTTCAATTCTAGCCAATGTTAAGACAATGACATGAGAAGTTGTGGCTCCCATAGTTTTCACCAAATAAAAATCAACAATAATCTTAAGAAACACAAAAAATATATTACCAAATAATTAAGGGTCACAATATCCATGCAAAAGAAGTTCATAGTTTATATTGGCCAATAAAACTATATTGTAAAAATTTAACAAGGGAAACACCCTTACATAAGGTGGTTGGATTTCCAAGGTAGAGTGACCTATCATCCCAATAGTCCAAGTATGTTATGGTATTTGTAATATATAACCATTTATTATTTCTTGTATGAAAATGAATTACAAGATCATCTATTGTTCATATGCCTAACATTGAAGTTATCAAATTTAAGGTTGCACTTATATTTCCATGCTACAAGAATTACAGAGCCCATGAGCACACATGGCCCCAAAGAGGGTTTAGAGCACAAAGATAAGGGCATGAACACCCACAACTTCAATGTTAAGTTTTCAAGTTTGCGAGCACATTGAATCAAAAAGGGCACAATAATCGTGATCACAATGGCCCAACAAAGGTTTGAACCTTGGTGGCAACAACAATAATGCCACACTTTAATCATTGCACTATGCCATGAATGAAATAACTAAATAAATTTTATTATCTAGTTAATTATTTTATTTAATCTATTTATTCTAAAATAAATATACTCCACTTTCTCCACTATCCATAAAATAAATTAAAATATCAAAAGGTTGCATGACTAGCTCAATGTTGTATAAATTCATTAAACCTAGACACTCCCATAAAAGTTAAAATAATCTTATACATCCACCACTCATCACTACAATACATATTTAAATCTCAACCATTCACATAAAGATAACCTAAAAGAAATCATAAAATCCATCATTTAATAAAGTTATCTCAATCAATCTCATCCATCCATTTGCAATTAATCTCGACCAATCGTTTATTAGCTTACTCTAGAAGCTAATGCATCCCAACCATCCATCCTTATATTACATCTTCAAAGAAATCATTCATGATATCTTCAATCAAAAATCTATAAATCAACCCTCTCCCAAGCCATTTGCAATGACATATTTTAATGAAAAGTGATATTGTTGGATTGAAAATCAACCTACACATCAACAAGCATTAAGATCATGACCAACCACATTATTGTATGTGCAATAAGAGGTGTTGAGGGATATCTTAGGATATTTCTCAACCTTGGGTGCACACTAGATTTCATAGCCCAATTGGAGATATATGAAGGTGTGGATGATTTTATTGTTCATTTCCTTATTTTTCATTCTACATTTTTATCATATTATACACTTCTATCAAAACTTGACTCATAAGTTGAATGCACTGTTGGGCTACAAGCACATCATTTTCACATAAGTTATTTTCAATATGATCATCACCAAAGATATTATTTTCATCAAAATGGGAAACCATATTAAGGCAAACAAATAATCCTTCTAAGCACAAATAATTGTATGATAAGAATAAGGAAATATCAAGTAAGAAAAAATAGAGCTAATTGTAGAGCTTCCCCTAATGTCTAATTAACTGATGTAGATGATCATACATGAGGCTTAACGAACCTACAAATCCTCAAACTAAGCATTTCATTGTTCAAAAGGGGGTTCATTGAATTGTCAACCAGGAAGTCTTAGACTTAAGATGATGTTGGCACTATATATGCATTCAAGAATCCTAGACTTCCTATATTGATTGAGTATAGGTGATTGAACAAGAATAAACTCATCAAAAGCTTCTAATTGAAAATAACTCCTATCTAAAGAACAGGGTAAGAAATTGCTAGTTATTGTTAACTATTATGGGTACCTATCATTCATGGACTGTAACTAATGACTATTTATGTTGTAGCATGTCCTAATTCAACTAATCACTTAATAGTATTGAACAAAATGTAAATTGGAGACTTCAATTCAGAAATTACAATATATAGAATTCAATGTAATGTGAACTAGAAACTATAATACATAATATAATTAATCATCTAAAATATTGTGGGCTCTACAGTACCTCAAGTGCCCCTTGCTTGAGTTGTTGCATCCCACAATATCTTCAATTACTTAACTTGGGAAAACATGCAACTATAATATCTTGTTTATTATATTCCAATCATACACAGAGTTCTAAACATAATATAACAAATCTCAAATTCAATCTAATTCATGCAAAGATCTAGCTATCTCATTTCTTGAAAGAGTACCCTCCTATATAAGGTCCGTGAGAGTCCAATTTTTCAAAAACTATAAACAAACTAAAAGAAAATGTTAACTCTCCCATGAAAATAGGAAGAGGACCAAGTCTTTTAATATAACAAACAATAACAACTAGTGAGAGCAAGAGTGTAGAAGTATAATAAGGACTAGATACATCATTTAAGATAACTGTTATTGTGTGTGTGAAATGTGGGAGTTAGTAAATCAATAATAAGACACACAAACACCAATGAGATGTATTATATTAAAGATTTGGATCATAAAGTTAATCTAATTGCAAATAAACCAAATCTCTAAAAACGTTCCATTGTTCTCTATTCTCAAGGATTTATTAAACCATATTGGCTCTCAAATTTTGTATGTGCACTATGGTTGTTAAAATGACAACTTGAGAAATGAGATGCTATTTAAAATGTAGGAACCTAAGTTCCTACATGATATTGCATGATGCAAATGATAATGGTGATATTGACAAATGGATAATGATGCTAGATTATATGATGCAAATGCTATGATAAGAATGTTGTATGGAACCTAAGATAATAACTAAAATGCAACTACAACTAAGACATGATTCTTAGAATGATAAAACCAATCTAAATGCTAAATGCTCTAACTATGAATGCTCCAAATTGCTCCAATGCTATCCCTACATAATAAGTTTGATAAAAGATGTGATTGATTGATGAAATGCTATAGGATGGGCTTGTATTTATAGGATTTCCAAGGCATCTTGTAATGTGGTAGCAATGGACGGTCGACATTCAAACATGAGAGATGAATGGTGGAGATGGAAGAATCATGGAGGATGTTCCCTTGACCAAGGGCAACATGCCAAGTGTGTGGGAGAATAAAATGTGTGAAAAGACCAAGTGTGTGGGAAAACAAAATGTGTGAAAAGGCCAAGTGTCCAACATGTGCCTAAATTCAAAATAGGAATTTAAATATTAGACATATTTAAATTCATGTGACACTTGATGAGGTGGTAAGAGGAAAAGTTGTAGACATGTGCTTAAATTCCAAATTTGGGATTTTGAATTTAATGAAAAGATTATTAATTAAATAAAAAAAACTATGTGAATTTGTTTATTTAATTAAAATAGAGGAATGTGGTTTTAGATTGAAGAATTAGAAGAGTGAACTATATAACTAAATTTGGAATTTATTTATAAGTAGATGAATTAAAAGGTTCATTAATTAAATAACTTGTATTTAATTAATTAATTGTCTTGACCAATTTTAGGTGTATACATTTTTCCCCTCTTTGAAGTAATGTGTTTACACGTTGCTTCAAAGAATAATTTGTTGCTGAATTGACAATTTTTTAATTTTTTTCGATGCCCCAGACGCTGAATTTCAGGGGATGATAGATATATGCCCCCTTGGGAGATAAATCAGAGAATTTTTGAATTTTTAGGGTTTTTTGAATTTTTTGAAAATTTTGATGATTTTTCGGTGATTTCAAAATTTTACAATGCAAAAATGATTTATATCCTGAAAAATGATGTTTAAGCCACTAGGTGATGAAATGATTAATTGATGGCTTATGTTGCCTCCTTGTGTTTGATGTTTGATGACTGCATTCAGTCGATTGATTTGATGATGTTCATGTGATAGTTGATGAATGACCTCATGATAGGTGAGGATCAATGATATGATGATGATGATTGACCTCACGATAGGTGAGGGTCAATGATAGGATGTTGATGATTGACCTCATGATAGGTGAGGGTCAATGATAGGATGATGATGATTGACCTCATGATAGGTGAGGGTCAATGATAGGATGTTGATGATTTTCCTCATGATAGGCAAGGATCAATGATAGGATAATGATGATTGACCTCATGATAGGTGAGGGTCAATGATAGGATGTTGATGATTGTCCTCATGATAGGTGAGGATCAATGATAGATCGATTATGATGATGATTTTCCTCATGATAGGCGAGGATCAATGATAAATGCTCATGAGATTTGATCAAAAATGCATTAGAGCTTATTAGGTTGATAGATTGATAGATTGATAAGATTGTTGATTTATGATATGTTATAATCATAGGAGGATTTCCACATATGGTGCAGGCAGATTCAGATTTGATTGGGTGATGTGGTCTATCATCTTTGATTGATATGCCCCAGTATAGGATTGATTAATGTACTAAGACTTGATGATATACACTAATTCAGTTAAGACATTATGATTTCTACCATGTTATTGATGATGTACCTCTCGATATTTGGATATCCTTGTACATTTAACATTATGATTTTTGAGGTTATATGATATGCGGCGATTATTAATTTCTATGTGTCTATATGATTTATGTGATGATGATCATGATGATTATGATGGATGCATTTGATTTCTATGTTATGATGCTATGTGATGTTATATATGATGATGATATGATATGCTATAGATGCAAATGATGATGCAACTAATGTGTTATGATTCTATGATGCTTTATGAATGATGCTTACATGTGATGGATCTTATTATGCCAATGAAATGTGATGCATTTTATGTTTTTGTACTTTTCTAATGCAAATAGATGATGCAATGAATGGATGAATGTATGATAATGTGATGGTGTATAATTATATGTGTTTATGATGTTTATATGATGATGATCATGATGATTATGATGATTATGTAATGATTATGTGATAATGCATGATTGATAATTCTATATGCTTTATGGATGATGTTTTATGCTATGTGAGATGGATTTGATTATGCAAATGACATGTGATGTTTATATCCAGTTAGTCCTTTGTCAGTATTGGATTTGAGTAATAACAAATTCATCTTCACTACTGGTTTTAGATGTTCATAATAATGGCATTATATCTTTACTAGTCATGTTCTTCAACAAATTTTTCTTCTTGGAAATCTTACTCTACTGGTTATGTCTTTCAATCTTCTTAAGTAAATCCAAGATCCATTTTATTAAAGGAGTAAATGATTTCAGTGATGCATCAAGCTCAGATATAGATGCATCAAGTTCAATTATGCCCCTATTAAAATAGAGATGCTTTTCTTCTTGGAAATCTTACTCTGCTGGATATGTCTTTCAACCTTCTTGATGAAATGAATTTGATTATGCAAGTGATATGCAATGCACTTATTTTTTTATTTTCTAATGTGGATATTATGATGTAATGCATGGATGGATGAATGATGTGATAATGTACATATGATATGGTAATGATTTCTAATGTATGTGAATGATGATGCAACTGATGTGTTTTCTAATGTATGCAAATGATGATGCAACTCATGTGCAACTATATGAGAATGATGTGTTTTTGGTAATGTCAAGTGTACTCAATCCATTAATAAGAGAGATACCATCATTGTGAAATTTTTTGCAGCTTTGGAAAACCCATAAATACTGATGCAAAACTGACATGGATGCAAATCTAACTTAACCATGCAGATCTAATATGCAAAGGTTGTCATTGTAACAACTGATTTTTCGTGCTTTTTATCATCATTGAGCCTTTAAAAAGTTGAAAGTGAGTACAAGAATCGATGGAGTAATTAGACCATGATGACCTAAGTACTACTTCCATGATTTTTGATATTGCAAGTTAACACAAGCATCTAGGTATAATTAAACTGAGATGACCTGAGCATTACCTACGTAAACAGATAAGAGTTAACCATGTTCCTATGCAAATTTTGAATGTCATCAGTGACACAGTAGTAGTGATCAGCTCATAGAAAACAGACAAAAAAAAATCATACTCCTTCCTAGTTCCTCTAGTTCAATACATCATCAAGTTGCTCTAGAGATATGATAAAAAAAATCAAATTACAACAGTTGATCATTCATGCTTGACATGATAAAGCCCTGATTCAGAAGGAACATCATCCATTTGAGGCTTGTTTTGATTGGATTGATTTAGTTGTTTGATGTTTGATTTGGATGGTTGATGTGTTCATGATGGTGATTGATGTTCAATGTTGGGTTGCACTATGATCATTGTGTTTGTTGTGTTGTCCTACTATTGTTTGTATGTTTGTTTAAGCTCAAAGTTTATTTGCCTTCAGTGAGTTCAGATTTTTCCCCCAGTCTAGGGTGACATGACCGCGATGTCAGGATATGTACATGAGGCTTTCTGATAATAGGCAGATTGATGGTGAAAGTGAATGGTGAAAGCAAATGGTCGGCATGCTCAAATAGATGGAAAAGCTAACCTATCACAACTAGCGCCTATTGCCAGGTTTTCACTGCTTGATTTTATTGCACTTTTTCAGATTTTATGATTTTTTTGATTTTTTACTTTTTTTGTATTTTGCTTCTTTTTTTTCTCTTTTTTCTCTTTTTTTGTATTTTTTCATGAATTTTTCCAATGCACTGGATGATTCGGGTGTAGAATTTCTTGAGATGCAGGTTGTTGAGGGGTTCATCAAACAAATCCCCTTCAGGTGTAGATAGCTGATAGGCTCCTGATCTGAAGACTGATACAATAGTGCACTGATCCTATGTGAATGACTGTGCTGGATGAAAGAACCCAATAGATATGAGGAGTGTGTGTGGAAATTATGATGGATGATAGAGGTGATAGATGAAAGAGGATATGATAGGATCCCTAATATGCATGTTATGTGGGCTATCAAGATTCAAACAGAAAGGAGCTTGGGTGACCGATGAGTTATATTACGTGAAGGGGTCGCCATCAAAGACGCATTGAAAGACATCACCAATGGAAGTGTAATGATATGACGGGTATGTGAACATGGATGGGTGGAAGGGAACATGTGGTATAAGTGACATGGATGTAGACTGTAGATCAGCAAGTTCTTTCTTTGATTTTCTTCTTTGGTAGATGCCCCCAGTAATTTTTTAGGGACATGCCTATTTGGAGATCAACTTTTGCTCGCTTTGATTTTTTACTTTGATTTTTTATTTGTCTAATAGCTTTTTATTTTGGCTAAGGGAATTCTCCTGATTTTTCTTCAATGGAAAGCTTTCTTTTGATTTTGAATTTCCATTTGAAAAAGGAATTTTTACCTTTTATTTTTTATTTGCCTCCTTTATATTTTCTTTAGATGATACTTGTTGATCCATGTCTACAAGGTGGATGGATGTGGAAGAGATGGATGAAGTGGGAGTGGTGATTCCATCAATGGAGACTTTGATACTATCCTTTTTGGTATTACTAACATCAACAGAGGCTTGCACATCCTTAGTGACTTAGCAAGATGGCTTGATAGAGGGAACATTAGGAGATTCATACCCTAGCCCAGGGAAAATGTGATGGAAGGATGATGAATGGATTTCCTTAGCAAGATCATGGTCAAAGAGTGGGTTATCATAGATATCTTGATTAAACAAGGGGTTATCATAGGTATCAAAAGCTTGGGTGTAGCCAGATATGAAAAAGGTAGGTGTATCATCAATATCCTAGAAGGTTTCAATCCCAGCATGGTCATCTTTCTACATTTCTTTTGTAGTTGTTTTGACATCATTATTGGAAGGCTGGCCCTTCTTGATGATAATAGTAGTATCTTTTACTAGAAACTCATCCAAATAGTATTCTCCACATCCTAGATCATGGATTTAGACCTTGGGGTTTGATAGTGTAGTGACTGGAGTGGATGCTTTGATAGGTTCAGGATCAACATTTATTTGAGCATTGATGGTATGTTCAGCTTTAGGACTGGAGTGGATGCTTTGATAGGTTTAGCTTTAGGACTTTGATTATGGCCAGACATGAAAGAATTAAGATCTCCTTGTATTGAGATTTCAACTCCATCATGCAAAAATTTCAAGCATCGATGGTATGTAGAGGATATTGCTTACATTTCATGTATCCAAGGTCTTCCAAGGAGGATATTATAGGTCGAGGGGAGATCAAGGACTTGGAAAACCACATCCTTCACCACAAGGCCAACTCTAATTGGTAAAGTAACTAATCCCTTAGATGAACATTCCTCTGCATCATATGCCTTCATGGTAATCTGTTTATTGGAATCTAATGCACTTTCTGAATAACCCAATGCATTGATAAACTTTAAAGAGAAGGTATTTAGACCAGCTCCTCCATCTATTAAAACATGTTTGACCAAAAATTTATGGATCCAAACCTCAATATGAAGTGGGGCATTATCTGGATGGGTGAGCAATGCATCATCATTTTCAAAAAATGATAGGCAATGAGGTGCGATCACATGTCCCACCATAGCTTGGGATTGGAAAACTTTTGAATTAGATGGTACAATGCCTTGTTTATCATTGATTTGATTACCAACAACAAAAATGTTAAGAATGGTAATGTCATAGACATAGTTTACATTCTTTCCTTTGGTGTTTGATGAAGAGGACTCTCCTTTTTCATAGTTTGGTAGAGGATTCTTGAATGCTCCATGATCATTGTTCGTTTGAGGTCCCTCTACAAATATTGTCTTGTTATCAATCAAATCTTGCACCAAATGTTTCAACTACATACAGTCATTTGTTTTATGTCCTTTGTTCTGATGAAAGTCACAGAAATATGCATGATTCTACCATGGTGGTTTAACTTTTGGGTTATAATCTCGTGCCTCTAGTAACGTTATAACTGTCTGCCTCCTACAATGAGTTAACAACTAAGCTATTACAGTTGTGATTCAGAGATTGGACATCTAAACTGAATAGCCATTCAATCATCATGAAGGTGTATTTAACTTTTCAACCCAGGGATGTGAACTTGAAATCGGTTAGCACAGTATGTGCACTAGGAACTCAAAGTAGCCATTTTCATGGACTGCAGCTAAGAAAGACACTATGTTGAAAGTAAATTGCTTGGAAAGGAATCATCTAAATGCTAACCATCAATCAACAACCATGTACTAAGTTGAAATGCATAATAGAGATGAAAATCTGAGCAAACAAATAGGATACTACTCTATCTACTTTGGTTGTAGGAAGACTCACATAATGGAATTTTAGTGGTTGTAGGAATAGTCGGTGCTAGATTCTTAACTAATTACTGAATAGAAAGTAATACTAAACTAATACTAAACTAAAGGATAGATTATTCACCAAGTGGACCCCCTTAGATAAGTATCCTCTAAAACTAATGAGAACTCAAATGCTCAAACTTAGAACTTTATTTCATTTACTATAAATCATGAGTACAAAAGAGTAGTAAATATGTATTACTAAAACTCAAGAATGCAAGTACAATATCAACTAAACAAGGCGATCAACTCCACTAATTGGGAGGATGCCTATTTAGGGAAAATAGAATCACCCTTTGTCCTTCCAATGTGAATATATCAATCAATTATTTTAAGAGTTGTTGCATAGTTCTAGATGGAATGAGGGTCATCCTGCTTGAGATCATCAATTAAGTTGTTCCATCTTTGTGAGAGGTGTCTCTTCATGGTTTCCTCTTTTGCTTTTTCCTTTGCCTCATATTCACTAGAAATTGCTTCTATCCAAGGCACAATCTTATTACCATAGCTAGGTCTGAGAAGCATTTTGTGCCACTCCCTGAAAATATCCCTTGGATTCCTTGATTCAGTTCTAATGGACAGGGGGATGTTAGACTCCAATTGCTTATAAGCTCCATATTGTTATCCCCAACTAATCTCATTTTGCACCCAAGACATAAATGTCCTTAATTAGACATCCCCAACATACAATAGTGGATTCCAATCATGGTCTTGAGTTAGAGCATAATTATGCAAATAAAACTCACACAGCAAATTCTTCATTTCAGGGGAACAATCCGATAAGCATTGAAAATTTCAACAGGGATCTCAATAGAAGGGTTCAAACTTGAGACAATTCTTGCCAGTCTAAAAGAGAGATATTTCTCCTTCAAATGTAGAGCATAGACCCTTGGAGGGGTCCTAAATTCCAAAATATGTGGTACCAAAGTTTCCATGTCATCCACCTTCTTCAAGGTGGCAATTTTTGCATCTTTATCTTTAATTTTGTCATCTCTCTTTTGAATTTCCTTCTTCAATCTGTGTTTTTCCTCCTTCCATTCCTCTTCTCTTCTTTGCATATCTTTCCATAAATGCATGGAAACCTTATGCATTGAAAAATCAAGGGGGCTATGTATTTCTACCAGCATCTTCTCTGGCACTAATGCTAACTACAAGGATTCAAGTTGTCTCGTCAATTCTGGCTGTAGGGGTACTAATTGTACTCCCAGTTCAGGTTGTTGTTGCAGGAACTTCTGCTCTTGCTCTTGTTTTGGATTTTGTTGTAGGATATCTTGTTGTAGGATATCTTGCTGGAGAAAATCCTGATTTTCCTCATACTCTTGGTTTTCCATTTCTCTTGCAATGTTAGCAAGATCAACCAATGTTATGTTTATTGTCGTCCTAAATATATCTTCTTCCTCAACGTTCTCCTCCCCCTTTGGAGCTTTTGTGTTCCCTTGTGATATTTCTCTAGACTTAGGGATTTCCTGTGGAGACATAACAAAGGTTGGATTGGCTAGTCTTGCTTTCCTAGGAGGGCTCTCATGTTTTTATTTGGCTATAGGATGAATAGTGTCAACCTTTCTCTTCTTAGAGCTTGGCACCTCTTTTTTTTCCGGCTTCCTTTTGGCTTTTCCTTTTCTCGTTTCTACTTCTCTCTTTTGTGCCCTAGTTTCCATTAGAATGCCAAGTGGAACATCATCATCAAAGTATGAGGAAGAGATTTCTTTCTATGATTGCTTTGTTTCAGAAGAACTAATTTCTATGGTTTCTTCTACTATGGGAGGGTTTACACTAGGGCCTGCGCCAGAGGTTGAAGCACCAAGAGTGGCTTCAAGTATGCTCAATCTCCTGCTAGACCTACGAGGTTGAGGTAAAACCCTAGGTTGCAAATGCTCAAGTCTAATTTGATCAATTTTTATGAATTCTTCCCAGGTCATTTCAAATACATCATGCAAAGACTTCTCAACTAACAGTTTAATCAAACAATGGTGGGAAATAGAATTGTCCCTACCTTTCTGAGTCTCAACTGCCATGATTGAGAGTTCAGGTTATATAGCACGTTCGGCACATTCATCCTTCTTCTATGCCTCATATGATTTAAAAGCTTAAAATGCACTGAGTACAAATTTGATTGGCAACCTTCATAGGTGATGTATTTATAGATGTAGACAACTATCTACTTCCATGGCTCGGGAAAAGACATTCTCTTTGCTCCTTGTTTATCTATGCTCAATGGAGGGTCGTTCGGCTCTGTAAATTCGGTCTTAGCTAACCTGTCGTCTTTGGAAGTAGGGTAATTTTCACCATTAGCAGGTAACCCTATAACTTCTGCAATTCTTTCTTCAGGTGCTAATACTTCTAGCCCTTTTACCGTGGCTTTCCCCTCAGACAATGTCTGGGTGAATTCTAGTGCAATATCTTCATCAAAATCATCCAGTTTCAAGAAGTAGTCTATCCACCCACAGTTTCTGAATTCGACCATGCATTGTGCATCCTGCAGTAATACATCATGCACTGTGGGTTCATTTCAAATTAACCGACCTCCCCTTGTCTACAATCAAACAAACACTATGTGGTTTCCTTCCTTCAATTTCGTCTAAAAATCAAATTCACCTTCTTGCAACACTTGCTAAATTTCCAATGCCAATGTTGACTGAATTTTTCCCCTTTTTTTTTTACCTTTTGTTTGCAACACAACTTGAGATATGAAAAGGTCAATAATGGGAAGGAAGGAGTAATAAAGGAAAGTTGTGATGGAGAGAAATGGCAGTAGTAGTTGGTGTCACTTCACACATGTGAGCCATCCTCTCACTCAGATTTCAAATCAGCTTAATTTAAATTTTGCTGACATAGACCAGCATGGACTGACACATGGGAAAAATATTCACATCTTTTTCCTCCCCCCCAACCTAAATTTGGGCATGTGTTCTCACATGCGGAATGATGATTTGACAGGGTAGGGAATATTGGCATGTTATGGTGAATGTCCATACTAACGTACAATGATTATATGAAATGCACTTAAAGACAATTAAGATATAGAAATTAATGTGCATATACCTAAATGTGTGGAGGATCCATTGCAAAGATTGTGGAGAAAGCAACATTCGCCTTTTTTATGAAATAAGTTGAGAAATTAATGAAGATGAGGTGGGATGAGATGAAGTGATGTGATGGAAGAGAGAGAAGGGTGGAAATGGATGGGTGGTTGGGTGGATGGGTGAAGAAATGGACTCCCACAAAAGTGGAAGTCTTTATTATGACAAGTACATACCTTAATTTATCCAGGAGGGACACTAGGTCCACTTCCTTCAGCTGTTGGAAGTTCGGGTGTTGCATGTTGAGTGAATTATTGCAGGAACTCCTCCTTGGAAGTTGGCTTGTGATACAATTTGAGGCGATGACCATTGACAAGCAGCTTGAACCTAACTGGGTCAATAGTAATGAACTGCACAACACCGTTAGGGAATACTTCAGCAACCTCATATGATCCTAGCCACCTTGTCTGCAATTTTCATGCATTGTCCTGATACTTTGAGTCATAGAGCAAGGCCCAATCTCCTGGTTTGAATTTCTTGTCCTTGATGAATTTTTCATGCCACTTGATTCTTTGATTTTGCACCACCTCTGTGTGATGCAAGGTTGCTCTCCTTATCTCATTCAAAGAATTTAGCTGCATGATTCAAAGCATTTAGCTGCATGATTCTTTCTCTCTGTGCCTCAGAGATATCCATTCCTAAGTTTACCATAGTCCTAAGAGTCTTATGTTCAAATTCAATGGGCATCATGGTTGTTTTTCCATACAGCAACTCAAATGGAGTGAAGCCTGTAGTTTTTTTCCAAGTAGTTTTATAGGCCCAAACAGCTTTTGGTAATCTATTTTCCCAATCCTTTCTGTGGATAGCTATTGTCTTGGTTAGAATGGCTTCAATTTCTCTATTGGTTACCTCAACTTGGCCATTAGCCTGGGGGTGATAAGGAGTAGACTTCCTATGTCTGATGTTGTATTCATTGACTAGTGTTGCAACAAGGGTTGATGTGAATTGAGCCCCTTGATCAATCACTATCTCTCTTGGAACTCCATACCTTGTGAAAATATACTTGTAAGGAAATTATGCAACTTTGTTATCTCTTGCATGCTTCATGGCCTTAACTTCTACCCATTTTGTTACATAATCAATGCATACGAGAATATAGGACTTACCATTTGATGGAGGGTCAATGGGTCCTACAAAATCCAATCCCCACTTATCAAAGGGAGTGATTACTACCTAAGGGAAAAGTGGAATCTCATCAGCTCTGGTTGGTCTACCCATTCTTTGGCATCTGTCACATTTTCTTGTATACCTTCCTACATCCTTGTGGAGTGTTGGACAGTAATATCCTATGTTCAAAATCTTCATTGTTGTCCTCTTGGCTACAAAATGTCCTTCACATGGTTCATTGTGGCATGCATACAAAAATTCATATGTCTCATCTCCTCTCACACATCTCCTCATGACATGGTCAGGTCCAATATAAAACAAATATCCAGCAATCCATGAAAAAGGAAAAGATTTTTCAATGAGTGCCCTTCTCTCTTTTGGAGAGAAGTGAGGAGGAACTCTACCTGCAACTAGATAATTAGGTATGTCAGCATACTAGGGTGTTTGTACACTGATAGAAAATAGATGCTCATCAAGAAAAGATTCATCTATGGCTTGGTTATCTTTTGATTTAGTCATCCTTGAAAGAAAATCTACAACAACATTGGCCTTCCCTAGCTTATCCACGATGCTTATGTCAAACTCCTGCATCAACAATAACCACCTTGCTAGTCTACCTGTGATCAAAGGTTTATTCATGAGATACCTAATGGCTACATGATCAGTGTGCACAAAGATTTGGTAACCTGTTATGTAATGTCTGAATTTGTTCAGGGCATAGATTACTGCAAGAATTTCTTTCTCTGTCACTGTATAGTTGAATTCAGCTCCAATTTTTTGCTAACAAAATAAATGGCATTTTCAATAGCTCCTTCTTTTTGTCCTAAAATTTATCCTATGGCATAATCTGATGCATCTATATGGATGTGGAAAGGAAGCTCCCAATTAGGTCCTTTGAGTACAGGAGCATGAGTCAAGGCTACCTTCAAATCAGAAAATGCCTTGTCACAATCTTCGGTCCACTGGAACTCAACATCTTTAGTGAGGAGAGTATACAATGGTGTTGCTATTCTGCTAAAATCCTTGATGAAACACCTACAATAGCCTGCATGGCCCAAGAAACTCCTAACATCCTTTTGTTTTGCAGGTGTGGGCAGATTTGTGATCACCTCAATCTTTGCAGGATCTACTTGAATTCTTGTGTGAGAGATGTAGTGTCCAAGAACTACACCTTCCTACATCATCATGAAGCACTTTACACTGTTTAAAGAGAGGTTTTGATCTTCAAATCTCTATAGGACTCTTCTCATATTCTCCAATGCTTCATTGAAATCAACACCATAGGTAGTGAAATCATCCATATAAATTTTTATGCAATCATGAGAAATATCTAACTACCCTTTGAAAAGTTGCAGGTGCATCGCATAAGCCAAATGGGAGTACTAAGTAGGCATAGGTCCCCCATGGACAAGTAAAATTGGTCTTCCCTTGGTCTTCTAGTGCAATTTGGATCTAGTTGTAGCCACTGAATCCATCTAGAAAAGAAAAGTATTGCTTTCCTGCAAGTGTATCCAAAACTTGATCTATGAAGGGTAAGGAAAAATGGTCCTTTTTGGTAGTAGCATTAAGTTCCCTGTAATCAACAAAAACTCACCATTTCCATCCTTTCTTGGGTACAATCACTAATGGAGACACCCACTAGCTATCTGAAATGGGATAGATAAATCCTGCATCAAGCAATTTTTGCAGTTCCCCTTTTACAATTTCTCTCAGTGCAGGGTTAAGTATTTTTTGTGGTTGCCTCACTAGGGTGCAATCATCTCTGATATAAATCCTGTGTGTGCAAATTTTAGGGTCCAATCCCTTCATATCATGATAATCCCACACAAATGCATGCTAGTAGGTTCTCAATAAATTTTCCAATAACAATTGTTGTTCTTCACTCAGTTTGTTGTTAACATCGAGATACTTCCCTTCTAACACATGTACTTGTGTAATTGACTCTATCATGGTTGCTTCATTAACACATGGTACCTTGAGTTCATATGGTAGCAATGTATGAGACATACCTATTGTTGTAGGAAGTACATCTGTAGGAACAATGACTGCAGGAAGAACATCTACAGGCACAGTGGCTGCATGAAGAACAAGCAAAAGTGTCTTGACTGGAGTAGAAAAATGAGAAGATGATGTTTCCTCCACTTCACAATGGTTCTGAATAATGTTAACCAATACTTCATCTTCATCTTGAAGCTGCATGAAGGAGCTTTTTCCTAACATCATAAGTTGTGCCACAGAATTAACTTCCTCGGCCTCTTCACCAACATGTGGTCATACGGGGTTATCTTCATCATGGGATGACTGAGCAGGAGGGTAAAGAACAAAATTTTTGGTGCTCCTCCCATTATAAATGGTCTGGTCTCATGACCGACATCTAATATATGCATTTGTAGTTGCTAACCATGGCCTTCCAAGAATAATGGGATACCCACCTAGTGTAGCTTTAGAAGAAATAATCATGAAGTTTGTTGGGTACTCCCAAGAGTCTAGAATTACCACAAGATCATCCACTATACCATTATGCTTGATAGTAGAACTGTCAATGAGTTGTAGAACAGTAGGATTAGATCTCATGCTTGCAACATTTAGTTGTTGCAGGATGTCCTTGGTCATTACATTTATTGCTGCCCCTAGATCAATTAGAGCATTCTTAATTTGGATCCCATTTATACCAACTGCTACCACAAGACTACCTAGGTCATTGTACTTGGGGATAGTCACTTTTCCAAGCATGATGTTAGCTAGCTATCCCACCACATGAACTATAGTTAGGTCTTTCTTCTTCCTGCCTAGCTTCTTTAATTGCCTTTCCATAGATTGGGACATCCTTTATGGCCTGGAATAGAGGGATCTTGACACATATGTGCTTCAACTGATCCAAGATGTCAAAATTTGTATCCTCTTTTTCTTCCTTCTTCTTGGTAACTTCCAATCTCTGGGGAAATGGTGGTTCTTGTTCAATTTTCTTGACTTGGACTGGTTCAAGATTTTTTAGGTGCACTTCACTGAATGGGATCATTCAGAGGTTCCTCTTCCTCTTCCACAAGAAGGTCAGTGATAATGGGATTGGAAGGGGTTGGTAGAATATTTTTTGAATGCAAGTGGATGTCACTTACACTCACAACATATGCAAGGAATTGATTTGAGTCAGTAGAGTATACAGGTTGTTGTTGTGGTCTATTATTTGGATTGGGTGTGGGCTGAGCTAGTAGTTGAGTGGGTTTAGGTGCATTTGAGCTTGAATTAGCAGGTGGAGGCATTATAGCAAGCTGTTCGAACTGAGAAGGTGGATACATGTAACTATTTGGTTGGGTTGTCCATTGTTGTCCCCCTCTCCATTGATTTGTTTGTTGCCAATTTCTTGGAGGTGGCTGCCAATTCCCCTGAGGTTGTTGCCACTAGGGTGGAGAGTTTTGATGATTGGTCCAAGCATTTGGAGGGTTACTCCAAGGCTATGGTGGATATCCTCCATAGCTGGATGGATGTGGGGGCTTCCATTGGTTGCCAGATGAATAGGAATTAAAATATGGCCCAGCATAAGAGAGTGGATCTAGTGGCATACCTTGTCTTGAAGGCCAAAGCCTCCTTTGTGCAACATAGTAGACTTGATCTTCTTCAATCTAGATTGGCTTGAACTCAGGTGCAATCTACTTGCCTTCAATATTAGCTACCATCTTGCATCTACAATCCTTCTTCTACTTTCTACAATGGGGGCAATACTCTGCCAACATTGTCTCTACCTCCTCTTGTGTCTTCTTGGCCTGAAGTGTATCTAGCTGAGTAGCTAGATTGTTTATAATGTCTTGCTTGAAATTTTCCCACAAATGAGTAATCTTCATTCTTGAAACTCCATCAGTAGATGACTTACCCATGGAAGATTGGTAAGCTCTCCCTTTCTTTGAACTACCCTAGAGTAGTTTTGGCATATTTTCTTGATGTCTTCTCAAGGAACTTGGGTGATATCTCCTCCTGCCATCAAGTCCAAGGCATCATTGAAACTCTCATTGATTCCTCTTAAGAAAAGTAGCTTATGTGATTCCTCATTGAGGGTATGGTGTGGATATTTTTGTAAGCAAAACATAAACCTTGAAATATAATCTTCCAAGCTCTCATCCTCCTTTTGTTGCATCCTAAAATTGTCACCTCCTCTCATGGCACTTCCTCTGCAATACTCCTTGTATTTCTCAAGGAAATTTGTCTTCATGTCTTCCCAAGTTTCCACAGTATCTTTGCCTAGGCTACTGAACCATATTAATGCAACTTCTTTCGGAGTGGTAGGAAATAGCTTTTAAGCCTATGGGCATCAGTGGTTTAATCATAATTCCTCCAAAGTATGTCAAACTCAAACAAAAAGGTATCAAAATCTTTCATGACAAGTCCATACAACTTGGGGAGTGTTGAAGTAGGGATATTTTTTATATTGTCAACTTCATTCTAATGGGCAATGGGGAAAGGAAAAGCTGGTTGGTTAGGTATGTTTCCATTTGCATCACCAATGCCTACTTGATGTAGTTCCAAAGTGAAGGGGTTCTCAAGCTAATTTTGGTCCTCAAAGGAGACTTCAAAGCTAGTCAGATCAAGGATTGCATCAGTAAAGGGTTGTGTATCTTCTTCTTCTTCTCTTGGTAGGCTCTAATATTCAACTAACTGGAATGGAGTAGGATTGTTAGGAAGGAATCTGCCATGCGCATCCCTTCTCCTTCCTCTATGCATGCGATGTCAACTCACTATCAGCCAACTCACACAAATAATTGGTAAAGAATAAGGGGGGTCATTACTTCCTAAATGAGGGGTATACTAAGAACAAATTTCAGAAATACTACAGCAATAAAACTATTAATGACTCCCAAGAACTTCCTAGTTTGACACCATCCCTGATAATGATGCCAAAAATGTCTACCTCCTACAATGAGTTAACAACTAAGCTCTTACAACTGTGATTCAAAGATTGGACATCTTAGAAACTAAATAGCCATTCAATCATCATGAAGGTGCATTTAACTTGCCAACCCAGGGAAGTGAACTTGAAATGGGTCAACATAGTATGTGCACTAGGAACTCAAAGTAGCCATTTTCATCCTACAGCTAAGAAAGACACAATGCTGAAAGCAAATTGCTTGGAAAGGAATGACATAAATGTTAACCATCAATCAACAACCATATTAAGCTGAAATGCATAACAGAGATGAAAATATGAGCAAACAAATAGGACACTACTTTGTATGCTTTGGTTGTAGGAACAGTCACAAAATGGAATTCTAGTGGTTGCAGGAATAGTCGGTGCCATATTCTTAACTAATTACTGAACATAAAGTAATGCTAAACTAATGCTAAACTAAAGGATGGATTACTCACCAAGTGGCCCCCCTTGGATTAGTATCCTCTAAAACTAATGAGAACTCAAATGCTCAAACTCAGAACTTTATTTCATTCACTATAAATCATGAGTACAAAAGAGTAGTATATCTATATTACTAAAACTCAAGAATGCAAGTACAATATAAAATTGTGCAACCTTCAGAGAAGGAGCATCTGATCCTTATTTATCCTATCAGCTAAACAAGGCGGTCAACTCCACAAATTGGGAGGACACCTATTTAGGGAAAATAGGGAAAGTGGAGCGGCGACGGTTATGCATGCATGGAACCCAGTTAGACATGCAAGTCCAAATGCGGATTTAGCACAACAATAATGCCCACGCTACTCAACAGCATTAAATTCCACTACAAGGTGGTTACATTCAGTTTGCATGGGGAATCTTCTACCATCGACCTCCTTTGACCTTTGAACGATTCCCTAGCTAGATGTTATGGTGCATGCCCAGCTGACGGTGTCTTCCTCAATTTAGCATCCTCAAATTAAATCTACATGGAAATGTTAGTATGCACAATAATTGTATATCTGTGACCACCTCAAAGAAAATTCATTAACCACATGCAAAATTAATATGGATAGTCTGCATAACACGCCATCATCATTAAAGGTTTGTAGAAATAAGATTAAGCCCAATGTCAATAGTTATGAGGAAATATCATAAAACGTATCAACACTTAATGTCAAAGTCCATGATAACTTTAGCAAATAAACTATAACTTCTACCCAAAACTAGACCATAAACTAGGCTCATTAATAACCTTGGCTTCAAGAAGCTCTTTCAGTGATGATTCTAAGGACTGTCCCAAAGGTGTGAACCTTCTTCGATTTGATGGTGGTATTTTGTATGAGGTTGAAGTTGGTTTAGATTCATTATTGTTTAGGTTGTTGTTTTGACTGGCACTTTGGTTGTTTTTTTATTGCTGGTTGGAATTTTATTTTGATTGGTTTTGGTGGCATCTGCTGTCAAATTGAATATTGGTTTTGTGTTTTGTGTTTCAGTTGAAGCTTTGTTGTTTCATTACCAAAACTTTGATTTTTCATTGTTGTTGTAATTGTTGTAGGAGTTTGATGAGTTGTTTTCATTGTAAATTTTTATAACTCCTCTCTTGATGAAAGCTTCTTCGATTTTAATCCCATTTTCAATTAATTTCTTGAAGGTAGGTGGACATTGTAATTCCAATCTATAACTCATTTCATCATTTAGATTGTCGATAAAAATTTCCATCTTCTCCTTTTCTGGTATGGGACGAGAATATATTGCAAACATTCTTCTCCACCTTTGCAAAAATACAAGGAATGATTCACCCTTCTTTAGTTTGGTGTTGAAAAGGTCTTTCATTGTGATTTCATGTTAAATGTTGTAAGAGTATTGAGTGATGAATTTGTTAACCAATTCTTCGAAGGTTTTGATTGGTGGTGCAAGTTTGGAGAACCATTCAAGGCATTGTCCACCTAAGCTGCGTGGAAATAGTCTCATCAAGTAAGTTTCCTCATGTGCAAACTCAAGACTCATTGTTCTAAATTCCCTCACATGATCAATTAGATCTATTTTCCCATTGTATTTATCATACTTTGGGAATTCACAATGTTTAGGAAAAGGAATCATGCTAATATTATGATCAAAAGGATATGGACAAATGTCTTGTAGCAAGTATCATTTTGAGGTTCCCCTTTGCATGTTAAGCATTTGTTGTTGGAGGTTCTTCATTTGATGAGTTAGGGAAACCACTTGTTCTGAATCATTTTCAAGCTTTTTGGGAGGTGCTTTCAATTAATTTACATCAAAGTCATCAGGCAATTTAACACCTTGTTTAGCTAGCATTAGGAGGTATTTTTCCCCGTTTCGTTCAAAAATATTTTCTAAGCACTTGTGGAAATATGGATCTTGTTCAACATGTTGTATATCTTCCTTAGTTATTTCTTCACTTTCAGTGTTGGTTCCATGGAAAGGATTTTCTTCAGGTTCAACCATGGTGTTTTGAGTTTCAATGTTTGAAGTTTCACTATTTGGAGTTTCAATGTTTTGGGTTTCAAGTTCTTTTTCCTTGAGTTTTTTCTTTTGTAATCTTGTTTGAACATGCATACAAGTGTTACACTTTGAATAAACTTTGATCTTTGTTTGGAAGAGTGCCAAGGATGAAAACTAAGTCAAATAGAATGACAAATTCTATTGATGAGACTAAGTTTAACTTGATTATACAACTTTATTTTGTGATGAAAGGATGA
The DNA here is from genome assembly GCA_007258455.2 of Sequoia sempervirens. Lineage (NCBI taxonomy): Eukaryota > Viridiplantae > Streptophyta > Pinopsida > Cupressales > Cupressaceae > Sequoia > Sequoia sempervirens. The sequence goes on along the minus strand of VDFB02047397.1, from coordinate 77,946,095 downwards.
CAAATCTTGATGATGAAACTTATCTTAACAATCAAGGATATGATAGATATGATGATTTAGGTACTTTGAGATGTTTAGATCTAGGTTTAGTTTAGAGAATTCCACTTGTAGAGGTCAGTTCTAACAAGTTTAGACTCTATGGTACTTGAGGAATGATTCTGGGCTGAAAATTCTAAATTTTGGTTCAAACTGTGAAATAGGGGATAAATTCAACTCTCAGGCTTTGCATTTAATGGATGCACTAAAACAGGGCTTGGATGTGCTAAAATATTTGACAGACGCGCTAAAACAGAGAATGGATGCATTGGAAAATTGCTCAGATGTGCTAAAAGAATACTCAAATACACTAAAACAGAAAATGCATGCACTCTAAGACTGCACAAATGCACTATAGGACTGACTGCATGCGCTAAAAAGTGAATGAATGCACTGGAAGATTGCACAAATGTGCAATAAGATTGCCTAAATGCACTAAAACAAAGGGTCGATGCGCTAAAATATGCAGTTATGCACTATAACATAGGTAAATGCGCTAGAAGAGTGTACAAATGTGCTATAAGATTGCCTAGATGCACTGGAATAGAGGATGAATGCACTAGAAGATTGCACAAATGTGCTAAAACAAAGTCTGGATGCGCTAAATTGGGAAAATGTCACAGTTTCTTGCAAGTTTATTTCATTTTTTTGATTTTCCAATCAAAAAATTGGTTGTTTCAAAGGATGTTTTCTGAATCAAGGTTTTCACTTTCCATGTGTGATGTTTTGTTTGAAATTTTTTTAAAAACACATTGGTAAAACACATCAAACATGTACAACTTAAGGTTGTGTAGGTTAATATTCACTGGATTCCCACTTGGATTTTACTTCAGCTGCACCTACTTTGAGCGAATGATTAGAAGCTTGACCCCACTGGCTCCCCTCCATGACGCTCACTTCTCGGGGCAGCCAAGCTTCAGTACCCATGAATCTCCCATGGCATACTTCTCATCTCTACTAAAAGCTACAAAAATGTGGGACGGCTTCAGAACAACTATTCTTGCGCCAGTATATAGAATAAGGATTTTGAACTTGCTATAACAAAGGGTTCTAGTATAGGCATTCTTTTCATGGGGGATCATCCATTCGACAAGATACCATTGTTGCCCTTGTGATACTTGAACTTTCCTCAAGTACTCACATTTATATCCCAGTTGGAAGTCGCTTGGATTTAGCATGCTACCGGTTGGGTCGTTCCCTTGGGTGATTACTTTTTCCCACAAGGCAGGCTCTCTATGGATAAAAAAAAAAATGAATGGGTCTGGCTTTTTGGTCACCCAGTTAAGGGGAGAGCATATGCCTGCCATTCATCAAGCATAGAAAACATGGTGTTCATAAACCTTTTAATTAAGCTAGATGCCTATCTTAATCAAAAGAAATCATTCAAATAACTCCAGCCCCTACATAAATCATTAGTAGTTATATAAGTTTGTCTTTGACCGGCGTATCACCCACCTGCAAGCAAAAAACAACAATTAATTCTCAAGATTTTAAGTTTTTACAAATTTGAACAGATGCGCTAAAACAATCATCAAATGCACTAAAATAACTCATGTATGCGCTACAAGAACTAATGAATGTGTTAAAAGAACTAATGGATAAGCTAAAGTATTGACTGAAAATGTTGAAAGACTTCTTGTATGCTCTAAAACAGTTGCTCAATGCGCTGAAAGAAATGTCGTATGCGTCGTAACAAAAGTCGAATGTGTTGAAGTATTTGTCGTATGCGTCGTAACAGACCCTGGATGCACTGAAAGATTGGTCATATGCACCAAAAGAACTCATGGCCGTGGTAAAACGTCATGTCTAGCCTGTTAAAAAAGACTTTTTCCAAAAAATGATTAAAAATGGGGTTTGATCCCCATGGTGGGCACCATTTTATGTGTGTGTGAAATGTGGGAGTTAGTAAATCAATAATAAGACACACAAACACCAATGAGATGTATTATATTAAAGATTTGGATCACAAAGTTAATCTAATTGCAAATAAATCAAATCTCTAAAAATGTTCCATTGTTCTCTATTCTCAAGGATTTATTAAATCATATTGGCTCTCAGATTTTGTATGTGCACTATGGTTGTTAAAATGACAACTTGAGAAATGAGATGTTATTTAAAATGCAAGAATCTAAGTTCCTACATGATATTGCATGATGCAAATGATAATGGTGATATTGACAAATGGATAATGATGCTAGATTATATGATGCAAATGCTATGATAAGAATGTTGTATGGAACCTAAGATAATAACTAAAATACAACTACAACTAAGACATGATTCTAAGTTAGAATGATAAAACCAACCTAAATGCTAAATTCTCTAACTATAAATGCTCCAAATTGCTCAAATGCTATCCCTGTATAATAAGTTTGCTAAAAGATGTGATTGATTGATGAAATGCTATAGGATGGGCTTGTATTTATAGGATTTCCAAGGCATCTTGTGATGTGGCAACAATGGACAGTCGAGATTAAAACATGAGAGATGAATGGTGGAGATGGAAGGGCAACATGCCAAGTGTGTGGGAGAATAAAATGTGTGAAAAGGCCAAGTGTCCAACATGTGCCTAAATTCAAATTAGGAATTTAAATATTAGACATATTTAAATTCATGTGACACTTGATGAGGTGGCAAGAGGAAAAGTTGTAGACATGTGCTTAAATTCCAAATTTGGGATTTTGAATTTAATGAAAATATTATTAATTAAATAAAACAAACTATGTGAATATGTTTATTTAATTAAAATAGAGGAATGTGGTTTTAGATTGAAGAATTAGAAAAGTGAACTATATAAATAAATTTGGAATTTATTTATAAGTAGACAAATTAAAAGGTTCATTAATTAAATAACTTGTATTTAATTAATTAATTGTCTTAACCGATTTTAGGTGTATACAGTTATAACTTGGAAACATGCCCAACATCACAACCCTTATAATTATAGATGTTATTCCTTGTTGGAACATACTTCTTCTTCCTCCATAATTTATTGAAAAGATGGAGTGACACATAGTCATCCATGTTCACGTCCTCAAATCATCGTTTGCATCTCATTATAGGAATATGCACATGTTGTAGCAAATTGAATCGTTTGGCTGTGTTGACCTGTCATCCTTTTGTTGTAGGCTGAGAATCATTTTGTTGTGAGTTGACGAGTTTTTCACTGCAAGGGTTAGTCTTATTTTTTAAGGTATTTTTCATTGTTAGAAACTATGATTAATCATGAAATTCTACTAAACTCGTAGACATTCAAAGTTCACACACACATTCATTAATATAATATATATCATCTTCAAATTCTTTAAAATACTTGAAGGGCAATTGGGATGGGGGGGAATAGTAAAGTATATGAGAAAGGTTTGGTAATGTCTTTTGAAGTATAGCATAAATGAGATAAAAACATGAAACTACAAGGAAATTGGACATTCTTATGACTCATTCATAATCGTATTTGAAAACAAGTAGAAAATAACAAACCTTGATGCCAATATAAGTGCGGGTGAAATGGGTAATTAATAGATATTTAAATAAGCACCAAACACTAGGAAAAGTATATATCGATGAAGCAAAAGGATATACAAGGAAGTAAAATTTGAAAATAAAAAGTAAACTGAAAAATCCTAGATTTGAAAACACTAATGTAATGCAAATTCCTAAAAACAAGGTTGAGTTGTGTAGGATTAGATTAGTTCACAAAAATGTAAAGGAAACAAATATTTCCTTATGGTTAATCTATGTTATTTAGTAAATGTAATCAATTAAGCACAATCAACCTATATTAACTTAATAAATTCAAGAATATAAAATCAGATAAGGTGTTCTTGCTAGTATAGGAAATGTAAATATGATAATTAGGGTGCATAGCTCTATGATTGAAGAATGAATGTCTTTGTAGAAAATATTGATATCAGATCGAGCGTATGCTCATAAAACCATGTCTAGATTGTTAGGGAAGTGCCTAAGAATTTAGATTACATATATGCTCAAATAGAGGACAAGTTCATGGATATGGGATGAAGTCATGGTCATTGATTGGTCCTTTGAATGTGGACTTGACCTTGCACACAATGATGTTCTACTCCTTTACATGTTTTCCATTTTGTTTTGGGCCTTATCTCAAGGAAATGCTTATACATGTACATAGTGACAAATGGCATGATCTTATGCAAAGTTAGGCTCCTCTTACCTTTGTATCATGTATGTATATGCACACATCCCTATACATTTACCCCTACCCTACCCTTATACACACATTTCTACACATTCACCTTATTAGCCCATTTATCACATCCATTTATGCACCTATCTCCATTTATGTGTTAGCCACCTATATCTAATTATTTGCTTGCATTGGGACATTTCCATTATCACATACTTGCCCTCTTCCTTTGCAAAGTTCAAAATTTAATTTGGCTAACTAGCCCCATTTATTTTCCCACCCTAAGCCAACTAAACACATGTTAGATGCAATTTGATAGTATGTGCTAGTATTTAAAGACATTCAATGCATTCATTCTAAGAAATCAAGAATGATGCATACATCATTTGGAATCCTCTCATCCTAGAACATTGGATGCAATTAATAGTGGCATGGTTCTATTTGGTGCACAAAAAAGGAGTAACAAATTTGAATATTAGGGACCTTGCCTACTATTTTCAATCCTTGTTCACTTTTTGAAGGTTGATCCAAGAGAACTTGTCTCCTTGCTATGAATCGACAATCCTTTAAGATATTTCTAAATATCGCAAGTCCCTTAGATCTTAAGGAAAACATAGACACTTCTTTGCTTGACGAGTAGAGAAGTAAAACACTATGTGCAAGGGATGGGTATGAATTTAATCCATGATTACAAGTTAATTGATCTAAATTCAATGTAAAGAAATTTAAATTGTACTACATATTTAATTATATATAATTAAAAAAAATTACTTGACAAACAGGGTCTATAATAAAATTTAAACACGAGGCCGTATAAACGATACTCTGAAAAATTGAAATTTCGAGGCTATAGTGGCCACCATGTGTGCACACATACATCATCATTCTGTTTGCAGGGAACGGTCCCCACTCCCCAGTCAGTGCGGCAAATAACAAAGCTGTCAATTGACGGGAATCTCGGAGAAAAGCCGTAACTTTCCACGTCATCATAAAATCAAACCACAACTTGATCTGGGGAAATCCACGTGTCAGAAGGGAAAGCCATTAAGTGCCAGCGCACAATTCACCAAAGTTGCCGTGTCCCCCTACAGCCGAGGAAGATTCCCAGAAGGACGACAAATTACTGGCGGCCCACTTGCTGCACGGGGATTACCTATTCAACCGGTCGAAAGGAAGCTGAATTTCAGCAAATGGAAATAGCACGTTGGCTTTTTCTGTGGCGAAGGAGGTTATTTATTTCTGGCTGAATATGCTTCTCCGTCAAATATAAAACAAATTCCTGCATACCCATTTGTTTTTTATTAATAATCCAATTTGTTTTTCACTAGTTCTTAGGACCCAATTAATTCGAAGAGTCTAGTGCATTTAGTGCTAGAAGCAGAAGATTTTCTTGGCTTTACTTACGGTAAGGTTAAGTCACAGAGGCACAGTTCGAATTACAATGGATGATGAAATCTGGTCTGCTTGTATTAAGCGCCAGCAAGCCAATCAATTAATTGCAGGTTTTTATCAACCCCTTCAATCATTTTTTCTTTGCTTTTATCGAAGTCCACTGTGAACTTTTTATAGAAAGCAAGCTTCAGAGAAAACTCGCTTTGACAAAAGTTTAATACACATTTCAGGCCGTTCTTTGTTATCCATAATCGTTAATGACCATTAGCACTCACCCTGACGAGGGAAAATGCCCTTTCAAACTTTCGTCTGGGCAATTTTCTCCTAGAGAGCGGTCTGAAACGTTGTACATTTCTAGCATCAGGATAAATACTAATGGGTAATAGATAATCAATATGAGTCACAAAGTGCAGCTTGAAATGTAGATTCAGACTTGTCTACAAAATTTTCGCATGAAACTTGTTTTTGAAAACAATTTGGATTGTGTACACTTGAAGTCTCCTGAACTTAGGAATACCGTTTTACATAAGGTTGAATCTGAAATCATTTAATCTGCAAACATTATTGCTCAAATTGAATATGCACTATTGTTGTCCCATGGATCCTACATGTTCTCGACCTATTAAAAGTTTTGAGTTAATTTTTTCGTTAAGCAGTTTGTACAATGCATGTAATTGTAGATACAGATCGGCTTATGCCCTTGGAGGGTTTGGAGGAGGAAGATGAAGAAATCCGACAAGATCTTGCTTGTCCCTTTTGCTACAAGGATTTTGATGCAGACACACTTTGTCGCCATCTGCAGGATGAGCATTGCTTCCAAGCCAATAGGAAACAGGTATGTCTTTTAGCCAATGCCCAATCAGATAGCGTAAACCCTCTTTGAAGGTAAGCCATCAGGCGTTTAGTGTCGTTACAATGATTTCTTCTACAATTACATGTAATACTTGGATTACAGAGATCATAGCTTCCAGCAACAGGTCTGTACCCACTCCTTATCCCCACAGCTGAGCTTTGAAGTAGGCTTTTCTGATAAGCTCAAGAAAATATCTTGAGCCCTGAGCCTGACCAGCTCAGTACAAACCCAGAAAACCATTTTTTCTTCTTTCTGATACAAACAATGCCAAAGAAATTAAGCTAATAATAACTAGTAGAATGTTAAAATATATACGAAGAAAAAAAAGTCACAGTGGCATCTAGGCTTGTGTTGGTGTAAGCTTCAGTCATTTCAGTATGAATGATTGATGTGCAGGTAGTAAAGGTCTTTCAATCTATGGTTGTAACTTGTGTGTGTCTTTTTTCTTACATGCTTCTGGATAAGGAGCATATGATATTTATGGTTCATTATAAACTACACCATATTCCTCCAACGACATTTCATTTTTAACTTTCTGCAGCTCAATGATCTCTCAGCACTAGTTGGTTTCTTAGTCCTCTACATTCTATGCTGTTAGGCTTTCATACAACCACTATATATAATATATCCACACGCATTTATGGATAGTGAAAACAAGTATCAATGATTTATTTCCTTAGGATTTTTATGCATTACATGCTTCTGCAGGGACTTTTATGTAAAATTCTTCTTTCTGAATCAACTGCGGGCAAATGGTGAATTAATCTTCATGAACCATCTTGCATGATCAGCAGTTCACAAGAATCTGTCATGAACTTGAATCCACCTGGCACCCCTTAACTTGTCAGCCCATTTGTGAAATCTTTAGCAAGTATTATCCACAATGAATGATTCGTAAAGCATGATACTAGCTGAATGTTTGCAAATAGGATGGCAAACTACGTGGGCTTGATAATGAGTAAACTCCATTTTTAGGCATGCTTGAGCTCAAATAGTATTGGGATGGGAAAACTCCTGGAAAGTTTTGCTTACTGAGTGCAGGTCCAGGCAGTTTTTATTGATGCAATGCAATAATTGATTTCATTTGTTTCAATCCCACTACTTCACCTGTGAGCATCATCTAGATGCAGTGAATTCCAAGTGGACCTTTCAAGCTAGTTAGAGATGGGTTCTTGTGAGCTACTTCTCATGAAACATGGGACAGAGAGACTGACATGATATTAGGATTTGATTGTTTAGGAAATTAATTTACCGACTCGTAAAGTTTTCATCTGAATTGATTTCTGGAAGGGTTTCCATTTTGTTTCTTCAATAGACTGGAATTGGATTGTAAGTTATTATTCAACTTAAAAATCTCACAGGAAGTGTATCCCAAGTCCATGGGTGCTTGTGTTGTTAACTAATGAGGAAAGTGAGTAGCTTGCTGAAACCCAGGTTTAGTTTTTTTATTAAGAACCCATATCCAAACATACAAAATATGTTCTGTGATGGATGTTGACTGAAGAGTGGAATCGAAAGGATGCATTATAGACAGGGAGATCATGGCTTTGAAACTCACTGCAGTGCACATGCATATCTTGTGCTTGGGAAAAAAATTACAAGCGTTATACTTATTGGGACTCCAGAAAAAGAATTTGGCTTCCTTTGTAGTAGAATATGCAGATATGTTAAAATTTGAAGTGGTTGGCCTTTTAGAAGTTTTTCTTTCTCTCAAAAGATTTGCCCATTTTGATCTATTCTAGAGATGTTTGTGTAAATATAATGATTTGGGTTGAAGAAGTGATTTACTTTTAGGTCCCTTTTAACTTGCCTTCTTTCACATTTAATGCAGGTATGCCCTATCTGTACAGCTAAGATTGGAAAGGACAAGGACATGCTTCAGCATATTACTCTTCAGCATAGCTATATGTTCAAAATATCCTATGTTATATTATTTTGTGGTAGGAAATTTGTGAAATATCCCCCTCGTAGCCTAGGCTATAGACTTTAGTTGCATTTTTATTGTGTGAGTCTCATATCACTTTTTCATATTTTTTTCTACTATAACAATCTGAATGACATGAAATTAAAGGGACCATATAGTATAACTGTACCTACTATGATGTTCAAATATGATGTTTTGTTACCCTTAACTGCAAGACACGCCCACAGGAGAACTTCTCATAATGGAGGTATTCCCTCAAGTCGTAAATTGTCCTTTTTGGGTAAGGATCCACATGAAGGAGTGCATCGTTCTTTTCATAAAGGAACCTCTACTGGTGCAGGTTTATATTCTTCAAGTGCAACTTTAGATCCTCTATTATCTTCTTTTGTATATAGTATGCCAATTTGTGAGGCGAAGAAACAGCCAGAACGAAGTCTTTCATCTGAAGAAAGCCTCAAAAAGAATTGTACCTCCATTTCAAGCTCTAGTGTACAGGATATAACCAGGTACATAGATCACTTGTTACATACCTTATTCTTTACTTTTTGGGTGCTTCTGAAAGTTTGAGTAAAAATATATCTGAACATCTCTTCTATGGACCATGAGTTTTGACTCTTTTTATTTAATTTTAACAGGCAAAGAAATGAGATTTAGAGAAGACGGGATATAATAGTTTCATTATGCCTTTCAAATAGCTGGATTTCTTTTCTAATCTTTTTCTGTATCTTGAGAGGAGGGAGAAATTTGGAAGCAAACATGTTTACTCCTATATTTGTCAGTTTGAAGAATGTCCCAAGAAAAGAAAAATGAAACATTATTTGGTAGGTGAAACACATTGCCCAATTTGATTAAAGAAATATCATCGGGACTGCCTAAATATATAGACAGATAAGTGTTCTTCAACAGAAACATAGAATCACCCATACCTATAGCACTGTTCTTTAATCAATAAGATTTCTGATTCACTCTTAAAACTCAAATTATTGGATTTTGTCCAAATTTTAGTAACAGTAGTCAGATTTTGAGTTGCTTGTAATTTTGATCTGGTATATCCTGCCCAGAGAAATGTTGATGCTTTGTGAAAAATAGGCAAGAATATGATTTTTATACTTGCAGAATATGACCTCTGAAGTTTTGGGTCATTTGGTAGTTTCAGTCACCAAAATTACAGGAAGCAATAATCAGGGGAAAACTTATTATATCGTACATAAACATGGTACCCTACAATGGAACAGGACATGAAAACAAACTTTTAGGACATGCAGACAGAATAAGGGAATTTGAAGCATTTACAAACCTCAGGGTACCATTGTTGAGACAAGCAGGAGGCTATACAGGGAGACAGCGACTATCCCTGCATGAATTATAGGTGCAAAAAAAGGTGACCTGGTAAGCTTGAAATTCTGGTATCTTATTGAAGTGAATTGATTGGAGGAGTCAAGAGCCCATGAAGAAATTGAGTAAGCACAATGCTAGGTTGAATTTAGTGAGAAGGGCACATGATGAGGTAAACCATTTAAATTCAGGGCCTTGCCTTGAAGCCTGTAGTAACCCCTACTAATTGCACAAATAACAGACAAAAACTCCAGCAACAATTATGCCTTTTTTATATTTTTATAATTTTCTGCAAACAGCATACAGTTAAAGGGAAGTTTATTAATCTAATACAACTTGTTGGGTACTCCCAACTTACAAAATCTATACTAACTGATATGTAATGCTCTTGAGAATTTCCATCCCCAAGATGATAGGTTCACACCTGAAAGTTTTCATCTCCAAAGTGCCCAGCTGCTGTAGCAATACCACAAACACTGAAATTACAGATGAATGTTTGTTAATTTTCTTTGCCTTATGCTTTGTTTTATAGACCCAACTCTCAGTGATCCTCAATCATGTGAAGTCAGTCCACACTTAACTGAGCAGTTGTTTCCTCAATTTCAGCGCTTAACTGAGAAGTCATTTCCTTGATTTCAGCACATAACTGAGCAGTTCTCCTCAATTGATGGTAGTGTCTAAACAGTCAACTGTCAAAGCCACTCCTTGATCAATGCAAAAATCAAACAGTTAACTGACTACCTTATCTGAGTCCATTGTAGACCCAACAATTTGACCACACACCCATCTTATTTCAGTCCTAACTATCTTACAGAAACTAGAAACACACCCATGTATGCTACTTCTATGCTGATAAACCACTCTGTCAAAATGGGAACATTACAAATCTGCTTTTCCCAAAATTTCTTGCCCACAAGCAATGCAATGCTGGATATTCCAGTATCTCTAGTCTATCCCAAATACATCCTCTACATGTAGATTCCTCCAATGGACTAGGATCCCAGACCATTATACAATAGCAATTATTTTGGACTTGACAGAAAGGAGTTATGCGCCATTTTTCCACACATTATACCCATCATTTTTTCACTACCACTAGAATGCTTCCCATGATGACAATTGCTTTGACGCTTAAATCCACAGTCAAGTGCAATATTGCATGGTAGTTTACACAAATAAGTATTGAATGAGTCAGCTTCTCCACAATCTACTATAATTGGTGGATCATTCGGATGTCATGGACAATGTAAATATATCAAGTTACCAATACTTTCTTGCTCTTCGAAGTGATTAAGTAGAATCGTCCAATCATCTGATGTGGCTAACTGATGTCATCTCCACATAAATACAGTCCACTGCACACTTTAGAGGCAGGAAAACACAACCCATCATGCTCTGCCAAATGCCCAAGTTCAAGTCTACTCCTTTGCTGCCTACCGCTGTTCTTATTCTGCTCCTAAATGAATGGAAAGTGTGCTGCTGCTATGTTTGCATCTTTATCTGCCAATTTCTTTGGCTCATGCTCAATGATCTGCTCTTATAGAGCTTGTTGTAGCTTTGGTTCTGACCTTTCTTTCTACAAAGTCATGGGCCTAACAAGTTTTGGGATGGAAGTTGAACTTTCTCCTATTTGTGATGTTCTAGCCTAAATTGGATTTCACATGCTACTCAGAAGCTGCAACCCTTGTCCCAATAGCTCAATAATTCTATCTCGTCTTCTTGTCATGCTTAATAGTACTTCTATCATTTTGTCTTGAAGAAATTCTATTTTTTCCTCTTTTTTCATGGGTCTTCCACTTCTCTCCATTTTCCATATGCTAGCAAGATGTTAGCTCTAATCCTATGTAGTAACTCTACTAATTGCACAAATAAAAGAAAAAAAATTCCAGCAACAATTATACATTTTAATATTTTTTTATAATTTTTTGCTAACAACATACATTCAAAGGGAAGTCCACCAATCTAATGCAACTTGTTGGGTACTCCCAACTTACAAACTCTATACTGATTGATATGTACTACTCTCGAGGGTTTCAATCCCTAAGATGATAGTTTCACTATTCACACCTAAAGGTTTCATCTCTAGAGTGCTCAACTACTGTAGCAATGCCACAAACGCTAAATGAGAGTTGAATTTTTGTTAATTTTCCAAAGGTGCTTTCTCTTTTGCCTTAATGCGCTATTTTACAGTCCCAACTCTCAGCGATCCTCAATCATGAAAAGTCAGTCCACACTTAATTGGATAGTTCTTTCCTCAATTTCAGCACTTAATTGAGCAATCATTTCCTTGATTTCAGCACATAATTGAGTAATCATTTCCTTGATTACAGTATATAACTAAGTAGTTCTCCTCAAATGATGGTAGTGTCTAAACAATCAACTGCCAAAATCACTTCTCAATCAATGTAGAAATCAAAGATTTAATTATTAAATAAAGTGCACCGTAAACTTTTGGCAGAGCCAACTGAGCAGCAAGACACACTTACCTGCTTGAACACATAGCGAGATTAGTAACAATGATCATAATAGCAGAACAATACTTATGCTTAGGCAATTTTCAAATACCACAACATTCACGAACCCTGTAGAATGGACACATCTTTGTAATTTCTGTAGAACACTTCTTCTTACAAGTGAGGCCGTGGGAGGTCTCTATGGCCTTCACAACAACAGTCTACACATTTGACAACAGACTTCACATGATAAGCTCAGTGAAAGTTTATCAGCCTTGCTCTGATACCAATATCAGGCCCAGGAATGAAATGCAGAAACTATTGACAAATGAAATGCATGAAATTTGGACAACAGAAAAAACATTCAATGAGAGCTTATGCTCTTTCATTTTAAAATATACATATTTAACAATAGGAAAGTGCATTTGTCACCTAGAAGAATCATGTGGAATATAAGATGTAGCTGTTTTATTTTGAATTTGCGATGATAACTTCAAGATGCAAAGCAAAATTCAATTCCCAATATGATCATTAGAAATATGCATGGATCCCCAAAATGGTCACTCAAGATATGCATGAGAGAATGTGAAGCTCATATCATTTAAAACGAATATATAGTACATATACTAAATAAATTGATAGTGCTGACTAATAATATAATAATATTCCAATGGCCACAATATATTATCATTAGAAATATTCATGGATCCCCAAAATGGTCACTTGCGATATGCATGAGAGAATGTGAAACTCACATCATTTAAAACAAATATATAGAACATATATTAAATAAATTAATAGTGGTGAATAATAATATTCCCATAGTCACAATGTAAAAAATCAAGTCAAGCATAGATGGAATATGAAAATGCACTAACAAGAAAAAGTTTTGTGATATGATGGAAACTCCATTAAGGAGTAAAGTAAGTCTTCATACTTCTTTTAATGTGGATAAGTTATCTTGATACTACTGTTAATGTACACACTATGTTGCAGCACCGTGCTTGTGAAATCAAGGACTTTATGATAAGACATGACTGTTTGAGATGTTCAAAGGGCTTCCTGGAACCAGAATTTATAGATAAATTATATGGGAGTGGACAGTAACCAGGATGTACACTTAAAACACAATGTAGAGGTTGAAGATAAATGAGCCAGAGAGGGGCATTGTTGCAAAAAACATTGCAGTGTATAGGTACTCAGTACTGAAACTTGGGGTCTTAAAACAATATGAAAAATCTGTTAATAGTTTGTGCAATCTTGTGAAACCGCTGTGGAAATGAATGAAAATTAACAAGTTTGAGCTAAGCTTCCAAATCATCCTAGAATTGCACCAACAGACACTCAAATAAAAGTATAAAGCCCAGATCAGAGTGATATCTGAAAACTGTTTAGACAAAGTAGTTTGTGGCATTATGCCCTTTGTTTGAAGTAGTTGCAACAATTAGCCTTTAAGTTAACAATTATCATGATCCTTGTACTCAAAATCTCGCCTTAATAGGCTTTGTCCTTCAAACACTGCAAAAGCTGGAGCAACGTTTTGCAGGAAACGTGGCATCCTTGGTCTATATGTAACTCAGTGTATAGAGTTGATGCTACACCCATAGCTAGAGATATATTGGATGTATAAATCATCTGTATTTCATGTCATTGATATTATGAAAGTGCTTAAAAAGATGTTCATGTCAAGAACTGAATTTATCCTTCAGTCTCCATATAGAGTATTTGAACTGTGAAGAAACAACTAATTATGATAATTGTATGAAACAGCTAATATATTCTTCATGCTTGCATTGGCATTCAATCTTCCTTGAAGGAAGCTCCATGGATTTTGCCACGCACCAACATATTAGTGCTCTGATACCATATTAGAAAATATGAACACAGGAAAATAGAAGCTACAATAATAAAATACAAAATAATACGTGCTTCCTTATTTTCCATTCAATAGTAATACATATTACATATATATAGGATTCTCCTATCCTATTTTGTAGGAAACAAATCTCTAAATATATGAGTTGTTTTAACAACTTAAAACAACTCATAATAAAATCTCAACTAATTACTTTCAAACCTAGAATAGCTACGTGAGTTTTTTTATTATAACTCACTTTTATTTTATCATTAAACTATTCTAATTAACAAACCTAAAAACTTAATGCAATATTCCTAACAGGTGGGTTGTCCTGAATGGGAGGACATTGGTCACAGAATGTGTTAACATCCATACAGTCCTTGTCACATTGTTCTTAGGGAAACTAGTCTGGAGATAAACCCTCTATGTTTGCTTAATTTAAGAAACTGTCTTATTATGTAAAAACTAGCTAGTACATCTGTTTCATTATGCTGAGTTTGAATCGTAACACATTTTTGTGTGGAAATGAAGCTTTGAATACTCTTTTTTATTATGTACTATCTCATGGATTAGTCATCAATGCACAGCCTTTTAAATTATGTTTTTAATCTATAATTTGAGTTCTCAACTACAATCAACTTAGGGCTTGCTCGTCTATCTTATTGATGCAGTGTTGAGTCATCTCTCACTCTCCAAAACCAGGAACAGACAATTGATGAGCTATCCGGACGAGTCAATTTTGTGCAGCATCTGGTTCTATCAACCATTCTAGGTGATGAGTTCTAGCTTTCACAGACATGTCTTCCAATTAAACGACTGGGCTCTCTTCTGAACATCTTAAGCACATCTTATACCTGTTGATAAAATGGACGCAAGAAGCTAGAATGCATTGCTTTATTAATTGACTATGATTCACTAATGCAAGAGACCCTCAGTTGTATAAATTCATACTGCATAGCTACTGGAATTATAGGACTTAAAACTTCACAAACTGGTTGCTCTGTATCGTGGAAGTTCTTCCATCTACAAGAACTTCACAATGTGGAGTATCTGCTGCAGAATGTATCTATTTCCCGTAATTTTGAGCATCCAAGGCTTTGAAATATCAACACTGCAAAAACTGGAATAAGATACATTTTAGTTTTGTTTCTCCTTTATGTTATCATTGAGCATTGTCAATGTCATGGATTCAATTGATGTTATATGAATTTTTTTGTATCTAGCTTATGTGGCCTCGATTTGGCATATCTCTCACTGTTTAAGCATTAGAATCATAGGAATTAAAAATTTCAAAAGCTAAGTGATCTGTCTTTAAAAAGATATAGATCTAATAGAACTGAACCAAGTTTACCTAGCAGCTGGGAAAGTAGTTATTGCTTGTTCTTTTTGCCATTTGGCATTGAAACTTTTCGTTTGTTAGCAATGTTAAAATTAAAACATAATGAATTTTTATTTCTTTTGTATCATGGTATAAGTAGTAAATCCTTAGTGTGATCAAGTAGGTTTACTTTAAGTTGACAAAGAAATAAGAATTTTTTCACATCTGCAGTAATTATGAGGGTTTTCCTTTCCATTTTTAAGCTTTGCAAGAGCTGTTTCACAGTTTTGATTCTTTCCACCTTTCTACATCATTAACCTGGGATGATGTCACATGTAATCAAGGAAACCTGGGGACACATCCCCTGCCCTTTTTCAAGTGTCTCCGTCCTGAGGATGCAGGGATGCCTTGGAAACATCTCCTAACTTTAACCTCTTAGGAAATATCCTGGCTCCAGCTTGAAAACAGCAGGAAACTTTGGGGGTGACTGGGGACATCTTTGTCATCTCAGGGATGGCCAGCTGCCCCACCTGGCAAAGTTAGAAAAAAAGAAAAAAAGCGCATTCTTCTGATAAAACAATAAAATATTAAGATTGCTACAGGTAGAGTATTCAACAATACCAAAATTTGTGAAGGCATCTAAAAGATCAATGCTGAGCAATCATGGGTTAACAGGGCAATATGTGCACAAAAAAACTAGTGAAGCAAAGCACAAATCTACACCATATATATGATATGCAGTAGAGAGAACACATATTTTTACCATGTGGTGATAGGAAATAAAGTTACAAAGCCAAAGACTATATGTGTGCTTGTAGACATGGCTCCATGTAGTGAAGGAATACCAAAGATTGTTGAATGCAAAGATAAGTTACAAAGGGTGGAAAGACAAAAACCCAAATTAATTCAATTTATGGTTCAGGTGACAGATTGCAGGTTTTAAATTTTTTAAATAATCCATGGAATAATCCAAAAAGCATAGTACATGGGATAATTTAATAATGGTTTAATGCGTCACTAGTCACAGATTACTTAAGACAATGTGGGGTTATTGATGATCATGGAGGATGGCGCAGGAGAATAACAATGATAGTACATGTAGGAATCACCTTGAGCTTGGTCTGTGTACAAGTGTACAGTTGGTAGTCGTGTCCAGGAGCTGCAATTGAATTCATGCTATGATCGTGCATAATGGTTTTGTATGTGTGTGCAGCAGGATAACATGTGCAAGTTTGGAAGTGACTAAATACAAACCCTTGATGGCACAAGTTTGGAGATTTGCTGTTAGTAGGTTTTGACAATATATGTGCCTACAAATCAATTGAGGACCAAGTATTATGTGGCGTGGCTTAACTAAAGGTGGTCCCTCATATAGGCGGTGACCCAGATTCAAAGTCTGTATTTTGATTTAGATGAAGATTAGGTATAAGCATAACAGCAAGAAATCTAGTTGTCTACATTGTCTTTTTTAGTTGTAGCCTTTCAACCTTTTCATTTTGTTATATATGCAAATTGGTAATGATAACCCAAATGATTGGACATTGAAATTTTATTAATTTGTATGCTACTTGTGTGAATTCTCAATTTAGTTCCAATGTTTCATAATATCGCGAATGCCTTACCATATAAATATTTGATTTTTTTTTATATATTTTTAAATATCTCTTAGTTTTTTAATTGTTGTCCCCTACCATCCTCCTCTAAAAAAGGCCTCTTGTCCATCGTCGTCTTGGAAATGCATCCCGCTATTTCTTGTTGGCCTGGTCTTGGAAACTTAGTGGAACATAGCATTAATGTTGGTGTGAATGAGTCATAGTTCCTAACTCTTATCTCTTTTAGATCCTTTTCATATCTAGTTAATTAAGTTTGCTTAGGGCATTTACTTTTTGTGTCTAAGTCATATAATTATGACCCTATTTTGTCTTATGTCCCAGCCTTGCCTATATATAAAAGTATTCTATTATACATTATTCATCTTGTATCCATTGTACCATTATTGACATATAGCATTTATCATTGTTTCTCATTTGTGTGAAAAGTTTTTTATTATTGTAGAGTGCTTTTTCTTTTGAGTCCTTTTGGTGACTTTAGCATGGTATTAGAGCTTTGAATTTGCAAGCTCCTTTTTGAAAGGAGATTATGTCAAGCTTTTTCAAATGATGCATCATAATCCAAATTTAACCTCACAATTGAGTTTAGAAGACCCAAATCTATATGAATTGATAGTAAACTCAGTTCAAGTTTGGCATAGTCATTGTAGTGGTTTTTTGGGGATTTCACTATTGTTGGTCATATGATGCCCATATAGTTGTACAATTAGTATGACACAGACACAATCACTAGATAGATTTGGTGTAGTTAGTATTGTTTGTAGCATATTCTTTAACAAGTATCACTTTACATCATTAGATCTATGGTACAAGTATATGTTTTTGCAAATATTAAGGATTTATTTATTATTTATTTTCCATAGTACATTTGGAGTGTACATTGGGGTGCCCATTAGGCGAGGACCCCTATATTTCAATTTTGGAAGGTACTTTGTTGACAACTCAATAGGTCTGTGTATCTTGCACAAGTTTGTCAACCTATGGACAACTACTAAGGTTTTATGTAGGCGTGTTGGCCACTTACAAAGCTGATAAGTTTTAACTTTAGAGCTTAGCACTTAAATCTAGATACCAAGTGCTTAATTTATCATTTAACTTTGCAATTGATGGCACCTAGTGTATTTGTCTCTTAGTAGCTTTGTGCTTTATGTGCCCACCTGCAAGTTGCTTAGCTAGAGAATTGCTTAAATAATGACCATAGTACTTTTTTTAATGCGCCATAGCATTCACCCATGGAGGCCTTGTCCAAACTTCTTGTAGGCAACAAAAAGCTTTTTCTAAGATCTTTGCAACAATGCACATGATTTTTCTAGATTTTGTTTTAGATGACACTTTTTTAGTTTGAAGTTCATGTTTCCCTCTTTTTTCCAACACGCATAACTTTGGCTCACAAAGTCAAGTTTTGGTTTAATGTTCTAAACAAATTATTAGAAAATTACAAGGAATATATTTCTAGCTGTCAATTTTTTGTGTGGCAAGCATTTTTTTAAATGTAAAAATCACTATTAGAAATGGTCAATTTAAGCTTGGCAATTATTAAAAATGTACTTACATGACCATTGTTATTTACTAGGAGATTGCAAATTTGTAGAATGTAGGACTATTGAGCTCTTCACTTTGCACAACTATCACACATGAAAATTAAAAATGGGACAACTACTAGAATTTAAGAGACTTAAGAAAATGTTGGTTGAAAAGCCACCTAAATTCACTAAGAAGTTTGGCAGAAATTTTTCTTATAGAAATAAGTTAGATGGAGCCATAGTGCTAATAGGATTGCATTCAAAGTGTACTATAGCTAAGAAAGTATGAGATAAATTTGATGATTTATTTAGCAACATTAATGAATTATGTGTTTTGCAATTGGAGGCAAATTTGACATCACTCTCTCCGGATTATTTTCCTTTCATTGAGGACTTTCTTGTGAAGTTCAAATTGATATTATCACACTTGAAAGATTGTGGATGGGATAAAACAAATAAAAAATGTATCTTCTTGATTATGTACGTTAAATGGCCCAATTCAGTTATTCTCATCTACCTTCTATTCTGTCATGGGCAACTTAAGGATTGGTTTAAGATGTCCACCTTCAAGTTGTTTTGTGAGCATCTTACTAGGGATCATGCCAAGCTAATTTAGTTGGATGCATTTTCTAGTTCTAAGATTCAAGCATTGATGGCTCAATTGTCCAAGGGCAAAGATAAGAATAAGAGGAAGATTGAGATAAAAAAATTCTTTAGGTGGTGAGCATCCCTCCAAACCAAAGCAGAAAAACACTTAGAAGTCCACACCTCCTTCCAATTCTTCTAAGTCAAGTGATTCTTGTGGTTTTTGTGGCATGCTTGGACATGATGAATCCTTATATTAGTAGAGATTAGAGTATTGGAAGCAAGCCATGTAGTGGCATAATATTTCTATCTCCAACCCTCTTCCATGAGTAAAGGGAAAGCCCTTTTTGCATGGGCTTTGCATGGTTCATCTTCTAATGACTGAATGCTCGATTTAGATGCTTCTCACCATATGGTGCATTGGCATGATCTACTTTGTTCACTTTTTGATATTAGTACTTCTTAGATTATGGGAGACTCCTCACAAATTTCTATTTTGGGATCAAATACAATATAGTTAGTTGGTGGGTTCATCAATGATGTTCTCTTAGTTCAAGAGATTTTTGCTAACCTATTTTTTGTCCATCAAATTTGTCTTTTTAGGGATGAAAAGATGGTTGACTTCATATCACATGATGTAGACATTCAAGAGATACATGAGCTTGAGATTGTTGTTACTAAAGGGGGTGTTGATCATGAATCTTCTTTATACAAGTTTGATGGTTTTGAGTCTTCTTTAGAATCATCGCTCATTGCACATGATGATTCTTTGAGAAAGCTTTTCCATTAATGATTTCTTCATTTAAATTATAAGTATCTTCAATAGTTTAACACACAAGATATGGTGGTTGGTCTTAGGAGAATTTTATGTACTGAGGGGGTTTGTTGACATTGTGTACTTGAAAAACATCATCCTTTTCCTAAAGGTAAGGCATGTTGTGCCAAGGCACCCCTCAAGTTGGCTCATAGTGATCTTATGTCATTTTTCACTCCATTTTCATTGGCCAAGTTTGTGCTCACCTTTATTGATGACTTCCCATAGCACACAAGTGTACTTTCTCAAATACAAGAGTGAGGTATACACCACTTTCAAGACCTTCAAAGTGTTTGTAGAGAAGTGTTCACATGTTTCTATTCAGTAAATACACATCGTTAATGAGGTGATTATGTGAACCAAGCATTTTAGGATTTTTGCAATGAGCATGGTATTCAACATCAACACATAATTCCTTACAGTTCTTGAGATGATTTTGTGGCCAAGAGGAAGAATGAGGCTTTCTGAGATATCACCAATTGTATGATCAGTCTAGGTCCATGGAATCCAACTTGAAGTAGTCAATTTTGCTACCTACATTTAAAATCATATCCCCCAAAAGGCAATGTAGAATATGACTCCTTAGGAGGCTTGGTCCTATGTTAAGTTTAATGATTCCTTCTTCAAAGTACTTGGTAGTGAGGCTTGGACATTCATTTCAAATGGTTGGCATAAGGCTATCGAGAAGAAGTGTCAACCTTTATTTTTTGTTGGTTATTGTGAAGATGAAGGCTTATGAGTTATTTAGACTTGTCAGGATAGATGTCTTCTTTCAACGAGATTACTAGTTTGATGAGAACTGCACATAGATGGATACACCATAACCTACATCTTCATTACTACCTACTCCTCCTTATCACTTGAGAACACTTTTCTTCTTGAGGATGATGATCATGATGGTCTTGATTCATCACCTTCTTATGCACAATCTTTATCTTGAAGAGGTTGGACCTTTAATTTGTGATCCTATGGATTCTTACTACACATTCATAGACAACAACTGACAATATTTTGAGTCATACACTTTTATATTATCTCTAGAGGTTTTTAAATGTCTTGGATATTCTAGAGTGGAACAATGCTATGGGTAAGGAGTATTCTTCTTTAATGAAGAATCATACATGGATCTTGTACCTCTTCCCAAGGGAAAGTTCGTTTGGTGCAAGTGGGTGTACAAAACCAAATATGTAGCACGTAGGTGCATTAACAAGTACAAGGCATGTCTTGCAGCTAAGATATTTTAATTGTTGAGTGCATTGATTATTTTGAGACCTTTGCTCCTATTGCCTAGATGGATTTTGTTTGTCTTGTACTTTCTCTTATTACATCATAGGAATGGGATTAAATGGATGTGAAAAGTGTCTTCTTACATGGTAATATTCATGAGGAGATTTATAGGGAGTAGTCTCTAGGTTTTGTGCAAGACTCTTGACTTGTTTGTAAGTGTTGTCATTCATTGTATGGTCTCAAACAAGCCCCTCAAGTTTGGTATGAGAAGATGGATAACTTCTTGCTTGCTTCTAGTTTCTCACACTACCATTATGATCTAACATTTTACACTTAGAGACATGGGGGGATTTTTTAAATTTTTGTGTTGTATATGGATGATTTGATTCTCATAGGTAGTTCCACCTCCATGGTCAAGGGAGTCTATAGAGCATTGATGGAGCAATTTGATATGGCCACTACTTTTGCATGTCTTTCCTAATCTTTAGGTTCTTCAGTTTTATGAAGGGATTTCCATTTTTCAAAAGAAAAATGCTCATTATTTCATTCAAATATTTGACATAGTTGATCACAAGTTTTTTTCCACTACATTTTATTCATGGGTCACAATTTCTACCAATTACACTACACCTAGATTTGATGCTACATTGTATCAACAATTGGTTAATTGGTAATCTTTTGTTCTTGACACACAATCATCTTGATATTTTCTTTATGGTCTTGTCTCTCCTTTCTCTCAGTATCCTCATGAGAGTCATTGGAAGGTAGCCAAACATATATTAAGGTATATCCAAGGTCAATCTCATTTTGAGATTCATTATGCATCAAGATATTTTCAAGTTGTGGGCATCATTGACTCATATTAGGTTGGTTGTGTTGATGACTGGAAGTCTAATTTTGGCTTTTTCTACTGCCTTGGTTTTGGTCTAATTGCATGATCTTACAAGTAGACAGCAATCGCATTATCATCTACAAAGGTTGAGTATTGAGGTGTGGTTTTTTCTATTTAAGAGGTTCTTTGGCTTCACTAGTTGATGGAATTTGATCATCCCACTACTCTGTGGTGTGATAATTAAAATTTTGTTTATATTTTATGTAACCTAGTGGAGTATCAATAGACTAAACATATTGAGATCAACATGCACTCTATGTTAGTGTAAATAGTGTATTTATCCATCTAGATAAGATATCACATTTCTAGGATTGACCTATTCACACTCATAGCTTAAGTTTACTTAGGTTTATTATTTGTCTCATAGCATTGATACATGTGTCCTCATCACTTGAGACACCTAGTGCATGCATACTTTCCACTTGCTCAAACACTTATCAAGTGAGCTCACAAGTGTTGCACATTTGGAAGGTTAGTCAGTTGTTCAGTCCTACCTTCCCACCTCATTTACCTTGCCTATATATGCAAGGTTCCTCATTTTATTTACACTCTTCATTTTATATTGATAGACATACTATTGTGCTCATATTTTCACTTGTTGAAGGTTATCAATTCAAGCTCTTTGATCTTGGCATTCTCCAACATGGTATCAAGATATTATTGCCAAGTGTTAAGTGAGAAAAATGAAAAAATTAGGAAACAAATCCTTGACAAAGAGGATCAAACTAGCAACACCTCCCACACGTAGCAACACAAAGACAGAATTTTATGCAAGCTAGAATAGTGCATAAACCATGTGATGTTGTCAAATGGAATGGTAGGAATTTGATGTTATGTGTTGCCTATGAATGGAAAGGAGGATGTAGATGGAGTAGTTTGAGGCCAAGTGTGGGAGTTCTAAGCCCGCATGGATATTGACCACTAGAACCTAAGCATAGACGAACACTCAGCTCATAAAAGGTCATGTGTTGTCTCTTGTAGAAGCCCCACAAGGATTTGACATTCACGACCTACAATGTGATCAATCTCAACTTATCTCCCCCTTTGCTTACCCTTTTGAAGACTAACATGGTTTATTAGCATTTTATTTTAATATTTTGATTAATTTTGGCATTCTATGTTGACCACTAATGGTCAAGATTAAACATCAATTGATTACAAAGTGCTTGTAAAGGGGTTTTCTCATTTTTGCATAACTTGCAAATGGAGGATCAAAATTTCAAGTGTGAAAAGTCAATGGGAAGCTAGTTTCGAGACAAACATTTTGATGTCAAGATGTTTTGAAACTGTGTTGTTTAATATCATTTTTAAGCCTTCAAAGTCACTATTGTAAGTGAATTTCAACGAGGCATAACTTTCACCTTGATTATTGAAATTTCACACTTTTTTTATTTCTATCATAATTTCACAAAGAATTTAATTTTGCATGTAAAAATAAGATTTGGATCATTTTGTAAGAATAAGCGATTGATTTGGCATATGATCTTCACAACTTGTTAAAATTTCTTGCACATTGTTATGGGGGGCTACAATCAACATTAATCATTCTTGGGGTGGCTCTCTGAATCAAGGGGGCAATCTAGATGTTTTTTTCTTTTGAGTTTTTTGGTTCATGTGATCATGTCTCACACTAAATATCTTCCATTTGAGTATTCTTCGTAATCCTACTAATAAATGTAAAATCAAATGTGGATATTGTGAAATGAAAAGGCATACAATAGAAGATTGTCTTCAATGTCAAAGTGCAAAAATGAAGCAACTTTTTCTCAATCATGGTATTGCCTTACCTGATCATCTAATTCTAGCACATGCAAAAACATGATCCAATCTCACTAAGCCATCTTGTGAGACACCATCATTTGAGGATGAACAATGTATTCACATGGCTTGCATTGATATATCATCTCCCATATCACCTATTGTACATATGAATCCAATGTTGAATCATCCATGAGTTCCAATGATTCTTTGCATCAATGCATTGATATCATCATTCCAGATCCACCACATCGAGATGCATATCTACTATACATCACATCTTTGTTTGTAGAATCCCACACTGCCAATTTGGATGACACTATTGAAGACATTCATCTCCTCTATGATGTTAGCTTCAATGAAGTTGCATCACCATTTCCATCATTGGATATTTTTTTTCCTTGTCTACATTGGATTCTATCATGACATATTGTGCAGATATTCATTAGTTGACCTATCTGACTCTGTCATTATCTATGTTGACATCATCTATAGTAGTATTAGATTCACATCGGTTCAGCTATCACCATACATCCATGGTCCTTGTTCTTGAATCACATATGGTACCTGATCCATCTTGTCAACATCTGTCACACATTAGTATTGGCTTGAAGATATTTGAGCATCATTCAAATGTGTCATTGGCATCATTTCAAAGTTTGAATCATGTACAAAATTTAGAGACATTCATCATACTTCCTACATATTCCTATCTGGAATGGGAAGTCATTTTTCACACATTTGTGGTGTTGTTTCTTCCCAAGGGGAGAAATATTGTTCAACAATTGTGGATTATTTTTAGCATCCAATGTCAAGCATCTACCAACACCACATGCTCATCTTGAGGGGAGGCTGCATGATTTCTCTTCTCCTATTAGTTTTTGGAGGAAGCATTTCCTCACATGGAGCTCATTACTTCACTTTTTTTTTTTTGGGAGGTGGAGAGGGGGGTGGGTGGGTGACATAGACCTTCTCTCTTTTCTCTCCTATGGGGAGAACATCCACTGTACTTTGTGTTCAAAGTAGTCCTTGGGGGTCATGATGAGTTCTCCATCTATCACTTATCTTCTTCACTTGTACATTTCAATGTATTTGTACCATCTCTTTTGGAGAAGAGTTTAATTTCCCAGTAGGTTTTCCTTTTTTTTCTCCACTTTATGATATTTTTGTACATGAGTACCTAAAATGGCCTAGTATTTGAGACTCATCATCTTGCATACATTACTCCCTAAGTTGCGCTTAAGGGGATTGTTAGTGTAAATAGTGTCTTTATCCATCTAGATAGGATATCACCCTTCTAGGATTGACTTATTCACACTCATAGCTTAAGTTTACTTAGTTTATTATGCTTTTGTCTCACTTCATAGCATTGAGACATGTGTCCTCATCACTTGAGATACATATTTCATTCATAATTGCCAATTGCTCACACTCTTGTCAAATGAGCTCACAAGTGTTGCACATTTGGAGGTTAGTCATTTGTTCAATCCTACCTTCCTATCTTTTCTACCTTGCCTATATATGCAAGGTTCCTCATTGTATTCACACTCTTCATATTATATGATAGATATCCTATTATGTTTATTGTTTCACTTGTGGAAGGTTATCAAT
Source organism: Sequoia sempervirens (assembly GCA_007258455.2). Lineage (NCBI taxonomy): Eukaryota > Viridiplantae > Streptophyta > Pinopsida > Cupressales > Cupressaceae > Sequoia > Sequoia sempervirens. The sequence goes on along the minus strand of VDFB02047397.1, from coordinate 77,920,744 downwards.
TCACGCTTTCTGGTCTTGGCATTCTCTAACACTTCATTCAACAACTCATTTTGAATGATGTTTTCATCTTAGAGTATTTCGCCAATGAAGAAAAAAGTTATGGAGATATTCACTAAGCCTTTGGCCTCACCTCATTACCTTCACTTACTATCAATGCTTCGAATGAAGGAAGTTTCCCTTGAGTTCTTATTTCATTGTTTCCTTTTGTACATAGATACCTTAGTAGGCCTTGTTCCTAGGTCCCATATTTGAATCTTTTTCTCTTATTTTTCCTCCCTAAGTTGTGCTTAAGGGGAGAGTGGGTGTTGGCATAAATGGGGTATAATTTCTAATTGGTTTCCTTTTAGGTTCTTCCCACACCTAGTTAGTTAATTTAAGTTAGGAAATTTACTTTTTTGTGTCTCGATTCATGTCATTATGACACTTATCATAATTCTATGTTGTCCCATGTCTCATTCTTACCTATATATACAAGGGTTATTTTGTAAATTATTCATGATGTACACATCGTACTATTTTTTATTAAGATGGGTATACACTTTTGACTCAAACCTATGAATCGGTGAGGTCACAAATTGGGACCTCATCCCCAATATAAATTCTCAACAATTACACCCCAATGGGGTTTGAATCTTGATGGCAAGAATAACAACACAAAAACTTTTAAACCATCACACCATGCCACTATTGGCACACATTGTACTATTATTGGTGTATAGCATTTCCATTATTTTTCTCTTGTATGGAATTTTTTGGTGTTATAACTTCTTCATACTCTTGTGAGTCCCTTTGGTGACTTCAACATGTAATGCTATAGTTTCTCTTAGTTTATAAGGTCTAAGAAAATGGCTCATTGAGAGAAAATATCCATTACCATCTAAAATAAACATGATGCTAAAAGATACCACAGAATGGTAAGTGTTGGCTCTAAAAATTGTATGTCATCTCCTCTAGCACCATTACTCAAACTAATACAATGGGAAAATGATAACTTAAACATAGAGGACACGTCAACAAGGAGAGGATAGTATTGGGTCAATGGATAGAATTAGGGAAAATATTCTTCACACTTTGCAAAACATGGAAGGGTGATTCTTGACGCCTCAATAAAATAATGTAGATGTAAAACCTAGGTCTTGACTAACCATACCCTAATGGAAGCCATGAGCAAACCCAACATATCTCATGTAAATCAAATAAAACACTATATTGCATACACACCAAGGATGTAGAATGAATTATACTACTTGAGATAAACCCCTTTGACATCCATACTACATATGCACCTTGGAACCAATCTCATGACTAGTTAGTAGCTCGCAAGATTCATCACAGTCATGAAAGAGTGTAGAACAAAGTCTACACTAAATTTGAAATGGAAGGTAGTTCTTGAATGTTGTAAATGTTATGATGGGAAAATAGCAACAAATCAATTATTTCATCATATTAGGCAACACAATCAAGTTTCATATTGTAGTGTCATAAAATTGCACCCCATGGCAATTTCACACTTGTACATATAGTCCACTGCATTTAGGATAACTCGTTGCATTTATACAAAAACCTATGAGTCAAAATTTCATGATTCCAACTCCATAGGGGACAACAATGAAGCTTTAACAATCTGGATACCTCATTCTTGCAAAATTTTGAGTAGGATGCTTGTGTGACATGCGGACATCCGTGTGCCACGCTAGCATCCTCAAAAAAATTTGAGATTCAAATGAGAATATCTTACATCCCTTTCCTATGATACATGTCATTGTGGTAGAAACATGAGTTCAACAACTCTTCCCACTCATGCAACCTCACAAAACTCCTCTTTTCACTCTCATTCTCATTCATTCTCACTCTCTCTCATTTGATCTCTCATTCTACTTCACTCTTCTCATTCTTTTGCATTCTCTCTAGCAAATCTCTATGAGATTTCCATCATAAAAATCAAGGTTGTCTTGCAAGCTTGCATGTCATGCCTATCAAGCCAAGAGGGGAGCCACGGGTTGTTGGTAACACTCTCTTGTCTATTTGTCTTGTTTATTTACTACCATCTATTTTTCTCATCTACTACATTCATGATAGGGGCTCTCCTCCACAGTGGGGTTTGTTTCTGTCACACATCTTTACATTTCATGTCTTTTTGTCTATATCTATCTATTTGGTTGTCTGTGAGGTGGATACACCAAAATGGGGGTTTGACTAAGGCAAGCCCCAAAACAGCCCCAACATTTTTTCCCTCTTCGTCTTATGTGCAAATGTATGGACTTGAAGAGTTGAACATTTCAAATTCAAAGGTTTTACTCTCTATTTTGATAGGGTTGAAAACATGAGGCAAAGACATCCCTACAACACATTGTCATCCATGGTCAAGACTTAACCCTCCCAAGGGAAAAATATTTGAGTTTTAAGGTTTCTATTTTTGTAAACTATAGGTTATACTTTTATTATTAGTTTCTATTATTAAGAAATTTTATCATTCTTGTTCTTAGTAGTTTAGTTTCTATTTCATTAAGTTGTGAAAATATTCCTTTATTTTTTTCTTGTCACTTGAGCTTTATTTCTTGAGGTAACCAAGGGCTTTTTTCTCCTTGTAGACTCTCTTTGTCCTGAGTCTCGAGTGTAGTGAATCCTCTCTACATTTTGGTGAACCTGACGTGAAGGGAAGTCATGTCAGTTCTTTTTCTTCAAAATTTCAATGCCTTTGATAATGCATTTTCTAAACAAGATTTTGATATGTTGGATGATGCCATAGATGATTTCTTAGAGGAATCCCCTTCTAACCGAAGATCTAATAAACAAATTTCTTCATCTAAACCTTCCTCTTCTTTGCAAGTCGAAGAGTTTGTTAATGTGGTTGTAGTCTTTGCCACCCCTCAAAGGCTCAAGAGACCGATCAATTATTTAACTCCGGCTAGCCCATCTCCTAAAATAATTCATTCTATTCATGGGGTTCCTATCACAAATGACACGCCAAACCTTTACACAAGATTTATACAATCTAAGGCTCCCTCTTATAGAGTAGTAGACCATACTTACAATACTAGAAGGAATCAACAAAACCTTAATCAACCTACTTCTCTACCACCTTCTCAACCAAGCCTTCCTCAAGCACCCAAACCTACAACTAAGGCACCTAGTGAGTATGATCTTGTCAAGAAACTTCATGTTACTCCTACCAAGATCTCACTTTGGGAATTTTTTACCAAGTTATGCTTCAAGAAGCCTTGCAAAAGATCCTCTTTCCTTCTTCTACTAGGCCAACAAATGTTAATGTATTGATAGATCATATTCATGTGGATTTGTTGAATATTACATTCTATATGCATGAACTCTTGCCTTCGGAAGTATAGAAGAAAGTATATCCTATAATGATAATAATTAACATTAACAATATTGGCATTAGATGTGCTCTCATTGACATTGGTTCGGCTCTCAACATATGTAGCATTGATTTATCACCTAAAATTAAAATTGATTTTTCTTCTCTTGTTTCATCTTTGTACATTCGTGGATTCGATAATGTCAATTGACAAGCCTTAGGCACAATAATCTTTCCTTTGAGGTTCAAACCCATTATCGTACCCACCCTAGTGTATTCTATGCTAGGTCCTTTACCCTACAACATCCTCTTGGGAAGACCTTGGATTCATGCTTTGGGATCAGTCACTTCTACTTTGCATTGCTCCATGAAATTTATTGCTAATAACAAAGTAATCAAAATCAAAGTTGACCCTAATGCTATACACTTGTGTGAAATGGCAGTTGTTGGTCAAGCTTTTGTTTCTTCAAAAAAATTGTTCCTTTGTTATATCCTAATGCATTGACATCTAATCTAGTAGTACCTATTACAAAGGCTACTCTTGAGATGGATGTCCCTAAGGAAGATCGTCCTGAAGCAAAGAGTCCTAAGTCTCCCTCTTCCACTTCTTCTCCTAAATCAAACACATGTCTTGGTGATAATTGGGGGTCCTTGGACTTTACCAAATCATATATTAGGGAGTATAAAGTAGATCCTATTCACCTAGACATTTTGATGATCTCATTCACCTCTGTTGAGAAAGTTGATTGTCTTCCTGCTAAGGATGATGATCATACCTTTGATAAGGAGGATAATCATGCTTCTATTAAGGATGCTAAGTGTTTGTGTTCCTGCTAAGAAGGATAGTTATGTTCGTGTAAAGGAGTGTGATACTTATAGTTGGGATTACACTCTTTACATTGATCCTCCTTTGCAGGAATTGCAAAAACATTATGGTCTTGGTTTCAATCTCTTTTCTAAATATGGTTATGGAGGTAAAGGTTGTGGATGTAATGAACAAGGTATTAAAATCCCCTTAGAGGTTGATCCTCATAATTATAATATTGGACTTGGATACTGTCACATGAAGTCTAAGGTAAAACCATGGTTGAATTTCAACATGATTTCCATCAAACCTCCTCTTAAATTAGTTCATCCTAAACTTATTAAAATTAATTAGACTCTAATGAAGTCCCTCTAGATGTTTTCTCTTTGGAGGAAGCTCTAGAAGAATTCTTAGGTGCCTACTGTCACCTCCTTCTTATCAGCATAAATGACAATTCCCTTATTTCTTGAACAAATAGTCATATTTTGGAGAATCCATTATGAGTACCAATGAGGAGGCTTCTTTTCTAATGTGGATGATATTACTCCTACACCTCATCTTGAAGACCATAGTACTCTCCTTAAAGGGGATACTTCTGATATTTTTATGGATCTTAAATCTTCTAAAAAAGTGAATAAGATTGGAAAATGTCTTTCTTTGGAAGAATCTAAAAAATATGCTAATTTGTTACATTATCATCCTAATATTTTCACTTGGTCATATGAGGATATGCCTAGTATCAATGAGTCTGTGGTGGTTCACAATATTGTTCTATGTCCTGATGCCAAGCCCATTAAACAAAATATTTCTAAGATGAATCCAAGGTCACTTTATTAGTAAAGACTAAGATAGAAAATATTTTAGAAGCTGGTTTTATCCATCCTATTGATTATTCACCTTCGATATCTAATATAGTTGCTATTAGTAAACTTGATGGCTATATTTGTATTTGTATAGATTTTCATGATCTCAATAAGGCTTCTCTTAAGGATGATTTTGTGTTGCCTAATATCAATATGATTGTAGATTTGATCATAGGCCATGCCCTATTGTCCTTTATGGATGACTTTTGAGCTATAATTAGATTTGTATTAACCCAGAAGATAAGTACAAGACATCCTTCACTACTCCTTGGGGTACCTTTTGTTACATAGTCATGTTGTTTGGATTAAAGAATGCTAGAGCAACTTACCAAAGGGCAATGACTCTTATCTTTCGTGATTAAATTCATAAGATTCTAGAAGATTGTGTGATGACATCTTGGCCAAGTTCACAACTCGTCAAGATCACATTGATAATCTTTGTCTTATCTTTGAAAGACTCTGACTCTCTAAGATGAAACTAAATCCTCTTAGGTGTGTTTTTGGCATGGATGTCAACAAGATTTTAGGATTTACCATCTCTCATTGTGGAATCAAATTTGAAAAAAATAAAATTGATGCAATTGTTAACATGCCTCCACCTAAAAACATATGTCAACTACATAGTTTGCAAGGGAAGATTCAAGTGATTCACATATTTGTATCTCAATTGGTTGATTGTACCCTTCCATTCATGTGTTTGTTGAAGAAAGATGTCCATTTTTGGTGGGATGATGAGTGCAACAAAGTTTTTGAGTCTATCAAAAGTTATTTGGTCAATCCTCCCATCTTGATGTTGGCTATGTAGGATAGGCCCTTTTTACTTTATATCTCTATGTCACCAATTCTTTAGTAGCTTTATTAGCTCAACATGATGATGGTAAAGAAAAAATAATCTACTACATTAGTCATATTCTAGTTGATTATGAATCTTGATATTTACCATAGAGAAACAATGTCTTTGTTTTTGCAATGCAAAAGTTATGACATTATCTTCTCCACATAGAAATTCGAGTAATTATAAAATTTGATCTCCTTAAACATTTATTTACTAGAGCCGATCTTTCAGGAAGGTTAGTGAAATGGGTAATGTTACTCTTTTAGTTTGAGATTAAGTTCATAACTCAAAAAGCAATCAAAGGAAAAGTTATCTCCAATTAATTGGTGGAAGCTCCCTCATCTCATTCCTTCCCTAATTTGGATTTATTTTTGGATGAAAATCTCTTCGTACTAAACCATGAACCTATATGGGAAATGTATTTCAATAGATAAAGATGTCAAACTAGCTTTGGGCTAGGTATGGTTTTAATCTCACCCGAAGGGAAGTTGATTCCTCTATCTGTTTGATTATAATTTAATTATACCAGTAACATCATTGAATACAAAGACCTTATTGTTGGCTTATGTGTCACAATGGCATTAAACATTAAACATATTCACATTCATGGTGATTTCAAACTTATTGTAAATCAAATCATGAGAACGTATCAGGATAAGTAGAATAAGCTATCTCAATATCGGGATTTGGCTTTATCCTTGATCATTTCTCCTCCATGATATACAGTGTTTGTAGGAGAGAAAATCACCACGTGGATGCAATGGCAAGAACAACCTCCCTTGTACCCTTGTACAATGGTGTAGAAGAGTTCACTTTGTGGTTCAGATTCTTTGCTCTCCTGTTGTCTTAGATCAACCTAATCCTGATAGTCTCGTGTGTGCTCACGTAGACTTGGGGGAATGGTATTCTCACATTTATAATTATCTAAAGACTAGAAATTTTCTTGATGATGTGATTAAAAACACTTGCACTCAGATATGAAAGCTTTTAACTCGATATATTATCTTCTCTGATGTTCTTTATCAAAAATATTATAATGGTCTTCTTCTTCAGTCTCTTACTAAAACTGAAATATCCCTCACCCTTCAAGAAGCTCATTCATGCTTTGGGGGTGGCCATTTGGTAGTAAATCCTTAGTATGTAAACTTATTCATATAGGATATTATTGGAAAACAATGGAGCAGGACTCCTTTTCCTTTGTCAAGAATTTTCCTCAATGTCAACAACATAACAATCTCATTTGGGCTCCTACACAAGAGCTTCAAAATTAGACCTCTCATTTTCCATTTGCAAAATGGGGATTGAATATTAGTAGCAAAATATCACCTCCTTCTTATAAAGGGCACATCTTTATCATTACCGCCACTAATTACTTTATGAAATGGGTCAAAGATTTTCCACTTTGATCCACTAATGCTAAAGTAATTTGTAGATTTCTTCTAAACAATATCATTGCTTAATTTGGATTGCCTTATACCCTTGTTTCTGAAAATGATACGTCATTTAAGAACAAAGAGGTAAAGAAATTCTTTAAAAAATCATATCCAACATCAATTTTCTATACCTTATTATACTCAATCTAATGGCCAAACCAAAGTGTATAATAAAACTCTTGAGCTAATTCTTTGGAAAATAGTATATAAACATGATAAAGACTAGCATACTCAATTGACTTATGCCTTGTAGGTATATCGCATGAGAATTTGTATGGCTATTAGTACAACCTTGTGTATGGTACCGAGGCTATCATGCCTTTAGAGTTGGAAATTATGTCTCTGTGAGTTTCCCTTAAAGGGTTAATTGATGATGACACCATGTTGAACATTTAAACTAGCTTGAGTTGCTTGATGAGTGTCAATTGCAAGCCCTCAAACATCTCCAAGCTTATCAAAGATCCATTTCTAAACATTACAATCAAGGTGTTCTTTCTCAGACGTTAAAGGTGGGCGATCTCATTCTCTATGAGAATCAAATAAATGTAAATGTGCCACCTAATCAAAAGGGAAAGTTCAACCCTAACTGGTTAGTTCCTTACATAATCATCTTTGTGTATGATTTTGGTGCATATGGACTATTGTCTAAAAGGTTGTCATGAGGTCCTATCACTTTAGTTGAAAATACATCAAATATATCGACCAGGTAGTGTTCGAGGGTTGTATGCAATATGAAACATCTTGACTAACTCTCCTATATTTTTTGAATGTTGGAACAGTTGTAAACATAACTTAAACTAAAATACCATTTAAACTAGAAATCATAAAGTTATTTTAAGCTAGAAAGCATGAAATGATTAAACCAAAAAGTGTATAAATTATCTAAAAAGAAATGCTTGCAATAAAACTGTAAAGTTTAAATAACAACCATCAACTAACATTTAATTGTTAACAAAAAAAAAAAAAAAAAAAACTTAACAACCTATGATTGATAACCAGAGTGGGTGTTCTGGATTTTTAGATAAACAAAACTAAAGATTACAAACTTGAACTATAACTTGCAGGAATAACTAGGAGAGCTTGGCACATACAAATAAAATTTATTCACATTTATCATATACAAAATAAAAGTGACAGAATTGAAAACAAAGATACTTATCTATCCTACGAAATTCCCTCGAGTGGCTAGCTCTAAGTATGCCTACGATTAATTCAAATCACATGAACTTTTGTATCTTCAAGAATGATTCAATTCATGATAACTCCATTACAAAGAACTAGTAACTCAAAATAAGACTAGCAAAGCTTATTTTATTCATATTAGAAAAAGTATATCAGAGAGACATAGTTCAGAACATATTATAATAGCATAATGGAATCACTATTTCATTGTTTCTAGTGGTTACATATATGTAATAAACTGCTTAAAAAAATCCTAGATTTCAGATGGTGAAATATCACCATTGAAAAATGTATTCTAACAAAATTTTAACTAACAAACGGACTGAGGTCCATAACATAAAGAATTTAAAAGGCTTGAAGAGGAGCCATAAAGTTTTAAAATAGAAAGTAAACAAAAAGCATTAAACGACTCAATCCACTATGCACTCCTAAAATTTTGACGCTTGTCTTCAACTGCTTTGAATTCTACTTTAAAATCCACTTGGTTGTGCATAATGGCTTGTACAAAGAATGAATACTGCACCATTACATCAACATTATTCAGCCAATTCCAATTGATTTAGGAAATAAAGATTATACATCTTTTTACAAAAATTAAACAATTCTTAATCCTAAAAATAAATAATTGGCATGGGGTAAAAGTGATTGGGAGAAATAAACAAGGGTATTTAGCTTATCATATTCATGAGGTTATTTATACCTCATCATTGTCTATGGATGGTATTCCTCTAAAAGAACCATTCAATGTAATGCATCTCCGTCGATACTATGCATAAGGTCTATGTGGTATGCACATGACACTCATTCCTCTCCAAGGATCGCAGTTCGTTGTGCCATGACATTTCTTCAATTAATGAACATTAACTTCTTAGTTTGTGTTATAATGTAAACATGTGTATTTCATTAATCTTTAATTAGGAATTATATATACATTTGTTTTACTTATTATGCTATGTATCTATGCATGGTGTTTGATTAACTCTTTTGGTTAGGCAATTATATCATCATTGTATTTAATTGAACATGTATCCAATGTGTGTTTACTAAATCATGATAGCATCTAATCTAAACATGCATCCATAAGCATATATCCATCACATAATCATACATGAAAAAGAAACACACACATAAAGAACACCATGATGTTGATCCAAAAATCACACACACACACACACACACACACACACACACACACACACACATATATATATATGTATCAAAAATGTCATGTACATGTATCACACTGCTACAAAAAAATGTGGTGTTTGTATATCGATATATGAATCTCTACATAAAAAATGGTATACAAAATTTGACCTTTAACCCCAAGGTGCATGGCTCACTGAGCCCTTTGGCCCTGGTGCTGGTGGAAGAGGAGGTTGGATCAACACATAGGAGTGTGATCAATGTCACCGTGACATGGACATGATTCATGATCATAGTCCCCTAATCTCTCCTCAAAGCTTGACCACATCCTCCCACAACTACATGATGCACTCCTATAGTGAAGCCTCCTTCTTAAAGGCTTGTTGCAACTCATCTCTGAGCTACTACACCTAGGGATCAGTGGATGTTGTCTTGATCAGTGGATGTCATCCTCATTGCCTCTACCTAACTCCTAAGGTCATTAACCTAGATTTGCAAGGTATCACATGCTGCCTCGACACTCTCAGCCTATTTCATGGCCTGATCTCGCTCAGATAGCATAGTAAGGAGCTCCACAACACATTAGTCTCATTGCTCGATCATCATGGTCAACTTAGCGGTGTGTTAGACTACCTCTACTTGTTTCTCCTCGTAGGTCATCCTCGGAAATGCTACAGGTTCGAATAGGTGGAAATGGCACCCTACTAAGGAAGGCCTATAGGCATTGAGGACTAACATTTGGATCTAGACATTTGGGGCCACCTCTGAGATACACCACCCAATGAAATAGAGCCACTCTTATGTGAGCACTACAACCATAGAGACAATAGTCGATATCAGTACCATATCATCAAAGTATACACATACATTTATGAGAAAATATGAAATTAAATAACTAAAATCCAATTGCACGTATCATACTCATACTTGGGTCCCTAGCCTTATACCATTGTGGATCTGAGGGTGGAGCAACTCTCAACCCTACTCTAGGGGGCATGACTGTTTGGATGGCAGGCAATGTTGTTGAGATGACTAGAGCACATATCGGCAATACCACCCTTCATCACTGCCTCATCCTCTTTGTTTCCTTGCCTCCCTCCACCTCATCTCCCTTGTCACAACCCTTGAGACCCTCACCTCCTGACCCCTAAACACCATCATCGCCCAAGAGGGTTCCTACTAGGAAAATTGGGGTTAGATCTACTGTCAGCCACCAGTTGGAAAAGCCAACTATGATGCCAACATCATCAATTGTGAGGGCCTTAGGCTAGTCCTCATCATCGCTAAGTGCTTCTATGTAATTGTATGTACATGGGAGCTACCGGGCAGATCACTTGTACCTACCTGAACTGATGGGTGACCTAATGCTGGTAGTATGGGACTATAATATGATCTGACCACCCAGCCCAGAGTTGTCTTATGTAGCTACCTCCTGTCAGATAGCCAGGTCCCAATTCACCTATATGGGCACCATCTAATGTCGTATTCCCATAATACATCCATGCGTTGCCACCAAAATTACAAATCACCATACCATTAATTATGTATCAAGGGGTACACGTGCGCTTAACGGGTCTCATGTGGAAAGCCTAAGGGACACTCGATTGGCCTCATGCATTGGATGTGAACAAATGACCACACTTGAAGTAGCTTGTAGATGGTAAAGTTGTGGTGCTCATAATGGGCATATCGCCCAAGGTCATGATAGAGATGTGCAAGCATGCTTCGACCCTAGGTGTATATTGTCCTCTACCCCCATGAAGATGCAAGCCTCACCCATCCATCACAACTCACAACGAGATAGTCATGATCATCACCCTTCGAACCAATGGCATCACCACACACCCCTTCTCTAGCCAACACATGTAGATGTGCTTGGTCATGTCCTCCAAGATTGCGCGTCTGAGGCAGTATTGATGCACATCTCGGGTCATCTTGCCCTCCCCATACGCCACCCACTCACCATGGATGGGTACATGTAGGATGCAATAGACATCCTCTAGGGACATCGTCATCTCCCTGATAGGGAGATGAAATGTAGACATATTTGCATCCCATCACTCCATCAAGGCCATAAACATGGGTGTGTGAAATTGGGTCTTTGGCATCTTATAAACCCATTAGTATTGTATTAAGTCATAGTCATCGACACCAATATCATTGCAATGACCGCACAACAATGTCAGAATGGCCCCACTGCTATGCTCTCATATCTTGGGCCACTCTTGCAAAAGCATAAAATCTCATATCAAAACAACAAAACCAAAAATATTCTAACTCTACATCATCAAAATATTTCAAAATTTTCCTATGTTTTTCTTTAAGACTACAACACATTGTGTAGACATCTACATGACACACTAGCATCTAAGGCCAAACAACAATCAATGGCAGTGCGTCGGTTGGATGTCAGCATAACTGAAGGACTTTAATGCATCAGTGGGACACCAGTGCATTAGTCGAATTCCTTCACATCAATTGGACGCCTGTGCTACTCATGAAAAATAAAAAGCTAAAAAATTGACTAAAATGACAAGTTAGGTGGAAAATTTTTGTGTACCTTGTCAAGTTGGTCACCCTCACCACCATAACATGTAGCTAGTTGATTTGTGGAGGTATGAAGTCACATCTACAAGGAATTTTATTGATAGCTCTTTCAAAAATTCAACAAAGTCTTCACCATGAATAGTGAAAATGACCCTTCTATGGGCCCACCTGGGCATATATAGGATTTTTTTTCCCATTTTTTGAGGCCAAAGTATTCCTTCCATACTTCATTCTTTTACCTTTCATGCTTTTACCCTATCTAGCTGTGGGAAAAAACAAGAGGGGGCATATACTCACTTCTTCATCGAATTTTTCTTCCTATTCACCAAAAAAATATTAAGCATCCTTCTCGTTGTGGTAGCTTCTTTTGATTTCAAAACTGACCTAATTTTGAGTTCTATAAAATGAAACTTCACGTCAAGCATTGTATTTTCTCGCTAAAATTGAACCTAGGGGCATTGTCAATATCTGCCTGCTCAACCTCTATGGCCTCTACAGTATCCTTTTTGGAAAAAAAACTATAAATTTTTTAAAATTTCAATTCTAACATTTGTGTCTTCTTAACTACTTTGGTGCAGCTAATTTTTCTTCAAAAATTCAGCTCACTAAAGTGGGGGAAAAATGTAGTGTCGTAAACTTGCACCCTATGGAAATTTCACACTTGCGCATCTAACCTATTGTAGTTATGAAAAAAACCTATGATTTGGAATTTCATGATTCTAACTCCATAGGGGACAACAATGAACCATTAACAGTCTAGATAGTACCTCATTCTTGCAAGTGAAGAGGGGAGCCATGAGTTGTTGGAAACACTCTCTTGTCTATTTACTACCATCTATTTATCTTGTTTACTACATTCATGATAGGGGCTATCCTCCATAGCGGGGTTTTTTCTATCACACGTCTTTACATTTCATGTAATTTTGTCTATCTCTATCTAGTTGTCCATCAAGGTGGAAACACCGAAATGGGGTTTTCACTGAAGCAAGCCTTGAAACAACTTAAACATTTTTTCCTTCTTTGTCTTGTGTGCAAATGTACGAAATTGAAGAGTTGAATGTTGCAGATTTGAAGTTTTTACTCTTTTTTTACAGGGATGACCTCATGGGGCGTAGATGTCTTGCAGCGTGTTGTCATTTATGGTCAAGACTCAACCCTCTCAAGGGTAGAATCCGTGAGATTTAAGGGTTTTCTTTTTGTAAAATATAGGTTGTAATTTTATTATCAATTTTTGTTATTAAGTGAAACATAGAAAAAGGTGATCCTAAGGCTTAAATGCTTAGAAAAATATGATTCAAGGCCTTTATCTAGGGCTTCATTAAGATGGAGATAAATAAGGTGTATAAATTGACTTTCAACCATGAAAGTGATCCAATCAAACCTAGATCTTCATCCTATTAATGAGTGGATGTGATTGGATTTGATTGAATTTGATTGACCTAATTAGACTATGTGCCTTAATATCAAAATTGCAAGAATTTGACAATTGATAAACTGAAATAGTGAATTGCAGGTAGATCTAGGAAGTGCAGGAGACTATGTACCTTCCCAAAAGGATTGGATTCATCCTATGTAGGAGGACATAGTCACCAAGGGGCATATAATTCCTTGATGGGGTTTCCTACTCAACTTTTGGGGTCCTCTAGTGGCAGATCTGAGACTCTTTTTTCCGCTTGCAAAGTTGTCAAAATGTTGTTGAATAATTCTATAGGTGAGTTTTTATGGTTTAACAAGATTTATGGCTTTGAATGCAACAATGGACACTTTTCTTCAATCTCCCTTCAATCCTCTTCAAACCTAAAACCTTCACATTCAAAGAGAAGGAAAATGTTGGGCCATTTTGTGGGATTGCTTTTTCAAACCCTGTGTAAGTGTTTCCACTTCCATAATGGCAATGTCAATGATAAATGAATAATTGAAAGGAAAGAATGATGAAATCACAAAGTGTTGCAACTCGCCACCCTTCAATGGATTCCTTAAAGGACTAAGGTCATACATATCACTTCAATGACTTGGATCTTGCTTGATTGATTGATTGAATGCTTTGGATGCCTACAACAAGGGTTAGCCTTCACAAAATAATGATAATATGACAACATGTACTCATATACACTTTGACATGATGCTTGGATCTTGAATTGCTTCAATAAGACACTAAAATGTTGCTTTTTACTTTCTCTTGGTGATAATATTTTCTCATAAATTCTCCTTCTCTTCTTGCTCTATTATCAATTAGTGAAAATACTAGGTATTTATAGGCATTTATTCAATTTCCCCAAAATTAGATCCCAATAGTCGACCTTTGCAAGCGTAAATTCAAATGTTACAATGCCAACACTAACATGTCAAAATTTGGAGGGAAATGTAGTAGGATAGTTCCCCCATTGAGCGTATAATTCCTTGACCTACTTTCTATGTTTTTAGGTGTCGGGGGCAAAGCATTAGATTATTGTATTTGTTCAATGCTCGCAATTTGTAAAAAAAGGACAAAAATAGGCCTTGTAATGCATAATTTAGGAAATTAGGGGATCAAATTAGGCTCAATAATTTAGGGGGAGAAAAACATAGTGTGAAATTTTCAAGGGTGAGAATTTGTGACTCTACATTTAGCCACCACTTTAGTGAGAGTATGAACTTACGATCAATCTCACACTAAAGTAGAAAAATATTTCAAGATGGGTCTAATTGTCCTAATGTTGAAGAGATAGGATAACTAAAGATCTAGGGAGAGAGCACTCAAGACCCTAGGATCCAAGATCCCATGGCAAACCAACATAAGCACAAAGGAACACACACACGTGTATGATATGCAACAAGACAAAATACATAAACATACATGTCAAAAAACATAAAGTATACACAATGAAAGCACATGGTATAACATAAAATATAGATGATGATGAAATGAAAACAAACACAATGTAAAAACAACACAAACACAAAGAAGATACACAAAACACACAACAAAACACAAGGTTAGTACTAAAATGATTCAAGTGGGTAAGGCAAAGAGACCTCAGTCTTAAATTGTCTCAAATACCAAATGTCATCCATCGAATAAGTGTTAACTCACATGAGGACTAGAAATTTATGTTATGCCACATCACTCATGAAACACATGGCTCCACTGGAAAGCAAGGTGTGTTATGCTAGGTGGCCATGTTAAAAGGAATTTGTGACTCACACCATAGCAAAGTCCAATATTTTTTAGGTGAATCACAAACTGGAAGGCACATGAGCTAGTGAGGATTGATTTTCACTAGGTGAGACCCCAAGACAAGGTAGAAAAATGAGAAACACACTAGGTCTAATGAGGATCTATTTTCACTAGGTGTGTACCCATTACCATACCAAGAGATATACTCCCAGATAACCTTGATAAGGTGCTACAAAATGGTCAAAATGTTATGTCAATTCCACACTAAGTTCAACCCTCATGAACAAAGTGGAGCAAAAAATTCCAAACTCACCTCAAGGGTTGCATAAAGTTTAACATCTCGAGGAACGAAGAAAAAATCACCTCAATGGGGTGCATAAACGATGATAGGATAAGGCTAAAAAATCAAGGGACACTATAAAATCACCACAAGAGATGACTCACAAAAACAAAGAGGCTTTACTCAATATATGAAAGGTCACACCTTAGGAATATTACACATGACATCAACACCAAGAGAGAACAATTCATGGAAAAATAAATCCATGCCTTAGAGAATACTAGCCATAACATTACCATCAAGGGTAATGTCATATGCCAAGAAAGGTCACACTCTTAGAGGACATCGAGCCCAATATCACCGCCAAAGAGACACTCACATGGATCAAGAAGGCCACACTTTGATTGACAATGCCACACTTCCTAGGATAAGTATGCTATCATCACTAAGAAGGGACTATTCCTATGCAAACAATGAGTGAGGGACTATATGCTTCCCTTAAAATATTAGTGTACTGTATCATATAAAAAAGTATTCCTTGCTTGACATGGAGATAATTCATGACAAATTGGACTAAAAAGGGCCTTGATTTGGTGTTGTGAGGTGTTTTTCACATCCACACTAGGTCTTGGACCCTTGCAAACTGAATAAAATATATTTATTGATGTCTTGTAAAGGTGTTGTAAAGTGTTGTAAAGGACTTTCATGCTTTTCTAGACTTAATGAACCCTTTTTCCCCTAACTCAGCATTATAAAATGTATTTAAATACATCTTCACATCAATCTATAAGGCTTGTAAAATAATCTTAATGTTAAACTAGTGTTGTAATGTGTC
This sequence comes from Sequoia sempervirens, assembly GCA_007258455.2. Lineage (NCBI taxonomy): Eukaryota > Viridiplantae > Streptophyta > Pinopsida > Cupressales > Cupressaceae > Sequoia > Sequoia sempervirens. The sequence goes on along the minus strand of VDFB02047397.1, from coordinate 77,904,345 downwards.
TTGCACATTCACATTGGTTCTTGTACCTTCCTAGGTTGTGTGGACCTCATTTTAGTGTTGTAAAGTATATTTAAACACACGTTCATGTTGAATTTTGTGTCCCAAGCCCTAATTGACCTTGATATCATCACTAATAGGCCCCTATTACCCCATATTATGCATCTTGAGGCTTAAATTGATCAAATAACCAACAAAGTCATCATAAAAACCTTATTTCCTTATTTCCTGGCATCTTAGCTAGAAAAATGGCCCCACTAGGACTAATTCGCCACTTGTGGAAAATGAGTCCCTACCAAGTGGGACTGATTTTCCCAAGGTGGTGAATGAGTCCCATTTGTGTCAAATTTGAGTTTTGAGCAAAATTTTGGATTTAAGTTTATTATTCTTTCATGTTGGCCTTAGGGATCCAATTAACAGGAAAATAAGGTGGATTTCCTATAAAAAAAAGTCTCCTAACCCTAATTTACATCTCTCTTAACTCATTCACAAACCATTCATCATTATTCATCCATCATTCTTCCATCTCAAGTCAAGTAAGTTAGGGTTTCATCTTTGCAAGTCATCAAGTTTGTTTCCTAATACATTCAAGGGTAGAATCCTCCTCCATTGCTATAGAAATTCAAGATCAATCAACATGGAAAGGTAATTACCCCATTGTTGCATGCTTCATTACATTCTTTCTCTATTTTGGTTTAATTACCTAAAAGGGGTTTGACCAAAGCAAACCCCCATGCCCTAACATCCAACATTTCTCTTTCTTGTCTTGTGTGTTTGTAGATTTAGGCATCTTGGAAGCTTAAAAATAATTAAGAATCAAGTTACAAAGTTTTTTAAGTCTCCTCTTCATTGTCTAAGTCAAAATATCAACAAAAAGCAACTTTCAAGCCCGAATCTGACAGTTTCAGAACCAAACAGTTGGAGAAGTAGAAAGTGCAGACCAAAAGCTCTAGATTCCACCTTTGAATATTTAGGAATTTAAAAGTGGACTCATTCTCCATGGGTGGTGAATGATTCCCACTACCAGGTCAATTTTTGGTTTTCTGCATTTTTAGATACCCTTTTGTCCAAAATAGGTTTTAGAATAGTTTTACAGAATTGGGACTGATTTGCCGAGAATGGTGAATGAGTCCCACCAGGCCTAAAATTCAGCATCAACAACATTCCATAAGCCATTTCTAGTGTCCATCCATATTCCAGGTGCACACTTTCAATCTCTTCCATTTCTACTCAGTTTTGTTCACAATTCTAGGTGTTTTTGCATTACACAATGTGTTTTCAAAAAAGTTACATTTCTTAGGTTTTGCATACTTAATCAATCAATTTCATCATCTATTTTCATTTAAATCATTGAATTTAGTCTTAAATTCAATATAAATTCCTTACTTTCAATGAACCACCTAGATTTTGGGTGTGGGATCTATATATTTCCATTAGGTGAAAGACCCTAATTAAGCAAAAGAGACATAGCCTTCCACCTCCTTAAAATCTATGGTTCATGTACTTTCTATGATAATTTTTTAAGGAGAAATAAATGGATCCCAAGAAGGAATACACCTACACAGGGCTACCTAACTTCTTACCCCCCAAGTGTAGGAACAAAGATGAGCCTAGATGGTTATGATATGTTGCTCCTTGTGAAATGAAATATGATTGCATAAATCCTAGTTTATACCCCCATGCATAGTATTGATTATTTTGTGATACTACAACTACTACATGACAAGGAGCAACAACTAATTCTATTGATTAAGTAAAAGGATTTTTGATGTTTATGTTATTTTTGAAGGACAATAGCCTAAACCTCTTGTTGTTTCTTATGTGTTAGGCTTGATAGGGACATGAATGCCTTATTATTTTACACCACATCTTTTTTCCATTATATCAAAATTGTTTCAAAAATTGATAACCACTTCCATAAATGGCTTCTTATTATTTTTGAAAAAAGGTGTTTCTTCATGATCAACTTCATCATAAGTGGATGTGTAATTTTGTTTTCCTTTTTGCTAGAATTTGTAGAATCATATGTGTTTGATGATTCAATGGTAGGTTGTGTTGATACCATTGTTGCTTCTTTCTCTTTTTCTAATTTTTGAATAATCTTGTATTCTCCCATGAAGGTAGGTATAAAATCTACTCAACCCCAATCATCATCCAACAACTTTGTTATCGATGAAAGACACTTATCTTTATATTCAACTTGTAAAGGTTCCACTTTTGTGGTTGGTGTCAATGTTCTTAGGGGATCCTTCATTCTTATTTTAGTTTGTAAACAATTTTTCAAGTTTTTTATCAACTTTTAGTGTGTAAACCTTACTTTTGTATATGTACTTCATTGAATGATGAAGCATTGAAGGCACTCCTTTCATCTCATGAATCCATGGTCTACGCAAGAGGATATTATATGAAAGATCATGAGGCATGACGTGAATAGGATTTTTTAATGTAACCTTACCAACTTTTACAAGTAATGTTATCACACCAAGTGGTTTTCTTTCCACATTATCAAAACTTTTGATTGATAAATCAACAAGTTGAATTAACATTTTGTCCACTCAAATTTTATCCACAAGATTTACATTAGACAAACATTAATCCCTGAACCATTTTCAATAAGGGTATGTCTAATCCCAACCTTGTTAATAATAGCCATTATCATCAAAGTATCCTTTTATTTTTGTGTTTCCAAAGGGGATAACTCATTTTGATGAAGGATAATGTCCAAACCAGGTGGATTCATATTCTCAATCAAAGTTGCCACATCATTTGGTTGCACACTAGGAGGGATAACAAAATCTTGTAAAGCATTTTGAATCATGCCATGATAAGTAGGTGATGTTTGAATTAAATCCCACAAGGAGATCTTAGCAAGAGTGTTATGAAGTTGCTCAACAAGTTCAAATTTTTTACCACTACACTACGAAATGTTAGGTGCGGGTGTGAGATATGGTTGAGGCAATGTAATGGATGTTGGAGTTTTTTTTGGTTGCTTATTTATTCTATTGATATATGTGTGAGCTATAGTATGATAACTTTTTTTTTGCGACACATTATTACTAGTAAGTTTATTTGTAAAGTTTAGGATATGGCCATGAGGTTTAGGAGGTCATATAACGAGAGGAGGTCCAATAATTAGAGAAATTTTATTAGAGGACCCTTAGGAGGTCCAAAAGGATTTTTATGAGGTCCAATAATTAGAGGACTCTTAGTAGGTCCAAAGGATTTTGAGGAGGTACATTAATCAAAAGAGACCTAATATTCACTTATGTGTTCATAAACTCAATATATTTGACTTCTTGTTGATGTTCTTCTATTGAGGGGGGGTCTAAGGTAACCTTAGCATCTTCTTGCGCCATAATATCTTCCCAAGGGGGAGAAGCATCAAGGGAGAGGGACAAACAATATTCTCATGACTCTCAATCATTAGATCTTCTAACACCAAGATACCTTTGTCACAAGTAGGAGAGGTATTGAAGGACAACTTTGATTGTCAAGATCTTCTATGATTGCATCCTATTGCACCAAAACATTCTCACAAGTGGGGGAGATGTTAGGAGATGAATGAAGACTAGGAAAAGTGATATTAAGAAATGTGTCAATGATTTCATTATCTTGTGCCAAGTTACTTTCACAATTAGGAAAGATATTGGGAGAATGACTAACATGCTTATTAGATTCTTTGTGTTGAATATTTTGGAGTTTTTCATTGATATACTTGTTGGCAACATGAGCATGGATGTACAATATGCAAATATAGTGTTGCCATTGATGTCAACATTGTGGTTTGATATGAAGATTGATGTGTAGACCGATTGGTGAAGCATGAGTGTGTATGAGAATAATAGTCTAGTGCATAGATGCAAGAATTTTTGATCTAGTGCAAACAATTACGTGGAAGAATTGGCTAAGTGTTAGAACAAAGTTTTCTATGTACAAGCCATCCAATTTTTTGGTCTACATTGGTCTAGTTTGATGAATTATGCTCTACAGTTCTAATGCAATTTTTGTGGATGTCAGAGGCGTCTAAATCGAGATTTTCACATGTTTTGTCTTTTGGTGTAGAAGTTATGAATCACAGAATATCCATTTTGCTAGTGACAGTGTTTCCTATGCAAAGTATATGCTTTGATGAATCTGCACTTCATTGTGGAATAATATTTAGTCTTGCAAATTTTTGGAGGTGTTTATAGGTGTTAGTAGCATCTAAGTTCCAAGTGGAGTGAATTTTGCAGGTTTGCATGATGATTTGAGGATGTTCAATTGGTTATTTTGTTATTAGGTCTCTAGCAGGGCCGACCTAATATGTTTAAGTGTATGAGGAGTTTAAATAAGTGTTGATGCATTATGTGGGAGATATTATAGGTCTATGTTGACCTATTTTAGTTCGCTATAAGTTTTAATTGTCGTGTGAAGTATGTTTTGGGACAAGTTATTATTTTTCATAATACATCTAATTAGGCTGACCTAATTAATGTTTCAAGAGTTTGCGGATGTAATGGATATAAGATATTTTTGGTGTTAGAGGATGAAAAGATAGCGAATATACATGTGTTTTTTATGTGAAGTGTGTGAATTTAATACAAATTCAAAGAAAAGTAGAATGTTAGAGTAGAGTGGTATGAAGTGTGTAAACTCTATATATTGAGCTTCAGTGGAACTATAATTCCTGCATATTGTAGATGTAATTGTAGCAATTGAAATCTTGGTAGTGAGCAACCCATTTCTTCTATATTTCTTTCATTCTATGGGTTGTGAGTCAACTAGGATAGTGATTCCACCTACAATGAGCATTTGTGTAATATGTTGTAACCAATTATAATATATTGTGAGCTAATCCTCACCATGTTTTTTCCCTTTTGGGGTCTCCATGTAAAAATCTGGTGTTTATGTGTTGTGTGCTTTTGATGTTTGATTTCATGCTTTCCTTTCCTACTACAAATTGAATATGCTATGTGGAATGAATGTTTAAATGTTTAAGGGGTTTCAGAGAATACTAATTCACCCCTCCTCTCAGTATTCCAAGTGTTCAACAATTGGTATCAGAGCTTGGTTCCTTGGAAGAAGCTTAACTGATAGAGGAAGGTCTTGGAGATTGAACACATGGTTGTAAGAAGATATCCTACTCCTCCAAAAGAAATTATTTTTGGATTCACTAAAGAAGATTGCATGGCTGACATGAATTTATAATTCAAAATACCCCTTGAAGATCTAGAAAGGATTGAAAATGATTAAAAATCTATGAAGGAAAATGTCAAGGAAGTAGATGAATGCATCAAAAAATTGAGAGAACAAATCAAGTTCAGAGAAAGACATAAGGAGGTTAATGAGAAGTTGAAGTAGGAAAATAAAACAATTACCAGTATGAAAGTGCAAGTAGAAGAAGGAAAAAGAGTTTAAGAATGTCTAAATGCTAAGATGAAAAGAAAACTTGAAGAATGTTCAAAACTTGAAGAAGTTGTAACCTTGAGATCAGATCTGGAAAAAGAAAAGTGTCAAGAAGACAAATTCAAGATGAGCTCTATAATGTTTGATGAAATTATTGTAAACCAAAATAATTACTAAGATAAACATGAATTGGGATTTTAAAAAGGAGAAAGTTCAAAGGCAGATTAGACACTAAGTGCTGAAAATAAGAATATTGAACAAAAGAAGATTGAAGACAAGAAGAAAAATGACAAGTAGGTCCAAAATCAAAGGAAAGACTTCAAAATACCACTGATCAAACAAAAAAACACACAAGGTACCCATATTTTCATGGTTTCTATTATTCTTGCAATATGTTTGGACACAAGTCTATGGGATGTAGAAGCAGAACGAAACAAAATGTTTCATCTTTTCTTGGTTAGTGTTCTACATGCAAAAGATTCAGTCATAAGCCTAGTGAATGCAAAATTCAAATGATGAATGGCTATAACAATTGTATGAGGTTTCAATATTTTAATGGCTATTTTTATGCATGCAATGGATTTGGGCATGAAGCTAATCAATGTAGATCCAAAATGGGTCGAAGTAAGCTTGTTTAAAATGTTGTCATATGTTACAATTGCAATAGACCAGGACACATTTCCAAATTTTGCAAAAGCAAGAATGTGAAGAATAATCTAGTAAAGAAGAATGATCCAGTGAAAAAGGTTGATCTAGTAAAGATAAATAGAGGACAAGATTTGGAGAAAGAAGGAAGATAGTGAGACTAAGCCTAAGTTTGTACCACATCTGTTGCAAATGTTTCCTTTGGAAACTAAGTAGAAAGCTTTGGGTTGGGGGGAGCATTAACAGAAGATCCTTTATCGTCTCCCAAAGAAATGGTATTGATTATTTAGCACATTGGAATAAGGTTTTAATTGACATGGTTAACCTATTGGAGAAAGAATCAATGAAAAAAATTGAGTTTTGAAAGTTTGCAGAGCATTTCAAGTTGACTGTACATATAATTAGGGTTTTTATCAACTTTTCAAAATTTGCATTCAATGCGAATTAGGTCAGTTAAAAAAGGATTATAATTGATTTCATATTCAATCCAAATCATTTTCAAATGATAATTTTAGGAGAAAATAGTAGTAAAGATTAAGGTGAATCATTCCAATGATATTGCACATGAAACCCTAACCGAAAAGTGATCAAAAGGTATTTACAAACTTCCATCTTGCCCTAAGTTTTCAAAAGTGTTTTTAAGTGTTAGAAAATGTATACACCACAAGTAGTTGAGGTTGTGGATTTCCCCTAACCTAAATTCAAATGGCATCCTGATAAATACCTAGTGGATGATCCACACAGTGTGTTTTCGAACATTCCATATGGTGTTTTTCACACAGAAGATGTAAGGGTATACACACATGCAAAGCTGGAGGAATATGATCACTCTAAATTGGGTGATGTGTGGGTTAATTAACTCATCGGAGATGAATTTGAGATGAAAATAGAATTCGAGAGCTTTGCGAAAATGAAGCTCGATGTGTGGAACTATTTCCCTAACTTTTTTCCTGATGATACGTGGGTAAGGTATGCCCTAAGTAGAATCCATGATAGATTTATCTAGCTTGATATACCTCACTTGATCAACAAAGAGGTGATTAGTTTATTACTTGTTTATGCTCAACTAGACTAGCTTCAGTGCTCAAATCAGTAAAGAATGAGGTTTTTATGGAGTTAATTGGTGCAAGGTATGACAAGAGATCCTTAACAATCAAGGATATTAGAGAAACGATAGTCAAATATGCTGCCATGATGATTGGCTACAAAATAATACTTTTCTAACATGGAGAATTTTGTATCAACCACCACAATAAACATTTCTTATGAGATGGTTGTAAACGGTGTGGACTTTGATTTGTGTGAGTTGTTGAGTGAAAAATTGATTGAGAATTTGCAAAGATAAAGGATTCAATGTATCCTTTCAAGTTTGGCATATTGATTATCTATTTGTTGTTTTATTTTTTGAGGGAATTACTTGGAACAAAGAACATAGTTTGGTTGAGGGATAGATTGGCAACACATCAAATCAAGATCACCTGAGGAGGTTAGGTGATGTGGATGCATAGGAAGTAACATTATGGGGATTTTTCCAAACCTTTCAAAATAACATGCAAGCCAAAGAGAGGATTCCCTAGAGCATGGTAGAGAAGTATAAGAATGACATCACATTCTTGGTAACAAAGGATAGTTTCATTATACAAGTTGTTGAGCCTAGGAGTATTTGGATCCCAGAGATGGGATATGATATTACAAAGGAAGAATTTATTGGTTCAGTAGACTTTATGATGAGCAAACCAAGAGACACCTTTGAGGAGAGGTATGGTACTTATGAGGAGAAATCCATGAAGGTTCACATGATCAAATATAAAATAAAATAAAGAAGACTATTGAGAAAGTGACTACACAAGTTGCATATTTGGTGGGCCTCAAGAAAGAAGAAGTAGAAAAAGCTAAAGGCTTATCTGATGCTTCAGAAGGATCATCAAGTGTCAAGAGATCTAGTAGAATAGCTACCACCCCTCTGATTTCCCCCAAGTCATTTGTGACTAAGCCTGTCATAAGAGAGAAGAGAAAAGAGTCAAGTGAACCGGTGAAGGAGAAAATATCTCTAACTACGCAACAAAAGGTGCTTGAGAAAGAAAAGGCCACTCCAACAAAATAACAAACAGGCCCTATGAGGAGAAGAGTAAAAACAAAAGAAACAAGAGAGAAATATATGGGAGTGAATGTAGAAGATGAGGAAGAAGAAGAAGAAGGACCATGGTTGGTTCATAAAAGAAAACCTGATGTATCACAAGGAGAATCAAGTAGAAAGAAACAAAATATTGACATTTTGGACACTGATAGTGAGGTTGAAGTTGAAAAGGAGAAGGAAGGTTATAAGATACAAATGAAAGAGAAGAAAATAGATTCCAGCAAGGGAAAGGGACTCTAGAAGAAAAGAAGAAGAATAAAGACAATTCTTCCCCCCTAGGTAAGGCAACATAGAACCATGAAAGTAGATGCTTTATTTAATGGTATTGTAGAGCATCATATGTTAGAGAAAATTGTTGCTTTGTATACTACAACAAATGATGTTGATAAGGATACTATAGAAGAAGCATTTGTAAAATACATTGTTACTTTTGAAGTGAATATGAAGAATATTGAAAAATAATTTCCTGTGGAATTAAGGAATGTATTACATGCTAGAAGACAAGAATCCATTGATGAAGAAGCAAAGTTAAGATCTTTTTCTTTGGAGAAGGTTAGTGCACCCCTCTCAAATGAAAATAAATACACATTGGCTTAGTTGTACAATAAGGATTTTTTAACAAATAAAAGGGTAACCGACCTAATGAATAGAGATCAAAATGATCTTGAGAGGCTCCAGAACAAAAATGTGGAGAAGGTTGCCAATTTGGCACAAAAATTAGGACTAACTCTAGACAATGAAGAAGAAATGTATGATGATATGCCAGCTTTAGAAGTTAATGTAATAGAGGAAACACAACAAGAAGATGCTCAACATGAGCATGGTGTAGAAGAGGAGAATGTATAGAATGACACTCTTCCAAATATGAAAGAGAATATTGCGGAAGAAAGCATTACTAGTGATGCTCCTCTAGTTGGAGAGAATGCTACTACAAGAGTAAATGTTATTGAAAAATAGGAGGATGCACCTATAGGCCATAAATCCCCTCTTTTGGAACTTGAAAAGAGTGTTGAAGAAGCAATACAAGACAACCCAGAGATGAATATGCCTCTAGATAACACTGATAAATCTATTGATGATGAGAAAAAGATTGTGAATGCATCTAGTACTAAAGAGAAGAAGGATGAGGAAGAGCCTATCAATGTTGAGAGGAATAATGAAAAAGCAAAGAGAAGCATTGGTGACAAAGAAACTGCTTTGGAAAGGGAGAATGTAGAAGAGAACGTGAAGATAGTCGGATAATCTTTCGACACCTTCGCGGATTCATTGAAGAACTTGTTGAGCATGCAACTCCAATTCCAGTCGGTTGTGTCTACCCAACTACTACAAATTCCAATGCAACAAGGGTGGGTTGATATGGATAAGATTTTTCCATTGCACAAGCTACAGTTAGGTGATGCTTTCCACACCTCTACCTAGAAAGAAATTTTACAAACTCATCAGAAGATTGTGAAGCTTATTGATGAAGCAATGAAGGTGTTGCAAGAGAGCATACCAAGTGCAAGAATTGATAATTCATTATTTGGTATGGAAAATTTAAAGCTTTTACTTGATTCATTCAAAGAGTATTCTAATGGGTTGAAGGAGAAACTAGAGAAGGAGATAGATAAAAAGGTGAATGATAAGAGATTAATGGATATAACAAAGAAATGTGTCACTGCACATAATAAATTTTAGGACAATCTTAAGTATGTGCAAATTTGTGTTGCAAAATCCAAGGTGTTGTTCCAATTTTGTATGAAGTGGCCCAAATCCACCAAAAGAATTAAGGATGAGATGGACTCCATTGAGTCCCAAATTGATAAGGCATTTGGTGCCTATGATCCAACAAAAGGTACTAATGGGAGCAAAAGGTCAGTAATTGAGAATCTACACGAGCAATTCTTCCAACTACAAGTACAAAAAGAGAAAATAATTATGCAGTTTGGACATCTCAGGGATCTACTGAATGCAAAATTCACACCTATTTCTAGTGCCTTGATGAGTACAGATGAGGAAATGAAGTTAAATTCAGTACCCAACACTCCAGATGATGGAGAAGAGATCCTCATGGAGTTTGATATACATAGCCTCATACTTGGCCTAGCCAATAAAGGATGGGAAGAAGGCAAGAAAGAATGGCAAGCACACCTTGATAAGTTGTAGGTGTCAAATGCCTCTTACATTTGATTGTATGCATTTCTTTTCTTGTTATGCATTTTAGTTTTCATATTCAAACATCATTATATATATGAATATGTTAGAAGGTAGTATATCAATGCCAATTTTGATTTGGTCTAATGGATAGCATGGTTAGAGGGAGTTGGTCAAGATTTTGAAATTTTGTTACTCTCATTCATACATGTATGTACCAGTCAAGGAGAGTATGTATGCAATCCAATAAAGAGTTTATGAGTGATGTCAAGGGGGAACAAAGAATAGAAAATATATGTGCCCTTTTACCTTGATTTCAAAGAGGTTGAATAGTTGTGGAGAGTAGTTGATGCATGTTGCCATCAATGACAAAGGGAGAGATTGTTGGAAGTTTATGGAGTTTGTCATTGGTATAGTTGTTGGAAACATGAGCATGGATGTACATTATACAAATACAATTTTTTCATTGATGTCAACATTGTGGTTTTATATGAAGATTGATGTGTAGACTGATTGGTGAAGCATGAGTGTGTATGAGAATGATAATCTAGTGCATAGATGCAATAAGTTTTGATCTAGTGTAAACAGTTGAGTGGAAGAATTGGCTAAGTGTCAAAGAATATTTTTGTGTGTATAGGACGTCCAATTTTTTGGTCCACATTGGTTCATCTTGAAGAATTATACTCTACAATTCTAATGCAATTTTTGTGGATGTCAGAGGAGTCTAAATATAGATTTTCACATTGTTATCTTCTAGTGTAGAATTTATGAATGACAAAATGTTTTGTTTTCCAATGACATTGTTTCTTGTGTAGAGTGTATGCTTTGATGAATCTACACTTCACCACTCGAAATAATATTTGGTCTTGCAGATTTTTGGAGGTGTTTAGAGGTGTCAGTAGCATCTAAGTTCCAAGTGGAGTGAAGTTTGGAGGTCCACATGCTGGTTTGAGGATGTTTAGCTAGGTTATTTTGATGTTAGGTCTCCAACAGTGTGGACCTAATATGTTTAAGTGTATGTGAAGTTTTAATAATTGTTTGTGTTATGTGGGAGCTATTATAGGTCCATGCCAACCTATTTGAGTTTTTTATAAGATTTTATTGTGGCATGAAGTATGTTTTGGGCCAACAAATTTATTATTTTGCATAATATATCTAATTAGGTTGACCTAATTGATGTTATAAGAGTTAGCGGATGCAATGGGTATTAGATAAGATCTTTTTCGTTTTGGAGGATGAAAAGAAAGCAAATATACATGGTTTTTTTTATGTGATGTGTGTGAATGCAAAATGAATGCAAAGCATCCATAGATTTAAAATTAGAATACCTTAATGGAGCTCAACGGTCGAATGCTACGGAGCGTGGAGGCTAGGGTTCCTCCTGAACTGCGACTAGGCGAGAATGGCACACAGGGGATCCACACCGAATCTCCAAAATTGGGCTGTGGAGAACAAGTGACAGGTGCGGGGGTTGTGGGCTCTGCTCAAGCCTCTGGAAAAAATAAAGATGGTGAGGGAATCACGGGCAAAGGGTGGAACACAAGGCTTTTTTCGGCTAGGCAGCGAATAGGGTTAGGATGTGAGCGGGGTGAGAGTTCTGCAGATCCGTGTTCCAGACTGATAGCAGGAGGAAGTTGGGCGGGGGGGTGAAAAATCACCTGGAGTCTTATCTATAGACGACTGGGAACACAAATGTTGATGCCAAGGCAGAGAAACTGACGATTGTTTTGCAGGAAGAGCTTGAGGCGGAGGTCATGCACAATGTTGAAGTTTTCTCTCATTTGGGGCTAATAGGTCGTTTCAAAGGTTTTTGGCCCTGGCTCTGTGATTTGCACAAATGGATATCTAAGCATTGGGAACCCATTGTAGAAGGTTGCATCCAAATCTACCCAGCTGCAAAGGGTTTTTTCACTGTGGTGTTTGAGTCTGTGGCTGATAGAAATAAAGTTTTGTGTGAATACTTCTGGAGTTGGGAGAAGTATGCTCTGTCCTTGAAGCCTTGGCATCCAGATTTTAACCCAGCCTTTGAGACTTTTGATAAAGTCCCTCTGTGGGTAAGAATCCCAAACCTGCCTCTACATTTGTGGTTTGAGTCTTGCTTAGAGGCCATTGGAAATTCTTTAGGGGTTTTTCTAATGGTTGATGAAAGTTCTTCTAATCTTCTGCACTCCACCTATGCTCAAATTTTGGTGGAGATGAATGTTTCAAACCATCTTCCTGAAGAGGTCTCAATTAAAACTTCCAAAGGTTACTGGGCACAACCTCTGGACTATGAAGGGGTTCCATTTCACTGCAGGAGATGCTTCCATACTGGTCATATTGCTGCACAATGTGCAAAACCCAGATGGACTAAACCAGCTACTTGGTGGCAGGAAGCCTCACGTAGCCATTATGTAGTTGAAAATCAGGGTGAAAAGTTTGAACAGCAAGCAAAGGATACGTTTGAGGATGTGGGTAAACCTAGTTTACACCAAAAGGGAAGGGACTTAGAGCCACTGAGGGAGACTAGCTCTATAGATTCTCTTAGAGTGCAAGATGTTGTTATGGAAAACGGTCTTGAAGGGAAAGCAGTGGAAACTCAACAGGGAGCCAAAACGCCAGAATGTAGGGAGAAATCAGGCCTGGTGAAGTTGAAGGACAATGGGGTAAACTGTGGGGGGGAGGGAAGGCAGAATGAGCAATCAATGGAGGATGAAACATGGATGCTTTCTGTAGCAGCTGAGGATTGGAAGAGGGAGGAGTTAGAAGTGGTGCAGGACGGTTGTGTAGCAAAGGGAAAGGATTGGCAGAAGGAAGTTGCGAAGGTGGAGGATGGATGGCAAGTCATCAAAGGGAGGAAAGACAGGAATTTGAAAAGGAAAAGCTTTGCTATGGTTCTGCAATCTCAGACCAAGGGAAGACCTAATCGTGGAACAAATTTGTAATTGTGCTAAAAGTCTCGGGGTAGAATCTTTTGGTTGTTTTTGTTAATCTGTGGTGTCTGTTGTTTTGGTGTGGAGTCTTTCAGGGTTTTTTCTCTCTAGTGTAAACCAAGAATATTTGTTGTATTCTCCTTTAAATTTAATAAATTAAACTCTTTTTACAGATCCAAAAAAAAAATGAATGCAAAGCACAATAGAGTGTTGGAGTAGAGAAATATGAAGTGTGTAAAATTTGTATATTGAGCTTCAATGGAAATATAATTCTTGCATATTGTAGATGAAATTATAGCAGTTCAAATCTTGGTAGTGAGTCACCCCTTTCTTCTATCTTTATTGCATTCTATGGGTAGTGAGTCCAACTGCAGTGAGCATTTATGTGATATTTTGTAATTGGTTATAATATATTATCAGCTAATCCTCACCATGGTTTTCCCCTTTTTGGGTTTTTCACAAAAATCTAGTGTTTATGTGTCATGTTCTTTTGATGGTTGCTTTCATGCTTTCCTTTCCTACTAAAAATTGAATATGCTATTTGGAATGAATATTTAAATGTTTAAGTGGTTTCAAAGAATACTATTTCACCCCCCCTCTTAGTATTCCAATTGTTCAATACTTTGCATTCTTTTTTGTTCTTTAAATGCTTTGAATTGAATCTATTTGTTGATTGATAAATAAATTTCATTAGTATGGTGTAATTGATTGATCAGTTGTTTAGTTTTAAATATTTATTTGATGTTAGTTAATTGATTTCATACATTTAAAAATTGGCACACTTTGTGGGACCCCACATCCTTATCTAATCAATTTATTTCAAGCTTTATCGAATTTGCAAGTTGCACAAGCAGAGCAATGCTTTTGTTTTTGATAGATTTGTGTCTTTGTTAAAGGTCCATTTCTTTGTTAAAGATCTACACCTTCGTAGCTTGACAATAGCATTCCTTTTTCATTAGATTTGTGCCTTTGTTTTATTTCTAACATTTTTATTTGTAGAAACAACCCATGCATTTGATAAAGGATCGAACCTTTGTAAAAGGATCGCACTTCTATCATCTGATAGTGTTTAACCTTTGCCAAAAAGTTGTGCTTCTATTAGAAACAAACCATGCTTTTGTTTACTTGAGTTCTTCAATTTGATTTCAAATTTTGCTAAGAACTAACCATAACTTGTTTTCTTGTTCTTTGTCTGCTATTCTCTAAAACTAACATGTAGGGAAGCATGGAGTAAATATAAAAGTATTTATTCACACTTGTCAAAGGAAATCATCAAGCATGAATCATAAAAATACAAAGTGTTTTTTAACACTTAGGTGAAGGATAACCCTAGAGATTTTCCTTTTCATGCTTTAGCTTAGCTTCACATTTAGCATTAGTGCTTTAAGAATTGAACCCCATAGCTACTCACATTTGGACTTTGGGTTTTAAAATGAACATACATTTGTCTTTTGGTTAAAATGAACACATCTTTCATTTGGGCTTAAAATTAACCAAAAACTTGCACCTTTATATGTAGTTAAAATTGAACCACGCATCTATTTTGGTGCACTTAAAATGAACTTTGTATTTGTTGTCTTATGTGCTTGGTAATTCAAATGTGTATCCTCTCCACTTGCGCCTAGTGTGATCTTGGGTGAAGAGAAAAATCTTGGAATTTCATCTATGTTTATTGTAACCCTAAGGTAGTTACTACTTATCCTATCCCCTCGTGCCTAGTGCAGTGGAATCAATAGATAGATATATAGATATAGAAATTCTTCTAATCAATGGCTGATCCCAATCCCAATGGGATAGTCCTGTATCAACCTATTTTCCTCGGGTGGGAGGATATAGAGATGTAGTGTACCCCACTAACCAAGGCTTTTCCCACAGATGAACCTGCACTTATATTCCTTACCTCTAATTGAACCTTCCAAAGAGGAGGAGCTTTCCACATGCAGGGGGTCCCATCCTTGTACAAGGGGTGTTTCCCAAGCTTTTCTCACCACCTAGAGCTCTTCCCACCATAATTTTTCCATTGGTTAATTCAATCATTAGTGGCTTGATCGATGAATAGCTTGATCAATGCTCTTATGTCTAGCTAGTGCCAACATTGGATAGGTGCATTATAAAGTTCCTACCTACCTAATCTTTCATTTTCTCTAGGGAATAATTCTATAATGAGTTTCAATATACTAGCGAGAAACCATCCATCTAGAGGGAAGGAAGGAAGTAATGAGTTATCCTCCCAACCGAACCATCCTGGGGGAGGCAGCTTCCCTACCTTGACATGTTACATAGGAGATTCCTACCTATGCTTCCTCCCACCCCTACCTATCCTTCCTCCCACCATAGGTAGTAATGAGCCCCCCCTACCTTCCACGAGGGGAGTTGGCATGACCCTATTTTATCTTGGGTGAAGAGAAATATTAACTCTTTTTTATTTTGAGTAGGAGACCTTCCTTGAGACACATCCTAATGGAGAACTCAAGGGTTTGACCTCATTTGGAATTTTTTGGCACATTATATAAATTGGCTAAGAGTGAAAGTTGTAGGTCAATCCATGCATGTAGCACTCTAGACTTGCATTATGGAATACAATTTTTAGATTTCTCGAGGTTATGTTTGAGAGGTCAAAA
This sequence comes from Sequoia sempervirens, assembly GCA_007258455.2. Taxonomy (NCBI): domain Eukaryota; kingdom Viridiplantae; phylum Streptophyta; class Pinopsida; order Cupressales; family Cupressaceae; genus Sequoia; species Sequoia sempervirens. The sequence continues at coordinate 77,888,515 of VDFB02047397.1, read as the reverse complement.
AATGTTCACCAAGTTCTACCCACTAAAACCTATTTTTTTGAGGCCTGAGACTTTCAAATGTCTTATTTTAGTGGTGCAATGGGATAGCATCACTTCATGAAACTACTCACCATGTACCAAACATAGTTGAGGTGACAAAGTCCCTTGCAAGGAAATTTTCCTTCCAAGGCAAGATGTGTACCATGTACATGTGCATACTCTAGTTACTCATTCTATGGATGGTATTTTATAGTGTGGGCCTACTTTGAGAAGATAAACTTGATCTACATGTGCATACTCTAGTTACTTTAGTTACTCATTCTATGGATGGTATTTTATGGTTTGTTTTCATGTTTAGACCTTGTAAAACCATTTAGTGTGATTTTATGGAAGAAAGACACACAAAAAAGCATCTAATACCAATTGATTCAATTGAATGCATTGTCTACTGTGCTTTTATCAATTGCAAAACAATCAAACACTCAAAAAAACATTCAAACATGCAAACAAAAATAGCAAAATTTTAAACCAAATTTTAGACATTGTTCATTTGAAACTAGATCTTCACCTATCACTTCTTAATTTGTCATAGTGCTTGAAAAATAATCTACTTTTCAAGCATTTGGTCAAATTATGAGAAAATCATAGTGAGTTAGTATAGTTTAAAGTCACAAGTCTACTCTTAAGGTTGCAAATTCATTATCATCAAAATCAAAAACAATCCTAAATCTAGTTCAAAACATTGTCTACATTGAAATTTGCATGCCATTCCATCCAATCAAACTTCATTTCAAACAATTGGTCCAAAATTAGTTAATGTGTCACTTTTGTCCAAATTTGAGGAAACAATTGAACACAAAAATTTGAGTAAAAAATCATCATCAACATCTCCTAAGGTGGTCGCAACTTGTATGGTCACAACTAGGTTTCAACATAAAAAGAACATGGGGACTAATCAAGGTGGGTCAAACATTCCAATTACTACAAATAGTGGATATTTACCATTTGGAATGCCTACTACTAAAAATGAAGTAAAACTACCACCTCAAACAAAACCTCAAATGTCACAAAGAAAAATGGTTTACATAGACAACAATACATTTGATCCAAACAACCCTAGGGAATTTACCCCCAATGAGATTCTTGAAATGCCACAAGACCCAACTCTTCCTTAAGCCATAGAAACCATGATGAAGTTAGATCCTAACTTGTAAATTTTGAAACTAACACAAATTGGGGCTAAACTTCCATTGGATTTTGATGTCAATACACTCAAAGAACAACCTTTGGTTCAAACATTTTCATTCCTAGCAACAAAAAATTGACCTCATAGTGGTAAATCTTTGGAAAACAAGTTATACAACTAATACCACAACATCCTTCACTAAGTTAACCAATAGTCACCTTGCAAGAGGTAGGTCAAAAAACTTCTTCAAAGCAACATGTAAACCCCTTGGGAAATACTCAAAATCAAGGAAATTGTATAGGCACAAATTTCCACCTCTTAAGAAAATTCCCCTTTCATACACCCTCACCTTAGAAAATAAAATCTGAAGGAAAAATTACACATCACCCTCTTGCCTTCCATCCACTTGGCATCTATCATGTGCGTTGATGAGAGAATATTTGTTGGGGACCCACGCATGGTGCGTGAACATCCACGCAACATGCTATCATCCCTGACAGATTCCTTCGTCTGAAGTTGGCAAAGGAATTACACACCAGATTAGGGTCAAATTGTAATGTACCTCTTAAACCAACTGACCCAAAAATGGAAAATTCTTCCTCATTCTTCCTTAAAATTCATCCATTCTCAATTCATCGAACCCTCTAGCAATCTTCTTGGAATTCTAGAAATTTCTCTACACTCTTTCACTCTCAAGCAACATTCTATCATTCTACTTTTGAGCATTACAATAGCAACACTCCATCAACTCCACATTTCAAGTGTGAGGCCATTACAGGCATTGCGAGCTTGGAGTCTTGTGAGACATCCCTCCACCACAATTGCGGTGGTGGTGACTTTGCCAAGTTCTTAGCTTGCTTTCTCCTCCATTGGCTAGTGATCTTTTGGGTGGAGGTGGTAATGGTTCACTCCTCTCTATGATTTGATTGAGTAGCATAATATTGTTTGTAGTGTTCTTCTTTATACTTCTTTCCTTTATCAGATATTTTATGATGTTTCTTTCTAGCTATCCATGTGATGGAACCCCTAAAAAATTTTGTGTTCCATTTCCAAAATCTTGATGAATTTAATGAATTGTGGGTTTTGTATCCTACTATTGTATAAAGGGTTTTAGGTTTACTTAAGTCTCATTTAAAAATCCCTTTGAGTCTATATCCTCACCTAGGTTCTAATTTTCAGTTGAATCCTTGTGTCGGTCATCAATCCTTTATGTCACGACTCTTGACATCAAAACCTGTTGAGTGACCAACCCTCTTATCCTGTTTTACCGATTGATCCTATTGGATCAAATTTTTTAAAATTTTCCTAAGTCGAGTTGAATATTTCCCACTGAAAAGTCTTAAGTATTTTGTGTCATGGGTGTAGCTTCATTGACCTAGTTGAGTCCCTTTTAGGATTAACAATTTTTGACATGTGCAGATATATGAACCCCTGAATGTCATTCAATCAATGCAGAAAATTTGGACCATAGCTTGCATGCCTATTCCATTTTTTCTCTGTTTCTTTTATTCATTTGGGCTAACAAGTGAAGGCCATGTGTCCTAGACAATTGTTGGGCCATATATCATTGATAAATCTTGTAGTCGGTCATTAAATAAGATCAACAGTGGGAAATAAATGAGGTGGTTGCATCTGGACCATTCCTTGCATGCTCATTTGTTTTTCTTGATTATTAAAATAATCACACGGGCTAGTAGGTGATTGCCACTTGTCTTTTCTGGTGATGGGTTTGAGGGTTAGTATTGTTGAGTTTCAAATAAATCAATGGTCGATAGTGGGTGATGTGAATAAATCTTAACCGCTCCCCACCATCCCATGTGGGCCCTGTTGATGGTGTTTTCTTCACAGCAACAACTCAGACATAATATGATATTCTATCTCTCTTGAAAGGTAAATCTCTATCAGCAAGCCTCAAGAGATAACCCCAAGGTCTCTAATGTCAAGTCTTGACAATGCATAAACAACTCAGTGATAAATGTGAAAATGTTGGTAATCACAAGGGGCCTTACAAATGAACAATGTTGGAAGCATGCTTTCATCATATGCAACAATATGGTGATGTTTTTAATCCTAAAACTAACCCAAATTCAAAATAAATAGCAAAATAGATAAGGGTTAAGAGAGATTCAACTTTAAACTAGCTCATAAGATCAATCACAATAATGATGAATGTTGCAAGTGGACAGATCTCCAATAAAACCAATCTCTACTTGATCAAGGACAAGCCCACAACTCTGTAGAAATGGTGCAATCTTCTAAGGAAACTAAATATTTTTCAGACTATGAATATTCATCCACATACCCAATAACTGGCGCAATGTAAACAAGCATCCACAGTTGAACTTAGCACAAAATAAGGCCCAGACTAACTTTACACAACAAATTGCTAAAAGTATGGACCAGAGATTGATCAACATCATTAGAATTTCGCCATCATTGCAAAAGAACTAAAATCTAACATCTAACATCTGAGAATCAAGAACAAGAAACCATAAACCGTCAAAGTGTAACACAAAGCTTGCCAAATCAACAATCCAATTGCATTAACTTCTCCAACATTACATAACAATTTCCAATCTCTTTCCTCTCCTACAACTATTGACTTCTCTAACATAGCCAATTATGGCTTTTACAGCCTCTAATCAGCTATTCTAACCCCTAAATCTAACCCCTTACAAATGAGAAGGCACTAGCCTTTTATAGAAAATTACATTTTGAATCAAAGGCCAGGATTAAATCAATCCAATGGCACAAATTACACCTCCAGAAGCATCCAGCAGTTACATTTAATTTGGGAGCTTATGGTACATCATCCAATTGCATAAAAGTAGTTACATCATGGAACAATGAGAAAACAATATTATGTCAGCTTGTCATTAATGAAAATTATGATTGGATGATGAAATCAGCTTCACATGTATTCCAAAAACTCCTTCCAGTTGTAGACAGTTTGGGCATAGATTCATATGCATGCCCCACTTATAAAATTTGAATTGAACTCTTCCATATTTCCCTTTTGGCACAAATCCATATGCAATTTTCCCTTTCGAATTTATTTAATCCTGAAAAACAGATATCATGAATTAATTACCTCTACAAAAAGATCAATGACCAATATTCAAAACTGAGCTAAAGGAAAGCAAGTTGTTTTGGTTTGTGTGAGTGAGCCCTAATAACTGAAAGGACATTGAGCTACCAAAGTAAGGAATTACATAATTATTAATGATTATCTTAAAGACATAATTCAACATTAAAAGTATACTCAATACACTCAAGGATCTCATGCTATGGTTTCTCAACATCTTCTGACGTCGGAACCAAGGTTGTCAATCTACGAGAAAACTAGTAGTCAATTGTTTCTTTCCTTCTAGCATTATTGATAAGTTGTGGTTTTTCAAACTTAAGTCTATTAGGGTTTTCTTAGTTCGGCCTTTTAAAGTTTGACATTCATAAAAAATAATTTGTTAGTTCTGCATTTTCATAATTCACACGAAACCCTTACAAAACTTGTAGGCCTTGTTAGTTAAACTAAAAAACCCTACCTTGTATTACTTCTTGCATTATGGCTCCTAAAGTAAAAATGTCTTCATCTAAAGGGGAAGCTTCCGCTCCAAAAAGGCCTCTAAATAAAGACCTTATGGATAATTTACCACACTCAACTAGTGAGAAACCTAAAGGCCAGTTGATTCCCAGAGGCCCTCAAATAGTAGAAGATCTGTTTGAAAGAAGATGTTCTATCAAGGATGCTAAATTTCCTTATACTAGATGGGAACTGTTTTATAGTTGGTTCCAGAATAGAAATATGGGTATCCCAGTAGGAAACCCTTGGAACTGTGACTTGGGAAATTTAATTGTGCCAAATGTCTATATGGATGTTGACTTGCTTAGTGCAATAGTTGCTAATTATGACCCAATCACAAGAACTATCAGAACATATGATGGGAAAAAAATGGTTAAGATCACTAAAGAGGAATTGGGTCTTGTTTTCAAGCTTACTGAATGGAGTGATGAAATGCATAAGATAAATGAAGATGCTCTTAGGAAAGAGTATGATAAAACCAAGATTTCATTCAGAGTCCACATCTTGCCAAGATTTCTAGTAAAAATTGCAAGTCAAAAGATTGTAATAGGATCACATGATAAGGAACCTTTCCCTGTTAGCTATTTTCTTCCCTATTTCAAAAGCACTTTCTATTCCATTTTCCAGATAATTGGTTATGATCCTATCTTTGGAATGCCTATGGTATGGATGTATATGGCTGCTCATATCCAACATCCCCAATATTGTGCAATGTATGATTATGCATGATTTCTTTAAAAAAGAATGCATGAGGGACTAGTAAGATTAAAGAAAGGTGAATTTGGGGTAAGGTTCAGTTGGTACTCACTACTAATGCATATGTTTTTGTACAATGGTGCAATTTACTTTGGACACAATATTGACTTGGAAAGAAAAAGGGGTGACTTGGATCTGCTCATGCAATGTTGGACCACAGTCTTGGACAAAGATGATAGGACATATGATTATGTCGCATTTTAGAATTTGTTCCATTCTAAACTAAAGAGAGCTTTGATTGTGAAATTACCATGAATTCCCTCTACTCTTAAGACCCATGGTGCTAATTTAAGAGTATATGGTTCCAAAGTAGCACCACACTTGTTGCCAAGGTTTGTGCTAGAAAGAATTGGATTCCTTGAGGTTATGTGGCAACTAGGAAATGTTCAAATTGAGCATTTGTTGAATCATGGAAAAGGAACTTTCTTTCCTTCATACACTTGTTTTTTTTATTTTGTAATGACCAAAGGAGGATGGAATAACATCCTTGAAGTACTCAGCACATACCACATGTAGAGGACAATTCAAATGGTTAGATATAATCTTGAAGGTTTTATTACTTGGTTGAATGATAGAAACAAGAGCTACAAATATTTCTACATTTTACAGTATCCAAAAGATGTAACAAGGAATATACCAGACACTTTGGAATAGGAAAAGAAGTTATCAAGGTGGATCGCATTCAATAAGATACAAAGGAAAATAAAGTAGGAAGAACCTGATTTCAAGATCCTCCTAGAGGCTGAAGATATAATACAAAAGGTAGAGAATGTAACAAGGAATTTTGATTCAATAGTAGTCCACCTTGAAACTAAAGGGGTAATTAGTAAAGATAAAGGGAAGGCTCCAATTTCAAAAGAATATAGTGGAGGAGAAATACCTACTATAGGAGAAGAGTCTACATCACAAGCCCTCGAAGAACCAAAAATAAAGTTCTTTGTAAGGAGCAAGAGTAAGGAAAAGAAACCTAATGAAGCATGCATTCCCACTCGGCAAGGGGAGCACAAGCCTCCTTCTCTTGTACCACAAATACTACCCCCATCTCCACCAAGGCCAATAGAGCCTAAAATTTTGAATATTGATTCCCCACCACTAATTGAAATACCACCCGAAGAGCCACCATTGAAAAGACAAAAGATTGAGGCCACTAGTTTAGTGGACTATGATGATGAAGGTTCTGATGATGATATTTGGGTGTCCGAATAGGAAATGCAAGGAGTTCCCACTACATCTGTAGTAAGGGAAACAAATAATTTAGGAAAAAGATTGAGTAATGTTGATCTTAGAGGGCTCCATGGAAGTGATGATCTATGGGTTGAGGCATGTGCCAAATTCTTGGATGATGACTCATTTTTAAAGATTCAAGCTTTTATGGAATTTGTATAGAGGGATAAAAAAGATGAGTATGTAAATAATCTGGCTATAGAAAGGAGCCTTCATCCAAAACTGCTTGATGCTATCATTCAAAAAAATGTGTTAAATGAAATGAGAGCCAAATTCCAAAATATGATTGCAAAGGAGGGTCAACAATTGGTGAGAACTAGTGGCATCTTGTTGCTACTAGAATGGGATCTAGCTTCAGCCATAGCTACCAAAATAATCAAGAAATGTGACAGACCTCTCTATAATATAGAAGAAGAAGCTACACTTGCATTGCAAGGGTCTGCATTCAGTGAGGAATGGGAAACCTTGGCTATATGGTCTTTAGCTCCAAGAAAAAGAAATTTGGACATTGTTGAGCCTGCACCTAACTATAGTGGAGGCCTAATAATAAAAAGAGTGTCTGAAACATTATCCTTAGAAGCTACAAATATGTTAGTCCATGTTGCTCATTTCACAAGGGCATTTGTGGAGTTTGTGATTGCTGAAAAAGATAAACTCATAATAGAATTGAATAACTTGTTGGTTAAGTATGGAGATCTTGAGAGGGATAATATGCAATTATAGACAAGGGTAGCATTATTGTAGGATGTGTTGCAAAGGTTACAACCTTGAAAGCCCAAGTAGAATGATATTGACTCTCCCACCACTACACAAGAGGATGTATCCCCAAATTTTACAACTAATGTAAATTCTTCATGGGAAATTATGCCATATAATATGGGAAGTGTGCCTATTTCAATAGTAGGACCCAGTGCACTAGAAGGGCCACAAGTGGAAGGGGATATCAATAGGGAGGAATTGCTTAGGAAATTAAATGAATACAAAGAAAAATGTAACAGTCATGATGAAGATTCTTTTAAGAGAAATATGAGGATTGTCATAGTAGTGCTAGAACATCTGAACAGAAGAGTGAATAACAAATTGAATAGTATTCACTATAATTTTTCATCCATGGTTGATGTCATCAGAATGTTTGACATTGACAAAGAAAGATCTATTCCACTCATGGAACTCTAGATCCCTAGGAAGCAAGAATTGATATTGATAGGAATTGGGGTTAAGCAGGATCCCAATCCACTTGAAAATTTTAAGCCTATTGTGGTTCTTGTAAATAAGATTGAGGGATATAGAGGAAATATTGAGACATTGGAGAACAAGGTAAAGGAATTGGAAAATCCTTCCATGAATCTCATCATGGCCTTCTTTCATCCATTTTAAGGGATGATGGTAGCATTGAGACTCTATAGGAGTGGAAAAACTAAGCAAATAAGGTTATTTCAGATCAAGGTATGAAAATTTGTCAGAAATTTGATATGAAGACATCAAAGGTAAATATGGATATGTTAGTTCATGTTGAGACTATCCGACTAGATTTTGATAAGGAAGCTAACCATATTGTCACCAAGTATGCACCTTATAGACAAAGGTTTGATGAATTAATGAACTTTGACTGCCTACTGAAGAAGAATTCCTAGCATGGAAAGGTAGGTACTTGGAAAGAGTGGGGGTCTAGAATAAAGGGTGGTAGGCTAGTCATTTGAAATTTTGAAAGTCTACAACCATGATGACTAATGGATAGATAGGAATGCACTACATAGCCTAGATTTAGTATATATTAGGATTTTGATAAAGTATGGAGAAATATAGTGCATCTTTTTCAAAGTTGAATTGATGAAAAGGCTATAGACGTGGTTTTTCTTTTGTCTTATCCTTTTTTGTTTTCTTCATTCTTTTTCTTCCTTTCACTTTGTGTGTGTGGGCACAAGTTTTGAGGTAACTATTTAGTTGTACCCATTTTGAAAATTAGACCAGATCTCCAATAGCAAATGAAGACTACTTTCATTTTCTCACATGTCTCCCACCTCTTGGGAATGCATTGTAACTAAATGAGAAAATATTTGATACAGCATTCCCATAGGGTTTTGAAATTTGTACTTTCTAGCTTGAGGCTTTTTTTGCTCTTTCGTTTCTATAAGAAGGAATTCAAGACCAAAAAGTAGGGGTTCATTGTTTTTTGCAATTAACATTGTGAATTGTAAGGAGAATACTAAGCATGTTTTATAGTTTTTGGTCTTAAGTTTTAGAGTTCATTGTTATGTATATAATTTGGATAACAGTATAGCAAAATATATATAGAGAAATACCAATTTCATGGCTATTGTCTCTCCTTGTGCTCATTTTATGAGTTATGAATGAAAGTAATCCAGGATTCCTTTTATTTGTCTCTATTATTCATCAATGGATGTTTGATTTCATTCCTACTTATTGATTCAATGACTTAATGTAAATGCTTGGATGATATTTTCAACTCATAAAAATCAGGTGCTAGGATATTGATAAGTAGTATTAGTCATGAATGTAATAGGGGAATGTTGTAATGCAATATCTCTTGAGACTGTGTTGTTATTGTTGAATTTTTATCTGGTTATATAGACTGATATTGACTCCATGCTTAGCATAAAGGCATTGGTTCATGCAAAGTACTTATGGTTCAATTTCTATGTTTATTCATCAGCTAATCATTCTTAATTTACAAACTCTTATATGGATACCATTATAGTTGTTTTGTGTTGATGTTCTACCTTATCATGCTCTAAGTATAAAACATTGATAGATAAGCTGCCAACTTATTTAATGTATTAGGAACTTGAGCAATTTTATGAGAAGTATCTATTATTGACAATTTATTTGATTATAATTGTGTGGAGTTTCTAAGCATACATTGTGGGATAACCCTCCCGGGTTTTACAGAGCCCAAAGTGTAGGAGTAGAATTTTTGCATCTTCCACTCGTTTGTTGGCCAGTACCTTTGGAGTACTAATTATTGGAAATGGTAAATTCCATAGGTATTTTTGGAGATTAGTTTGGTTCTTAAAAAATAACCAATAGATTGGTGACTCTATTGGTGATAGCTAAGTCCAAAGTCTCTAGTTCAGATCTAGTATAGTTAGAGTCAAGTGCTTGTGATATTTTGCACTGTGTGAAGAATAATTGGTTTAAATTTTGTTGCATTAATCACATCACCCTTAGTCTTATGCATCAATTCTTGTTTCATTATGTCACTTTGTGTTGGGTTATGTTTAAAATTGTCTCTAAAGTTACAAGTACAAAGTCAAAGTGCAATCACTTTATATTTCCTAGCATCCTAGGTGGTGACTCTGAATTCTCTAACACCAGTGTAAAGTTAAGTTCTCAAAAAGAACATAAGAAAATGGATTTTGACATATTTGACATCATGAAGAAGACTAGAAGTTATGCAATGAAGCATCTTGAGTAGAAGGCAAAATTTGACCCTGCTAAAGAGAAACAACCCGCTTGGGTAAAAAAGAGCTCTAAATCAAGTAAGTTTGTTGACTCTCTTGCTAAGGAATCTCCTACATTTAATGTTGAAGTGAGTAGTGCCAGTACCCATGAGAACGCATGTGAAGTTGAAGGGTCTAACATAGACCAGGGAAGTTTCCCTATTGAGCAAGTGTTTGATAGTGAATTTAATATTTCAAGAGAGGAGGATAAGTGGGAGTTTTTGGGAAAGAATAAAGAGTTTTTTGAGCCTTTGACCCCTGGAGTTGGTTTTTTTTTTAATGGAAAGAATTTTAAGCCAAGAGGTGAATCTCCCAGTGTACAAGTGCAACTTTCTCTTGAGGAAGATCCTATTTACCAGCCCTACTATACTCCTACCCCAAGTGAGCCTAGAGATGTCCTAGAAAATGAGGAAGACGTAGATAAAGACATGAAAGATATAGAAGAAGAAGAAATAAGGCTCCAAGAAGAAGAAGAACTAAGAATCCAAGAAGAAGAAGAGAATAGATTGAGGGAGTTAAAGGAGAGGGAAGATAGGATTAGAGCTAAGCAACTTGAGAGAGATACTAGAAAGAAAAAATTGGAGAAAATGAGAGAAGATGCGGCTAGGTGTAAAACCTTTGAGAAAAACCTTTTTAAGTTTTCTTCTAAAATGACCAATGACATTCCTGAAGTAACAATCCCAATAGGAACCTCTGCTACTGATACCTATACCACATTTTTCTCAACTACTAAAGCCTCATATCCTCCTGTTATTGCTAAGAAGACATCATTTGTAGATCATGGGAAGAGACCCATTGATCAGCCTAAGAAAAGTACCTTCAATACCAATACTAGTACCAATACCTCATCTAATGAAATCCCCACATAAATCAATCCAACTCCATCTACTGCACCTCCAGATCTTGAGATATTGAGATTACAATTGGAGAGTGAAAATTTGTGAGAATATTTAAAAAAAGCTGAGATGATAGCTTCTAATGCAGAGATGGCTAGGAAGATTGATTTTCTTAAAATGCCCACACCTACTCCAAAGTCTTCAAGCTCTGGACATACCAATGGTGTGTTGCAAAAGAATAATTTTGATGGACATACTCCTAGTGGAGGTGGTAGTGGTGACCAAGGTGGTGGAGGTGGAGGAAAGGACAAAAATAGTAATTCTTACTTTGAAGATGATGAAGGAAGCAAGAAAGGAGGAGGTGATGGCAAAAGTGGGAAGGGTAAAGATAGCAACCACTTTGATAATAAAAGAGATGATGAGAAAAGATATATCCATATGGATAAACATACTAGGAGGCCACTCCAAGTAGATAGATACAAAATCTGTGTTTTATTGGAATACCTGGCTACCCTAACCCATTCCCTAAGGATTTTAGACTTGCTTTAGTCAAATTCTCAGGTAATAATTCCTTGAGTGGTGAAGACCATCTCAAATCATTTGCAAATGTTATGGATTATTTCGAGATGGAGGAAAAAGATGTCATGATGAAGTTGTTCATGCAATCTCTCATTGAAGATGCTCGAGAGTGGTATAGAATTTTGTCTACCTAGAGCATTGGTTCTTGGGAATAATTCAAGAGGGTTTCTAGAGAGAAATATGGTGACAAGATTGATTCAATATTTATGTTGAATCAATTTAATAACATTGCTAAAGGTTCTAACGAATTTGTTGCTAAGTTCAATACAAGGTTCCAAAAGGATAGGAAAAGGTTACCTCCTCATTTACAATTGAATGATCGTGTATGTATGGTAAACTACTGCAATGATTTTGATGCAAAAATGAGTTACCACTTGCTAGATAAGAATCCTCAATCATTGAGGGAAGCTTTTAAGATGGTGGAGCATATTAAAAATATTAGCAGAACAACTTGTAAATTTGGAAAAAGAGATGACCCAAAACACTTCAAGAGTTCAAAAAAGGAAGATAAGAGTTTAGGTGCTAAAGGGGGAACTATTGAGGACAAGCTTGATAACTTTATGAAAACCATAAATGATAAGATGTGAAACAAGTAAAGGTCCAAACAAAAAATTATTAAAGAAATGAAAGACTCCTTCGGTTACAAGACCACCCATATAATACTAATTGGTATAATGGAAATCATGTTCTCAATAATCAAAGAAACACCCACAATAAGGTCCCCCCAGATCCCCTATAGAAGAATTCAAGAAATTTTGTTCAAGACACTCCTTGGTGCTTGACTTGTAGAATGCCACATTCTTCTCAACAATGTGTTGTGGCACGGATGGTTGAAGTAGAGGAAGATGTGCTTGAGGACTATGATCAGCAAAATGAGGAGGATGTTAATGTTCTCATGGTTATGGGTAATTCTGATGTTGCCAACAGTGAATGCTCTTCTAATGAGGATTCTTGTGAAGTGGATGTGGACAGTCAAAGGAAAATTGTTAGTACATATCATCAAGTCTTTTCTAATGAGGATGTTGAAAATGAAGTTGAGGTTTACAATTTGGAATCCATCAAAGATGGTGTTTCATTAAGAAGGCCCTCAAAGGAGGAAATTGCAAGATATATTATAGCCTTGGACGCTCATGCTAGAAGTTCCTATTATTTGAGGAACAGAACAATTGGTGGTGAGCAAAGTTGTCCTGCTAGTCTTTTCATCAAGGAGAAAGATGTTAAGAGAAAAGAACACAAGTTTGATGGAAAAGTGGAAGCAACCAAAGATAAAGAAGGTAGGGGAGATAAAATTTGGGCTAAGAGAGCAAAAAATCCAAAAGCTACTCAAGAATTCAAATCTCCAGCTGCTAAGATAAAGACACAAAATCAAACTCCTAATGTCATAAGGAAGGATGCTAAGCATAGGGTTGAGGAAACAAAAAATCAACAGAAGGAGAGAAAAAATGAACAAGGTATGCTCCCAATTGAATTACCCAAATAGACTCATGTTGATATGTTTCAATTACTTAGCCAGGTAAAAGTATCTATGCCTTTTATTAAAATGATGAGAATAGATGAACATGAGAAAAAGGCAGTGACCCTTATCAATGGTGTTGCTATAGCCTGTAATGATTTAGCGGAGCTCACTCCACCCAAACTAAGTGAAAAATACAAGAAATACAAGGAGTTTGAGGGAGTTATTACTGAGATTCCCCATATCTTCTTAGGAAATTTTGTAACTACTTGTCCTAAAAAAATAGATTTGTTCTTCCTCACCTCAGTGGTTAAGGGAAATTTTTTTAAAAAATGTATTATTTACTCTAGAGAATCCAACAATATCATGCCAACTAAATTCATGGATGTACTAGGATTGAAATTTGATAGCACTCATGGCAAGTGCTATGCTATGGATGCAAGAGAAGTCCATGTCATTGTTGTGATAAATGAACTTCCCTACAAATTAGCAGCCTACCCTAACAAAGAATTCAAAATGAGTGTGGTAGTGGTGGATATCCCACCTAATTATGGAATGTTGCTATCTCAAAAATGAAGTGCATCTATGGGAGGTAGTATGTAATGTGACATGTCTTATGCCACATTTCCCATTGATGGTAGTGATGTTCAAGTGAGAAGAGAACTAATGGTGCCACAAATTTTGGAGCATGCTCCTAAAGATGACACAATTCTTTTCATAGACACTTATATCAGTGACTTCAAAATAGAAGGAATGCCAAAAGAAGTGGGTAGGTGCCCTGCACCAATAGAAAATGAAATTTCAAGATTATCTGACAAAAATAGGCTTTGGAAAATGTACTTTGATGGTGCAAGTTCCAAAGAAGGGTCGGGTGTAGGGATATTATTGGTATCACCTAGTGGTAGTACTTACAAATTCTCCTTCACATTATCTTTTGTCTATACAAATAATGTGGTAGAATATGAAGCTTTGTTACTGGGATTGAGATTGGCTGAGAAGCACATAATAAAAAAGTCAATGGTAATTGGTGATTCTGAGCTAGTGATTTCCCAAGTAAGAGCCAAGTATGCCTAAAAAAATAACAGACTGAAGTAGTACATAAATGTTGTCTGGGATTCCATTGAGTAGTTTGATGCTTTTGGAATTGGCTGGATGGAAAGAGGACAAAATATAGTTGACTTACTTGCTAGCATTTCACTGAGACCTAATGATATAACTTTCATAGGAATCTCTAGGTTGAGATACAGACAAGGCCGTCCATTCCTGGCCATGTGTATAACTGGCATATATTCAATGATGATGAAGATATTTTTAGATTCTTGAACTGTGTTGATAAATATGAAGGTTAGAAGATTGACTTTGGTGGATTTGTTGAGAATATTGATGGGAAGGATATGGTATTTGGAAGAGAGATCATCCAGTTAAAGAAAAATAAAATCCCCAAAGGTCTTGTGGCTCTAGAAAGGGACTTCGATAGTCAGGATAAAAGTAAGGCCAAAACAATTGTTGCTCACCCAGAAGACCTGGAGGAAGTAAATTTGGGGACTGAAAATGTGCCTAAGAAAGTTTATGTATGAAAGAAAATGAAGTCAAAGGTAAAGGAAACGTTGATTGCCTTACTTAGGAAATACAGAAATGTCTTTACTTGGTCATATGATGACTTGAAAGCTTACAAAGAGGAATTTTTTTAGCATGAAATTCCTCTTAAGGAGAATGCTAAACCTTTTAGGAAAGAGTAGAGACCCATTAATCCTACTATAGCTCCCAAGATGCAATAGGATATGATCAATTTGAGAGATGTTGGTATTATAAAACCCATTAGACACTCTTCATGGGTATCTAATTTGGTACCAATAAGAAAAAAGAATGGTGACATAAGATTATGTGTGGATTTCAGGAACCTAAATGTATCCTCATTAAAGGAAAATTACTCATTGCCAAACATGGAGGCCATGTTACAAAAGGTAACTGGTTGTGAGCTACTATCAATGATGGATGGTTTTGTAGGTTATAACCAAGTAAAAGTGAAGGATTCTGAGTAGTACAAGACTACCTTCACTACTCCATGGGGTACCTACATCTATGTCAGAATGCCTTTTGGCTTAACAAATGCATATGCCACTTTTCAAAGATATATGGACATAGCTTTTTCTGATTTTATTGATTTATTTATGGTAGTATATCAAGATGACCTAAGTGCCTACTCTAAAAAGGAAGAAGATCATTGTATGCATTTGGAAAAGGTATTTGTCAGGTCACTGTGATATGGGATATCTCTGAATCCAAAGAAAATTTCCTTTGGGGTAACTAATGGAAAGTTGTTGGGACATATTGTTTCTAAAGATGGAGTGAGGATAGACCCTGAAAGAGTAGTAGCCTTAGATAAAATCCCTTAGCCAGAAAATGTCAAGAGCATTTAGTTATTTTTTGGAAAAATAATTTTTTTAAGAAGGTTTGTGACTAATTTTGCAAAAATCACAAGACCTATTTCCAAGATGTTGAAGAATGGAGAGAAGGTGCTTTGGAGTGAGGATCCTAGTCAAGCATTCAAAAGTATTAAACAAGTTATCAAAGAGGCTCCAATTTTGAAGTCCCCAGACTTCTCTAAGCCAATGCACATTTTTTCTTTTGCTTCCTTTCATATTATTGTTGTTGTATTGTTACAAAAAAATGAAGATAGTTTTGAATAGCCTGTTTTGAATAGCCTATTGCATTCTTTAGTAAGTCCTCACAAGCTGCAAAGTTCAAATATGACATGATTGAGAAACAAGTGTATGGTCTGGTTAAGGATGTAAAGAACTTCAGGACTTATCTATAGGGAGCTACTATCATAGCATTTGTACCAAGTGTTGTTGTGAAAAACATTTTCACCTAGTAGGAGACTATAGGCAGAAGGTGTAGATGGATCAACAAGATCCAAGAATTTAATATGGATGTTCAGATTACCAAATTAGTAAGAGTTCAAGGCCTCAATAAATTGATGACAGAAGCTAATTTTGAGGAAAACTTGATCAATCAAATAGAATTGATTGATATTGTACCTATTTGTGATATGCAAACTTGTGGATGGTATAGAAAAATTGTCCAATATTTAAAAACTTTGCACTACCCTACAAGCATGGCTAACAATGAAAAGAGGACATTGAAATTACATGCCATCAAATATGTAATTACTAACAATAAGCTATGGTGGAGAAACCTGGATGGTGTACTTCTTAAATGTGTTGATGGAAAATAGGCACTACAACTTTTGCGGTAAATGCATAATGGGGTGTGTGGTGGTCATTACATGGAAAAGACCACTACCCACAAGATCTTGAGAGCAGGATTCTTGTGGCCTACTATTTTTAAGGATGCTCACAAGTTTGATAAGACTTGTGATGCTTGTTAAATATTTTTAGGAAATTTTAAATTTTCAAGCAATCTACCACTTAGGCCTATGACTGTTCAAGCCCTTTTCCAACAATGGGGTATTGATTTCATTGGAGAGATACCGGAAAATTCTAGTGGAGGGAATTCATGGATCCTTGTTGCCACTAATTATTTCATGAAATGGGTAGAAGCAATACCTACCAAGAAGGCAGCAAGTAAGGTGGTGATATATTTCCTCTTAAATAACATTCTCATTAGGTTTGGAGGCTTAGAAAACATCATATCAGATAATTCCATGTGTTTTAGGTCTAAGGAATTCAAAGATTTTTGTGATAAACATGGTATAGAATTTTTTTATTCTTCACCTTACCATCCTCAAGGAAATGGTCAGGTTGAAAGTAGTAACAAAAGCTTGATGAAAATCATCAAAAGGGTGATGGAGAAGAACAAAATGGATTGGGACTCAAAGCTGAAATTAGCACTCTGGGAAGATAGAGTGACTGTGAAAAAGGCTACTAGTTATTCACCATTTGTCTTGGTATATGGTCTAGATGCTAGACTACCACAAAATAACCTTTTAAAAATGTATAAGTTTGTGCAAGAATATGATGAAGAGATTTGTAATGATATGCAACATAGAATTAATAATCTAGTGCAGTTGGATGAGACCAGAAGAGAAGCTCATGCCAAGAAAATGAAGATGCAGTTGCAAGTTAAGCATTTACATGATAAAAGAGCTTCTCCCAAAAAAGTTGAAGTGAATAGTATGGTGTTATCCTAGAATGCAAGGGCTCAAGACAAGGGAAAGCATGGTAAATTTGAAGCATTATGGATGGGCCCTTATCTAATAGCTAGTGCACATGGTGAGGATTCTTATTTCTTCCAAAGCTTGATAGGTGAACTTTTCGAACTGCCATTACATGGATAGTTCTTAAAACCATACTTTTCCTAAGTATGTTATTATTCCATGTACACTGTAAATTTTGTACATTTTGTGTATAGGTGTGTTTGTTTCATGTTGTGTCTGGTTTGGTCTTACTACCTAGTCTAGGTAGTTCCTTGGTTTTTTGGTCCCTTATGTTTTGACTGGCCTACTTCAACCACATATTATAGGATCTCGCCATGCCTACAAGAGACATATGTCCCTAGTCAAATCCACTGATGGAACTCATAAAAAGTTTTCTATGTTCCATTTTAAAAAATATTGATGAATTTAATAAACTGTGGGTTTTGTCTCCTACTACTATATAAAGGGTTTTAGTTTACTTAAGTCTCATTTGAAAAACCCTTTGAGTCTATATCCTCGCCTAGGTTCTAATTTTCATTTGAATCCTTGTTTCAGTCATCAATCCTTTAAGTCACAACTCTTGACATTGAAACTTGTTGAGTGACTAGCCCTCTGATCCTATTTTACCGATTGATCTTGTTGGATCATATTTTTTAAAATTTCCTAAGTCGAGCTGAATATTTCCCATTGAAAAGTCTTGTCTTTTTTGTTGTGGGTGTAGCTTCGTCGACCTAGTTGGGTCTATTTTAGGATTAACAATTTTTGACATGTGCATATATATGAACCTCTAAATGTCATTCGATCAATGCATAAAATTTGGATAGTATCCTGCATGCCCATTCCATTTTGTCTCCCACTCTTTTCTTCATTCGAGCTAACGAGTGAAGTCCATGTGTCCTAGACAATTGGTGGGCCAGACATCATTGATAAAGCATGCAGTTGGTCGTTAAAGAAGATCAACGGTGGGAAATAAATGAGGTGGCCACATCTAGACTATTCCCCATGTGCCCATTTGTTTTTCTTGATTATTAAAATAATCACACAGGCTAGCGGGTGGTTGCCACTTGACTTTGTCGATGATGGGTCTGAGGGTTAGTATTACTGAGTTTCAACTAAATCAGTAGTCGATAGCGGGTGACGTGGAGTAATCTTGACCACTCCCCACCCTCCCATGTGGACCCCATCTTTCTTTCTAGATTCCAAATGGGAAAGCAAGTGTCTTCCATGTGGAGTAATCCTAAGAACATGGAAGCATAGATATGTGTGAAAATATTTAAATAAAATCTCAGCACAAGGCATGGGAAGTAAAATATGGGTTACTAGTATGCATATACTACACATGCTTAAAAGATATTTTAACCTGATCTGTAGATATTGTATGAAGGATAAAGTTGTTGCTAGCTAAGGAGTGTGTCTAATCCCAGCCTCTCCCCCTCTCCCCATTGATGAAATTTGCATACGATTTATGGATCATGGGGGTGAGGGGAAAAGGACACGTGGATCATGGCTATAAAGACAAAGATATGGTGGAGCCCATGTACTACAAGCAAGTATTTCCATGTGGCCTCCTATAATTTGATAAGTGTTGTGGTTGTGCAAAGTTGGATATTTTGTAATAAGCTAGCCAATTCTAGATTTTGAATTAATTAACTCTCTAAAAAGATCAGCGGCAGGTATTAAAAACTGAGTTGAAAGCAAGCACATCATTCTAGTTCATGCAAGTGAGCCTTAATAACTGAAATGACTTTGAGCTACCAAAGTAAGGAATTGCATAATTATTAATGATTATCTTAAAGGCGTAATTCAACATCAAAAGTATACTCAATACACTCAAGGAGCTCATGTTGTGGTTTCTCAACATATTTTGATGTTGGAACCAGGGCTATCAACCTACGAGAAAACTAGTAAGCCAAATGTTGCTTTCCTTCTAGCATTATTGATAAGTTTTGATTTTTCAAACTTAAGTCTGTTAGGGTTTTCTTGGTTCGGCATTTTAAGGTTTGACATTCATAAAAAATAATTTGTTAGTTATGCATTTGCATAATGCATGCCCAACCCTCACAAAATCTATAGGCCTTGTTCAGTTAAACCAAAAAACCCTACCTTGTAGTACTTTCTACATTATGGCTCCTAAAATAAAAATGTCTTCATCTAAAGGGGAAGCATCTACTCCAAAAGGGCCTCTAAATAAAGACCTTATGGATCAATTACCACCCTCAAATAGTGACAAACCTAAAGGCCAGTTGATTCCTAGAGGCCCTCAAATAGCAGAAGGTTTCTTTGACAGAAGATGTTCTATCAGGGATGCTAAATTTCATTATACTGGATGGGAACTATTTTATAGTTGGTTCAGGAATAGAAATATGGGTATCCCAGTAGGAAACCCTTGGAACTATGAACTAGGATAGTTAATTGTGCCAAATTTCTATATGGATGTCGACTTGCTTAGTGCAATAGCTACTAATTATGACCCAGTTACAAGGACTATCAAAACATATGATGGGAAAGAAATGGTTAAGATCACTAAAGAGGAATTGGGTCTTGTTTTCAAGCTTACTAAATGGAGTGATGAAATGCATAAGATAAATGAAGATGCTTTTGGGAAAGAGTATGATAAAACCAAGATTTTATTCAGAGTCCACATCTTGCCAAGATTTCTAGCAGAAATTGCAAGTTGAAAGATTGTAATAGGATCACATGAAAAGGAACCTTTCCCTATTAAGTATTTTGTTCCCTATTTTAAAAGGACTTTCTATTCCATTTTCCAGATAATTGGTTATGATCCTGTCTCTAGAATTCCTATGCCATGGATGTTTATGGTTGCTCATATCCAGCATCCCAATATTGTGCAATGTATGATTATGCAAGATTTATTTTTGAAAGAATGCATGAGGGACTAGTAAGATTAAAGAAAGGTGAATTTAGGGTAAGGTTCAACTAGTACTCATGGCTAATGCATATATTTTTGTACAAGGGTACAATTTACTTTGGACACAATATTGACTTAGAAATAAAAAGGGGTGACTTCGATCTACTCGTGCAATGTTGGACCATAGTCTTGGACAAAGATGATAGGACATATGATTATGTCACATTTCAAAATTTGTTTGCTTCTTAACTAAAGAGAGATTTGATTATGAAATTACCTAGAATTCCAACTCCTCTACATGATTTCTTAAGACCCAAGGAGAGAAGGCCTAAAATAGGAGTTGATCATAACTGGGGAGATGTTACCTCACACTCTAATTACACTATCTTAAGAGTATATGGTTCCAAAGTATCACCTCACTTGTTTCCAAGGTTTGTGCCAAAAAGAATTGGATTCCTTGAGGTTATGTGGCAACTAGTAAATGTTGAAAATGAGCATTTGTTGAATCAAGGAAAAGGAACTTTCTTTCCTTCATACACTTGTTTTTTCTGATTTTGTAATGACCAAAGGAGGATGGAATAACATCCTTGAAATACTCAAAACATACTGCATGCAAAGGACAGCTTAGAGGGTCATATCTGATCTTGAAGGTTTTATTACTTGGTTGAATGAGAGAAACAAGAGCTACAAATGTGTCCACATTTTCCATTATCCAAAAGATGTAATAAGAAATATATCAAACACTTTGGAATAGGAAAAGAGGTTAGCAAGGTGGATCACATTCAATAAGATACAAAGGAAAATAAAGTAGGAAGAACCTAATTTCAAGATCCTCCCAGAGGCTAGGGATATAATACAAAAGGTGGACCATGTAACAAGGAATTTTGATTCAATAGTAGGCCACCTTGAAACTAAAGGGGTAATTAGTAAAGATAAAGGGAAGGCTCCAATTGCAGAAGGACATAGTGGAGGAGAAATACCTACTATAGGAGAAGAGTCTACATCACAAGCCCCCAAGGAACCAAAAATAAAGTTCTTTGTAAGGAGAAAGAGTAAGGCAAAGAAACCTAAAGAAGCCTGCATTCCCACTCAACAAGGGGAGCACAAGCCTCCTTCTCATGTACCACAAATACCACCCCCATTTCCACCAAGGCTAGTAGAGCTTGAAATTGTGAATATTGATTCCCCACCACCAACTGAAATGCCACCTGAAGAGCCACCATTGAAAAGATAAAAGATTGAGGCCACTAGTTTAGTGGACTATGATGATGAAGGATCCGATGATGATATTTGGGTGTTAGAAAAGGAAATGCAGGAAGGAGTGCCCATTGCATCTATATTAAGGGCAACAAATCAATTGGGAAAAATATTGAGTATTGTTGATCTTAGAGGGCTCCATGGAAGTGATGAGCTGCGGGTTGAGGCATGTGCCAAATTCTTGGATGATGACTCATTTGTAAATAATCAAGCTTTTATGGAATTTTCATAGAGGGCTAAAAGAGATGAGTATGTAAATAATATAGCTATAGAAAGGAGCCTTCATCTAGAACTTCTTGATGCTATCATTCAAAAAAATGTGTTAAATGAAATGAGAGCCAAATTCCAAAATATGACTGCAAAGGAGGGTCGGGAATTGGTGAGAACTAGTGGCATCTTGTTGCTGCTAGAATGGAATCTAGCTTCAGCCATATCTTTTGATAAAATCAAGAAATGTGGCAGGCCTCTCTATATTATAGAAGAAGAAGTTGCACTTGCATTACTGGGGCTTGCATTCAATGAGGAATGGGAAGCCTTGGCTATATTGTCTTTAGCCCCAAGTGATGAGAGGCTCAGGGATACTTCCATTTAAATCATTTTATGTTTAAAAGACTTATTATTTTTTTAATTAACATGACTGGCAGTAGATTATAGACTAATATATTTACTTACTTTTCTTTATGTTTAGCTAATTTAGTAGATATATTTGAAGTAATGGTTTATGTTGAATGTGTTATTTTATGATGATATTAATGAGATAATTATGTAGTGTTGTTCTTTTGCTACCATATTTTTTATCCTTTTCTTAAGGTTTTTATACAAGGTAATTAAAAGACTGATGATGAAGTTAAACTCCCTATTTAATTAAGGAAGATAATCACACCATTGATCGGCCCAGCTAGATGATGAATCACTCAAGCCCAAATCGGCTTCTTTGTAGTTGGTTAAGGAACTTCTACTCCGAGTGTCAATTTGGCATAGTTCTCCATGTCTATTCTTAGTCTTGTTTTAATTTTGCTTTAGTTTTATGTTAATCTTTAGTTAGACGCCTTGAATCTTGGTATTTAATTGCCATGTTGTGAATTCAATAAGGATATGTTTATAAATATCCATGTTTTGGTTTTAGATAGGAGTTAGATAATTTTAAATCAGGATTCTATAATCGACAACAATACTTTGTTATGTGTCCAACTTTGATCAATTTGAATGAAAGTAAGAAGTTAACTCAATCACAGTGTTAAGAGATCTTACCTGAGGAAGAGCAAAGCCTGCTCAACCAAAGGGATCGATCTTGTGTTGGTATTTTACTAAGTTATGCTATTTTTGTTTATTGATATTAAATCTGAAGTGTTAGAGGTTAATTTTGGAATGTTAAGTTGTTGAATCATTTTTTAGTTTATTGTATGATAACCCTGGATAGTTAATTCTACTTGAATTGCTTTTAAGTTTAGTTTATCATGGTTAGATTAGTTTGTTAGAATCATTGTAAGGTTTATTAAATTAATCAGATTTAGATGTTATTTGAAGTAATTAAGTTTGGTAATTATTTGTCAAGTTTAATTAGAAGCAATGATGGGAACTTATGGAAAGATAGAATTGAAGTTTGTTGAAATATATTCATGGAAATTAGTGTTTATGTTTTATAGATTAATTGTCATTTCCTTACAATTCATTTATGTTCTTAAAATAGCATTTAATTTCCAGCAAATCTTAAGATAGATTTATTTTAAAGCAAAATAGAATTAATTTGGGTTTCATATTTTAAATTAAGAATTAAAGTAAATGTTAGTCTTCTCCATGAATCAGTCTCAATCAAGTCCAATGAAGTCAGAAATAAGTCAAAAAAACTTTAGTTTAAGAAATAAGATAGAATTAATCCTTAGGAATTAGTCATGACAGTTCAGCTCTTGAGAGCTCCTGAAGAACTCCTGAAAGCTCCTAAAAGCTCCTGAAGAAGCCAAATCGATACCTGAAGTCCTTGTTTATAGTACAAACCCCCCCCCCAAAAAATCCATGACAACCATCCTTATTGCATATAGCTCTAAGACACACTCAGTTTGATAAATAATTGACTAAATGATGCAAGTTGTAATATCAACGACCTTGCCCACCACCAAGCACAAGAAATTCACACATTGTTGAGCCTACACCTAACTACAGTGGAGGCCTGATAATAAAAAGAGTTTCAGAAACTTTGGCCTTAGAATTTGTAAATATTTTAATCTGTGTTTCTTAGTTCACAAGGGCCAATGTTTAGTCTATGACTGCTGAAAAAGATAAACTCAAAATAGAATTGAATAACTTGTTGGTTAAGTATGGAGATCTTGAGAGGGATAATATGCAATTATAGAAAAATGTAGCATTATTGAAGGATGTGTTGCAAAGGTTACAACCTGAAAACCCCAAGCAAAATGATGTTGACTCTCCCACCATGGCACAAGAGAATGTATCCCAAAGTTTATGGCTGATGTAAGTTCTTCATGGGAAATTGTGCCATATAATATGGGAAGTGTGCCTATTTCAATAGTAGAACCTAGTACATCAGAAGGGCCACAAGCGGAAGGGGATATCAATAGGGAGGAATTGCTTACACAATTAAATGAATACAAAGAAAAGTGCAACAGTCATGATGAAGATGATTTTAAGAGCAATATGAGGATTGTCACAATAGTGCTAGAACATCTTAACAGAAGAGTGAATAACAAATTGAATAGTATTCACTATAGTTATTCATCCATGGTTGATGCCATCAAAATGTTTGACATTGACAAAGAAAGAGCTATTCCACTCATGGAACTTTGGATCCCTAGGAAGCAAGAATTGATATTGATAGGAATTGGGGTTAAGCAGGATCCCAATCTACCAGATAAGTTTAAGCCTATTGTGGTTCTTGTAAATAAGATTGAGAGATACAGAGGAATATTGAGACATTGGAGAACAAGATAAAGGAATTGGTAAAATCCTTCCATTAATCTCGTCATGGCCTTTTTCCATCCATTTTAGGGGATGACAATAGCATTAAGACTCTACAGTAGTGGAAAAATGAAGCAAATAAGGTTATTTCATATCAAGCTATGAAAATTTGTCAAAATTTTGATATGGAGATATTAAAGGTAAATAGGGATATGTTAGTTCATGTTGAAACTATCCTACTAGATTTTGATAAGGAAGCTAACCAGATTGTCACCAAGTATGCACCTTATAGATAGAGGGTTGATGAAGTAATGAACTTTGACTGTCCTACTAAAGAATAATTCCTAGCATGGAAAGGCGGGTACTTGGAAGGAGTGGCGGTCTAGCATAAAGGGTGGCAGGCCAGTGATTTGAAATTTTGAAAGTCTGCAACCATGATGACTAACAGATAGATGGGAATGCACTACATAGCCTAGATTTAGTATAAATTAGGCTTTTGATAATGTATGGAGAAATATAGTGCATCTTTTTCAATGTTGAATTGATGACAAGGCTGTAGATGTGGGTTTTCTTTTGTCTTATCCTTTTTTGTTTTCTTCATGCTTTTTCTTCCTTTCACTTTGTGTGTGTGGGAAAATTTTTTGAGGTGACTATTTGGTTGTACCCATTTTTAAAATTGGACCAGATCTCCAACAGCGAATGAAGACTACTTTCATTTTCTCACATGTCTCCCACCTCTTGGGAATGCATTGTAACTGAATGAGAGAATCTTTGATATAGTGGTCCAATAGCGTTTTGACATGTGTAATTTTTGGCCTAAGGCTTGTTTTGCTCCTTTGTTTCTATAAGAAGGAATTTAGTGCCAAAAAGTAGGGGTTTGTTGTTTTTGCAATTAATATTGTGAATTGTAAGGAGAATACTAAGCATGATTTAGAGTTTTTGGTCTTAAGTTTTAGAGTTCATTGTTATGTATGTAATTTGGATAAGAGTATAGAAAAATATATACAAAGAAATACAAATTTCATGGCTATTGTCTCTCCTTGTTCTCATTTTATGAGTTATGTATGAAACTAATCCAAGATTCCTTTTATTTGTCTCTATTGTTCATCAATGGATGTTTGATTTCATTCATGCTTATTGATTCAATGAATTAATGTAAATGCTTGGATGAGATTGTTAGCTCATAAAAATTAGGTGCTAGGTTATGGATAAGTAGTATTAGTCATGAATGTAATAGGGCAATGTTGTAATGTAGTATCTCTTGAGACTGTACGTTGCTATTGTTGAATTTTTATCTAGTTATATAGGTTGATATTGACTTTGTGCTTACTATAAAGGCGTTGGTTCATGCAAAGTAGTTATTGTTCAATTTTTGTGTTGATTTGTCAACTAATCACTTTTAATTTACAAACTCTTACATGGATACCATTATAGTTGTTTTGTGTTAATGTTCTACCTTATCATGCTCTAAGTATAAAACATTGATAGATAAGCTTCCAATGTATTTAATATATTAGAACCTTGAAAATTTTTATGAGAAGTATCTATTATTGACAATGTATTTGATTACAATTTTGTGGAGTTCCTAAGCATACATTGTGGGATAACCCTCTTGGGTTTTATAGAGCCCAAAGTGTAGGAGTAGAAGTTTTGGAACTTCCACTAGTTTGTTGGCCAATCCTTTCGAAGTACTGATTATTAGAAATGGTAAAGTCCATAGGTTTTTTGGAGATCAGTTTGGTTCTTAAAAAATAACCAACACCATGGAGGTGGAAACACCAAAATGGGGGTATGACTGAGGCAGGCCCCTATATAGCCCCCAACACTTTTCCCTCTTGCTTGTGTGTACGTGAACGTACGTGTGGAGCTAGCTAGAAAACTGGTGCTTGTGTGAGATTATCTTCATCACCTGAGCTCTCATTTATTTCCTTTATCACATTCATCTTTACTTTCTACATTTCCTCATTCTATTTTATCCACCTAAACCAACTAGCTAGGTTGTTAGTATGTTTTTAGGCAGTCTTTATTGTACTCCTTGTTTTCTAACTGTACAGACACCAACATGCAAGAGAGACACCATTTTGTTGTGCTATCATCCTAGAACTGCACTGTCATCCTCAAACTAAGAGTTGTATGAGGTGCAGTATTGGCTCTAATAACTAGCTCGCCTGGCCTAAACCTAAAACTCAAGTCTAAAGAGTGACAGAAGTACTACATAGTGATCTTCATTCTCAATCCCTTTCCTTTAGATTGAGGTAAGTTTGGGCATCCCTCCACTCTTGACTCTCTGTGACCTAGAGCCTTGACGTGGTTGGTCCCCCTCTCTTACATTTTTGGTGAACCTGACGTGAAGCAACATCTACCCATTCATCAATGTTGAGACTTTTCCCTTGTACCTTGTGACTGTTTTAACCCTAAATGTTAAGAAATTTTATGAGCATCATAACCCAATCCATGACTTCTAGGTATGTTGTTAGGTGAAGTGTATGACACCTACCAATGGAGAAGATGAAGGTCACTTCTAGTTTCACCTCCAATTTTCCCATTGTCTTCACTAATGAGTTTACCACTAGTTTTCCCACAAACTATGTTGAAGAGATGGGTTTCATGGAAGAAACCACTTGTGTTCCTACCCCTCTAGCATTCCATGAGATTTTCCTATGGAAAATCTTATGGAATTAAATAACAGATTGTTAGACCTTGAAAACCACTTAGAGAAAGCATTGAGCATGGCAAGAGCTACTAGGCTTGTAAGAGAGGTGAGGAAGTTGCTAGAAAAAGATCAAATAGGTATATAATTTCTACATAGCCTCATCAATCTAACTGAAGCTTATGTCCCCTTGTATAGGCCTAGATTGGGTAGCACCCAAGGAGAAGTGCTCAATGCCTATGAGAAGCAAATAGGTGTATCAATTCCTACTACGTCCATCTGCATGGCTGAATCAGGGCTCTCAATTAGTGTCTCCTCTGCTCCTTAGGGGATCCCCACTATCAAAGTCAATAAAACATCCCTTGGGTTTAGTTTAACTCCTCCTACTACCCCTAGTGGCGAAGGCTCAAGTGGAATGAGTGGCGATGGTTTTGGTAGCAGAGGTGGCACCAATGGAGGTGGCTCTAGTTTTGGCCACACAGGTGGTTTCGATAGTGGAGGTGGCTCCAGTGGAGGCCGTACCAATGGTGGTGGCTCTAGCGGAGGTCATGGAAGTGGCTCCAGAGGTGGTTGTAGAGCTGATGCTAGTAGTGACAATTCTAGGGGCTTCACTGGTCCCTTGTCATCTAAAGACCCTATTTTGAATGCCCTTCTTCAGAATATAGGTCATATGCAAAACCAATTGGCAAACCTCTCCTAGGCCTTGGCCCAGCCCATCTTTCATCCATTCTTCTAACATAGCCCATTATCAGTGACAATATTAAGCACTCCCTTCCCACAAGGAATGGAGATTCCCAAATTCAAAAAGTATGGTGACAAAGGGGACCCACAAACACATGTGTTCGCCTTTAATGCCATGTGTACAAAATTCTTCCACCATGATGCATTGATGGAAAAATTATTTCCTCAATCTCTTAAGGATATAGTGCTCGAGTGGTATTGTCCCTTACCCAACAATTCTATTTTCTCATTTGACCAACTTGTGAATAAGTTTCTCTGACAATTCCAATCCAACATTGGACTAAAGATGACCTCTTCAGATCTCATCTGATGCAAGTAAGGGGATAATGAGAAGATTACCGATTTCATAGACTAGTATCAAGCACTCTTTTCTCAAATCGCATACCCACTACCTAATTCTGACGTGCAGAAGGTGTTCATAGGGAACCTGTTGAGACCTTGGTAGGAAAATTTCACCCTTATGAAATACCCTTCCTTCATGCATCTATGTGCAACATTGTGAAAATATTAGCATATGGTAGTTTAGTTTGGGGGACCCTCCTCATGCTCCCTTTTAGAAGGAAAATCTACTATATCAATCTTGGGAAAGGGCAAGGCTATTGCAAATGTAGTAGTCACAACAAATGATAATGGCCTCAACCACAACAAAAAGTTCACCAAGTTAGCAGAATCTTATTCTTCCATCTTGTAGAAGTTGTTGAAGGATAAGATCATAACCTTGGAGAACCCTAGACCTCTCAAGGAGCCTTACCCTGATTGGTATGATGATAACACTTTCTATCAATACCATCAAGTCAACAAACATGATATTGAATGTTGTATGCACTTGCATCACAAGATACAGGACCGCATGAAGGATGGTACTATTCATCTCAATGGGAGTAAATAGAATGCAGAAAAAACCATGGTGAAAGAAAATAGTGAGTTGCAAATATACATGGACCCATTTTTGACCCATTCTATTAACTTAATTATTGATCCCTCTAATTCCACCAGTCAGCCCAAGGCGTACATTAACATGGTTACGATTACTCCTTCCCCTCAGCTTGCAATTAGTTCACCAGATGTGACATTCACATCATAGGATTTTCCCTTGAAAAATAAGCCCTCTCCCCTCTACATTCCCACTCATCTCAATGGGAACATTGTGACAAGGGTCCTAGTCGACCCTGCAAGTCAAATGAATGTCATTATCAAGGAGAGGTTGTGGCTAACTTCTTTACAAAGGGAGGAGTATGAAGAAACAAAATCTACCATCTGTATGCATGATGGCCTCTCTCTCAAGCCATATGGCTCAATAGCTCTTTCCATCCTAGCTGGACCTAGGACCGTGAACACAACCTTTAATGTTTTTCTAGAATCAGATTTGTTCAAAGTGAAGTTAGGCATACCTTGGCTAGGTTCCATGAACGAAATTGCTTCTTTCATTCATAAATACTTGAAATTATCCCGCGAGGGAGTTGTGCATGACACTAGATACCAGTCATTGGTATCTCATGGGGGCTACTCATTGGATCATTTTTGGCCTACCTTGGTTGGTCCACTTCCCCCAAGAATGGATCTACTTTACAAGAATTATGTGAAGTATAAGACCGGGGGCAAGGGACATCCAAACTTGACCCTTCTGGTAGTGCAACAGTAAGCTGCCTCCTCTTCTCAAAAGGGAAAGGAGAAGTTTGTCCATCCTCAGGGTGCTTCTTCTACTCCTCTTTTTGAGGAAGAGTTTTGGATGAATACTCCCAATTTTTACCTAAGGATTTCAATGATACCGGCTTGGTGCAAACCCAAGATTCAGATATCTAATCTTCCCACTACACCTCCTGGACCTTGGACCTACCTATATGGTAGAAGGAAGGGTCCTTAAGGAGAATCCTCTATTTCTTATCCTCCACGACCTCCCACCACTCCTACCCCTAAAGCAATAAATGGGAAGAGGCCCATCGTCGAGGTGCTAGAATTGACTCCCCCCATTGTTTCTCAACCTCTCCCTCTTGCTTCCATTCAGGAGTATATCCCTCCACCAAAAATAGTTGTGATGGAAACTCCTATGGCTGAGCAAGATCCTTCTATCCCTTCACAGCTCCCAACCTCTAGCTCAAAGAGTCATAGAAACTGTCTTGCACGTGAGAAAAATCATTGGCGAAAGGCTCTAGCAGTTGAGTAGGTCACTTTACAAAATAAGGAAGAGGATTCGATTGCCCCTGTCTCAAAGCCTCCTGGTGTGTCCTCCTCTCCTCTCCTTTACTTCCATTTAGTCAAGTTCAATCTCACTTCCAGCTTCCACTATGGATGTGAGTGCGCCTGACCCCAAAAAGGTGCAGGTGTTTATCACTCCCTCGGTTGAGCTACCCTTTTTGATGTCCCTTTCAGACATCCCAACATTCCCTAAAGCCATGGACATGTTGAATACCTTGGTTGTGTCTACCACGGTTTTCTTCTCCTCCTCCTCTACACCTATTTCCTCATCTATGGGGAGTTCACATCCCCCGATGAAGTAGAAGGTGGAGGTTGGCCCTTCCAACAATGGAGGGCATAAGAGGATCCCACCTTCTCCAAAGGGTGGTCCTACACTAGCTTGTTCTATTTTGGTGACTGAACAAATCTCGGCTTCCCCTGAGTTTATCACCACTATCGAATTGCTCGGTGAGCCAAGCGGTGAATCTTGGGCACAGTCCTCTCCATCCATTGAGGTACAACATGGCACTCCTATGAAGTGCATGTTCAACTCTCTAGAAGAAGTTTCAACCTTGTCAGCGATCTTCACAAAATTGTTGACCATAACTCCACAAGAGCCGAGTGGAGAAGACCTTATGGGGCCTTCTTCCTTAGCCCTTATTGTGGGAGGTTCAGAAGCACCTCCCCTTAATATTCCACCACTACAAGCTCATCCTCCTTCCCCTTACAATGATCTAGATTGGGAAGAAGATGACCCCTTGGTCGATGAGAGCTAGAGGGAGGCCCTTTCTTTATCTTTAGATTAGATGTGTGTGTGTGTTGTGATGTGTTCCCTCGTACTCATGTTATGTGTTCCTGGATGACCCTTATCAACCTTGTTGGTGCTTGGATACAAGAGTGATTTTGTGTCGTAAACCTTTTTCTATTTGTATCATCATTCTTCCTCTATTATGTGTTTTGAATTTTGAAAAATTTGGGATGATGCAAAGTGTTGGGGGAATTTAGGCTTCCCTTCCATTTTGACCCAAAAAATATTTTTATTTTTTCTTCCATGCATTCTTCCTAATCTAGTGGGGATTGATGATCTTTCACCTTGCATCGTGATTACCTATTATTTACATAAGCATGAGTAGATCTGACCCCACGAAACTAGATCCCCATGTGTCCCTTTTTCGTGATTGTTTCTCTTTTGCTATGTTATCTTTATTTCTTCTTTGCTTGAGTTGTCCCTCTCATGTGTGAAAATTCCATTTCTATGATACTTTGATTTTCAAAAAATTCATTTGTTTCCAATGAATCTTTTCTTGAAATTCCTTGCGAACTTTTTTCAAAAATTGCATTCTCAACTTGGACCCCTAACAGAATGTGTTTCCTTCATCATGGGTTCACAAAGAAAGAAACTTGAGAACTTTCCTATAAGGTGGGAGTATCTTTTTCCTATGAGAGAAGCCTCGACCTTCCCCTCGTGAGGGGGAATTTTCTTCCTTTTGAATTCCTTGATGAAGTGAACATCTTTTGAAAGGACTCCTTGATGATGAATTGATTTGAGAAAAAAATGTCTCTTTTACACTTTCAAACATCGTGTCCCTTGAGTGGACCCCTCTTCTTTTGAAGGGTTCCTAAGGGACCCCTTTGAAAGCCTTCTAACTTGTTGATGGTCTGTGTGAATGTCCACTTATTTACCTACGTGGCTACTTTATTTTCTAACATGTTTCATCTACGGATCAACATGTCACTTTGTCGGTGCACCTATAAAGTCACTTTCCAATCCAACTCTCTTGAGTCCCCTTCTCTGGGTTTCCCTCATGACAGATAACTTGGGGGATTTCTCCTTGTAGGTCTATGGGCCCTATAAGGAACTTACTTCTGTGGGATTCCTTCATGAGAGAGAACTTGGGGGTTACCTTCTTGTAGGTTTGTGGGCCTGTGGGACACTTTCATCATGCGATATTTGTCCATCATTGGTCCAAGGGCCTTCGGTGTACTTTTCTCAACTTCATAGTTTTGCGGGGCTATGGAGTCCTTTTATTTGAAATTCCTCAAGGAGAGTTCCTATGGAGTCCATTTCTTACCCTGCACTTTTGAGTTCGCTAGATCATGGTCTGCTTCCTTAATATTTCAAGTATACATTTCTAACCCTACTAACTCTTCAATCTACGTTTTCAAGCACTCATTAGTATTCATGGTCACTAAAGTGGGGGAAAATGTATACATGTGAATTTGCACCCCTTAAGCAAATTCCCCTTTCATACACCCTCACCTTAGAAAATCAAATCTAAAGGCCAAATTCCACATCACCCTCCTACCTTCCATCCACTTGGCATCTATCATGTGCATCAATGAGAGAATATTTTTTAGGGATACATGCACAATGAGCAGATGTCCACATGGCACATTGTCATCCTTGATGAATTCCTGCATCTGAAGTTGGAAGAGGCATTACACACTTGATTAGTGTTGAATTGTAACATCCCTCTTTGACCAACCGACCCGAAATTGGTAGATTCTTCCTCATTCTTCCTTCAAATTCATCCATTCTCAATTCATTGGAACCTCTAGCAATCTTCTTGGAGTTCTAGCAATTTATCTTCACTCTTTCACTCTCAAGCAGCATTCTAGCATTATGCTTTTGAGCATTGCAGCAGCAGCACTCCATCAACTCTACATTGCAAGTGCGAGGCCATTACAAACATTGCAAGCCTGGAGTCTTACGAGACCTCCCTTCACCATAGTTGCGGTAGTGGTGACTTTACCAAGTTCATAGCTTTCTTTCTCCTCCATTGGCTAGTGATCTTTTGGTTGGAGGTATGCTTCACTCCTCTCCTTTGTGATTTGATTAAGTAGCATAATATTGTTTTTAGTGTTCTTCTCTATTTCTTCTTTCTTTTATTGCATATTCTACTCTATTGCATTCTAGTTGTCCATGGAGGTTAAAACACCAAAATGAGGGTCTAACTGAAGCAAGCCCCTATATATCCCCCAATAATTTTCCCTCTTGCTTGTGTGTAGGTGAACATACATGTGGAGCTAGTTGGCGAACTAGTGCTTTTGTGAGATTATCTCCATCACCCTAGCTCTCATTTATTTTCTTTATCACATTCATCTTTACTTTCTACATTTCCTCATTCTATTTTTTCCACCTAAACCAACTAGCTAGGATTTTAGTATGTTTTTAGGTAGTCTTTATTGTACTCCCTATTTTCTAGCTGCATAGACACCAACACACCATGTTTTCATCGTAGAACTACACTATTGTTCTTGGACAAAGAGTTGTCTAAGGTGCAATATTGACTCTGAAAACCAGCTCGCCTAGCCTAAACCTGAAACTCAGGTTTGAAGTGTGATAGAAGTACTACATAGTTCTCTTCATTCTCTATCCCTTTCCTTTAGAGTGAGGTATGTTTGGACAGCCCTCCACTCTCAACTCTCCATGACCTGGAGCCTTGACGTGGTTAGTCCCCCTCTCTTATAGAAACATCAACACCAAGGTCACCAAAACATGAATATACCACCAACCTTCAAAGATCAGGATTCAAACATGACTAATTATGGAGTAAA
The DNA here is from genome assembly GCA_007258455.2 of Sequoia sempervirens. Classification (NCBI taxonomy): domain Eukaryota; kingdom Viridiplantae; phylum Streptophyta; class Pinopsida; order Cupressales; family Cupressaceae; genus Sequoia; species Sequoia sempervirens. The sequence goes on along the minus strand of VDFB02047397.1, from coordinate 77,855,139 downwards.
TGTACCTCCAAAAAACTTGAGCTTGAATGATCCTAACAATCAACAACATCAACAAGCACCAACCTTCAATACCCAAGGTACAAACTTGAAAAATCAATAATATCAATAAAACTTGAGCTTTAATGGGGTCAACAATCAACAATATCAACATCCACCACCACAACATCAAAATCAATCACAAAATCAACCACCTCAATATCAACAATCTCATCATATCCAATATCAACAACAACAACCAAATCCATCACCACAAAATTAATATCAACCAAATCACCAATATCACCAACAACATCCATAACAAGAAGGTCAATAATTTCATCAATAATATCAATATCAAACATCTCCTCAAAACCATAACATTCACCAACAAAACATACATCTGCAATATCAACAACAACAAGGTCATATGGCATTCACTTTACAAAATGATCAATATCAACAACACATTCCATCACCATAATAAGTTCTTGCATATCAACAAACACGACAATTACAATAGTTACAAGTGCAAAGACAACTACAAGCACAACAACAAGTCTTTGTACAACAAAATTTGCAACCAAAATCTCAAAATGTGAATCAAAATCAATACGGCTAATAAAATTCTTTCACACCACCATTCAACAATTAAAACAATCCTCCATATGATCAATACAACACAAACGTACCATCTCCACAATATAACACATATGATTCACCACCAAGAATGGGTCCCTTGGACATATCAACTCAAATACAAACTTTAACTCAAAAGATCCAAGATATTCAAGCAGGAGAGACAAAAAAATCGTATACAAAACAAGATCTATGTCCCTACCCATTTGATAGAAGTATCATGATGGTTCCCTTCCCTTTGAAGTTTGAAATTCCAAAGTTTGATAAATACAAGAGACATGGTAATCCAAAAGAACATATAAGAGAATTCTATGTAGTATGCATGGAAGCATCTTACAACAACAAATACATCATGAGACTCTTTCCATGAAGCTTAGGTGGACAAGCAATAGAATGGTTTTCTCACTTACCTCCAAGGATTAGAACCTTCCAAGAAATAATTGATCAATTTCTAGAACATTTATCATACAATATTGACATAGAGGCCACCTTGGAAGAACTCTATATGTTAAAAAAAAATCAGGGAGAAGCCTTTGCACCTTTCTTGCAACAATGGAAACATAAGGCTAGTAAATGCAAGTGACCTATTCCTGAGAAACAACAATTTGAGATTCTCACAGGAAACTTAAACATGGATCTTGCTTTCCAATCAAGGATGCAATGTGTATTGACTTTTAATAAACTCATATCTAAAGGACTCGATATTGAAAGAGCTCTCATAGAAAAAGCAGCTATATAAATCTACAAGGACAAACACCCATCATCTAGTTTCAATGACAAACATCACATATGGGCCAAGAATAAGAACGTTACTATTTATGGGGTTGTAGATGCAAAGGTTGTCATCAATTCACCTTCCAAAACAAACACATAAAAAGGAGGTACACAACATGTAAATAATGATAATGTTAACAATCAAAAAGGATAACAACCAAGAAAAAAAAAATTCCCACCAAGACAAAAATACACTCCCTTGGGGGAGCCCATCAAAATAGTCTTGAACAAGATGGTCCAAGCAAACACCTTAAAAATTCCAAAATGCAGGGAATATGGAGAGCCACAAGTTAAACTCACATGGTATAAAGACTATTGCAACTATCATTGTACAATGGGACATAAAACATCTAATTGTATGAAATTTAAAAATGTCATACAAGACCTCATAGACAATGGTGAGGTGAATGTTGATCAACAACTTGAAAGTTCTAGAAATAAATATCTATGTAGATATAAGAATCCAATGCCTGGCCATGGGAAAGGAAATGATGGTGGAAAAGGAAAAGTGTACAATCAAGTTAACTATACCTATGATAATGTCGTAGATAGCATACATTTATATGATCCACATGTCTCTATTATCACAATTCAAGGTCAAAATCTTAAGTGTGGAGTCAGCACACGACGAGGGAAAGTTACCATACAAGGAGCCCCTCTACCATCCAAAGGACCAACAAGAGACAATTACAATTATTATATATTACTTGATTAACTTAAAAATACCCCTGGCCAAATCTCTATTTTGTAACTATTGAATATTTTGCCTGCTCATACGAAAGTTTTAGAGAAAGCCCTTTTATCATCAAAAATTCCTACTAACATTGATACTAACCAATTTCAAGCTATGGTAGGGCATATTTCATCTACACATTGATTACTCTTCACACAAAATGATCTTCCATCCCAAACATTTCATAACCCTGCACTTCATCTTGAAGTATACGTCCACAAAAATAAGGTTGAGAGAGTATTGATAGATGGAAGTGTAGTCTTAAATATTTGTACCCTCCAATTGATAAAATAGTTGGGCTATTTAGAGGATGTGATCAAAAAGACAAAAGGAGCCGCAATCCATGCTTATGATGATAATGAATAGATTTTACAAGGAACAATCAAGATACCAATACGAGTGGGACCCACTATTGTAGAGACCACATGTCAAGTATTAGATCTTGAATTACCTTATAATACTCATTGGTCATCCATGGATTCATTCCATGAAGGTTGTAGCTTCAATGTACCATCAATGTATCAAGTTTCCCTATGATGATAAATAAATCACAATTCGTGGAGATCCAAAACCATTTTATTACTATAAAATCATGGAGGAGAAGTAATACAAGGTGGCCCAAGTTCCTAAAAATGATGAAGTCCCAATACCTTCCTCCTATTTTCATAGTTCAACATTGGCATATTTGCATCTGGTATAAAGCATACTCTTTCTATAGTCAAGGCAAAGATCATAGAACTAGGTTGTGGTGAATATGACTTGGAGGATTCTTTCTTTGTGGGGAAATTACCATTAATTCCCAAAACATATGGTCAATCGCAACACATTGAAAAAGTATCCAAAAAATTTAAAAACACCACATTTGAAAAGGGAGATTTACACAAAGAGATCATAGGAGAAGAGAACATATCTAAATGGATTTATCAAGATGAAAAAGACAAGAAAGAAGAGCTTTCACTTTCGATGGATACAAGTAGAAAAGCATTTCAATTAATGAAAAGAATAGGCTATACAGGCATTGGATGCCTTGGCGTGAAACAACAAGGAATGCAGTAACCAATAGTCCCTAAGAAACAAGTAAATAATCTTGGCCTTGGTTATACCTAAGGAAAAAATGTGGTCCCTCTCATCACAAATACCTTGACTAGGGAGGATAAGGCTTCTTCCTAGTTAAGCACCTCCCAATACAAGAACATTAATGACTTAACCTTTTGCATCACATACCTCTTTGAGCATGCCTCTATATTCATGATCACTGCAACCTTCTCCTCCCCAACCCAAGACAATGATCTTACATTTATATATCCATAGCTTATCGATTAGGATCAAAAAAATGCACCAATTTTGGATTCATTCAAAAATGATGAGGCAATTTCTGAGTTTATGGACATTCGAGATCATATTCTATTTGGAGATCATAAATTTGGTTTTGACATAGATCCAAGAAAACAAGCCTATTTTGGGGATACTATTAAATCTTTCAATTGTAAAATAGAAAATTCAAAAATCATTACAAAATCACCAAGTGAAAACTACCATGTGGCACTTTCTTATTCTAAAAAAGTAAAATAAAGGATACCTCCAATGGTGAAAACCTCTTTGAGGAACCTATGGATGAAGGACTCAATCTCCCCAACATAGAGCAAGAAAAATCAGCAGTCCTGGTAGAGAAATCATAGCCCATCAATGTGGAAACAAAGGAAGCACCCCAAGTCACTTTCTATGTTAATTCATTAGATGGTGAGGAGCATAATAATTTATCAACTTTCCTTAGGGAAAGAAATATTTTCTTTGCATTGTTGTATGTGGATATGCTTGGTCTTGACACATCATTAGTGGTTCACCATCTCACAATTTTCCCAAATGCAAAATCGATAAAGTAGAAATGAAGGAAATTGCATTGTTGGTCAAAGTGGAGCTACAAAAGTTGTTGGATGTAGGTTTTATCAAACCTACTGATTATCTAGAGTGGGTTTCCAATCTTGTTCTAGTTTCAAAACCCATTGGGGCATATGTATTTGCATGAATTTTAGAGATCTAAACAAAGCTTGTCAATTCTCCTTTCCCAACAAAGATATCATAGTGTACCTAATAGCTAGACATGAAATTCTCTCACTCATGGACAGGTTCTTTGGGTACAACCAGATTATGATTACTAAGGAATACCAACACAAAACAACTCTTACTTGTCAATCGGGAACATATTGTTGGAATGTGATGCCTTTTGGTTTAAAGAACATTGGTGAAACATATCAAATGGAAATGAACTTAATTATTCATGGCATGTTCCACAAAATCCTTGAAGACTATGTGGATGATATCTTGGAAAAATTAGTAATGAGAAAAGGACACATAGAAGTGCTAACTGAAATCTTTGATAGGCTGGAAAAATATTAGGTGACACTTAATCCAAAAAAATGTGTCTTTGGATTCACCACAAGGTAAAATTTTGGGGTACAACATATCTCAAAGGGTAATTGAGGTGGACCCTACCAAAGTCAATGAAATAATGGAAATGGAACCACTGAAGAAATTTAAACATATTAGAAGTCTTCAGGGGAAGCTCTAGTCAATTAGAAGATTCATTGCGCAACTGGAAAATAAATTCCAACCTTTTACCCATCTCCTCCACAAGGGTGTGGCATACAAATGGGATGATCATTGTAAGCATGCATTTCAATAGCTAAAGGACTACTTGGCATCACCACTAATATTAATTCCAACAATTGTTGGTAAACCTTTAATCTTGTACATATCGGCAACCTCAATAGCATGGGAGCTCTTTTGGCGCAGCATGATGAAACATGAAATGAAATAGCTATATACTACATTAGTAGAACTTTGGTAGGATTTGAGCTTAATTACACACCAATAGAAAAATTATGTATAGTAGTTGTCTCTGCATCTCAAAAGTTGAGACACTACTTGCTTAGTCATGAAGTTAAGCTCATTTCTAAGATTGATCTGTCGAAGTACCTACTATCCAAAGCTACACTCACAAGTCGTTTGGAAAAATGGGTCATGGTTCTTAGTGAGTTTGACATTAAATATGTTGATCGTAAGGAAATCAAATGAAAATTCATCCTCTATCAACTAGCTGAAGCACCATTATGTGTGGATCATCCCCTAATATTAGAGTTTCCAAATGAGGTAATTTTTACCGTAGTGTCAAAAAACCAATAGAAATTATATTTTTGATGGATCGCATATGCAACATGGATTTGGAGTGGGTATACTATTCATCACCCCACAATGTGATTGTATACCTAAGTCTTATAGATTGGCATTCCCTTTCACAAACAATATAGTATAGTATGAAGCCTTAATCACAAGGTTGAGAACTACTATCTAATGGCAGATTCAAGAGCTACAAGTTCTTGGGGATTCTAAATTAATAGTAAGGAAAGTCAACAATGACTATCAAACCAAAGAAGATAAATTTATTCCTTATAAAAATATGGTGGACAGATTCAAGGAGTATTTCATTGATATAACCTTTGAAAAAATTCTAAGGGTTAATGTGTGTGTGTAAAATGTGTAGAGTGAGTTATTCTAATGTCAACACAAACCTTAATGAGATAGTTTACATTCAAAGTTTGAAACAAGTAAAACTAATCTATTCGTAATAAAATCAAACCTTTCAAATAAGTATCATTGCTCTCTATTTCTAGGGATTTATTAAACCATTTGGCCCTCAGATTTCTATGGGCACAAATTTTGTTAAAATGACTATCTAGAAAATGAGATTTGATGCTTAATATGAAATCTAAGATGATTTCTATGTGCAAATGTGTTGTGGAAGGATTAGTGGTATGCAAATGTGTGTTGGAATGATTAGTGGTATGCTTCTAAATGAAATGAAACAATGGAAAGGATAATGGATGCAACGATAAACAAAGGATGATGTTGATGATAGATGAGCAAGTGGAGATGAGTGAGATGATATGAAACTATAGTGAGCTATCCATGATTATGCATATGCTCAAACGCAACAAAAGAGCAAACTAACCTAAAATGTAACTATGATGCAATGGAGATGATAAAATGTAACTATGAAGCAATTAATTAATCTAAGATGAGAATGCAAAATAACACATAATATGAAAGCTAAGTATAAGACTCCATGAAAGCTCCAAGCTCCTACGAAAAACCTGCATGGTAACAATACTCAAAGTGTGGATGAAAAATGGCATTATAACACTATTCCAATTTGTACTTCAAAATAGCATTATTACATTACTCAAAAGGTGGATGATAAATGCAAAGGATAAGGGGTGTATTTATAGAGTTTTGCAAGCATTTTGTGAGGTGGCACCTATCAATGGTTCAGATTCAAAGGAGACAAGATAGACGGTGGAGATGAAAGGAATTAGGATGTTGTCCCCTTGACCAAGGGCAACATGCCATGTGTGTGAAGAGAATCCCTTGACCAATTGGAAGCATACCAAATGTATGAGATTCCAAGTGTGTGAAACAAAGACCCATGTGCTCCAAGTTTGTTGGAAGTGTGGGGGAATAAAGCCATGTGCTTTTTCTTATTGGTGGAAGTGTGTGAGAATAATTCCAATTAATAATTAGGCATATTTATTTTCATGTGACCTTTATGAGGTGGCACATAAAAAGTTGTAGAAATGTGCTCTAGTTCTTAATCAGGATTAGGGAAGATTAATCAAATAAACACGTTTAGAGAGTTTTTTTTTTGTTTCTTTAATTTAGAGGAATGTGAATTAGGAGAATTAAGAGGAGAGTGAAAAATATAAATAAAGTAAGACTTTATTTATATGTAGTTGAAGTATTAATCAAATAGGTTGTATTTAATTAATTGAATGTGATGACCATTTTCAGGTGTATACATTTTTTCCCTCTTTGAAGTGATGTGTTTACACATTACTTCAAAGAAGATTTTTATTTTGATGCACAGATGATGCGAGATTTGGATGCCCCAGATGATGTAGGATTTTGATGCCCCAGACTTTTGAATTTAAGGTATTGACAGATATATGCCCCCTCGAGAGACAAATCGATGAATGTAAGAATGTAAAAAGGAAGTGTTGAATGATGTGATAAGTGTCGCGATGCCGCAATGATGATCCAATGTCGACTCGGTGAAGGTTTGATGTCAAAGATGATTTATCTCTCGAAATGGAGTTGCAAGCTCTTTCTTTGAATAGTGGTAATTAAATACCCCTCCTTTTTGGTAAAAATGTGAAATAAATCCAACCCTAATTCCCTCCATTTTACCCTTAAAAGGTAAAAAGGGGTAAAATGGGATCATTTGCACATTTTGAGTTTGGAGAAGTTGAAGATTGGAGAGCTTAGAGAGAGATGGTGATCCCATACCACAAGCATCATTTTGAGTGTCTTCACCAACTTGATCAGCCTGCTACCTCTGGACCTATGGTACGCTTTACGAGAAACCTCTTTGTTAGTCACTTTTTTTCCTTTTAATGGTATTTTAAATGTCATAGATGGATGTTGTACCTTATGGGATGTCATTTATGCACTTTTAGGTGATGTTTTTTGTCATTTTTGAGTGTTTTTGAGCATTTTTAAGAGTTTTGGCACCTTTGGGGTCCCAAATGGCATCTCTTGCAAGCTTGAAATTCAAGTTTTCATGTGTTTTAAGAGTTTTGACACCTTGGGGTCCCAAATGGTGCCTCTTGCAAGGTTGAAATTGGTGTTTTTGAGCCTTTTGAGAGTTTTGGAACCTTTGGGGTCCTAAGTGGCACCTCTTGCAAGGGTCAAAATGCATGTTTTTGGGTGGTTTTAGAGTTTTGGCTCCTTTGGGGTCCCAAGTGGTGCCTCTTGTAAGTTTGAAAATGCATGTTTTGTGGTCCAACACTATTTTGGCAGCATTGGTGTCCCAATTGGCACCTCTTGTAAGGATTGAAAACCTTGTTTTGAGTTGCATACTCTGTTTTGGTGCCTTTGGGGTCCCAAATGGTGCCTCTTGTTTCCTTAGAAAGTTTCCCTCTTTGTTGATTTGAGGTGGTCTAGCTTGTCATTTGACCCATTTTATGGGGTGTGATTGCGGAAATCCTTCGGAGTGATGTTTGCAAGATGTCCTTAAAGTCTAGGAGTCATTGGTTTGTCACGTTTTGGATTGATTTTAATCAGATTGTGGTATGTGCAGTGTTCAATTAATGTTTTGCATGATGATTTGATCTCATGATAGGCGAGAATCAAATGATAGAACTAGTGTTGTATTATCCTTGTGATAGGAGAGGAATGATAATAGGATAGATAGTGTATCATCCTCATGATAGGTGAGGAATGATGGTAGGATTGATAGCAGATCATCCTCATGATAAGCGAGGAATGATAGCTTGATTGATAACAGATCATCCTCATGATAGGCAAGGAACGATGAGTTTGAATGATAGCAGATCGCCCTCATGATAGGCAAGGAACAATAATAGGATTGATAGAATATCATCCTCATGATAGGCGAGGAACAATGGTAGAATTGATAACAGATCGTCCTCATGATAGGCGAGGAATGATAGCTTGATTGATAACAGATCATCCTCATGATAGGCGAGGAATGATAATAGGATTGATAGCATATCATCCTCATGATAGATAAGGAATGATAGTAAGATTGATAGCAGATCATCCTCATGATAGGTGAGGAATGATAGTTTGATTGAATGAGATGTTGATTTCTCCAATATGGTAGCACATTAGAGTGATCGACAGATAATCTTGATTGAACATGACATTGATTGATTGATTTGTGTTCATGATTAGGGAGATGGAGATGTACTCCAGTCTCGAGAGAATTTCTCAAAGACCTGGAACATGGTTTTCCATTTTTCGTCAGCTGAATTAGAGATTATCTCTCGATGTGGATTGACTTCCTTGTTAGACATTCTACAACATAGAATCAATAGAGGTTTATTGACAGCTTTGGCAGAGAGATGGCATAGTGATCATAATACATTTCATTTACCAGCTGGAGAGATGACCATGACTCCCAAGTACGTCTATCGTATTCTACGGATCCCAGTGATGGGAAAGATAGTAGTGTATGATAAGATAGAGTGGGGTGGGATAGTTGCATTATAGAGATTGGGTCGAGATGATTATGTTATGGGCCGATGGATCCCTTAGACTAAGATGATTAGCAGATATGATCCTTTGTTGTGTGTACTTTCCAGATTTATTGGTGGATTCCTTTGTCCTAATCATAGGTCAAAGGGATTTTACACTAGGTTGGGGTCGTGTACTATCACAGATGACACTTGATGGTATGAGGTATGCCTGGGGCTCATGTATGTTATCCCACTTATATTGATATTTGCACGAGGTTGTCTATTACGGGGCGACGAGTTTATCATCCGACTTCACATTATTGTAGACCTAGGCATGGGAGCATATACCATCACTCGACCCATGGGAGAGAGACATCGACCAGTAAGGAGACCTTATGTCTTCAGTTATAGTGGTCCACATGTCCAGCATAAGCTAGACAAGGTTGCTTATTGGAGGCGGGTTCTGGATGATTTAGAGATTGTCACATGGTAGTTGTACTTGGATTGTGAGCAATGGCCAAAGGATCAGCTAGAGATGCCATATATGTTATTATCCCGCTATCTAATTGGGCAGATATGTCGTGCTTAAGCATTACTTGTATCTACAATTATGTCAACAGTTTGGATGGGTTCAAGGGATGCCCCTAGGAGTTTCCCATTATGCACAGTGACGATAGGATGTGTTAGAGTGGGGCCCCTATGTATCATATGAGACAGCCTATACCGAGTATTATACCTTGACCCCTGGTTTATGGGATTATGTTTCATATATTACAGACATCGGGATGATCAAGGATTATTTAGAGTTCTTTCATATGCATCCATTTCCAAGATTTACTCATCCCAAGGAGCCAATACCGCTAGTTGATGAAGAGGGAGGAGAGGACAAGGGTGGTGATGATGGTGGACAGGGGGCTTGCAGAGGTGATGAGGGTGATGCCGAGGGTGGTTGCAGCTATGATGATGGTGCAAAGGATGGTTGTAGAGGTGATGGTGGTGGGGAGAGTGATGGTGGTGCAGTGGGTGATGATGGCAAGGCAAATGACATTCATCCATTGGATTTTGCAGTTCTGAGGCATAGGAGGAGTGTCATCGTAGCTCAAGCGGTGATTCCTAGGATTTAGATTGGGATACCCTCATAGCAGAAGTGAGCACATATAGCATCCTTATAGGCAGAGATTCAGTCATTTCAGAGCAAGATAGCACAGGCTTGAGCATAGATTGTGTCCCTTCAGGATGAGTTAGGGTAGTGTCGGGCACAAATTGATATTTTGAGGACTGATGGAGGGATGGATAGGAAGAGATACAATAGTTGTAGGCATAGATGATTATACTTACTTTAGAGAGAGATTCCTTCAAACACTGGACAGAGCAAGCAGAGGCTATTGCCGAGAGGATATAGAAAATGACACCATCTGCAAGTATAGTGGATTTATTTAGAGAGATCAGACACATTTCTCAGGTGTTGTAGTTTTATAGAGGTAAATATCATGAGTTGGTTCCTCCTGAGCGACGAGAGAGTTTTGTACAGTCTTGTTCTGGCAGATCTCATTCTCGGACTGCTAGCATGGGTTTTATGCAACCATTGCCTGGGGATAGGAGAGATCTAGGTGCAGGTCTGTCAAGTAGAGGAGGTCCCAGTTCCATGAGAACAGCAGCATCTGGTGGGAGCTCGACATAGCATTTTGTGATGTTCCCTGGACATTGTGTATACACCTTTTGTGATATTGAGGATATGTTTCCCATGATATAGTACCCTTTTGGATTTTGATGTATCTCAGCCTACTTTTTGGATATCCTTCTACATGTGGACATTATGACATTTTTGATGATATATGATATACAGCGGTGATTATGATGCATTTGATTTCCATGTTATGATATGCAATGTTGTGAATTTATTTAATTTCTATGTGATGAGAATGATTATGAAATGTGATGTATTTGTGATCATGATTTATGCAATGTAATGAGATTATTATGATGTGTAATGCAACGTGATTTGATTTATTATGATGTGTAATGCAAATGATGTAATTTATTATGATTATAGGATGTATTTGATTTTCATGATATAATGATGATTCTAATGTTATGATATGCTATGGATGTAATGATGATTTTTATAATGATGAATGATGTAATGCAAATGATTATACAGATGCATGACTTCAAATGTCCAGGGCCTTAAGCTTAAATAAGTGAGTCTTTCCAACTTCCAAAAGTTGTGGGAAGACTATAGTAGATTGATCTTTTAAGCTTCATAACTTTGACATATTTCCCCACTTTCTTGAAAATCTGAAGAGACTCACTTATTCAGGCGTAGTGAATGACATGATTGTGATGTTGGAAATAATATGTAATGTATGTCCTTTATTATTTTCTTTTGTATTTTTTGATGCAAATATCATGATGGAATGTATGGATGTAAATGAAATGAGAATGGTTTCTAATATATGAAAATGATGATGCAACTGATGTAAAACTAAATGAGAATGATTTTTTTTTGGTTAATTTCCATTGTACTCAATCCATTAATAATAGAGATGAAACCATTGTGAAATTGTTTCAGCAGTAAAAAACCCCATAAATACACATGCAATGCTAACATGAATGCAATCTAACTTAACTATGCAAATCTCGTTTTCAAAAGTTGTCATTTATATTAACCAATTTGTCATTCTTTTTATCATCATTGGGCCTTTAAAATGTTGAAAGTGAGTACAAGCATTGATGGCATATTTTAGACCAAGATGACCTAAGTACTACTTCCATGATGTTTTAAAATTGCAAGTTAACACAAGCATCTAAGTATAATTAAATCAAGATGACCTAAGCATCACTTGTGTAAATAGACAAGAGTTAATCTTTTTCCTATGAAAATTTGGAATGTCATCAGTGATAATTTGTAGCGCACGTCTTGTGACAACTTGCATAGTAATAATGATAAACTCACAGATAGCAAACAAAGAAAAATCATACTCCTTCCTTGCTCCTCTATTTCGATACATCATCGAGGACTCGAGAGATATGATATCAAAAATCAAAGTAGAACAATTTGAACTTTTGTGTTTAATGTGATAAACCCTTGATTCAGAAAGATCATCATCCATTTGAAGTTTGTGTTTTTAACATTGGTCCGACAACTTTCCTATTGGTTCAAGCTCAAAGTTTATTTGCCCCTAGTGAGTGCAGGATTTTGCCCCAATCTAGAGTGAGACACGACGATGGTGACCAAGACCTATCCTAGGGGCCTCGAGGGCTAATCAAAAAATTACCCTGGCCTACGTTATACAAGTAGAGACCATGTAGTTCGACTGACGACACGACCAAGATTTATAAGACAAAAATATGAACACAGCAAACACCTAGAAGATAGAACTAAAATATCTCGGGGAATAATCAAAGATAACCCTTTCCTACATTCAAATCTCAAAGACAACGTAGTTCAAATGAAGACAATGTTTTTGACTTTTTAACTTTTTTGACCTATTTTTTGGATTTTGACATGTTTTGAATGTTTTTGGGATTTATGTTTTGAATGTTTTTGGGATTTTTGATTTTCCAACCTTGAGAATGTACAAGAATCCAATCCAATGTAGGACATGCCTCTAGTATGATATGATAGGACAAACTAATTTTTAGAATGGGTCAAGTAATGCTAAGGGATACCATGATACAAACACCAGATCAAACTATGATGCGAACATGGAAGCGTGACAATTGCAGAGATAAAAGCATGATGGATGAATGATGCATAGCAAGTCATGTATCCCAAGATGGATGGATGAATGATATGATATGACTGATTGAAGGAACAAGATGCCCCACAATAGAGATAATGCAACCATGGATAAATGATAGATCAAAATGAAAGATTCATTGTAAAACATGTCACACAAGCAACATATATTTTGTCAAAAGATGATAATTGTTGATTGATTAAGATGCCAGGAATGATTGATTTCATAAGGCATGGTGATGATAAGTACTTAGGATCACCGATTTCCTCTATGTATGATAAGATTTATGATTGTTGATGATTGATTGACAAAAGATATGAGGATTGGATAATGTTTTACAGCTAGGCTCAAATATGATTTGCATGATAAGATTCAAGGTTGCAAAGGGACATGATGACATGGATTTTGATATGCTAGGAGATATGGAATGGAAGAAAGCAAGGATAATGATAATTAATGGGATGATCAAGATCAACTAGATAAGATATAGACACAAGGACCAAGTACTTTGCCCCTATTCCTCATCAAGACCAAGGACAGGAAGAAAGGATGTATCTGGTAAGAATGATGGAATATGGATAAGGTGAAGGATATGGTACAAAAGATATGGATAACACGTATAGGATAAGATACATGATGTTCAAGAAGATCCTTAACTTTTTCAAGATCAAAGGTGGAAAAGTAAGGAATGAACATAAAAGGGATAATGACCATGAATGATAAGATGGAAAAAACTTGTCCCTAAGTGTAGAGTGCAAGAGGAATATGGAGAATAGGATATGGATGATAAGGAGATGAAATAAGGACTTAAGCATCAAGTTTCACAAACAAATATCTCTCGAATACATGATCTAATAAACCATGGCAATGGGAAATTGGACTCCTAAATGTTGGCAGATTTAGGGTATGATGGGATAATGGATATGAGGTTGAAAGGTTTGTTGATGGATAGATGGAAAGGATGGCAAGATCAACATTGGCACACACCTTGAAGGGTGATGAAGTGATGGAGGAAAAATGGATTTGGAAGGTGATAGGTTTTTATATGGAAGATTGGAGGAAGCTTTTGGATTAGCAAATTTGGGTGCTGATTTAGATTTCATTGCTTCTATGAGACTTTTTGGAAGCCACATGATTTTTGACTTTGATATTTGCTTTGTGGGCCATTGTGGCCTTTGATATTTTTCCTTTCGATTTATGGGCCTTTGTGGCCTTGGAAATTTTTCTTTTTGCTTTGATGGGCCTTTATGGCCTTTTTTATTTTTCCTTTGATTTTGGATCAAATTTTCTTTTATTTTTGCATCCCTCTTCAAGGAGACACGTTGATCCTTTGATACATGTGAATTTTGATATGGAAGCTTTTAAAATTTTGCACCTAAATTGTTTCCAAGAGCAATAGGAGAGATGGATGGAGATGAATGGTATGGAGGTATCATGGATGAGTTGTTGGTGGTAGAATTTTGAAAGGGCATCAAGGATGTGTGCCTTTTTTGTTCTTAAGGAATATGATATGGACCTAGGATAGAGGGAAGGTTTGATGAACTAGGATGAGGACCTAGGATAGATGGAAGGTTTGGTGGATTAGGATGAGGACCTAAGATAGATGGTAGGTTTGATGGACTAGGAAACTTAGGTGTATAACCAAGGCCATGGTAATATGGGTTTTCTTGAGCAAAAAGGGGTTATAGGATACCTTGTTCATGAAGGCCTAATCCTTTTCCTTTGTAGTTCATACTTTGACACATTCATTTACCAATGGGATATGTTTTGTTTGTGAAACAAGCTGCGAGTTCATTTTGGGGAGGATATGATATGGATGAAAGGATAGGTATTGGAAGTAAACTGGAGTGGATGAAGGTGGACAATCCCAATTTGTAGGTGTGGGGTTCATGGATAGCTTGCATAGGTATGATAGGATCTTGACATGGGGATGATGGGGTACTTTGATCTTAACTTGGAAAAGGATCACGAGGTGTGGAAGATGAAGTAGCTTGCTCTTCATTAGGTGTGGAATCATCATGTGATGGTATGGAAGGAATATCTTGATCTTGAGAAGGATGAACATCCTCATGGAATGAAGGGATATTCTCAGATGGAAGCATATCTTGATCATCAAGTGATAGGACATCATTAGATAGGATGGAAGAATTATCATGCTCTTGGGATGGAATGGAATCGTGAACTGGTATGGATTCATTAGATGGGGTGGAAGGACTTGGAAAGATACTTTTCTCTTGAGATGGAAGGGAGTCATCGTGGATGAAAAGTGAGAGGAGGGGATCATCATAGAATTCTTGAGAGATTTGGTATTGGTCAAAGATTGGAAGAATTTGTGGAATTTTGGTATCATTGGATGAATTGGAAAGAATGCTTTGATCTTGACGTGCATAGGGGTATATGATAGCATGGTTTAGACTAAGAGATTGACATGAATCATTGGATGTAGAAGATATGATAGAAGAAGGTGGTTGTATGGAATCGTTGACTTGGGTGAAATAATCCTAAATTTATTTGGCTTATGGGAGATGATGCTAGATGCATGACATGGTAAGATTGTTCAATATCATTTGTGTTTGAGGACTGAGATTTGGGCTTCTCATTTAACTTTTTCAAAAATTCAAAGACATTGAATTTGGATGATGCAGTTGTTGGTGGAGAAGGTGTCATGTCCATATTTCTATCAGATGGATAGGAATAGATGTGTGGCAGCAAGTGTCTTTTTGTGGTTGTTTCCCCTTGCATATCCCAGATTTTTTGTTGAATATTTTTCCTTTGATGAGCTAAAGCATTCAATTGATTCTCATCTATTTCAGCCATGATGGTTTGGATTTCATTGTTTTGAGTTTCAATGTGTTGATTCTCAATGTTGGGAGTTTCGATATTGAGATCTTCACTACTTGGAGTTTCAATGTTTTTTGTTTCAAGGTTTGGTGTTTCAATATTGAGAGTTTCACTACTTGGGTTTCCAATGTTTTCCATTTCAAGGTTGGGTGTTCCAAGTTCCTTGTCCTTCAGTCTCCTCTTTTGTGACCTTGTTTGGATGAACATACAAGTGTTAGGGTTTAGACTAAGCTTTGATCTAATTTTGAAATAGTGACAAGGATTACAACTAAGTCAAATAGAATGACAAATTCTATTGATAAGACTAATTTTGATTTGATTGCATGACATCATTTCGTTGATAGAAGGATGACAAATCCCAAAGATGAAACTAGGTTTTCATTCAAAGATGTGATAGATAGTGATGATTTAGGCACCTTGAAATGTTTAGATCTAGGCTTAATTTGAAAAGTTCCACTTGTATAGGTCTGTTTCAACACATTTAGACTTCTAAGGAAACTAAGGAACTGTAATCAAGGGAAAATTCTAAATTATGTTAGAGGGGTTAGCACAATAACATCAAAATTCCTATGAAATAACAAAGCACAAAGGAAGTGATGTGAAGACAAAAGGGATAAAGTTACCCTAAGTCTCCACCTTCCATGATTGACCTTTGTTACACCTCCTAGCTTGCAGTAAATAAAAATGCCCTCAGATTTATGTGAGCAACTATGACTAAAGACTAAGTCCTATGCAAGTGTTGAAGGATTTGCAGAAAATAAAATGACCCTACAATGGATTAAAATGACTATGACTATAAGTGACTATGACTGTAAAAACTATAACTCTAAGTTGACAGCAAGTAGACATAGACTAGAGGTCAAGAAATCAAAAGACCAAGAGACCCCCAAATGAGATCAAAATTTCCCTTTTATGAAAACTGCAATTTTGAACGTGTGGCCAGGATGAAGAGGTGACAGGAACCCTAGGATCAATGATCAAGATTAAATGATGTTGTGCCTTAGGGTTAGGTCAAAATTAGGGCAACAGGTAGGAATGAAGGGTCAGGATTGAATTATAAAATAATTCAATCAATGGTCAAAATTAAATGAGATGTCAAAAGTCAAGAATTAATTTGGAAGATAAGGCTGGCACGGACAAAGAGGTTGCTGGAGAAATTAAATAATAAAATTTATTTACTCTAGGTGACTTAGTAAATAATTAAATAATAAAGATATTATTTAATTATGGAGGAATGTGACAAAAGAATTGTTTTGAATTAAATAATGATTTAATTCAAAACTCAAGAGAATTGACTAAATTAAATAACTCAAATTTATTTAATTTTAAAGAGAGAAAAAGCTAATGAATAATTAAATAATTAGGATAATTATTTAATTATAGTGGGAAGTGGACAAAATTAAATAAATAAGAATTTATTTAATTTTTAGAAGAAGGGGATTTAATTAGTGACGTAATTAAATAAATAAAATTTATTTAATTAATCAAGAAGACATAAATGACAAAGGGAAATTAAATAAATTATGAAATTTATTTAATTAAAGGAAGACTTAGATAATTAATGGTATTAGATAAATAAATACTATTTATTTATTAATAAGGAGGAATAAATGACATGAATTAATTAAATAATTATGAATTATTTAATCAATAGTCGAATGTGGACCAAGGACATAATTAAATAACTTAATTATGCTAGGACGAAAGTGGTAAAAATGAAGCTTGCAAGCCTAGGTCATTTTTAGGTGTCTACAGGAATGATCTTGGATTTGGAGTTTTGATTCAAGATGTGTAATAAAGGTACTCAAAACATTGGAAAAGTCTTGGATTTTGACAATAGTACATCATGTATAACTCTAAATTGTCTTTCCACGCTCTCTTGTAAAAATTGAAGGTTAACCTTTCTCTAAAGTCATAAAGCATAGACAAACATTTTTTATGTTGTTTTAGACTAAGATGTTTGATTTTTGGTTTTCTAACCTTGACCTTTCATGAAATCATCATGTAAACCACATATTTTGACTTTGTTTTTCTAAGGAATGTTGGAACACTATCGGAAGGACTAATTTTTTGAAGATGGATGGCCCTAAGTTACTGACTTGTCTACCTCAATGAACGTAGTTTTGAATCAAGGTTTCCACTTTCAATATGTAATGTTTTCAATGGTGTTTTGTTTTAGTTTCATTTTGAAGACACATCAAGCATAATATACACTCCTAGGGTTGTGTAAGATTGTATTCTTTTAAATTCCACCCGGGTTTTACCCCAACTACACTATCTTTAGTGGGTGAATTCAGAAGCTTGGCTGCATGGGCTTCCCCTTATAGTGCACTCTCTTCTCAGGCCAACTAAGCTTCCAGTCCCCATGAAACTCCCATGACTTACCGATCACCTCTACTAAAAACTGTGAGAATGTAGATGCCTAGGCAACGACCGTTGTTGCACCAAAGAATAGATAAAGGATTTTTGAAAATCTACAACAAGGGTTTTAATGTGGGAATTATGTTTGTGGGGGATAATCCATATGGTAAGAGTCCCTTCCAATCCATCTCGTCATAATTATCCTCGTGATACTTCAACTTTCCTCAAGTATCCACATTTATATCTCGTTTGGAAGTCGCTTGGCTTTAACGTGTTACTGGTTGGGTCATTCCCTTGGGTGATTACTTTTTCCCACAAGGCAGACCCTCTAGGATAAACAAAAGCAAGCAAGTATACCCATAGTTCGATCAATATTTATTTCACATGAATAAAGAGAGAACTCATGCCATATACTCCACTTACACTCACACATAAACAAGAATGGGTCTAGCTTTTTGGATCACCTAGTTAAGGGGAGAGCATATTCCTACCATTCATCACATACAAAAGACATGGTGTTCATTCGCCTTTAATTTAAGCTATGTTCCTAACTTAACCAAAAGGAAACATGATGTTCATTATCCCTTTACTTAAGCTACATTCTTATCTTAACCAAAGGAAACAAGTAAATAATGTCCAGCCCCTGCAATATGTTAGTAGTTTATGTTTTGAGTCTTTGACAGCAAATCTGGGAAAACCTGCAAATGCACAACATAGAATGTGAGTTTTTTATTTTGATGATAAACTACAAGAGGCACCAAAATAGAGACAAGAGGTGCCAGAACAGAGACAATAGGCACCAAAACTCTAAAAATAGTGCAGAATGGTCTCAAAATAGGTGAAAAGAGGTGCCAAAATAGGTGCAAGAGGCGCCAAAACTCTAAAAGTGATCCAGAATGGTCTCAGAACAAGTGAAAACAGTCCCAGAACAACTTGCAAGAGGCACCAAAACTCTAACAAGAGGCACCAAAACAGGTGCAAGAGGTGCCAAAACTCTAAAAATAGCCTAGAATGGTCTCGGAACAAGTGAAAACAGTCTCGGGACAGCTTGCAAGAGGCACCAAAACTCTCAGAACATGCTAGAATGGTCTCAAAACAGTTGAAAATGGTCTCTACACTACTTGCAAGAGGCGCCAAAACAGAGACAAGAGGTGCCAAAACTCTAAAAACAGCCTAGAAATGCCTCGAAATGGCTTAGAATTGCCTCCAAGCTAGTGCAAAATGTTCCCAAGTCATAAACCTTGAACCTACAATCATGAAACCATCAAAAAAGTTAGTAATAAGTGAGGCAAAGGCCCCATAATGGGTACCATTTTGTGTGTGTATCAAATGTGTAGAGTGAGTTATTCTTAATGAGATGGTTTAGATTCAAAGTTTGAAACAAGTAAAAATAATATATTCATAATACAATCAAACCTTTCAAATATGTATCATTTTTCTCTATTTCTAGGGATTTATTAAACCGTTTGGCCCTCAGATTTCTATGGGCACAAAGGTTGTTAAAATTACTACCTATAAAATGAGATTTGATGCTTAATATGCAAGCTAAGATGATTTCTATGTGCAAATGTGTGGTGGAAGGATTAGTGGTATGCAAATGTGTGCTAGAATGATTAGGGGTATGCTTCTAAATGAAATGAAATGATGGAAAGGATAATGGATGTAACAATAAATGAAGGATGATGTTGATGATAGATGAGCAAGTGGAGATGAGTGAGATGATATGAATCTATAGTGAGCTATCCATGATTATGCATATGCTCGAATGCAACAAAAGAGAAAACTAACCTAAAATGTAACTATGATGCAATGGAGATGATAAAATGTAACTATGAAGAAATTAATTAATCTAAGATGAGAATGCAAAATAACACATAATATGAAATCTAAGTATAAGACTCCATGAAAGCTCCAAGCTCCTACAAAAAACCTGCATGGTAACAATGCTCAAAGTGTGGATGAAAAATGTCATTATAACACTATTCCAATTTGTATTTCAAAATAGCATTATTACATTACTCAAAAGGTGGATGATAAATGCAAAGGATAAGGGGTGTATTTATAGAGTTTTGCAAGCATTTTGTGAGGTGGCACCTATCAATGGTTCAGATTCAAAGGAGACAAGATAGACGATGGAGATGAAAGGAATTAGGATGTTGTCCCCTTGACCAAGGGCAACATGCCATGTGTGTGAAGAGAATCCCTTGACCAATTGGAAGCATGCCAAATGTATGAGATTCCAAGTGTGTGAAACAAAGACCCATGTGCTCCAAGTTTGTTGGAAGTGTGGGGGAATAAAGCCATGTGCTTTTTCTTATTGGTGGAAGTGTGTGAGAATAATTCCAATTAATAATTAGGCATATTTATTTTCATGTGACCTTTATGAGGTGGCACATAAAAAGTTGTAGAAATGTGCTCTAATTCTTAATCAGGATTAGGGAAGATTAATCAAATAAACACATTTAGAGAGTTTTTTTTTGTTTATTTAATTTAGAGGATTGTGAATTAGGAGAATTAAGAGGAGAGTGAACAATATAAATAAAGTAATACTTTATTTATATGTAGTTGAAGTATTAATCAAATAGGTTGTATTTAATTAATTGAATGCAATGACCATTTTCAGGTGTATATAGTTAATAATAGGGGAATAGATGTTATGGATACCATTAGTTCATTACTAGATATGCCTCAAAATAGCCTAAAATGTGAGTTCCTCATCGACTAGCTTCTTGTACTGGCTTTTGATGTTCCAGAATCAAAATTTGTGTGTGGTGCTTTTGGTCTTGGCTTACCTTGACCTATCATGAAATATTCACTTGCCTCCATAACGAAAGCTTTCCCTCCAACCTCACCCACAACCTACATAAAACCTTCATCCAAAGAGCTTCACACTTCGCCTTTATTGGTGAAACTTTATATTGTAGGAGTACCTTATTGTGATTCCTTAACCAAGAAGAAGCCTATATTACCTTGAAAGAGTTGTACAAAGGCATTTATGGGTCACATTTGAGTGGTGTTACCTTGGCTAATAAGTTATTAAGGATGGGATACTGCTAGCTGACTATGGAGCAAGAGTCCATCTAGTTTGCAAAGAAGTGTTTGTAGTGTCAACAACATGGAGACCCCATCCATTCTCCAGCTCAGGAGCTTCAACCAATCACAACTCCATGGCCATTTTCACAATGGGGCTCAACCTCATAAGGTAGATTACCTCTACCTCCTCAAATGGGCATAAATTTATAATAATTGTCATTGAGTACTTTACAAAGTGGACCAAGGAAATCCCTATGACTTACATATACTGGGAAGCAGATATCAAAATTCATCCTTAACTACATTATTTATCATTATGCTGTTCCACAAGCCATTATCGCAAATAACGAAACACCCTTGAAGAACCAAGATGTGAAAGAGTTATATAATCAACTTAATATCAAACACAATTTCTCAACCCCTTATTACCCACAACGAAACAGCCAAGCGGAGGCTTCTAACTATAATGGCATGAATTGGCACCCTAGGAAAATTCTCCATTTAATTTCCCCTACCTTAGAAAATATAAACTCAATGATGTAAAATCCACTGCCGCCACCTTGTCCCTTCCACCTAGTTGTGTCATTTCTTGTCACTGGAGGAATTTTTATCAAGAACATGCACATGTCACATGAACATTTGTCTATTTTATTGTTATCATAACAAGATTCCTACCCCTGGGATCTATAGAAACATTAATTTTTCCAATGGTTGTGAAGAGTAACATGTCACATGAACATTTATGTTTTTTTTGTTATCGTAACAAGATTCCTACCCCTGGGATCTATAGAAACATTAATTTTTCCAATGGTTGTTCCCTATTGCCCTTGACCGGCAATATTCGACCCCCTACCTCCATTTTTTTCATTTAAAATTGATCCATTGAAGCTTCTCCACTCTCTAGCTTCATTCTTGAATTCTCTCTCTCACTCTAACACTTCATTCTTCATTCTTGTCTCTATACCAATGTTGTTCTTGTTGCAAGCTCCTCATTTGGCTCCAACAACATACTCTCATTGTAACACCACTCTCCTTGCAAGATCATCAAGCTTCAACTTCTCTACATGGTGGTGTCACTCTATTCCTTCTTCTATTGGCCTTGAGAACTTGTAGTTGGGAAGGTATCTTTGTATCTTTCAATTCAATTGCATCATCATGCTTATTGGAGAGCATTTCAGTTGTCTTTTCTTTCTATCTAGTTGTAATATTTCCTTTATGCTTTCTTTATTGATTTTTATATCTTGTGGCATCTTGGTTGTTTATGGATGTGGGAACACCACAATGAGGGTTTGACTAAGGTAGACCTCAAAAATAGCACAACATTTTTCTCATTTTCATGTGTGTAGGAACATTCGTGTGGAACTGATTGAAGAATGGGAAGAACGATACCTCTTTTCTATCATCTCTTTGTCATTTCTAGAATTTTTCATTCCAAGTACTCCTTTCAAGTACTTTGATTTCTACTTTTTTAATACTTTTTGTCAAATATTAAAACATAACCAATCAAATCTAGTTAGTAGGCTCGCATCACTTTCTATTTTCTTTATGGACTCCTATCCATACAGGATTCCAATGCATCCCTGAGACACCAACATGTTGGGTTGGAGTCTGAGATCTATGATGCCTTCCTCACACAGTGAGTTCAAGAAATTTTCATTGTTGTCCTTAGACAGTGTACTCTCGTTGCAACACCACTCTCCTTGTAGGATCATCAAGCTTCAACTTCTCTATGTGGTGGTGTCACTCAATTCCATCTACTATTGGCCTTGAGAGCTCGTAGTTGGGAAGGTATCTTTGTATCTTTCTATTTGGTTGCATCATCATGCTTATTGGAGAGCATTTTAGTGGTATTTTCTTTCTATCTAGTTGTATTATTTCCTTTCTACTTTCTTTATCTATTTCCATATCTTATGGCATATTGGCTATCTATGGAGGTGGGATCACCAAAATGGGGGTCTGACTAAGGCAGACCTCAAACACAACCCAAAAATTTTCTCATTTTGAGTGTGTAGTCATGTTCATGTAGAGATAATTGAAGAATCAAGTTGTGGGAAGTATGGTACCTCCTTTCTATCCTCTCTTTTTTATTTCTAAAATAGTTCATTCCAAGTATTCCTTTCAAGTACTTTGCTTTTTGAATTTTTAGTACTTTCTATCAAATAGAAAAATATAACCAATCAAATAGTTAGTAGGCTTGCATCATTTTCTATTTTCTTTCTGGACCCTTGTCTATATAGGATGCTAGCGCACCATGCTGGAGTCTAAGATCTGCACTACCATCCTTAGACAGTGAGTTGTTTGGGTAGAAAACTGAAACTTTTGTAGCCAGCTCTTCTAGTTTTTGTAAACACCTAGTTTGGTAGAAGGAAAGTGGTGCATTTCTTGCCCTTCATTTTCAACCTCAGTCTTTCATCCTCTCAAACCTATCTAGTCAACTTGAGGTAGTTTAGGGTAGTTCATTCCTTAAGACTTTTCCATGACCTAGAGTCCTAAGGGTGATGGATCCCCCTCTTCTACATTTTTGGTGAACCAGACATGGATATCTCTATTTCATTTCCTAGTATTGAGGAACCTTCTCTCATGTCCTAGGCATGTTTTAGTTTTGTGTGTTATAGGGTGTGCAACATTGTGAACCAATCTACGACCCTAGTTACATAGATAGAAGGGATCTTAGATACTTGGAAGTGGAATTTAGATAGGTCACTATCTAATTTCTCAATCCTCTAAGTCGTCTAAGTTCATCCCATCAGGATACATGAATATGGTCTCATTCTCATGTATTCCTCCTACCTAGTATGTGAGTGCATCACCTAAAATAACATTTAAGACTTGCTTCTGAAGAAGGATCCTTCTCCTTTATACATTCCCAATTGTATCAATGGAAACATTGTGATTGGTGTCCTAGTTGACCCTATGAGGTGAGTGAATGTTATAACTAAAGAAGCTCTATTTATAATCACTTTGCATAGGAAGGAATACAAAGAATTTAAGGCTAATATTCATACACATGATGGAATCTCAATCCCTTCTCTTGGCTCTATTTCTCTTTTGGTCTTGGTAGGACCCAAGGTCGTTGATACTTCCTTTGTCATAATCCCAAATTTGGACCTATTTAGAGTGAGGCTAGGCATCACCTAGCTAGTCTCTTTGAATGGTGTCACTTTGGTGGTTCATAAATGTCTCAAAATCTTACATGAGGAATTTGTGCACATAGTGCATGACACTAATATAAACCAATGATGTTTCATGGGGGATTTTCATTGGACCACTTTTAGCCCACTCCAGTCAAACCCATCCCTCCTAGGGGGATTTGTTGTATGGTGCTTATGTTAAGTATAAGAGTTTGGGAAAGGTGCCAAAAATTAGCTATCCAGTGTCTCCCTATGCTATCTCTATGAGAGGTTCCATGATTATGCAGCAGTAAGCTACCTTCTCCTCCCATCTAAAGGGGAAGGGAAAGATTTCTCATGCCCATACACCTTCATATTTTGTGTCCTCTTCGCCATTCACTTTTGCTTCCTGCCTTATTGCAGCATCTTCAACTCCTACTCTCATGCCTCTCCTATGAAGCCCAATGGTGCCCGCTTAGCAAAAAGCTAAGCATCAAGTTTTTGAACTTCCTATCTTTCCCACAGTTCCTAGACTCATTTTCTATGGCAAGGGAAAAGGTCCTCATGGGGCCGATCCTATGTCTCAACCTCCTATGGCTCTTCCTTCTACCCCTCCAAAGGTGAATGGGAAGAGGCCCACTTTCGAGGCACTAGTGTCTGCTTCTCCACCTGTTGTTGTCTCTAATCCTATGCTCCTTTCTCTTGCTTCTATCTAGGAGGTTGTCCTTCCACCAACCATGACTATGAAAAGCAATCCTATGGAAGAACAGGAACCTCCCATTTCTTCTTAGGCTACAACTTCTAGTGCTCAGAGTTGATGTAACCAACTTGTGCATGAGTGAAAGCATAGAAGAAAAGCTCTAGCCACAAAACAATGTACCTTGTAGAAGGTAGAGGGGGAGCTAGTAGCTCCTATGTTTGCATCTTCTTCTACTATGCCTCTTCCTTCTCCTTTTGCCTCAATTCTAATCACCTCCATTTTTTTTTGGCTCCTTGGCGAGTGTTGATGTTCCTCACCCCAAAAGGGTGTAGGTCTTTATCGCTCCTTCCATGGAGCCTCCTCTTTTGATGTTCCTCCTAGAAATCCCTTCCTTTTCCCAACCCATAGACATGTTGATCACAACAATGGTGTCTATTTGGGCTTTTTATTCTCCCTCCTCCACCTCTACTTCTTTCGTGGGGATCCAACATACTCAGCTAAAGCGTAAGTCATATGATGACCTCAATTTGAGTGGTGGTTGGAAGAATGGTTCACCTTCTTCAAGAGCTAGTCCTACTTTCTCTTGTGCCATCCTTTTAATGGAGGTGGCCCCTATGTCACTTGAATTTGTCACTACCCCTCTTGGCAAGGTTGGCAGTGGAACTTGGGTGCCTCATTTTTCTCTCACCCAATTAACACATGGCACTCCATTGAAGTGCATTTTTAACTTCATGGATAATGCCTTGGAATTATCCTTGATCTTTGTAAGATCAATGACCCTTACCTCACAAGAGCTCAGTGAAGAAGACCTTGAGGGTCCTTCTTCCTTGGCCCTTGTTGTAGGAGAGTCATAGGGTTTTTCCCTCACTCCCTTGTAGGTATATCCTCCCTCCCCCTATAATGATCTAGATTAGGAGTAGTACAACCTATTTGTCAATGAGCAGTAGGGTGGTATTATCTTTAGATTAGATCTATGTGTGTATTTGTGTTCCCTCATGCTTCATTTTATGTGTTTTTTATCCTTCCTGGAGGAGCCTTTCTACCATTGTAGGTTCTTAGATACAGGCCTATAAAAAATTTTGTAACCTTCTTCTATGTGTATCATCAATCTTCTATATGTTGTAAATTTTCTTTTCGACAATTAGGACGATGCAAACCATTGGGGGCATTTAGGCCCTCTTCCATGTTGACCCAATTTTTTTATTTTTATTTTTCTTCATATGTTCTTCATCACAATCTAGGAACTTTAGGGATTGATGATATTCTATTCATAAATTATGTGCTAACCATTTATATATGAACAGATCTAACCCTAAACTCCCAAATCCCCCTGTCTCTTGATTTATTTGTTTCTACATTCTCTCATTTTCTTTATCTTTGTTTATATCTCTCTATCTGCTTGGTGATGTTGTGGTACTTATGTGTTGTCCCTCATGTACATGACAACATTCCACATTTACATCTCGCTATGTCTCATGGGCCACAACATCTCTGCCTCTTCTTTCTCTCCTTAGGATGCCATGTGCTCCTCTGTGTAGCACGTACCATCCTAAGTGGGGCACCATGTTTTCTTAATTTTCAATAAGTTCAATTCAGTGGCCAACAACTCCCTTACTAAAAAAAATTCATTTTCCATATGATGCATTCTTTAACAAGGACCCCTTAATGAAATTATTCTTTTAGAAATGAATTCATAATGAAAGAATATAAAAACATTCCTTCAAAAAAGGAGTACTTTATCTGATGAAAAAGTTTGAAAACTTTCCTTTGAGAAGAATAATTCTTTCTACTGGATTCCTTGATGAAATAGATCTTTCAAAAAGATTCTTTGATGATAGAATCATTTGTAGAAAATGTCATGTCTTTCAAATCAGAGTGTCCCTTTATGTGGGCCACTTGTTGTCTTGAAGGGTTCCCAAACGGACCCCTTTGAAAAAATTTCCTTCAATTGCATGCTCTATGATGTGTCTGTCTATCTTGGCCTTTTTGCCTAGCATGTTTTTTCTAAAGGTTAACATGTTGCTTTGTAGGACTGATAACCTATAAAGCTCCTTTACAATCAAGCTTTCCTAGTAGGATCGAGCACCTCATCAAGCTAGAATTATATGACTGAGAACTTATAATGATTTTACATAGAAAATTTTGCAAGACCAAGAATGTGTAGAAGCCTATCATGTCAAGCCTTACAGGAATGAGAACCTATAGTGCTTTCTTTGCAGGACTGAGAACTTGTAAAGCTTATGTCAAACTCAATAGGACTGAGTACCTATGGAGCCATCTCTCTCTCTTTCACATCAAGGTTTCCCTATGGGATTGAGAACCTATGGAGATCCCTCCTTTACATCTAGGTGCGCCAAATCAAAAAAAATCTTCCTCGATGGTTAAGGTATATTCTCTTCAATCTCTTTCTACTTTACCTTGCATCCACATTGACATGTATGCTTGCTAAAGTGGGCACAAAATATAATGGCATGAATTTTCACCTTAGGAAAATTCTCCATTTAATTTCTCCTACCTTAGAAAATATAAAATTGATGATGTAAAATCCACTGCGACCACTTTGTCCCTTCCACCTAGCCATGTTGTTTTGCATCAATGGAGAAATTTTTGTCAAGGATTTCCATGCACCGCATGAACGTCCACTCGTTGTGCTACCATCATGACAAGATTCTTACCCTTGGGATCTACATAAACATTAAATTTTTATTGGCTACGAGGAGTAATGTTCCATACCTCCCTTGATCAACGAGATTTGACCTCTTTCCTCCATTTTATTCATTCAAACTCAATCCATTACAGCTTTTTCACCCTCTAGCTTCATTCTTGCGTTCTCTCTCTCTCTCACTCTAACACTTCATTCTTCATTATTACCTCTAAACCATTGTTCTTCTTGTTGTAAGCTCCTCATTTGGCTCCAGCAACATACTCTCATTGCAACATCACTCTCCTTACAAGACCATCAATCTTCAACTTCTCTATGTGGTGGTGTCACTCTATTCCTTCTACTAGTGGCCTTGAGAGCTCATAGTTGGGAAGGTATCCTTGTATCTTTCTATTTGATTGCATCATCATGCTTATTGGAGAACATTTCAATTGTCTTTGCTTTCTATCTAGTTGTACTATTTTCTTTTTTCTTTCTGTATTGATTTCCATATCTTGTGGAATCTTGGTTGTTCATGGAGGTGGGAATACCAAAATGGGGATCTAACTAAGGTAAACCTCAAACACAGCCCAACATTTTTCTCATTTATGTGTGTAGGCATGTTCATGTGGAGCTAATTGAAGAATCAAGTCATAGGAAGTACAGTACCTCTTTTCTATCCTCTCTTTTTCATTTCTAGAATAGTTTGTTCTAAGTATTCCTTTCAAGTACTTTGCTTTCTGCAATTTCAATACTTTTTGTCAAATAGTAAAACATAACAAATCAGATAGTTAGTAGGCTCACATCATTTTCTATTTTCTTTCTAGACCCATGTTTGTATAGGATTCCAGCACATCCCTGAGATGCCAGTGTGCCATGCTAGAGTATGAGATATGTGTTTTCATCCTCAAAAAATGAGTTGTCTAGGTACCAAATCAAAACTTTTATAGCCAGATCTTCTGGCTCTTGTAAACACCTAGTTTGATAGAAGGAAAGTGGTGTGTTGCTTGCCCTTCTTTTTTAGCCTCAGTCTTTCATCCTTTCAAACATTTATAGTCAACCTGAGGTAGTTTAGGGCAGTCCATTCCTTCAAACTCTTCTGTGACCTAGAGTCTTAAGGGTGAAAAATCCCCCTCTTCTAACTTTTGGTGAACCTGGCATGAATATCTCTATTTCATTTCCTATTATTGAGGAACTTCTCTCATGTCCTAGGCATGTATATTTTCTTATTGTAGGGAGTGCACCCTTGTGACCTAATCTATGATCCCTGGTTACATAGATAGAAGAGCTCTTAGATATTTGGAAGCAGAATTTAGATAGGTCACTATCTAATTTCTCAATCCTTTGATTCTTCTAAGTTCATCCCATCAGGATACATGAATATGGTCTCATTCTCACGTATTCCTCCTAACCAATCTATGAGTGTATCACCTGACATAACATTCACATCACATCACATACCTCTAAATAAGGAGCCTTCTCTTTTATACTTTCTCGCTCGTATCAATAGAAACATTGTGACTAGTGTCCTAGTTGCCCCTACAAGCTAAGTGAATGTTATAACTAAAGAAGATTTGTTTATAAATTATTTTCATAGGGAGGAATACAAATAATTGAAGGCTACTATCCATACACATGATGGACTCTTGGTCCCTTCTCTTGGCTCTATTTCTCTTTCGATCTTGGTAGGACCCAAGGTTGTTGATATTTCCTTTGCCATAATCCCAGATTCAAACCTATTCAGAGTGAGACTAGGCATCCCCTAGCTAGTCTCAGTGAATGGTGTCACTTCGATGGTTCATAAATGTCTCAAATTATTGCATGACAGCACTATGCATGTAGTTCATGACAATAGTTATAAACTACTGGTGTTGCATGGGGGCTTTTCATTGGACCACTTTTCGCCTGCTCTAGTCAAACCCCTCCCTCCTAGGGGGTGTTTGTTGTATTGTGCATATGTTAAGTATAAGACTGGGGGAAAGGCACTAAAAATGAGTTATATAGTTTCTCCTTATGCTATCTTTGTGATAGGTTCCACGATTGCACAGCAGCAAGTTTCCTCCTCCTCCCATCAAAAGCGAAAGGGGAAGCTTGTTTACACCTATGGTCCTTCCTCATCTTAGTCCTCTGCTCCATCTTCTCTTGCTTCTTTCTCTACTATGGCATCTTCATCTCTTGCTCCCATGCCTCTGCTAGGAAGCCTGATGGTTCCTACTTAGTGAAAAGCTAAGTGTCAATTTTTTGAACTTCTTATCTTTCCCATGATTCCTACACCTACTTTCTGTAGTAAAGTAAAGGTTATCATGGGGTTTCTCCTATGTATCAACATCTATGGCCTGCTACCACTCTTCATTCTCCCCCTCCAATGGTGAATGGGAAGAAACTTGTTGTCAAGGCACTAGTGTATGCTTCTCCACCTGCTGTTGTCGCTACTCTTGTGCTCCTTGCTCTTGCTCCTATCCAAGAGATTGTCCTTCCACCGGCCATGGTTGTGGAGGACACTCCTATGGTGGAACAAGAACCTCTTTCTTCTTCTCAAGTTGCAACTTCTAGTGCTTGAAGCTAACGTAATTGGCTTGTGCATGAGCATAAGTGTAGGAGAAAATATCTAGGGCCATAGAACAAGTTTCCTTATTAAAGACAATGGGGGAGCCAATAGATCCTATTTTTGTATCTTCTTCTGGTATGCCTCTTCCTTCGAATCATTCTACCTCAATTCCAATCGCCTTCATTCTGCTTTTGGCTGCCTTGGTGGGTGCTAATGATCCTCACCCCAAATGGGTGTGGGTCTTCATCTCTACTTCTATGGAGCCTCCTCTTTTGATGTCTTTCCCTTTCCTAGCCCATTCACATGTTCAACACAATGGTGGTGTCTTTTGTGGCATTGTCTTCTCCCTCCTTTTCCTCCACTTCTTCTTTGGGGATCCAACTTCCTTCATTGAATCGCAATATAGAGGATGACCTTACTTTCAGTGGTGGTCAAAAGAATGTTTCACCTTCTTTGGGAGCTAGTCTTTCTTTGGCTTCTATTGTCCTTGTGACAGAGGTGGCCCTTGTGCTCCCTAAGTTTGTCATTTCCCCTCTCGACAAGGTCGATAGTGGATCTCAAGTGCCTCCTTCTCTGACCCAATTAACACATGGCACTCCAATGAAGTGCATGTTTAACTTGGTCAATGATGTCTTGACTCTATCCTCAATGTTTGCAAGATCAATGACCCTTACCTCACAAGAGCTTGGTGAAGAAGACCTTGAGGTGCCTTCTTAATTGGCCCTTGTTGCAAGAGAGTCAAAGGGTATTTCCCTCACTATCCTACCCTTTCAAGCTTGTCCTCCCTCCCCTATAATGATCTAGATTGGGAGTAGTACAACCTATTGGTCGATGAGGAGTAGGGTGGTACCTATTCTTTATCTGTAGATTAGATTTGTGTGTGTGTTTGTGTTCTCTCATGCTTTTTTTATGTATTTTTTATCCTCCTTGAAGGACCCTTGCTACCCTTGTAGGTGCTTGGATACAAGCCTATAAAATTTTTCATAAACTTCTATGTGTATCATCATTCTTCTATATGTTATAAATTTGTTTTTTGATAGTTGGGGATGATGCAAAGCATTGGGGTATTTATGCCCTCTTCTATGTTGACCCAATTTTTATTTTTTATTTTGTCTTCATGTGCTCTTCTTCATGATCTAGGAACTTTGGGGATTGATAATTTTTCATTCATACATCATGTGTTACCCATTTATATATATGAATAGATCTGACCCTGAACTCCCAGATCACCTTGTCTCTTGATTTCTTTGTTTTTGCATGTCTCTCATTTTCTTTGTCTTTGGTTTTCTCTCTCTATATGCTTGGTGATGTTGTGGTGCTTATGTGTTGTCCCTCACGTACATGAAAACATTCCATGTTTACATCTCACTATGTCTTGTGGGCCACAACATATTTTCCTCTTCTTTCTCTCCATAGAATGCTATGCACTCCTATGTGTAGCACACACCATCATAAGGGGGGATACCATGCTTTCCTAATTTTTAATAAGGTGAATTCAGTGGCCAATGAATCCCTTACTAATTTTTTTTCATTTTACAAAATGATGCATTCTTCAACAAACCCCTGAGTGAAATTTTTCTTTCAGAAACAAATTCATAACGAAATAATCTAAAAACATTACTTTGAAAAAGGAGTACTTTTTCTGATGAAAAAGTTTGAAAACTTGTCTTTGAGAAGAACCATTCTTTCCACCAAAAAGAGATCTTTCAAAAGGATTCCTTGATGATAGAATCATTTGCAGAAAATGTCATGTCTTTCAAATTGGAGTGTCCCATTACATGGGCCCCTTACTGTCTTGAAGGGTTCCTGAAGGGACCCCTTTGAAAACTTCTCCTTTGATTACATGCTCTATGATGTGTTTGTTTATCTTGGATTTTTTTCCTAACATGTTTTTTCTATAGATTAACATGTTGTTTTGTAGGAGCAAGAACCTGTAAAGATCCTTTACAATCAAGCTTTCCTATCAAGACTAAGCACCTTGTCAAGCTTTCCTTATAAGACCAAGAACTTGTAAGGATCTTTCATATCAAATTATGTAAGACCAAGAACTTGTAGAATTTTTTCATGTCAAGACCTACAAAACCAAGAACCTGTAGAATCCTATCATTTCAAGCATTGCAGAATCAAGAGCTTGTAGTGCTTGCTTTGGAGGATTGAGAACCTATAAAGCTTATGTCAAACACTATAGGATCTAGTACCTATGGAGCCATCTCTCTCTTTCATGTCAAGGTTTCCCTACAAGACTAAGAACCTGTGGAGCTACCTCCTTTATGTCCATGTACACCAAATCAAAGAGTTGCTTCCTCAACGGTTAAGGTATATTCTCTCCAATCTCTTTCTACTTTACCTCACATACACACTAACATGTATGCTCACTAAAGTGGGGGAAAAATATATTGGCACTAATTTTCACCCTAGGAAAATTCCCTATTTAATTCCCCTACCTTATAAAATATATACTCAATGATGTAAAATCCACCACTGTCACCTTATCCCTTCTACTTTTCCATGTCATTTTGCATTGGAGGAATTTTTTTGGGATTTTTGTGCACCACACAGATTTCCATGCTTTGTGTTGCCATCCTGACAAGATTCCTATCCCTGGGATCTATAGAAATCTTATGCTTTCCATTGGATACAAAGAGTAACATTCCCTTGATTGAAAAGATTTGACCTCTTTCCTCCATTTTGTTCATTCAAACTGAATCCATTCTAGCTTCTTCACTCTCTAGCTTCATTCTTACATTCTCTCTCACACTCTAACACTTCATTGTTCTTGTTGCAAGCTCCTCATTTGGTTGCAATAGTGTACTCTCATTACAACACCACTCTCCTTGCAAGATCATCAATTTTCAACTTCTCCACATGGTGGTGTCACTCTATTCCTTCCATTATTATCCTTGAGAGCTCATATTTGGGAAGGTAACTTTGTATCTTTCTATTTGGTTGCATCATCATGATTATTGGAGAGCATTTTATTTGTATTTTCTTTCTATCTATTTATACTATTTCCTTTATACTTTCTTTATTGATTTCCATATTGTGTGGCATCTTGGTTGTCCGTGGAGGTGGGAACACCAAAACAAGGGTCTGATTGAGGCAGACCTCAAACACAGTCCAATATTTTTCTTGTTTTCATGTGTGTAGGCACATTTGTGTGGAGCTACTTGAGGAACCAAGTCATGGGAAGTATGGTACCTCTTTTTTATCCTCTCTTTGTCATTTCTAGAATAGTTCATTCTAAGTATTCCTTTCAAGTACTTTGCTTTCTGCATTTTTAGTACTTTCTATCAAATAGTAAAACATAACCAATCAAATAGTTAATAGGCTCACATCATTTTCTATTTTCTTTTTGTACCCTTATCTATACAAGACGATAATGCATCCTTGAGATTCTGATGCACCGTCCAATCTGAGATTTTCACTGTCATCCTTAGACAATGAGTTGTTTGGGAAGTAGACTGAAACTTCTATAGTCAGCTCTTTTGGTTTTTGTAAACACCTAGTTTGGCAGAAGGAAAGTGGTGTGTTGCTTTCCCTTCCTTTTCAGCCTCAATATTTTATCATTTCAATCCTATCTATTCAACCTGAGGTAGTTTAGGGTAGTCCATTCCTTATGACTCTTTCATGACCTAGAGTCTCGAGAGTGACAAATCCCCCTCTTCTTTAATAACAAAGCCATCATTAAAATCCTAAAGAATACAATCAATGATGTTGGTCAAGATTGGCACCTATAATTGAACCTTGCCCTATGGGCATACAGAACTAGCATTAGAACACCTACTGGTGCAACCCCCTATTCCTTGGTCTACATGAATGAAGTCATCTTGCATGTTGAGGTCAATCTCCCCTCATTGAGAATATCATTGCAACATCTAATAACGGATGAGGAGTGTTGACTGTCAAGGTTGAGTTGGAACTATTAGATGAACACCTCCTAGAAGCACTCAATCATCTTCAAGTATACTAAAATTGACTAACCAAAATCTATAACAAGAAAATAAAAGGTCAACACTTCTAGGATGGGGATCTTGTCCTGAAAGAAAATCAGAAGAATATGTCAGATCAAGATAGTAAAGGGAAATTTGAGCTGAATTAGTTGGGACCATTCATTGTCACAACAAGTTATGGATTAGGATCTTATTAGCTCACAATGCCTGAAGGAGATCCTATGCAAGAATTGTTCAACAAAATGCATCTCAAAAGGTTCTATGCATAGCCCAAGGGGTATAAATATTAAAAAAGAAAAAAAAATAGAAAAAAATAGTAAAGATAAAAATCATCCTCTATCGAAAACCACTTTAATGGCACTTTGGGAAAGTACCTTGGTGAAAACCTATAAAATAGGCACCTTGTGTAAATAAGTACCATCTATCATTTATCAAATACTCTTACCTTCTATCCATTTCATAATAAATTAGCATATGTCCATATTCCTTTCATTCATTCACATCCCTACCATGGCTTGGTGTTCAATAAGTATCTATCCACGCTATGTGGCTCTATCCCCAAGTCATCTTATTCATTCCATATCAAGGTAACTTAACACTACACTAGGGAATCTTCCTACACATGGTCATTGGATTGGATTCTTATATATCACCTAAGTCGTTTAACATCTTGAAAATCTCAAAAACATTCAAAAAATGTGAAAATAATCAAAAACATTTATAACATGTCAAAATCCAAAACATCAAAACATTTGTAAAGTTTTAAAATCCAAAAACATCAAAACATTTGTAAATCTTCAAAACTCCAAAAACATCAAAACATTTGTAAAGTTTCAAAATCCAAAAACATCAAAATATTTGTAAAGCTTCAAAAATCCAAAAGCATCAAAACATTTGTAAAATTTTTAAAATCTGAAAACATCAAAACATTTGTAAAGTTTCAAAATATCAAAAACATCCAAATCATCTTGAAATTCCAAAAACATCCAAATCAATTCAAAATCCCTAACAGGTCTAAAACATCAAAAAATTCAAAAACATTATTAGGTCTAGTAGTCAAACTATTTTGCCTCTACACATGAACGTAGGCAAGGCCATCATCGATGAGCCCCGAAGCTTAGGTTAGTCTTTAGGAGTTTGTCATACTCATTTTTCTTGTCAAAGTCAGTCGAACTACATTGTCGAGCTATGATTTTACATAGGAAATGCCATATCTAATGAGCCCTCGAGGAATTAGGTCAGTCCCTCTTAGGTCCTATTCTTGGTCTAACCTTGAAAAACTCAAAAAAAAATGAAAAATTCAAATTCAAATAACCCTGAAATACCAAAAATAGCTTCAAAATATTTCAAAACATCAAAAACATTGAGAAAACTTGAAAAAAAAATCACCCATCCCATCTTGCTTTCACCTACAATAAATTCTTAATCATAATAAAATTGATTGTCGCCTTCAAACTTTTGCAATACAAATAGAAACAAATACAACACTTGGCAAAACACAGAGTTAAAAAGTGAAAAAATCTTAAGTCTAGATCATGGTCAAACATGTCAGTTAACATTTATATCAAGGAAATTTTAAAATTTAGAAAACCAATCAACATCCAAACATGTCTTACAGATATATCATTCCTACAATAGACATCACTAGGTATCACTCAAAAATAATATTTTTTGGCAAAAGATATGAATAACATTGGTTGTTTGTTATTTTGATCTTTTCTTGTGATTTATCTTATTGGTTTATTTTGATGATCTCTCAATGATGTCTACAAAATGATTTAGAGAGAAATGAATGGGGCATTGATCATTGCTTTCATTTTGGATATTCTTGTAACATGACCTTGGTGAATACTTATCTTGTGTGTGCGTGAATAGTCTCGAGTAAAACAATGGATAAGGCATATCAAGTGCTTCACTCCTTCTATGTATTAGTCTCCTAGTTTGATGGATTTATTCTTTCACATGATCAAACAAGGTTTTTGTATGTTAGGTATAAAAAATGATACTCCTATATGTTTTTAGAGTCAAATTTTGAGCATTAGATACAAATTTATCATGCTTCCTAATACCTTGGTGCATCTTGTATATTTGCTATATCAAAAATAAGGATTGATATGATGAAATTAAACCTAATTTGAAAAGAAAATAAAAATCATCACTATCTTATCACATATCTAATAAGGTCTCAAATAATTATAGATTTTTTGGTACACTAATCAATATCATTCATTCATTTGTTCCATTTTATTCTTACTAAAATCAAAGTATCGTGGCAAAACAGAAAATACACGCATACACCCTGCATCCATAAATTTTCAACATGCATACATAGCATAAATCCTACATGATCACCATATAACGATATGAAAAAGAATCCATACATATATGCATCCATCCTACATTCATAAACCATTAGTCACATGCATATCAAATCATAAGTATCATAATAAAATAAATATCCAACATCTCACATCATGACATAACATTTGCATCAATCCATCCATACATAATGCATCCATAATCATAAACTACATCATATATCATAAAATATCAACACATTCAATGATCGCATCAAGGGTCACTCATCTCATATGTATATATATCAAAAATAAATGTCATGATACATGTCAAGTGTGTGATGTATCTCAAGATATACATGAGGCTACAAAGAGTCAATGAATGAATATATATAATGTCTATAGTACTCACCGGTAGAGCTCACACCACTCTCATGTGGACCTTGCAAGATGGAAATTATATAATATATCAATACACATCATGACATATATATAAATCATATATATAAAGGTAAAAGCATAATGAAAGAATAAATATCACATCATCACCTAGATCTCTAGTTTGCCAGTTGGGGTATAATCGTGTAACAATAGTCCCCTCCTATGTAGGAAATGTGGATGGCATGCTACTGCTAGCCTCCCCATGCTCGTGAGTGTGGATCTCTGCTACAGCCGTTGCACGTGCTCTGGTGACTCAAGTAGGAGGTGAATATCTCCTCTTAGGGGCATCTAGGGCCTCATCTATCTCATCAGTATCATCACTCATCAATTGGGTATCCTCCTCCCCCTCCTCATCAAGAAATATATTTGGTACTATGTCATCATCATCTATATTCCCGTTGACCTCCTCATCATCCCTATCATCTCTGCATCCTAGAAGAGGTCCTACATGGCCCGTAGGGTGATGTATAGGAAAGACATGGGGTGGTCATGCTCCAACCCACCACTGGTTGTAGGCTTGTGTGGTACCTACATCATCAACATTAGATGCTAGGGGCACATCATGGTCCTCATCCTTTGAGTCAACATCCTTAATAGTGAGACAATGAGTGTCTCTAGGTCTAGGGAACTCCATGCTAATCTTAGGAACCTAGGTCGAGCTCATGATGAAACCTGTATATGACCAAATTGGTGCATAACACGATTATAATAGAAAGGTATCATTATATAATCATGTCATCCTAGTACAAATCGATCTTGTTGAAGCATGAATATATAGCTCATGTCTCTCATCTACCCACTGTGGTATCTTGAGATATGGTCTCCATGGAATATCACCCTCATCCAATCGATCAAATTTGACATGCCAATGTAGAAAATCACTCATGCCCATCTTAGTGAATAATTGTAGGCCCATGGGTAATCCATGGGTGCTATGGTAGGATATCCTATGGGTCTAGTGCATGTGATATGCTTGAAACACCAAACCTATAAGAGTGTACAGTACGCTATACTATCCAACTCTTGGTAAACAAATCACCCTAGATCATAATATAAATATGTTAGAATATTGTGATCCTAGGCCTAGACAATCCTATGTTGCTCCATGTCCTGAATAATGAAAACCATTCCTCCATCTAAGCGAGCCACTCGTCTATCAGGAACCAATGTGAGTACTGTAGTAATGATCATAATACGTCATAGTACTGGCATCTGCATGTGTAGTAGCCATATGATCTCAATGTGAGGCCCGATGCTCGACTCTTGAATGGGGTGCCCTAGACAATACAAGATATCATCCTACATCTCATATGTTCGTTCCTCAACTGAGTGCACAACCTCACCTTAGATGGGTAGTCATAGGATGCAGTGTACGTCCTCTAAGGTAACAGTCATCTCCCCAATAGGTAGATGAAAGGTACATGTATTTGCAGCCCATCTCTCTATCAGGGCTAGCAACATGGCATCATAATATCTCATTGGTGGCATGGAATACACCTAAAATAGTCTTGTATCCTATAGAATATTAATCTCATCCTTTGACAGTCGTGTGATGATTTCTTTGAGGGAATAAAATTGTTTGCCTCCAAGATGGTGTCAGGCTTGGGGAGGGATCTAAATAATCAAATAAGAAAAGTAAATCCTAAATATATTCATTAAATAATTTAAAAGAAATTACACTAGAATTTCTCTAGGACACTTTATGACCAACTTGGACATATGGGTCATTCTTGGATGGGGATTCCTAGACACTTTAGCCATTTTTGGACACTTTGTGCCAAAGTGGGATACTTTGCACCAAGGTGGGACACTTTACACCAAGGGACACTTTGTGACAAAGATGGATGCTTTGTGACTTTCTTTTTCTACGTTCCTAAAAATTACATAAAAAATACTATAAATGCATGAAAACGAAGACAAAGTAGAGCATAATCCACTCACTATATGCCAAATTGCACCTTGTGCCACCTTGTCGTGAAGAATGTCATGTCTAGGAAGCTTGTAGGTTCATCTACTTGGCATCCTTTATCACTCTACACTGAGGAAAATTGTAAAGAGGTAAATTCAAAATGATAGGTAAAAATGTCATTTTCATTCATATATACCTAGTTTAATTAAAAAGATACAAATTTTACTTTAGGTATATTTCATTCAAATCAACATATTGAGTGCTAGAGAACTATGTTTTCAATGCAATTTTTTACGTTGGATTTATAATTCCATCCTCGATCTAATCCAATGTCTATCACTATGCGGTATTGTACTTGGA
This sequence comes from Sequoia sempervirens, assembly GCA_007258455.2. Taxonomy (NCBI): domain Eukaryota; kingdom Viridiplantae; phylum Streptophyta; class Pinopsida; order Cupressales; family Cupressaceae; genus Sequoia; species Sequoia sempervirens. Next base: position 77,816,049 of record VDFB02047397.1, on the reverse strand, counting down.
AATGCCCTATGATAAGACTTAAGTAATTCAATGTGGTTTCATGGCTACCTTGATTCTAACTCTGTAAAGCAAGGGGAATTAGGGGGCATACATCTAACCTTGAATTTGATTCTTTGTAGAAGTTTGATAAGAGGATTTTTGAATGACTAACAAACTTGTGTTGTAGGATGGGGTTCCTAACATTGTGGTTTTGCATATACTACAGTGGGGGATTCATTCTCCCTAATGAATCCATATGAGTATGATTTTTATAAAGTTTATTGTTCAAATTATTTTAGCTTGCATATGCACGTAGTGTCATATGGCCGCTAAAGTGGGAGCTAAATGCAGTGTAGAAAATTGTACCCCTTTCTAGGAGAAAGTACAATTTCACACTTATTTGGACCTATTTTAGTGTTCTTTTTTGTTTATGCATTTTAAAACCTCATTAATAGGCCCCTAATACCATTTATTATGTTTTCCAAGGCCTATTTTATTTATTTCCCGACACCACTACCCACATTGAATAAATGCTATTGATTAAATTAATGCCCCAACATTTATGGAGTTATGAAGTTTTAGGTCAAGACCCATTCACCCATGGGCGAATGGGTCCTTATTAAGTGCCTTAAACTCAACTTTAAACATGTTTTTGGCAGTATTTCAAGGTCTCAAATTCAAATTTCAAGTGTTGGCTTTTGAGATTTGACAATTGGAAAATTAGAGAGGAAGCCTATAAAACTAAGTTTCAAATCCATTTTTCACTAGCAAGTAAGAGAAATTCATATGAGATCACAAGTATTCATATTCAAGAGCAAGGAGAAGTTAATCGAGCATTCAAAATTGAAGTCTTGGAGCAACATTTTAGTTGTTTTTGTAGGTCTTCAAGCTCATTTTGATATCAAGATCAAGCATTGCCAAAGGATTGATGATAGATGCCTATAGAGGATCATGACAAATTCTAGGTTTTGGGAGATGCACTATAAATTCAACCAAGCCTAATGAATTTTTTCCTAAGTGTTTCCATCTTCTATTATCATTCTAGTTTTTTCCTAAAGGAAGGTATAATCAGTTTTATGACTTATTAGGGTGATTTGACATCTCCCAAAGTAGGTCTTCATCATTGTTCAGGTTCATTTAGGGACCCTATTCTAACAAACTTGAATAGGGTTTCTTTTCTTTGCATTATTAGTCTTTCTAATCTTAGACAAACTTAAGGTTAGGATTTGTGCACACATTTTATGTTTTAGATCTATGTTTTTTATCAAGGTTTAATTACCAAACTTGGGGTTTGACTAAGGAAAACCCCTATCCACCAACAAACAATAATTTTGTTTAGAATATTTTTCACAAATATAGATCCGAGAGTGAAGGTACAAAGTTACAGGGAAGAATTGTAGCTCTTAGACTCAAATCTCAGATTTAGAGTTTTCTAGAAAAGTTTGCCAGGACCCATTTGCCCTTGGGTGAATGAGTCCCTGTTAGGGTTGCAGGAACAACATTTTGTGAAAGGTGCACAACATTTATTCCTCTTAGATTTTCTAGAAAATTTGTTGGTTCCTTTAGTTTTATGCATAATCTAGTAGATCCAAGTGATAGATTACAATTTGGAGTTGATTTGCTATTTTTAATCTTTCTCCCCAAAGTGTTGTTTGACCTAGACCCCCATCTTGATATAAAAAGGAAATTTGAAGATTCCTTCATAGAATTGATAATCCTAAGGTTAGTTAGTCAATTCTTTGTGAGGATCTCATTTCCTAATGAAATTAGAGAATTATGACCCCTTTTCCTCTTTATATCCACTTTTCCATTTTGGGAAACCCTAGGAGCACCCAATTTTTCTATGTTTCAATATCACAAACCATAATCTAGAGTCCCCTTCAAGTATCTAAAGATTGTTTTCACAAAAAATTTATGAGATTTCTTAGGATTGGCTTGAAATCTGGCAACCAAACATTAATCTTTGAAACATACCAAGACATGCAAAAATGTCCATAACTGAACATATATTTCACAAAGAAGATAGTCATCTGAAACCATCTTTGTTTTGAAACTATACTTGTGGGCTCCCATAGCATAGTTGAACATATACATAAGACTGTATGGACAAGTAATTCTTCTTGAGGAATGTAAAATATTCTAGCAAGCCTTCATCTTCACTTCACTCTGCCAGAGCATGGGTAGAAACTCTATCACTTGCATATTTTGCTTCAGAAGGTGTAAAGACTTGAAATTTTGGATATAAAAACTTCACATCTTTACCAACTTATCTTTTAGTGTCCAAGACAAAACCCTTTTTTGAGGAGAAATGCAAACCAAAATATCATGACTCTACCAAAGAGTATGCGACGTGAATGTTTTGACAAACTTCTGAAACTTACCTTTTTGAACCTTATCTTTATGTGTAGTACACAAAATTGGAATGATATCAATTAGGACAAGTGTACCAATCTCCACACATCTTTTACTTCCACCAAAAACTTTAGTCAAGGTACATTTATGCACAATAGATTTGCACACCAACTATTTTGATCCAAATCTTCTTTCATGCTGAGGATTTTAACACCTTTTCCTTTTTAGGGGACTAGAAGATTCTATAAGTGAAATATTCCCTTGAGATAATGCACTATCTTAGTTTTCCTTGGAATCTTGTGCAAAGTGCACAAGAGTGGAATCATCCTTATTCTCATCATCTTCCAATTCATTTTACTTCTTTTTCTAATAGAGTGTCTCACCCCTTTTCTGATTTTGAATAGGTGGCTTCACAAAACCACTTCTATAATGATTTTCCTTGTGTCACATCTTATTGAATTTGTAGCATGCAATGTTGTGCTCTAGAATAAATTTGTTCCTCTTCACTTTAGATCTACACTCATCAACCTTGTGACCATAGTTGTTGCAAACATAACAATAACCATGAAAAAAGATAGTGTTGTTTCTTTGAGGCATAAATGATCTACTCACATTATCATTTCTTCTTTTTCTAATTCTAAAATCAGCAACCTTATGCCCAAATTTATTGCAAGAAAAGCATTATCCTTGAAAGGATTGATTGAACTTGGTAGGAGCAAGTTGTCTTGTAGATTTCTCGATAGGGATGAATCTGTCTTCGTTCTTGCCATTTTGAACATTCTTTTCATCTTCAAAGCCATTCTTCTTAGAATATTCAATACAATATTTCTCCTCCTTTTTCTTAGGATTTTCATTTGATTTGGAGCTATTAGGATCAAACTTTTCTTCTTTGACAATTTGTTCTTTTGTCTTTTCTAGCTCATGTTTCAAAGTGACAATTTCCTCTTCAAGTTTTAAGCATTCAACAACCTAACATTCAAGAAAGCTTCAATCTTCTTTCCTTCTTCAAATTTTACTTTTAAATTAGAGATCATACCTTCTACACTTTTTAATTTGATTGCACCTTCTTCTACTTTGGCTTTCAAATTGTCAGTTTCTTCCTTTGATCCTTCAAGCAAACTCTCATATTTCCAATTTAGTACCTTTTCTTCATTTAGGTTATTCAGGGCAGAATGAAGTTTTCCTTCAAAACCTATATCCCAATCATTTGAATTGAAGTCCTATCCTTCATGTTCCATTGATTCTAGATCCAAATTAGAAGAGAACGCGACTTCATCACTCAAGGAGCCACACTCCTTATATTTCTCAACATTACACTTTTTGTTAACAGTATTGAAGACCATAAAGATAGTTTCATCATTTGAATAATTCTCCTCATCTTCAGAGGAACCACTACTTTCTTTGGAATAGAGATCCTTTTTAACCTTATCTCTTTTATTGCTATCATTTGATTCTTTAAAAGGACAGTCAGATGCAAGACGACCTATTATTCCATAATTGAAACATTTGAAGGGCAACTTACCTTTGTATTTGCTTGTGGCTTTCTTCAATATTCTCACAAAGTTAGCTTCAACTTCATCAAGGTCATCATTTTGATTAGTGACTTCATCTTCAATCTTTTTATTGGCTTTGAATGTTGCTTCCATTTTTTGAACATCTTGATCAAACTCTCTCATTTCAAAATAGTAAGAGTACCAAACATTTCATCAACAAAGTACTGATCTAAGTCTTTAGATTCCTTAATGATAGAAACTTTATGACTATAATTTTTAGGTAGAGATCTCAGAACCTTCTTCACAATCTCACTTTCTTTTACTTCTCCACCAAGATCGGTGATGCTAGAGACAAATTCTTGTACTTAGAACATGTAACTTGTAATTTTTTCATCCTCTGTCATCTTTAGAGTCTCAAATTTAATTTTAAAGATTTTCATCTTAGCTTGCTTCACTTTTGTATCACCTTCATAGATACTACCAAGATTTTCCCAAACTTTCTTAGCAGAGTTGCAATTCATCACCTTTAACAGCTCAAAGTCTACCAATACACATAAGAGAGCATTCTTAGCTTTGGCATTACATTCATATAATATGATTTTAACAAGATCTATTGAAGGAGTAGTAAGAGAAGTATAACCATCTTTGATTGATTGCCAAATGCAAAACCCTAGGGATTTTAGGTGTCCTTCCATTCCTAGTTTCTAAAAAGCATGATTAGTCCCATCAAACCTAGGACACTTGTATGAACTATCATGTGCCATCCCAAATATTTACCTTAAGCTATTAGGCTTCTTCATAGGAATTTGGCTCTGATACCAATTTTTGAACACATCTGAAGACTGAGAGGGCAGTAAATTAGTCTATACAAAAACTTAATCCCTTCTAGACCTTGAAACTTTTAGCACAATACAATCCTCTTATCACAAGTAAAACCCTTAATCAGATATAGCAGTTTAAATCCTCAGTATGATCAAAATTACTTAGTAATGAAAGATACAAAAATTATATTTCTAATTAGATCTACAATAGTGAGAAAGAGACTGATAACACACACATGCAATGGAGAACACCAAATTTACGTGGAAAACCCAATGAGGGAAAAACCACGATGAGAGTTAACTCACAATATAAAAGGCCCACTTTCAAAAAGAATTGCAAGAAATCTCACAACCTTCGATCAAGATACATTGGACTTGTAGAAATGAATCCAACACAACTTTAGGAGCAAGATACAAAGGACCTGATGATATTCACTATCTTAGAGTAGGATACAAAGATTTAGATAAAGATTACAATGCTTGTCAACATAACACTCTGTTGATTGAGGCATTATAACACATTTGATTCTATTTTTCCTCTTAATAATATAGCACTAAATTTGCTATATATTCAATATATTTGACACACTTGATTTTTCACACTTGTACACCACTCCATGTTGTTGCATCTAAAATTATCTTGCCTATATATCCACCACAACTCTTCAAAACATTAATTAGGTCAACTAGGAAGAAAATTATCAATGAATTCATCAAGTCAAGGGCCAAAAACATAATGTGTCCTATCCTGAAGATAAAGAGGACCAAAACAATCTTATTACATCTTCCAATATGATCCAAAACAATTCACACATTGATGGACATCAACCTAAGTTGATATCAAGGAAACATGTAGATGAAAATTTGAAGCACATAACCAGTCGGCTCAAAATCATTCGTCCAATTGAATTTGCTCGAGGTGGTTCTAACCAAGATAGGTCAAGACCCAAATCTAACTTAGCACATCTTCAATTGTTAGTTTAGACCCCCAAACACACAATGTAAGCAAAGGAACAAGCCTTGTCAGCCAAATATCTACAAATAACCCAAAAATCCAACTCAAGATACAATGTAACACTAATATGGATAATCAAAATCATGTGGATCACATCGGGATGTTCCATGAACATCCAATAACATTTCTATACCCTTATTTCATACTATCATGCCACTAGAAACCAACACAAACCATACAGGAACAAAATACTCCATCCAAGAAGCACACAACTCATAAATAGAAGATATAACATTAGCATATCAACTTGTAGACCACTTCATTACATGAAATTGGAACTAAGACACAAAATAGACATTGAGAACACATTCATTAAGTTGCAGGAGTAGATTCATCAATGTAGAGAAATGTGGAGCATTTCTCTGACCAATTTAGACAACTAACAACACTGCCAACCTTTTGTAATTCACAAAACTCTCATTGACAACATAGATGACCCAAAAAGATAGGAGTACAATGTCCACAAAACACTAACATTGAATCCAAAACCACAAGACTAAAACTTTAATAATGGAGGAATACAAAGCATTCTTCCAAACAAACTTCAAAGTAGCTTCCTAAACTAGAAACACTTAAGTACCTTGCAGAGGCCAGATCTTTCTTTTAGAAACACATACTTTATCAAGAACATTGAGAGAGATCAAAATATATACTGTATACCTTCAGTAATATCTCTCCATTATCAATCATGCTTCTAATCCCCCTCTAAATATATTATTATGAAACTAACTCTATTGAAAAAAATCATACTCAATGGCATCCAACCATAAACTTCAACAAACATAAGATAAGGCATGGCAACCAATTATGAACTTCAACAACCCTTCTCAGAAAAGGCATGACATCCAACTATGAACTTTGGAAAACATAAGATAAGGCATGAAAACAAGTCATGAAGTTCAACAACTCCTCTTAGATAAGGCATGATGTATCCATTGAAAACAAACAATCAACAATCTCCTCAGGTGTTGAAATCAATGTCAACCATTGTCAATAGAAAACATGTTAGCTCCTACAATAGGCCAAATGGTTTACCAAGCAATAGATATAATTTAATGCTTTTTCTTGCTTCCTACACTCAATACAATTGAGACTATTGCTTCACAATGAGGGGTAATTGATCCAAGAGGATCTACTAATATTGGTTCAAGTGGTAATGCCAAGATCATTCTCATGGCTTGGGATAAATTTGGGAATACTTCCATAGTTTGTGGTATATTAAAGAACCTCTTATATTCTCATGATAATATTATGGTTGTCTATTCATTTCCAAGTGTCCCTGTTGTGAATTTTTCACCACAAGAAACAATTTCATCCCACTTTTCTATTTAATGCATAAAAGTACCTATAGAATTTGTAGGCCCCCTTGCTTTCATCCATTTTTGTATTTTGAGGTTTTGATGTAGTTTTGGAAAACTCTTAGGTCCCAACAAATAGACACCATATAATGCTGCAAGTTATATCTTATTTGATAGTTTGTGGGAATTTTGCAAAAGGTAGAAAGGTTTTCATTAAAAAAACTATCATTATGACACGTGGTAATGTGGCAATATAATAAATTCAAAAGGAAATACATAAAGTATAAACAAGCACCACTTTATTATTTTAAGTTAATTTATAACTTAATCAAGGCCACTTCACATAATCTTATGGATTCCCATAAAGGTGAAAGGAAAATATTAAATAAAAGACTACAAATTATCTGATACGCTGGTAGAGCCAACTCTAATGCTTAATTAACTTGGTGCTACTAGTTATGCACATGGCTCAAAGGACTTGAGGATCCCTAAACTAAGCAGTTCATCATTCATAAGAGGGTTGTATTAAATTATTAACTAGGGAATCAAAATCTTTAGATAGTGGTGGTAATGTATATGCATTCATGGATTCTGGACATCCTACATCAACTGAGTATAGATGAATAAACACATGCAAATATAGTAAAAGCTTTAAATCAGAATAAATTGCTAATTCTCAAAATAGAGTAAAGGATTATAAACTACTACCTTTGCTATTGGTACCTAATGCTTAAGACCATAACTAACTAATTTTTATACTGCACTGTGGTCCTAACTTAGTTATCCTTTGAAGAATGAAGAAATTCATTAATCTACTCTAATTGAGGAATTGTAATACATTCATGTTCACAATCATATAAATTAGAGACTATCAATGAAACTTATAGCTTATAATATAATCTAATAACTTAAATTGAAGTGGTTCAATAGTACCTCAAGTGGTCCTTGCTTGAGTTGTTGCTTCCACAAGATTCTTTTAATCACTCACTCAACAAAACATATTATCAAATCATTTCTCTTTTACTACATTCTAAACACAGAATTGTTACATAAAATGTAATAGGAAATATATTGGAAATCTTGTTCAATAACACACATATTATCTTTTACATTCTCACACTACTACTATATCTCCTCCTCTATAGGACACCCAACTATATAAGGTTTGCAAGGGGGTCCCATTATTCATGAATTGAAAAAAAAAACATATGTCAAATATTCCTCAAGAATAGGAAGAGGACTAAGTCTTGAAATTGAAAGTAATAACTATAGAAACAAGAGTATAAAAATCAAACAAGGATTCTATGCCCAACAAACTTAACCATTCATAATAGAAATGTGCTCTATCATAATTTAGTCTTGTTGAGAATAGACTTATCCTAGTTGTCTTATTGGTAGATAATAGTAATTCTAGGTGACTCATGAATTGATTATTAAATGATCACTTCCATCTTCCTTTGAAAGTGGTCATGCTATAGATAATTGACTGCTTCATTGCAACAAACTATAGTCCTTATGCTACAAGTTGGAAAATCTCATTGCTATGGGTTGACAGATCTCTTTTGCTACAAATGCTAGTCTTTTTTACTAAGGCATTCTCATTATCAACAATCATAAATTAAACATAAAATCCTACTAAACTTCATGACATTCATAAATCATACATACACATATTAACATAACATGCTTCCATTCTAAATGCTTAAAACTACTTAAAAGTATACGGAAGGTATTAAAGGTCTTGGTAATGTCTTAAAGCTTGGCAGAACATATTGATAAAAAGTATGAAACAACAATAGAAAACTATCCAATTCTATAGCCCATCATTCCCCCAAATTGAATCTCTTTCCTGTCCTCAAGAAAGATTTAGGGTTGAAGGATATATTGTAATGCAGTCTCTTTGTAATTCTTGGTTGTGGTCACTCCCCTTCCCTGCTTCAAGTAGAAACCCTGCTGGTCTGAGATATTTTCCCACCTGTTGTTCTTTGATGTTGCCTCTTCCTCTTGCTTCCTTCCTGTGTAGTGTGGTATAGGGAACATGAGAGAAGGATGAAAAGCGAGAGGAAGCCAAGAAATTTCATTTTTCAAGGTAATTATAATGTACTTGCTTGATCTTCCAACTACTGCCAAATAATTGAAAATGTAGTGAGGTTCCTTCTTCTTAATCTCTAGGGTAAGTTCTCTCCATATGCTCTCAAAATAATTGAGTGCCTCCTTGATTTTCATTGCTACTAGTCCCTTAAATCTCTTGTAATCTCTTTCTCTATATTCCATTATTTTTTCTTCTACTCCTCCCTTTTCTATGAGGTCTAACCTCTGATCCACCATTGCATTTGAATTTGCTACTTCTCTCAACTATAGGGGGAATGAATTCTCCTTTTCTTGATATTCTTGCATTAATTTTCCCCTTTGATGTTCATTCCTAATATAGGAAGCTAAAGCCTTAATTTGAACACCCCCATAAATATGAGTGGGTTCAATGTAGTGTCATAAGAATTAGATTGTGTAAATAAAATTCACACAACTGATCTTGCAATTTTAGTGTGGACTATTGGTAAACTTCTAAAAACAATGTTCATGAATTCATGGAAATGGGGAGATTACTAATTATTTGGCTAAATTGAAAACAAAGAAAATTTTCTTGTAAAAATAGAGTGTAAACCTTGGAAGGAGGTCTACACCTCACCAACTAACTTGTTTTATCTACCAATACTTCTATCTCCACTTTCAATTTCTTGATCTATATTTCTTGCTTCTAAATCACTTCTGCATGTGGATAGTAATTATGCTTTCCCATCTTCCCAATCTCTTTTTTTATGAGAAAACTCCATTTTTTTATCCCACAATTCAATGACAAGTGTCACCATAGTGGGAACAATGGGTGTTCATGGATATTTAGTTAGATTCTTAGGGTTTTGAGCCCTTTTTCTCATTTCAACCATAGCAAGTTGTGTCAATGCTTCCAATCCCGACCCTTGTGTAAATTTATGTAATTTTTCCTCCAACTCTCTAATTCTTGCATCCCTCTCACTGTCCCTCTATTTTTATACTTTAATTTGTTCCTCTAAATCTTTTATTCTTTGTAAGGCCTCTTGTAGTTCCTTGCTTGAATTTCTACCTTGCAACATAAACTATTTTTCTTTTTTCAAAAAAATTTCCTCCTCCACCTCCTCTATCTACACAAACCCTTCTAAACTAGGGCTTCTTGGAGGTTTGTTCTTTTTATTAGCCATAACAATATCTTTTGAATCTGAATAAGAAGTGCTACTCATGTATAAAGGCTGCACAATTAGAGTTTTTATACCACTATTAGGAACATTTTCTTCACTAGAATCCATGTCAATTTCTACCACAACAACATTTTCTTGTTTCTTTTTAGCCTTCCCCTTCACCTACCCTTTCCTTCTTACGTGATGTGGCTGCCTCCTTGGTTGTGTGGCCTTCCTTTATTTCTTCCTAGGTTTGGAAGTGGAGGCCACACTTTTCCTTTTTTCTTGGCTTAACAGGGCTCTCAGCAGAAGGAAGGGTTTATGTTTCCCCTTCAACTATGGATTGCTCAACAAAAGTTGTAGGTTGAGTTTCATTCTCTTCTTGTTCTTTAGGTTCCTCTATGCTACAAGTAGGTGATGCATTAGGGGAACTAGAAAGTATGTCTCCCTTTGCTATAGTCATGGAAGGTTCTTCTACTTCTTGTTCTTCACCCCTTTCTTCTTTATTTTATCTTGGAAAAATGTTGTTAACATTGTTACTTGCTAGAAAATCCTCCCAAGAAATGTTAGGGAATTGAATTCTTAGACTTCTCTTAATTAATAAAGTGACCAAAAAAAAGTGTGAAAGAGAAAATTGATTCTTCTTTTTATACTCCACTGACATTATTTTTAGTAAATTATATACAAAAATTGGGTACATTCTCCATTCTTTGATGGAATAGAGGGTTGAGTAACTTAAAATGTACACTATATCACAATGATTACCTTCTATCACAAGTCAATTATTTTACAATTTATGAAGTGATTAAGGGCTAGAGCTATGGTAAAGAAAGACATTTTGTACCTTGTGATGAAGAATCCATATTTTCTTTAGGTAATGAAGATTCATTTTTGGTGGCAATAACATCCGCCCTGACTGGAAATTATTCTCCTATTCTAGGTGTAAATGTATGAAATCAACTAACTAATTAACATGAAATAAAGCTTTAAAACTAAACAAATGACCAATCAATTACACCATTCCAATGAAATTCATTTATCAATCAACAACTAGATTCAATTCAAAGCATTTAAAGAAAAAACAAGAATGCAAAGAATCTAACTATTGATGCAAACCTTGATCCCATTGTGTGATTATGTTCAAAGTGGATGTGGAGTGCTCAATTCAAACAAAATCCATGATGTTGCAAAGAAAATTGATGAGAATTAGAGTGAATGATTCATAAAAATCTCTCAAATTGATCAAAATTGAGTAATCAATTCAAGAGAGTAAGTTTGCATAAGACTTATAATGAATGATTATTATGTGAAATGGTCTGCTATTTATAGAATTTGGAAATCATGATCAATGGTTTAAGATGAAAAATGATGATCAAGGGATGACATCAAATGAGAGAGATGAACATGGATCAAAGATGGATCAAATAGTTGATAATCCATGATGAATGGATCAAGGATCAGATCAATGGTCTAAAATCTGAGATACTCAACAAATTCCCTAAATTTTAGGAACTATGTTGGAGATTTTTCCATGATGAAGGAAATATTTGAATTTAAATTGAAGGAATACTCCATGAGAATATTCTTTCAATTATTGGAGGAATTAGAAGAAATTATTCAATTAAATAATTAAGAAATTACTTAATTATGCAAGTGGAGGGAATTTAAGGATTTAATTAAACAATTAGAAATCATTTAATCAAAGTGGTATTTATGACATTTAATTAAATAATTTATATTGTTTAATCAAATGAGAGGACTTAGGAGATTTAATTAAATAACTTACATTATTTAATCAAATGAGATGAAAATTAGTGTTAAAAAAGAGTGAATTAATCAAATAATATCAATTATTTGATTAATAGGAGAAAACGGTGAATCTAATTAAACAATTGAACTTATTTAATTAAATAGATGAAAATGAGTGAATTAAGTAGAAATGATGTTAGAAAGCAAAATAAAGTGTGTGATATACTTAGAACATTTTCAGGTGTCTACATTTTCCCCTCTTTGAAGCGAGGTACCTTATGCATTGCTTCAAAGAATTGATACTACTTAAATATAAATTATTATTTTTTTGACTTTTCCTGATGCCCCATTGTGCCCCAATGAACGATAAAATGTTGATATGCTGCTTGAGCGAGAAAAAACTAATTTTCAGTTGAGCTCATGACATTATTATGAGATTGGTTCAGCTACATAAAACATAACAAACAAGTCCTAAAAGGGCTCAAATATTGATCAAGATACATAAAAGGCTAAAAAAAAGAGTTTTTGGGTCAAAAATCTAGGTTTAGTTAGGTATATATGCTCATTTTAGGAAACTTCTATCTCATTTACACACTTTTCTGTTGAAAATTATTAAGTCCTTAGAGATATCTGTGAGAGAGCTACTCAAGAGCACATGTTGCAATGGAGTTCATTGTACGTGCCAAACATTGAGTTGACTGAGTTTGTGAGTTCCAACACCCTCTTGGGTCAGGTAGCCAGGTACATACCTCAAAAAACCTTCCTTATACTTTTTTCTAATTAGTGAAATGTAGCATAGATCTTAGGGAAGCAAAAGCACATAAATTTGTTTCTGTGTGCCTTTGTCACTGATGCCACACCTTTGTACAAAGGCATAGATTCTCTACAAAGGTACATTGTTTATATTTTAGCTTGCACTATTGAATTTTCTTAGCACCATTGTATTGTGCTTCTGTAATAAACCCACATGATTGTATTTTGGAAAAAGTACATGCTTTTACAATATTAAAGCCACACATATGTAAAAATAATAGTTGAGTGCTTTTGTTCTTTTTTTTTACTTAGGATTTCTACTTCATTTCCTGAATCTTGACATTGTGCGTGTTGTGCATGCAGGATGAGTTACATCCCCTAACCTCCCGAGTGTGTAGATTAGTTCTATTAGATTAGATGGGGTTCTTCAGTACAGAGGATATGATTTACTTTCATGCATTGGGATTGTTTCACATCTTACACATGTTGAATATTTGTGCCCATTGTGCCTTGATTACCATTGTTGTGAAGAGATGGCATTCAGAGACATCGACCTTTCATTTCCTCACTGGCAAGGCTACCATCATTTTAGAGGATGTATGTCACATTCTCAGGGTGCCTATTCATGGTCTGCATGTTGTAATGATATTTTTTGAGGTGGTTCGACCTTGCTACAAGTATTAGGAGTACCACAAGTTCCATTGGTGGAGGGGTAGGTGGATCAAAGAGACTTCATTAATGTTGCTTCTGACATTACCCTTGTACTAGCTGGCTTGATTATGTGCATCTTGCTTCTAGATAGACGATCCTGTCATTTTAGTGTTGGATGGTGTGTAGTACTTGAGATGATGCCTAAGGATGTGACCTACTTTGTATGGGGTCCATTTATTTTAGCCCACCTATATCATGACATGCACCAAGTGGTTTACAAGGTGGTGCACACTATTTACTGTATGTACCATGCTTCATATAGGGTGTGGGAGAATATTGTCATGTTATGTATTGTTTGCACATTGCACTGAGCTTAGGATGATCCATTTATATACCATAATGAGGGGATCCTAAATCACCACCACATGGGTGAGTTGTAGTACTGGAGGTGTGTGATAGACAACATGGTAGAGTTCACTCGGAGGTCATGGCTAGGAGTCAAGGCCTGGGATGATGATATTGATTACCTTCCTTACTATCATCAGACCATATGGCTTATTGGTTAGAATACTACCATCCTTGAGCGATACTTACTAGATCGATGCTTGAGATAGTTTGAGGAGACTCATACTATCCCTCGCCCAGAGTACATGGATGTATTTGCTCCCACTCATCAGGAGTAGTGATATTGGGGCTAATGGTAGATGTATACACTAGACTTTGATTAGCTTGTTCTTGTCCCATGGGCTTATGTCAAAGGTCTTGTTGATGCCAACACAACTACCAAGTATGAAACATGGTTTGTGGTTAGGAGGCTAGTTAGGTTTATAGATCTAACATAGGTGCCTCACAAATAGAGGGGTGAGTCTAGTAGAATTAGATGACATAGATTAGCAGCTCATGCAGAGGGTCCACAAGTTGACAGGGTATAGGCCCAAGTACTAGACTAGGATTAGGATTAGTAGAGAGGTCTTGATGGATCCCCTCTAGTACACGACCAAGATTAGTAGTAGGACTAGTAGGTGGAACAACATGTGATGGGTCTAGATGTAAAATAGCTATAGGATGACCTAGCTAAATCTATTAGAGAGTACAATTAGATCAACGTACCTAGGAGAGGGATACAAAGGTGACACAATGACAATATTCTAATTTATAGTTAGCTTAGGAGACTACTTGTTGTCAGTAGCTAGAGGTAGAGGGGGACACTATCCCTATATCTAGATATAGATAGGTGTTATGGGCCATTTAGGATGAGTTGTCTTATTACAAGACCATCTACCTGATGCAAGTCCCAACTCATAGGAGGCAACCATCCTACTCATAGAGGAGTGCCATGGGACCATTGAGTAGGTCACTTGGAGGCTCTATGGGGTTGTCCTACGGTGAGTCAAGAGGTGCAGGACCTTCAAGTGGACAACCTAAGAGATAGCCATCACATCATCCTTCCACCAATAAAGAGGATTAGGCCAAGATATGGTGCCTCCATTGCATGTAGAGGATGATATACCCTCAAAGTACATGCCCCCACCTTCTACAAGGCAACATGTAGACCTCTTGAAGTAGTGAGATTGAGAGCCACATATGAGAGTGCCACTAGACATGTTGACCGAGCTCTAGCAGATATTTCAGCACTACATATAGCATATGACAAGCTTCAAGCATCTCGAGGTCCAATTGATGGTAGGACGGAGATGCCCTCTGAGCAGACATCTCGAGGCTACAAGCAAAGCTTACTAGGGTACAAGAAAATAGAGACCGCATTGATCAAGAGTGTATTGAGGCACTTATACAGGAGGCTACGGTGACTAGAGAGGTGTGGGGCCTATAGGAATCCATGAGCATATCACCATCACATTCTACTATATCTCGACATGCACCAGCATTAGGCCCCAAGGGGTTTAGTAGTCATAGGACCTACTAGTATTGTATTTATGATTATATATACTTGAACTCTTTATGCATAATATATGAGCAGTTTTATTTTTTATGAGCTTATGTTGAATTAGATGTCAATGTGATTTATTAAATAATCCTTAGAATATTTAATAAATGTCTCTATGATCTAATTTTGATGTGATCTAATTAAAATCTTAAGTTTACATTAGATACTACATTATGATTGAGTATGTTATGTTAAATTAAATGCTCTTATGATTTAATTTTAGAACCTTAAATGCATATAAGGATCTAATCTAACACAACACACAATATGAATTTGAATAGTATGAAAACTAAAGTAATAATTCAAACTAGCTTGAATAATCACTTTAGACTACACCAAGATTGTTTGTCAAAGAATGAAGCAATGTGAGATAAAAATAGAACACTATCTACTTAATCTAACAACACCGCTCTAATAAACATACTATTCAAAGAAGATGTTAGGTATAGTACCAATGCAAATGTGTGGCACTGATAGGTTCCTTTAGAGGTGTATCATCCATTTCCATTAATGTGTAGGCACCATACCCATAATTTTCTTCAATTACATAAGGTCCTAGCCAATTAGGGCTGAATTTTCCTTTTTCATTTGGAGGAGCATTTACATTACATTGATTCTCATATATCACCAAATCACCTTTATTAAATGCATGATGGATGACATGATCATTATAATTAAGTTGCATTCATTTAGAATAATCTTGGATATGCTCGAGAGCGTTAATGTGTTGTTCATCAAGCATTTCAATCTGATGCAATTGTTGCTCTTTATAGGTAGTATCATCAATAAGCCCGTTGAGATAAATTCGCAATAAGGAATTTCTAACTCTAAGGGCATTATTTCTTTGGCACCATAAACAAGGTTGTAGGGAGTGTTTCCTATAGATGTTCTAATACTTGTACAATAAACCAACAATGCATAAGTTAATTGAGTGTGCCAATCTTTATTATGCTTACTAATCATTTTCGTTAAGATTTGTTTGAGAGTTTTGTTAGTTGATTCCACTTGAACATTTGATTATGGGTAATATGGTGTAGAAAATTGATGTTAAATATGAAATGTTTTCAATAATTTCTTCACGTCATTATTCTTAAATGGAGTTTTATTATTTGAAACTCATGCAGAAGGAAGGCCAAAGCGAGTAATAATGTGTTCCAAAATGAAACAACATATTGCATCATCTTTCATGGAGTGAAGAGGGATAGCTTCTACCCATTTTGTGGAGTAATATATTGTGGTAATTATAAATGAATGTCCAACAGAAGAGGGTGGCAATATTTTTCCAATAAGATCCAAACCCCAAACTAAGAATGGCCAAATAGGAACTTGGGCATGAAGCCAAAGCATGAATCAAATTGTTGTGTTCTTGAAATTTATGGCATTTCTTAACTTGAGCAAAACAATCCTATTCCATATGTCTCCAATAATATCCTATACATATTAATTTTTGAACTAATGATCTTCCTCAAAAATTTCCCCCACAAGCACTTGCATGAGCTTCTTCAAGGGCTATAGGGATTTTGGATTGTTTAAGACATCTAAGCAAGAGACCATCAAATGACTATCTATATAGAACGTTTGCTAGAATTATGTATATAGATGCAAGTTTTTGAAGACGAGCTTGAGTGTTCTTAGTTGTAGGCTCAGGAAAGGTACCTTATTTTAAGTAATTGAATATTGTTGTGTACCATTTGCTAGAGTTTTCGACATCAGATACTAACACTTCTTTAAATTTTTCATCTATCGATGGTTTTAGGATCATTTGGATTGTAAATGTGAAATCAACAAAGGATCTTTAGGAGGTACAAGGGAAGCCGCACTTTCCATTGCATCTGCATGTTGATTATCCTTTTGTGGTATGTTTTCAATGGTATATGATTCAAATTTATCTAATAATTTCATCGTGAGGTCTTTGTATTGAATGATTTTATCATGTTTTGCTTGATATGAATTGTTTATTTGTTTAATGACTAATTGAGAATCACCAAATATAGAAATGTGTTGAACACCTAAGGCTAACATTGCACGTATATCGGTGATTAAAGCTTCATACTCTACAGTGTTATTTGTACATAGGAAGTTTAGATGGTAGGATAAGGGAATAGTCTTTCCTAAAGGAGGAATTATCATAACCCCAACTCTGAAGCCAATTTGACACTTAGAACCATCAAAATACAATTCCCATGTTTCTTTTTCTTTTTCAATAGTAAACACATTTTCATTGGGGAATGAGTTGATGTTAGGTAATGCTAAGGGAGAAGGAGCATCAACTAAGTGGTTGGTTAAGGCTTGTCCTTTGATTACCTTTTGAGAGACAAATTTAAGATGAAACTCAGTTAACAACATAACCCATTTAACTAAGTGTCCCGATAAATCAATTTTAGCAAAAAAATGTTCTAAAGGATCAAACTTTGCAATCACATGAATTTATGCATTTAATAAGTAATGTCTCAATTTACTAGTAGCAAATACAAGAGCCAAATATTGTTTTTCTATCATTGTATATCATGTTTCATAATCAATTAGAGTTTGACTAATGTAATAAATGGGATGTTCTCTACCATTGTCGTCTTGTTGAGCCAACAATGCTGCTAGAGCATGGATTGATGTTGTTGTATAAAGGATAAATGGTCTTTCTTGCATAGCAGGCTGTAAAATAGGTGGAGTAGCGAGATAATATTTCTCAGTCTCAAAGGATTGTTTACAATCCTCATTCCACTTAAACTCAAATTATTTCTTAAGGAGTTGTGTAAAGGGAAATGTTCAGTCTACTAAAGATGCTACAAAACAATGAATAGCTTGAATTCTCCCTTGTAGGGTATGCAAATGAGAAATTGTTTTAGGAGGTAGCATGTTAATGATAGCATCAATTTTCTTCATGTCCACCTCAATGCCTCTGTGAGATACTATAAAACCTAAAACTTTTCCACTATCCACACCAAAGACACTTTTTCGGATTCAATCTCATGTTATATTTTCTCGCATTCTTTCAAATATTTTTTGATGGATATTCACAATGTTATCTTGTCAAGTTAAAGATTTTGCTAGAATATCATCAACATAATCTTCCAAAATCTTGTGTATGTAATCATAAAATATCAATTTCATAGCTCTTTGGTATGTTGTGTCCATGTTCTTTAATCCAAAAGTCATAACCACCCAACAAAATGTTCCCCAAGTGATAGTAAATGATGTTTTGTATTGATCTTGATGGTTGATAAAGATTTGATTATATCCCAAGAATTCATCCATAAATGACAAAAAAGTATGTCCCATAATCGAATCTATGATCATGTCAATATTAGGAAGGGGAAAGTCATCTTTTAGAGATTCTTTATTAAGGTCACAAAAATCCATACACATCCTAATATGATTATCAAGTTTTGCAACTACAATAATTCTTGAGATCCATTGAGAATATTCAATAGGTCATATAAAGCTAGCTTCAAGGATTTTTTCAATCTCATCCTTAACCAATAAAGCTATCTTAAGATTCATCTTCCATATCTTATGTCTTGTTGGTTTAGCATCTTGTTCAAGAACTATGTTGTGTGTTACTATCTTAGCATCAATACCCAACATGTCCCAATAATTCCAAGCAAAGAGTTCATGAAATTTGTGTAATAATATTTCATGATCTTCTTGTTCATCCTCATCAAGGAACTTTCCTATTTGAATCACTTTTTCTTCATTAGATGTGTCCATCAGTATGTTGATTGTATCTCCCATAGGAAGTGCATTTTGTCTTAGAATTTCAAGATTATTTTATTCTTTATCATTTTCAACATCATTGATTTCCTTTTCTTCATTTAATTGTTTAGCACTAACCATAGAACAAGTGACTCATTATTTCTTAGGAGTAAATAACTTGTCATAAACTCCTAGAATTTATTTCAAAGCTTCATTATCTTCAAAGTATTCCAGTGATTCCTCACATGATGTATCAATTAATTCAGGATGCTTCAAAGTGAGAGTTTTCTTAGAGGAACTACACATGATGGTGTTGATGTTGAGTGAAGGTCTTTTCATTGCTTTTGTTATCTTAGAAGGAAAATATCCAAGACCATTGTTTGTTTCTTGTGTGTTAGGCTCTATAGGAAGACAGATGCCTTGTTTCTTTCTTCCACATCCTTTTCCACTATAACCAAGTTGTTTCAAGAGCTCATAACCTCTTCCATAAAGTTTTTCCATCTCTTTCAAATTTGGTGGTTGTTTCTAGTTCACTTCATCAAAATTTATTGTATAACTTGTTTCTTCTTCTAAGGTGGATGAAGTAGATGCTTGTGAGGGTTCTTCTGAAGTTTGTGTTGACATTACCATTGATTATTTTTTCCTTTTCAAGTTGTTTTGTTGTCACCTTATATTCTCTCATGAAGGTTGTTGTGAAATATAAGGAACCCCAATCATCTTCCAATAACTTCATGAATTCTTCAATATGCTTTTATTTTTCTTGTTCTTGTGTGATTTCAAATTTTGAGGTTGGTATCAATGTTTTCACAAGACTTTGCTTATCTTTCTCAGTGTGTAAACAACTTTCAGGTTTAGGGTCAGCCCTGATTGTGTAAACTTTATTGTTGTAAACATACTTCATTAAACAATGAAGAGTTGAAGGCACCACATTAATTTCATGAATCCATGGTCTACCTAAAAGAATATTATATGAAAGATTGTGAGGCATAACATGGATACTGGTTTGTAATGTGCATGTTCCAATGGTAACAAGTAATGTGATCATTCCAAGCGTTTGTTTTCCTATGTTATCAAATCCATGAATGGACAATGAGTCAAGTTCAATATTACTCTTATCAATTTCAATCTTATCCAAAAAGTTCACACTACACACATTAAAGGTTGAGCCATTGTCAACAAGGATTCTCTTTATTCCCTTCCTATTAATAATGGATAAGATCATGAAAGTGTCATATTGTTTTTGAACTTCCAAGGAGGGTAACACACTTTGGTGAAAAAAAATGTCTAGTTTAATTACATTCATTCCTTGAACTAGGGCTGCAATATCATTTGGATTTGTATTAGGAGGCACCACAACTTTCTATAAGGTTGTTTGAAGCATACTATGGTAATTAGGTGAGGCTTGAATAAGATCCCATAAGGATATCTTAGTAGGAGTATTCTTAAGTTGTTCAACAAGATCATACTCCTTTCCATTATGCAAAGGAAAGTGAGGAGCACTAAGCAAGATAGGTTGAGGAAATGGTAATGAAATGGGAGTGGTTTGTTGTTTCCTATTGTTCCTTGTGTTATATGTATGAGCAATGATATTGTAACCCGGTTGCTACAAAACATTGTCATTATCAAGTTGCCTTGTAAAGTTCAACATATATCCTAGTTTCAATGGTTTCTTTTTAGGTGGTTCTAATATGAGCATGGGTTTTTTTTGAACTTGAGGTTGATGTGAGGGTGGGTAAAGGATAAGTTGAGGTGTGATTACGTTAACATCTCTTTGTTTTGGTTTTTCATGACAAGCCTTATTGGATGAATCTTGTGAGATGAAATCCTCAAGGGCTTCATCTAACATATCAAATTCATCACTACTAAAGGGCTTGAGGGATAGGTTAACTTGTAAAAAGAGATTTGACATGATCAAATAACTATCCTTTCTCCAAGGGTTTTATTTGTTTATTTTGATGTTTTTGGCTTTTGTTTTTGTTTGTTCTAATGATTTCAAGATGTGAACTAATCTATCTAATAATGCAATGATGCTGAAAATGAAAGAAAAGTATAGAAATCTAACACTAAATTTAATGAAAATATGAAAGAAATTTTTTCCACGGTGTTGTGAAATCTAACTAAATGATCAATACTTTGAATGCACAAACAAACTATTTCAGGAATTTAATTTTCAGATCTGAAAATAGTAACAAAATGCAAATTAGAGACCAAAAAGCACTCAAAAAATTATCAAAAAGGTCTATATAGGGACTCATTTTCCCTAGGGCAAATAGGTCCCAAGTCAGGGTTTTTTAAATTTGATTTTTCATATTCTCAGTTTATCCTATGTGATTTTTGTTTATGATCTGTAATAGAAATTTTTCTAACATATTTTTCCAGATTAGTGTCTCTAAATGAAAGTTTAACTATATTCAAATGATGAACTATGTGACTAATTTTAATATGCAATATGAATCTAAATCTAAATTTAAATGATTGAATGACAATCTCAATGTAAGTACTATGCAAAATAAATTCAGATCTAATGCAATTGTTCTAATTTTTGATGATTTTAAGTAATGCAAACATGCAAATTCAAACCTAAATACAATGTTCACTAGTTCAATATTAGAGAACCCTAAATGTAATGCAACTAATGAAAACCTAATGCAAACTAGTGCAAAACTCATATCTAGGGTTGAAAGGACTCTAATTTTCAAAATGTTGTTGTACAGGGTTAGGTTCACCAAAATGAAACATAGAAAAATAGGGTGCTCCTAGGGTTTCCCAAAATGGAAAAGTAGATTCAAAGAGGAAAAAGGGGTCCTACTTCTCTAATTTCATTAGGAAATGAGTTCCTCACAAAGAATTGACTAACTACCCTTAGAAAAATCAATTCTATGAAGGAATCTTCATATTTCCTTTTTGTGTCAAGACGGGGGTCTAGGCCAAACAACACTTTGGGGAGAAAGATTAAAATAGAAAATCAACTCTAAATTGTAATCTATCACTTGGATCTAGTAGATTATGGATAAAATTGAAGGAACCAACAAAGTTTCTACAAAATCTTAGAGGAATAAATGTTGTGCACCTTGCACAAAATGTTGTTCCTGCAACCCTAACAGGGACTCATTCACCCAAGGGTGAATGGGTCCTGGCATAATTTTCTGGAAAACTCTGAATCTAAGATTTGATTTTAAGACCTACAATTCTTCCCTATAACTTTTCACCTTCACTCCTAGATCCAGATTTCTGAAAAATCTGTAAAAACAAAATTGTTGTTTGTTGGTGGATAGGGGTTTTCCTCAATCAAACCCCAAGTTTGGTAATTAAACCTTGATGAAAAACATAGATTTGAAACATAAAATGTGTGTGCAAATCCTAACCTTAAGTTTGTCTAAGATTAGAAAAACTAATAATGTAAAGAAACCCTACTCAAGTGTGTTAGAATAGGATCCTTAAATGAACATGAACAATGATGAAGACCTACTTTGGGAGATCTCAAATCACCCTAATAAGTCATAAAATTGATTATACCTTCCTTTAGGCAGAAAGTAGAATGATAATAGAATATGGAACCACTTAGGAAACAAGTCATTAGGCTTGGTTGAATGTCTAGTGCATCTCCCAAAACCTAGAATCCATCATGATCCTCTATAGGCATCTATCACCAATTGACCTTTGGAAATGCTTGATCTTGATATCAAAATGAGCTTGAATACCTACAAAAACAACTAAAATTTTGCTCCAAAACTTCACTTTTGAATGTGTTATTAACTTATCTTTTCTCTTGAATATGAATACTTGTGATCTCATATGAATTTATCTTCCTTGCTAGTGAAAAATGAATGTGAAACTTAGTTTTATAGGCTACCTCTCTAATTTTCCAATTATTAGATCCCAAAATCTGACACTTGAAATTTGAATTTAAGACCTTGAAATGTTGTTAAAAACATGTTTAAAGTTGAGTTTAAGGCACTTAATGAGGACCCATGGGTGAATGGGTCTTGACCTAAAACTTCAGGACTCCATAAATGTCGAAGCATTAATTTAATCAATAGCATTTATTCAATGTGGGTTGTGGTATTAGGAAATAAATAAAATAGGCCTTTGGATACATAATAAAGGTTATTAGGGGCCTATTAATGAGGTTTTAAAATGCATAAATGAAAAAGGACACTAAAATAGGTCCATATAAGTGTCAAATTGTACTTTATTCTAGAAATGGGTATAATTTTCTACACTACAAGTACAAAAAGGATTGAAGTTTTTGCAAGTACCTAACTAATGTTGATTGGGCAGGTTGTGTGGATGACCAAAGAAGTACAAGTGGAAGTGCATTCTTTCTGGGAGACAGATTGATCTCATGGTTCAATAAAAAGAAAAACTTTGTATTTTTGTCCACAGCAGAAGCTGAATACATTGTTGCAGCATCTTGTTGTACTCAGGTGCTTTGGATGAAGAAGACCTTGAATGATGTGAAGGTGGTTTATGATGAACCTATTCCTATATTGTGTGATAATACCAAGTACAATCAATATTTCCAAGAATCTAGTAATGCATTCAAGGACTAAATACATCTCTATCTAGTATCACTTTCAGAGAGAGAAAGATGTAGAACATGAAGTCAAAATGGAGTATGTACCTACCAAGGAACAAATTGTAGACATTTTCACTAAGGAACTATCAAAGGATACTTTTGAGTATCTCTGGAAAAAGTTAGAGGTGATTTCCCCTCCTTATTCAAAATAGATTCATAGATGGTGCATCTATCCAAAGGGAGAAATTCATGTCATATCCTTTTTGCCTAGATTGATGTGTGTTATTGCTCAGGGGGAGTTGGTAGTAAAGGATATTTTTGATGTTGTTATGAAAAATTACTATTGGTCAAAGGGGGAGAATGTGTTGTTCTTGACTTGAATATCTTTTTCCCTTTTTCCCTAAAGTTAAAGAATTTCCCATTGTTTTATGGCCCTTTTTCCTTGATGTCAAAGAGAGAGAGTGAGTAGTGTGTGTTGCCATCAATGCCAAAGGGGGAGATTATTGGCAGTGGTTTCCATTAATGTCAACACCTAAGAAGTGTTGGAAAATGTGCCTCAAACTTACTGGCATGTAAACTCCTAAAATAGAACAATTGGTGAGACCCTCTAGAAGTCTTACCGACTAGCAGCTGTGTTCAAAATTTTAAAGTCGCTAAGACTTTGGTTTTGTCTTGCCAACGGGATTCATCAGCAAGACATGTCTATTGCTATGAGTTTTCCATATTATTCCACCCAGATAGACCTCCTTCTGATGGATTGGTTTCTAATGGTTATTGGGGAGACTCGTGGTGACAGAAATCATCGGGGAGAGGCATGAACATTTGGTATCACTCATTCCGACCAAGTATGTCTCACTAAGGTTTTACACATTAGCGATGGATAGAGCACATCGAGAAGATAGTTGAACCTTCAGAGTGACTCATTCCAATAATGCTTGTCTCAGCGATGGGTTGGCTCCTAGTGGTCATCGGGAAGACTCTTGGCTGACGAATTTGTAGTCGGTATGAAATCTTGCCGATGACTGTTGGTCTCACTGACAGATAGGTGCTTTCAGTGATAACTCTTGCCGATGGTTTTTATCTCGCCGACTGGTATGAACATCAGTATGACATAAGGTTTTGTAAGACTCTTGGAGATAGTGAAACTCTTGTCGATAGATCTGCACAAGATGGATTTTTTTCGGTATGACCTCTTACTGATAGCGATGGTCTGGCCAATGGTTCTGCAGTAGATATCGATGTGATGTCTTAGCGATAGAGTGAGTCTGGGTGATAGGCTTGAACTTGATATGACTTGTACCGATGGTGGTGACTTTGGCTAATAACGACAGTTGAGCATTGTGGCATCAAGGAGACACAGCCTAGTGTCTCACCAACATGTGATACAATCTCAACACCTTGACCGAATTTCTATCCTAAGTGGTCTGTTCTGAGCCAATTAAAGAAGCAAAATGTGAAATGTTAGCAGTTGGACTATTGTGACCATTCCTGTGTGGAAGGTGAACAAATTGTGAGGAGAACGATTATGCTCGGGAAATGGCGGATGACGATGAACAATGTGAGATAACAAAATGTTGATCGATTGAACATGGATTGTTCTGAGTGAATTCATTGTATGTTTTCTGAGAGCTATTCTATACAAGATTGATCAATGAATGTTTGTTGCTATAATTTGACATCAGAAAGTGAAGCTCGTACTCTGTATGTAATTTGTTTACTGTAATACAAAGAGGTTTTTCTTGGTGTGGTGGGTTTTTCTCCCGTAAGGTTTTTCCCACGTAAATCTAGTGTCCAATTGTGTGTGTGTTCAATTCTCTTTTTTGTTATTTCTTTCATGAGTATCTTAATTGGACTATAATTGAAAATTTAAAAGTTACCTCTGCATTCTTCCCTGAGGTTTTGACGTTAGGAGAGTTCCACACCTAAGCTTTCCTTACAAGGAGATTGTTGATTGTTGGTTGTCATCGATGTCAACACTTGAGGATATTGTTTATTGTTGGTTATCATTGGATGTCATGCCTTATTTGATGGTAACATTGAAGTTCATGGTTGGATGACACTTGAGGAGATTGTTGGTTGTTGGTTGTCTTTGGATGTCATGCCTTATCTAAGAGGAGTTGTTGAACTTCATGACTGGTTGTCATTCCTTTTCTTATGTTTGTTGAAGTTCATAGTTGGATGTCATGCCTTATTTAAGAACAGTTGTTGAAGTTCATGACCAG
The DNA here is from genome assembly GCA_007258455.2 of Sequoia sempervirens. NCBI lineage: Eukaryota > Viridiplantae > Streptophyta > Pinopsida > Cupressales > Cupressaceae > Sequoia > Sequoia sempervirens. The sequence continues at coordinate 77,790,353 of VDFB02047397.1, read as the reverse complement.
TTGTCATGCCTTATCTTATGTTTTTTGAAGTTTATGGTTGGATGTCATTGAGTATGATTTTTTTCAGCAAAGTTAGTTTCATTGTATATTGTTGGTTATCATTGATGTCAACACTTGAGGATATTGTTGATTGTTGGTTGTCATTGTATGTCATGCCTTTTATAATGGTTTTTTAAGTTCACGGTTGGATGAGACTTAAGGAGATTGTTGATTGTTGGTTTTCATTCGATGTCATGCCTTATCTAAGAGGATTTTTTGAACTTCATGACTAGTTGTCATGCCTTATCTTATGTTTTTTGAAGTTCATGATTAGTTTTCATACCTTATCTTATGTTTGTTGAAGTTTATGGTTGGATGTCATTGAGTATAATTTCTATTAGAAAAGTTAGTTTCATAATAATATATTTAGATGAGGATTAGAAGCATGATTGACAATGGAGAGATATTACTGAAGGTATACAGTATGTCTTTTGCTCTCTCCTAATGTTCATGATGAAGTGTGTGTTGCTAAAAGAAAGATCTAGCCTTTGTAAGGTACTTAAGTGTTTCTAGTTCAGGAAGCTCCTTTAAAGTCTATTTGGGAGAATGCTCTATATTCCTCCACAATTGAAGTTTTAGTCTTGTGGTTTAGGCTTCAATTTTAGTGCTCTATGGACATCATACTCCTATATTTTCAGGTCACCTATGTTATAAAGGAGAATTTTGTGAATTACAAAAGGTTAGCAATGTTGTTGGTTGTTCAGACTGGTCTGAGAAATGCTCCACATTTCTCTACATTGATGTCTCTACTCCTACAGCTTGGTGAATATGCTCTCAATATTTGTGTTGTGTCTCAATTCCAATTTCATGAGATGAAGTGGTTCGCAAGCTGATATGTTAATGTTATATCTTCTAGTTATGATTTTTATGCTTCCTAGATGGAGAATTATGTTCCTATTTGGTAATATCCCCTTGTGATTTGAATGATGTTGATTTTCCACTTTAGTGTTGCATTGTATCTTGAGTTGGCTTTATGGGTTATTTATAGATATCTAGCTGACAGGGCTTGTTCCTTTATTTGTTTAATGTGTTTGGGAGTTTATGCCAATAATTGAAGATGTGTTAAGTTATATTTGGGTCCCAACCTATCTTGTTTAGAACTGCCTTGAGAAAATTCAATTCAAAGAATGATTTTGAGTTGACTAATTATGTGCTTCAAAGTTTCATCTACATGTTTCCTTGATGTTGACTTAAGTTGATGTGTGCCAACATGTGAATTGTTTTGGATCATATTGGAAGATGTAATAATATTTTTTTGGTCCTGTCTATCTTCAAGATAGGGCCGCATTATATTTTTGGTAGTCAACTTGTTGAATTCATTAATCTTCTTCCTGGCAAACCTAATTGAAGTTTTGAAGAGTTGCGCTGGATATAATGCAAGATCATTCTAGATGCAAGAACATGGAGAAGTGTACAAGTGTTAAAAAGCAAGTGTGTGGAATATATTGAATATCCAGTAGAGTTAGTGCTATATTGTGAAGAGGAAAGATAAAATCAGATGTGTTATAACACCTCATTCAACAAAGTGTTATGTTGATAAGAATTGTAGTCTTTATCTAAATCTTTGTATCCTACTCTGAGATAGTGAATCTAATCAGGTCCTTTGTATCTTTCTCTTAAAGTTGTGTTGGCTTCAATTTTGAAAGTCCTATGTATCTTTATCTAAGGCAATGAGCCTTTTTGCAAGTCTTTTCGGAAGTGAGCCTTTTATATTGTGAGTTAACTCTCACCGTGGTTTTTCCCTCATTAGGTTTTCCATATGAATTTGGTGTTCTCCTTGTGAATTTGTATGATATCAATATATTTCTCACTACTATTGATCTAATTAGAAGTAGAACTACTATATCTTTCATTACTAAGTATTATTGATCATTCTAAGGGTTCAAACTATTATATTTGATTAAGGATTTTAGTTGTGATAAGAGGATTGTATTATGTTGAAAGTCTCAAGGTCTAGAAGGGATTAATTTTTTGTATAGAATTATTCACCCCCCCTCTCAGTCTCCTAGTGTGTTCAAGATTTTTATTACTCTATACAAAGGCATAAACATTTGTGTGTAAATATGGTTTCTAGGAATTAATCCATCTTTGCTACTACAAGTTGTGTGTTAATTATATTTAAATTGTGGAAATTTAAGTATGTATAGTGGCATGGCATGATTTTATTTAATATTGGTATAAAAATATTGATCATGAATTCACTTCAAGAATCAAGTTTCTCTTATTTTTCACTGACACAAGTATGTTACAAGGATTGGTGGTTACACACACTCAAGAGTATGCATGTGTGGAGATTTGAGTACATTTCAAAATCTCCATATACATCTCAACACAAAATATATCCTCTTTAAAAGGATGTATACCATATGTGAAGAAATACTAAATAGTAATGTGTATACCTTAGATGTTTCATACCTTGAATCATCCCAATTTGTAAGGTTATGGACAAGGAATTGTTGGAAAATTTAGTCATTTGATGTTTTCTAAATAAATGATTTCTTTTGTGCTAATACCATTTATCATGAAGTATAATGGCTACCATTTCACCCACATATATGAATGGAATAGTCATTTTCCTCAACTTATTTGGGAATTACCTATGTGGTGTTGACTAGAGTATCAACATCTATGTCATCCATCCCATCAAGGGCTTGATTTCATCATCATCTATTAGAGGCCACAAAATCAAGCTCTTATGAGTATGATACTTAGAATTATAGCGGTTTCTAATCTTGGATTTCTAACACAATTTACCTATATTAGATAATTTTCTCTTGCTTGAAGGTGATATCTTCTTTGGCATGTTAATTGTTTCCCACTTGCTCTTTTGTCTAAATGTAGGTAATAGATAGTTGCTACATAGTGGTGGGCTTATCCCATCACCTTTAATCTTATCAACTTCAACTTAGATTAAATGGATGGTCACAAATTTCTACAATACTTGAGGACTTGTTGTTGTCCTAACTTAAAGGAGTCAAATCTTATACATAGATCACATAAGGCATTAATGTGGGCTTGGATTAACTAGTCATTACTTTGCCACAACTATGACCATTGCATGTATTGATCAACATAGACATCTTCAAGATAATATTCATCCTTGAAGAATTCTAGGAATTGATCTCAAGTTGGCTTAAATTATTCTCTTGTCTAGTCTTCCTCCCAAAGTGTATGGGATTTCCATCACTTCTTTATGGGTGAAGATACTTTAGAAAATAAAATATCAATCTTATTCTCATCAAAAAAATTCATGGTTGTAATTAAAATTTTAACTAATGAGAATGGTCTTAGAGATGGCATTTTTTGCTCTGTTTGTCGAGCTAAGGCAGCCGTTCCCTATCTCGATCCCTACTTCTATTTGAATCTCCATTGGGAGGGGGGTTTGTGCTTTCATTTAGGGGCGAGGCGTGGAAATTCTCTTTGCTGCAAACTATTTTTGTCTACATGTGGGGATTGCTTCTTGGCATTGAGAAGTGAGTGGGGTGTTGTTGGGAGCCACGGGTGTGGTGTGGAGCGGGCCTTTGTGCCTGATTTTTATTTCTTACACGATCTCTTATCGATGGTGCTTCATTTAGGTTCTACCATCGTTTAGTGGCGAGCATTGGGTGGGGTTTTTGAAACCCTTGTTTTGGTTTTTTATATATCTCAGGGGCTTGCATGCTCACTGTGGGTTGGGTATAATGTCGCCTAGGGAGACCTCAGGTGCTAGCCCCAAAATGGATTTTTTATTAACAATTAGTGTGAAGTCTACTATGCATGCTTCAAAAGTTTCCAATAATAATTTGTATTTTATATAACCAAGGCTAGATGGAGTGGACTCGTCTAGTGGGGTTCAGATCACAAAAATCAATGGATGTTTGGAACATTGCAAGTAGAGGCCAAAACTAGTCATCCCATTGGAGATGGTCACAGAGGATATTGAATATTACTTGAGGCACTTTTTTTATTGCAAGTTTTTGGGTATGCAGATATCGATGCAATTTTTGGAGTCTTGGGCTTGACGAACTTGGATGTCGGAGGGTGAGATGGATATAAAGCTTCTGGAAAATAATTATTTCATGATTACCTTTGATTGCATGGAAGATCGCAATAAGGTTTTTCAAGGGGGGCCCTATTTCTATAATTAGGTTGGTCTATTTATTAAACTATGGCATATTGGTTTTAACCCTCTTGAGGAGCTTCTAACTCATGTCCCAGTATGGGTTCAGCTTCCATGGTTTCCAGTGGAATGTTGGCAGGATGATGTTTTGCATTTGTTGGGGTCGATGCTCGAGAAGTTGGTTGGTTCTTCATAGCAAACTCAGTTAAAAAGGTGATATATTTTGCTCGTATTTGTGTGGAAATTGACTTATGTAAGCCATTACCAGATTCTTTGGATATGTATGTGGGTCCTTATTCTTGGGTGCAGTTGCTAGACTATGAAACTCTTCCATTCTGATGTCATCTTTGCCATGAATATGGTCACTTACAACGAAGATGTCCAAGGGCTATGCCTATGGAGCCTCTGATTTCTCAACCTCCTCACAACCCACCTAGTGAGGATAAGGGAATGGATCCCATTCCTGGGGATGGGTTTGGTTCAAATGGTTTTGCCCCTATAAAGAATTCTAACAGAAACCAAGGTTAAAAGAGGACCTTGAAGGAAAGACAAGATGAAGACTCTTTTAATAGATATGAGGTTTTGGATGATCTTGGCCAGTAGGAAGTGAACCTGGGCTTGGTGAATTTGGATCAGGGTATTGTGTGTTCTGGGCAGGATGGTAATCTTTTTGGGGCTACTCAAGATACACAAGATAATGAAGCTTTGCAAATGGTGATTAACCTTCAAATGGATGTCTAGGTGGAGTCGATTCCTACTGTGGAAATGAAGAAGAGTGGGGGAGATGGTTCTATTTTGGCTTTGCATGTAGGAACAGATGTAGGGAAGAATAAAAATTCTTCTCCTTCTCCTTTGGGTCTCCATCAAAAGGATATCAAAAAAGGGTTGGGGGAGAAATCTTCAAAGCTTGGAAGGAAAAAGGATATGGAAAAGATTAAGTTAGCTGGGGAAAATTTGGTGGAGTTAGGGTTGGTTAAGACTCTAGATTCACACTTCTCGATCTCTTTGAAATGATTGTACTATCATGGAATGCAAGGGGCTTGAACAACAGCAATTGACAAAAGGTTGTTCATGAGTTGGTTAGAAGTCAATCTCTTGATGTTTTGTTCCAACAGGAGACTAAGTTATCTATGGAATGCATGCTTTGTTTATCTCCTAAGTTGTGGGGAAGCGATGAATGTCAGTGCATTAATGTTCAAGGATCTGTAGGTGGAGTGGCTTGCCTTTGGAATCCTTGAAAGATCTGCCCTCTTTGGTGGATGTCCAACAAGTCTTCTATCTCGATGATACTTTCTTGTTTTAAGACTAGGGAGTCTATCCTATAGGAATCAAGGAACACTAAGAGGGGGAAGAATCGATGTTCTGTAATTTTTAACTTTATTGATCTTATCCTTAAAGTATTGATAACATTCAACCAGAATAAAGATGCATGGACATAAGACAAATAACCACAACACCATAACACAAGGATTTTTACATGGAAACCCTGCTAGGGGAAAAACCACGGTGGAGGTCAATCCACAATATTATCTTAGTATACTCAAAAGGAAAGTTTACAAAATGAGAATCCACTTGCATTCAGGCACACTGCCTAGAGTGCACTACTCAAAAATAGAAAGGCTCACTGCCCTACAAAAGGTTTGGATTACATCCAAAAGATTGAATATATATAGTAGCATCTACATATGCCTAATTATAGTTTCGGTTAGGCTCAAAAATCAATTTCTGGACCTTTTGTCTGATTCTACACTTCTACTCTGTTATGCTTTAATTCGCTTCACAAAATCCTCTTCTACATAAGTGAAACTGTGCATAATCACTATGAAATCCTTCTGATATTTGTAACATACATCAAACATACATACAAATGATATAATCGATCACTTATATATGTGACTAAACATTTAATCGCAACATGTTGGCTTCAACAAAACATAAAAATATTTACAAACTATCAGCTCAAATCATGAATAATATTCAATACACATCCACCAAAGTCAGCCACAACATAGTTAGGACCCAAATCAAAATGCTCAAACACAAAAACACTTAAATAATTGCTCCTCAAATATCCACAACACACTATATTGACTTAGTCGGCCTTCATGCACTGATGAATAGAAAATTAACCAACCGGATCTTCTAACTTGCACATAAATCAATACGAGGAACTAAGATTCATAGATAACACAAATAATACACCAAAAAATATTCCCAGAGATCCACAACTCAAAATACTAACAGAAAATTTCATGCGAATTGAAGAACACAAAACTGTTGAATGCTCTGTTCTACCTTAACTGTCTTCAATTTGTCTGTCGGTATGACCAAATGATGACGTGTGAATCAACTAACTAACTAGTATTTCCATCAATGACAACACCAAAAAACATTTTCAGTGTCTCTTTCCAACAATCTCCCCCTTTGGCATTGATGGCAACACTTAGTGAAAAATTACTAAGTGTCAAATCAGTACCAACATGAATTACACTACCAACTCTAAAACTTCAAAAAGATCTTCAATCACAGCTCAAAACTATAACTCCTCTTTAGATGAATATAATTTTTTCACTGCACTACTCTCCTCCTTTGACATCAATGGCAAAGATGGGGAATCCACATACTAAAAATCAAACAAAAACTTCAAACTGCATATGTACAAACTTACTTGTACAACTTACACAAACTTGAAAATATCTACAAAATTGGTCTTCAATAAGCTCAAACTTGTGTCCCAACCTTTCTTGAGACCCTCCAGAATTGTCATGTGACCAAAAAATAAATAAGATTGCATCTCTACAGATTCAAGATTCATTGGATCACTGACCGCTATAGCATCTTGTGCTTCCTTCAATGCACTCAACATTGTTTCCATCTTCAGACCAATTAGGCCTCTAAGCTCACATGCTCTTTCCAAAATTTTGTCATTAACATGCTTCAGACTCTTTATCTTGTCAAGTAGGAATATAACTTGACCTTCTTCCTCTCCAATAGAAACAGTCAAAGGATTGAAAGCATCAGAAATAGCAACTAACTATTTCTCATGATCCTTAATCTTTTTCTCATTATCCTCAATAAATTTTGAAAAGGATAAACATGACTTATAGATCTTTCCACCTTTAGATAGAGAATTTTGAATATTCTTCACATTGGTAGCTAATAGAGATTTATCATTAGCTATCATCCCCTTCAACCTACTAAACCTTTTAGCATCAAACTCCTTCTAAACCTTAGCCACGGCTAACTTCTCAAGGAACTCGAAATGAGCACTTACAGAATTAATAAGCTTCTTCAGCTCACTAGAGGGAGAACCGAACCTGAGTAGGCATGATTCTCTCTAGAACACCATATGTAAGATTCAATAGCTCACTATCCTCAATGTGAGGCTTCAACAATTCTTCTCTTAGCCTTCACCTGTGCAAATGATGCAACTTTCCATTTCTGAATTGGAGACAAGGTAGACAAATTAATAGGAGCTTCACCTAATTCAAGGTCAAAATCTTCCTGCTACACTTCTAGAAATTTCTTCACTACCTCTACAGTGTCTCTTGCTTCCACAGGAACTTCCTTTATTTCAACCTTCTTTCCTTCAACTACTATTTCTTCAACTACAAATTTTTGCTTGTCTTTAGGAACTTCAACTTCTTCACTTGACACCTCCTTTTCTTCAACCGACACAACTTTAGGAGCTTCAATTTCTATAGGAACTTATTTATCATGCACAATAGGAGGAATCTAAGTGTCCTCAACTATAACTTCTTCATTTACCTCTTCATCCACCAGACTAGATGTAGTACTGTAATCATGCACTTCTTTAGAGACAACATTGATTCTATTCTTTAACAAGACTTCTTTTAAAATTCTTTTAGTTTCTTTTTCTACCTCTTCAATCCTACCAATCATAAGCTTGTTTACTCTTGTTTTTCTCTTGAGAACCTTCTTAGCTTCATTCAGGATTGACTTCATATCCTCAATAGACATTACCAAACATAAGTTTGTAAGAATTTTCTCTTTCATTTTCTCTTCTTCAGTTCTAGCACTTACTCTCCTCATTTCTAGAATTTCATATAGTTCTTTAGGTATTTGAGACATTATTTCAATGAGAGTCATATTGAAATTGTTCAAATACTTTATTGTAGCCTCCTCAAAAACTCTTTGACCAACACTATCAAAATTTTCATACCATTCACATAGTGGCTTAAGATTACCATCCTTGATTATACCTCTCTCAACTTCCTTTACATACATACTTGGTTTGTTAGTTTTCACTTTCTTCTTTGCTTTCTCTTCTTCACCGAAGAGCTTGTCCTTAGTGACTGTTGTTGCCTGGGTGCCCTTATGCTTTATTTCTCTCACTTCTTCATCAGATTATGTCTCTTCATCTTCTAAAATTGTTTCATAAACTCTTGTGCTTTTATCCTTCTTCCTCTTACCAAATGCCTTGACTTGAGCTTTCACATGACTTGTCTTCTTTGCAAGACTAATGTAGAGCTCCTTATGGATCTAGTTCAGGCAGAATATGTTGTCAAACTAGCAAATTCAATTTTAGTAGGCTCTTTTTCAGCTTCTTCTCTCTTCCTTCTAGCTTCTCTCACAGTTTCTGCAGATATACCCATGCTCTCAACAAAGACTTTCACTTCTTTCCTTACTCTCTGGACTGTCATTGGTTTCTTCAACTGCTCATGAACTTGCATATTCTTGTTTGCATATGTTTCAAACTTCTCTTCAAATGGATCTAAAAGCTTACTCAACAATTTTTTTGCATATAGCTCCAAGATGCTCTCCTCAACTTCATATCCCATTGGCATAATCCAAACCGTTCTAAGATCTGCAGCTTCCATCAAGCATTGATCAATATCCACCATAAAACAAATTGTGTCCTTATACTTCTCCACAATAGAAGTAGGAATTATTTCCCTTGCTTGCATTACATTCTAAAAGTTCTTGAAATATCCCCAGATTGTAGTTTTCCTAGCTTGACTATCACCAATGGTGTATAACATGTCTCTAATTTGAACAGCTACAGACTTATTACCTCTTTTCCAATGCACTTTCCTGACTCTTGGAACTTCATTCATGAAATAAAAGAACAAAAACATCAACAAATTACCATACTTAAAGGTATTCTTTTTATCTTTCTTAATCTTACCAAGATTCTCCATAAGCTAACTTCGAAGTAACTCACACAAGTCATACTCTAATTCTCCTTCACCATTTGATATGTTGCATAAATAGTTGTATCAAATACTAAATTATCCTGACTAGAGTGATAACTCTTGTAACCAATTACCATCGAGGAAAACATCACATCCACTTCAATAATATCATCAATTGTCATAGCTCTTTTATCAAATATTGAATCAATTGCATCAATGACTATCTGATTCTTCACGGACTTCAAGATCGGCAATCCACCAGAGGAACTTAAACTAGTAACAGTGCTTATGGCTTCTTTTGTAATCTTAAAATGTTGGCTCAATCACATAAATTCAGCATGAACTTGACTCAAGATATACTGGACCCATTCGCTTTCATCAAACACGGGAAATTTCACAATCTGTGTGAATTTCTTCTCTTCTAGGGTTTTGAATTCGGACTTAACATAGAAATCCTCTCCAACTATATGATTGGAATACAAATTCAACAACTATGAGCTCCATAACTCCTCAATATTTGCATGAATGTATGCCCTAATGTCTTCAATATGCAAGACATTGTACAGAATAGATGAAAATGCACCTAAGGGCTCGGTCTCAACAAACTTGAAAGGATGCCACTTGAATTTCGAATAGGGTCTATCCTTGACATCAACTACTAACGGAGTAGCCATTTTCTCAAATTCACAAATTCACAAGTTTTCTCGATAAATACCTTTTCGCCATAATAGGGTTTGATCACTGAATTGCCTTCACACTTGAATCTTCGCCAAATTTCACCAAAGTCCTCTTCAAAGCTCTCCAAACTTCTTAAAGCACAAAGTGACAGAAAAAATAGAAATGACCTTTTATCATTCCCACACCTAACCCTTTTGTCGCAATAAATGCTTTTACCCTAACTTATCTGGATACCCTGTTTCTATACACTGTGAAAGATAATTCTTCTGCGAACCTTCAACTCTGCATAATACACTCTCCAACTATTTCAATAGCATCTATAGATCATCAATGCAATCACTGCACTCATCCACATCCAAGTGTCAATTACTAATAGGGGGTTAAAGGATTTTCTTGACAGCTTCCCCTAGGCCAAAGGCCTAAAACTAATTCCTAGAGGAATTACCAAAACCATCTTTTGGTGCTAGCTCATTTCCTACAATAGATGGACTCTTCTTCACCCATGTCTTCTTCATTTTCTTCCTGATCTCATCTATGGTGACTTTTCTTTTTCCCTTTTCATCCTTCTACATTTTTATTTGATTTACCAGACCTCTTCTACAAAATCTAACAATATGACCAGGTTTGTTGCAATTATAGCACATGACATTTCTCTGTCCAGACCAGTTGTTCCATTGATTTTCTCTTGATCTACACTAGTTAGCAATATGGCCAAATCTATTGCATGTGTAACATCTAACATCTCTATAAAAGTTGGTCATCATATTTCTGCATTCATTTGACTTATGACCATAATTATTACAGTTATAGCACTGATTTGAGAATGATGGACCACTTGGATTCATTTTTCTCCTACATTGTGCCATGATATGACCAAATTTATTCCAAAAATAATAGTGACCATTGAATCTTTGAGCATTAGGTTGTCTTACTAGATACCTTCCAGGTTTTTTCATCTAATTTGCTTGCCTAAATCTCCTTTGTTTAGAATTCCTCTATCTAGATCTGGAACATTCTCCTTCCTCATATCCAAGACCTTGCTTGTCACCTTCAGTCCTCTAAATTTTAATTAGTTCATCAAGCTTGGCTGAGCTAATCTTGAACTTCTCCTTGAATTCATTTGTAGTAGCAAGTTTATCTCTGAGATCATCAATCTGCTTTTCAAGCTCTTCTTTATTATGTCTGGATTGTTCCAATTCAAGCTCCAACTAATTGAATCCATCAGTGATTTAGCTACATTCTTCAGATCTCTCTTTCAAGGACTGGGCAAGCTTCTCTTCATTATTTTTGTCTTCAATCTCCTTGGTCATCCTCATCATAATAGATTCCATCTCATGCTTTAGGATTGCATTATCTCTGGAAAAAATTTCACATTATTTTGTCTTTCCTTTAGTGTTTGACTCAATTGTTCATCTATAATGTGTTTACTGTCTTCCTACTTGAACTTATCAAAAAGTCCCCTTCTCTTCTCCCTAGACTTATTGATTTTGTCTTTCAATAACTCAATGAATTTTTCAACATTCAAGAGATTTGCTTGCAATTCCATGACTTCAGCTTTGGACTGATCAAGATCATCTAGGGCCACCAAAATCTGTTGAAGACTACTTGAATCCATTGAAACACTTTCCAAGATTTCCCCAAGCTGTTAAACTTCTTCTAAGGAACTAGGCTCTGATACCAATTGTTGGAATCAAGGAACACTGAGAGGGGGGGAATCAGTGTTTTGCAATTTTTAACTTTGTTGATCTAATCCTTAAAGTACTAATAACATTCAACCAAAATAAAGATGCATGAACATAAGACAAATAACCACAACACCATAACACAAGGATTTTTATGTGGAAACACTATTAGGGGAAAAACCACAATGGAGTTCAATCCACAATATTGTTTGAGCATACTCAAAAGGAAAGTTTACAAAATGGGAATGCACTTGCATTCAGGCACACTACCTAGAGCTCACTGCTCAAAAACAAAAAGGCTCAATACCTTACAAAAGGTTTGGATTACATCCAAAAGGTTGAACTAATATAGTAGCATCTACATATGCCTGATTATAGTTCCAGTTACGCTCAACAATTGATTTCTGGACCTTTTGTCTAATTCTTCATTTCTGCTCTATTTTTCTTTAATTTTCAACATTCATCAACATACATCGAACATACATACAAATGATATAATTGATCACTTATATATATATATGTGACTAAATATTTAATCGCAACATGTCAGCTTCAACAAAACATAAAAATATTTACAAACTATCAGCTCAAATCATGAATAATATTCAATGCACATCCACCAAAGTCAACCACAACATAGTTAGGACCCAAATCAAAATGTTCGAACACAAAAACATTTAAATAGTTGCTCCTCAAATATCCACAACACACTATATTGACTTAGTCATCCTTCATGCACTGATGAATAGAAAATTAACCAACCGGATCTTCTAACTCGCACACAAATCAATACAAGGCACTAAGATTCATAGATAACACAATTAATACACTAAAAATTCTTCCCAAAGATCCAGAGCTCAAAATAATAACAAAAAATTTCATGTGAATTGAAGAACACAAAATTATCAGATGCTCTATTCTAACTTGATTGTCTTCAATCTGTTTGTCGGTATGACCAAATGATGACATGTGGATTGACTAACTGACTTGGGTTGCCATCAATGACAACACGAGAAAACATTGGCAGTGTCTCTTGCCAACATATCCTCCTCTCTAATATCTATGCCCCTATTGAGTTTCAGGGTAAGCAACTTTTGTGGGCTCATATTAGATTTGTCCAAAGTATGGTGCCTTTTCATCCATGGATTATGGCTAGTGACTTTAATGCTATTTCTAAGTTGGCTAAGAAGTGGGGTGGTATTGCAAGGTTGGATCATTTTGCGCTGCTTCTTTAGGAGAATATTTTTGCTTTGAATCTTGTTGATGTTAAGCTTGATAATGGTCTTTTCACCTAGAACAATCGAAGGATTGGGGATAACTGCATTTTTGAAAGACATGACCGGTTCCTAGTATCATGTTTCTAGGTTGGTGGATTGTGGTCTTCTAGCTCAAAAATTTTGGATTGGAGGGGGTCTAACCATTGGCCTATCTAGCTTGATGTTTCTTCAGTTCATGTGCCTCGATCACCCCCTTTTAAGTTCCAGATTATGTGGCTTTGTGAGCCCTCTCTTCATGACTATGTGGCTGAATGGTGGAGAAATGGTAGACCCACTTATGGCATGGCAACGTATACTTTTGCTAAGCTTCTCCAATTTGTTAAATATTAGCTTAAGCTTTGGAATCGACAGTGCTTTGGGAACATCTTCCATGCAAAGGTTGTTGCCCAGGCTATGCTGGATAGCATTATGTGATTAAGGAGGATGGTGTGACTGCTAATTTACTTCATGAGGAGGCTAGGCCATTGAAAGTGTTGGAGGAGTGTCAATTGTGGGAGGAAGTCTATTAGAAATAAAAAGGTGCAAATTTAATGGCTTTAGGAGGGAGATAAAAATATATAGCCTTCTTCTTCAATTCGGTCAAAGCCAGGTGACATGGGAATTTAATTTATGTTTTGGTGAATGACATTGGTGAGCATCTTTCCTCTTTTAAGGATATTGTTATCACCTGAAGTTGCACCCTATTGAACCTAATGTCCAACACCTCATTGTAACATGGGGAGACCTCTTAAGATGTGGGTTTCTTGTAAGTAGAGGTCAACCTCCAGAGAAGGCCAGCTTCCTTTGGTATCACCTAACTAATGATTATATAAGGGAAAAGGGAGAAGGAGTACATAAATTGAAACTAAACTAAGGTGATACACTGAAATGATAGGAACAATGAGATACTCGAGCTACACTTGAATACTGGTGACAGCCATGAGATTACACAACAAGATATTGTAGATCACACATTCAAACAGGTTTGACATGCACATGCCTTTAAGCAAGAAAGGAAGATTTTCACAAACTAGAAGATCATGTGCAAGATAAATAAACACAGTTTGAAACCTACATGATACTACTTCTGCAAAGAAAGGCATGACATGAAACAAAAGCTATAAGGAAAGATAAAATTTCACTAAGTAGCTCAATGAATCAAAAAGAATGCATAATACTTCACAAGAATCAGCAGGCAGAATGATGGACCATCAATGGTAACCAAGATAGATTTTGTACATTATGTTCCAAATTGAGTTACAGAATCTTGTTGGTCTGAGAGAGGACTACAAAAGGGTCACAGACTTTAGAAGAGCATACATCAGAACTCCTTTACAAGAAGGCAAAAATTCCTTATATACAGAAAAGATCTCGGCCCCTTAGGGCTCACAAAATATCGATCTCTGAAAAACTATCCTAAGATCTTTTGATTGGATTAAATGTTGCACCCTGTGTGTCCCATTGTTCCTGTCGGTGTGAAAAGATCGCCCCTGGGGAATCCTTTTGATCTTTTGCTGCATTAATTATTTTGTCTTCGTGTCCTCTCGAACCTCCTCAGTCGAGTTGCTTTGAATGTTCATGAGCTCATGGCTGATCCACGTTGTGCCTACTCTGTTGATCTTATTCACAAGGGGAGTCAAATAGTCAAATTGTCAAAGCTTCATATTTGGCTCCTTCAAATTGGTCGAGCACCCTCCATGTAGATTTCTGGGCAGTCAAAAACCTCTCCTATAGAATAGCATGTCTGAGAGACACTGATCGTGTCTCCCTGATGCGATTAAATCCTCCTGTGATTATCGGCATACCTTGAAATCGTCGATGAGAGCTCTTAGTGAGCCTGAAGAGTCATACTGATATTCTTGAGACCATTGGCAAGATGCAAACTCCTCACTGAGACATCATGCTGACTTCCCCGCTTTACCGAGCTCTACACTTCTTCGTCGCGGCTAGTCGGTGAGACCATAACGAACTCCTCCTATCTGCCCGAGCTGTCCTCATTTCGCTGAGACTCTTGTTGGTCGAGAAGATATCATACCGAAGGCACTTTGCTTGGAAAGGCCCTATTTCATCTGTCGGCAAGAGACCACTAATGTCTCCTCGAATGCCTTTTACCTTACTGAGCTTCGCCTTCCTTTCACCAAGAGATCACCGAGTCGGGAAGACCTTGCTCTGACTTGGAATGCTATATCGAAGGTTTTCATATCAGTGAAACTTTAACGGGTCGCTGAGACCATACTCGAGTACTTTTTCCTTCGACGGGCTCCTCTTCCTTTTGGGGAGACATCTCACCGAAGAGGAAGTGTTATGCATTATGCTGAAACTCCCCAGTGAAACACTATCGGTGTAACCCCTGCCGGTCACCGAGACATCACTACAAAAGCCTCAAGTCTTGGTGAGCCCTCTCTTTTGTCCTTGGTGGTTTCTTCAGCCTTTGGGAAGAGATACGCTGAAGGCAATACCCTTACCGAAACCTGTGCTTGTCACCGAGACATTCCATTCTCGCTAAGACCTCTTAGCGATTTCCTTCACTTACCCCGAAGTGTCCAGTCGGTGTGACTTTAGTTGGTTGCCAGGACCTTTTGGTGAACGCTTTGCCTTTTGGTGAGTTCCCTTTCTTGTCAGGGAGACAACCCCAGTTTGTTAAGACCATATGCCAAAATACATCTCCTGCTGAAACCTGATTGTTGGTCTGGAAGACTTCACTAGTCACTGAGACTTACGCCGAACTCTTCATTCTTCCTGAGCGCAAGTAGTCGGTGTGACTTTCTCACATCGCTGAGACCTCTCACCGACAGTGTTTCCTCTGGCGAGAGTTTCCCCAAAGACTTGCCACCATCTGCTATCGGCGAGACATTGAACCTTTGTTGGGACTTCCCACTGAGCGTTGTAGGTGACCCCGAAGCCCGTGGTCACCGTGAGTCTCACCGAATGATGATTGAATGGCCTATCGGCCAAAGAAATCCACGCGGTAAGAGGTCACACTGAACCCCTCTTGTTATAGCGATAGGTTCCTCAGTGACGTGTTCGGCAAGATAAAGACCAAGTCACAGCAACCTGGCCAAAATAGAATGTATCAAGCAGCCAGTCAGACAGACAATGAAAATGTCATCCCGACCTGGCTCTAATGGAGATTGAGCGTAGAATATTAAGGCATGTTTCCAACAGACCAGGCCTCCCAACTGACATCCCTGTCAAATGTCATCAGATGCATGAAGTAACCCTCAATGGAAATAGTCCATTTGGCCCTTATGAACATCTGCAGCATAGATGTCTTGCCTGATTGAGCCTGAGGGTGAAAAATTAGGTAACATTTCTGGCGACCTTTGCTGGATGTTTGCCTGCTAAACATGAAGACCAGTAGCCTAGGCTTATCCATTGGGCATGGAGTCGTTAGGAAAACTCAAAACATCAAAAATAGTTAGCCTATGATTGTAATCATTTGTAACTCATTAGCACATTTGGAAACTTATTGAAAACAAGAAAACTATAGAGAGGAAACTAAACTTAATGTGTTGGGACAGCACTTAGGGAATTTTTGAAAAATACAACTAAACCTACCCTACACTAACTAGTAAGAAACTAGTTAAACAAAACCATTTACAGGATGACTATAGTAGCTGCCCTTTCTCCTCAATATACAATGGCTCACAAGTTGATGACTTGCTCGTACTAATTGTAGAACACTTGGAAAAACAAGGATAAATCCACTTATCATTTCAAATTGATTGCAAAAACCGATGTCTGCAAATGGATAAGTGGATATATCTTGTTCTAATGTAGTAACTGCATCAAAGTTTTCTAGAACAATGGCACACTTTTCTCTCCTTGGCACTCTATTAATCAAATCCTTAATTGGGCATCCTCTGGAAAGGATAAACCCTTTGCTCTTAATGCTGGTTTGCTTGTGAAAATCTGCTTCTTCTCTGTCTTGCACAATGGTAATCACATTTGAATGAATCAGCTCAGAGATCAATGAAATGTCAGCTTCATTCACTCTATCAAATTGGTCAAATGTTGTCAAGTCATGGTTGTCTTGGATTTTCTACATATTGATCAGCACACCACCATTTTCCTTAGTATGTTGATCAACATTTCACATTAGGGATTGTATCATAAATTTTCTTTCAATTCCCTCCATAAAATCAAGAAGCTCATCAAGTACATCAGTGAGGGCTTGAGGTATAGGCTCTTTTTCATTTGATATACTGATATCTACCTGATGGGCCTCACTAAAAGACTATTTATGATCCAAGCTTGAAATGAAAATCTCCAAGTCATCCCAGAACAAGTCCTCATCATTTTGTATAGTACCAATCCCCTTAATGATAAGAGGACTATTGTTTTCCTCGGGATGACACTCTTGAGGGAAGAAAAATTTCTGCTCTGTTGCATCTGTATGATCTCTCAAGACACACTTTTGTTGATCATGCTCAACTTGATGGAAGAACACCTCGTCATTGGTGTTATCACCTTTTTGCTATTGAAACCCTATCACTGATGGTTGTTTAGACATGCTTTTTTCAACCTCATTATCAAAACTAGGAAGCTCAGAAAATAAATTAAACAGGGTTTCATCACTCTGTTCAACAAAACTAGGAAGCTCATTAGATGAATATGACATAACTCCATGTTCAACTGTCATTTCTTGTTTAGAACTCTATTTTCCTAACTAGCCTTGCTCATCAATCACTTGTAACAACCCTGATTTTTCATTTTGAACTTCATGCTCAAATGTATTAATACCCAAAAGAGTTGTATCTACCTCAAAAACTTGTTTTATCTTGTCACTAGGCTAACTTTGCTATTGAAAAGACTGCTCTTGAGGAATAATGGACTAAGTTTCCTCAACTGCAAGCTTTTTCACTAGATGATAACTCCTAAAGTTTGGAATTTCAAACTTAGGGAGCTTAATTAAAGAATTAGAAGACTTACTTTTTTGATCTTGTTGATCGGTTAGAATAGTCAAGGATTCTTTGGAACAAGTGTCCTCTTGCTGCTCAATCCTTTGTTGCTGCAATTGATAACACTTAATGGCTAAATTCAAAGGATTCACATTCTTAATCTTCTCCCAGAGGATTAAATCATCTTGATCAATAAGTTTCTCCTCCTCTGCTTTCTTTTCAACAAAAGTTTCATTATGTTCAAAGCCTGGAACATTGAATCTCGTGTAGTGAAGTCCTTCCTCAAAGAAAGGATTTGAAAAGGAAGCAGTTGATTCGGGTATTTGAGAAAGTTGCTCTTCAGGAGAGTTAGACCGACTTTGCTGAAATTCTTGTACTAAATGGGATCCTCTTTGTGTCTCAACTTCCTGCTGATGAATATAAGCTTGATAAGCAAGCTCCTCCTGCTACCTATTGACCTCTTGTTGATTTTCAATTTCTTTAAATTACTTTTAGAAATATAAAGACATATTCTCTATACTCATTTCATCTAAATTTTGAGGCTCATATGAAGAACAAATTTTCCAATTGGAGATAAAATAACCCTCCTAAGGTTGTTGATGAGCATAAGCATGTCGCTGCTGAACTTGTGCAGGGGTGGGTGGGTGGTGGCCAATTGAGCTTGATGGTAACCCATTGTTACATGGTTATTTTGAGTAAAGCTAGTGGTATCTTCAATAGGGTATGACTGATAAAAAGATGCATGCACCATACCTTCATGAAATGGTGAATGGTAAGACATACTATAATGAAACCAGCACTTAGACTGCTGAAACCAGATACTTCGGACTTGGAGTCACTAGGTATGTTAAAAAAAACTGCCTCCAAAGGCAGAAAATACTATTGTACACACCAAACAGCAGCAATAAATTGTCTAAACATGAACTGAGAAGCAATTCACAGTCCCACCGGGCATGCCAAAAACTATTATCACCTGAAGTTGCACCCCATTGAACCTGATGTCCAATGCCTCAATGTAACATGGGGAGACCTCTTAAGATGTGGGTTTCTTGTAAGTAGAGGTCAACCTCCGGAGAAGGCCAGCTTCCTTTGGTTTCACCTAACTAATGATTATGTAAGGGAAAAGGGAGAAGGAGTACATAAATTGAAACTAAACTAAGGTGATACACCGAAATGACAGGAACAATGAGATACTCGAGCTACACTTGAATACTGGTGACAGCCATGAGATTACACAACAAGATCCTGTAGATCACACATTCAAACAGGTTTGACATGCACATGCCTTTAAGCAGGAAAGGCAAATTTTCACAAACTAGAAGATCATGTGCAAGATAAATAAACACAGTTTGAAACCTACATGATACTAATTCTACAAAGAAAGGCACAACATGAAACAAAATCTTTAATAAAAGATAAAATTTCTCTAAGTAGCTCAATGAATCAAAAATAATGCACAATACTTCACAAGAATCAGCAGGCAAAATGATGGACCATCAATGGTAACCAAGATAGATTTTGTATATTATGTTCCAAATTGAGTTACAGAATCCTGCTGGTCTGAGAGAGGACTGCAAAAGGGTCACAGACTTTAGAAGAGCATACATCATAACTCCTTTACAAGAAGGAAAAAATGCCTTATATACAAAAAATATTTCAGCCCCTTAGGGCTCACAAAATATTGGTCTCCGAAAAACTATCCTAATATCTTTTGATTGAATTAAATGTTGCACCCTGCGTGTCCTGTTGTTCCTGTCAGTGTGAAAAGATCATCCCTGGGGAAGCCTTCTGATCTTTTGCTACATTAATTCTTCTATCTTCGTGTCCTCTCGAACCTCCTCAGTCGAGCTGCTTTGAATGTTCATGAGCTCATGGTTGATCCACATTGTGCCTACTCTGTTGATCTTATTCACAAGGGGAGTCAAACAGTCGAATTGTCAAAGCTTCATATTTGGCTCCTTCAGATTGGTCGAGCACCCTCCACGTAGATTTTTGGACGGTCAAAAACCTCTCCTGTAGAATCACATGTTAGAGAGACACTAATCGTGTCTCCCCGATGCGATTAAATCCTCTTGTGATTATCGGCATAGCTTGAAATCATTGATGAGAGCTCTTAGCGAGCCTGAAGAGTCATACTTATATTCTTGAGACCATTGGAAAGATGCAAACTCCTCACTAAGACATCATGCTGACTTCCCCACTTTACCGAGCTCTAACTTCTTCGTCGCGGCTAGTCGGTGAGACCATAACGAACTCCTCCTGTCTGCCCGAGCTGTCCTCATTTCGCTGAAACTCCCACCAGTCGAGAAGATATCATACCAAAGGAACTTTTCTTGGCGAGGCCCTATTTCATCTATCGGAAAGAGACCACTAGTGTCTCCCCGAATGCATTTTACCTTACCGAGCTCCACCTTCCTTTCACCAAGAGATCACCGAGTCGGGAAGACCTTGCTCTGACTTGGAATGCTATACCGAAGGTCTTCATATCAGTGAGACTTTAACAGGTTGCTGAGACCATACCCGAGTACTTTGTCCTTCAATGGGCTCCTCTTCCTTTTGGGGAGACATCTCGCCGAAGAGGAAGCATTATGCATTATGCCGAAACTCCCCAATGAAACACTGTCGGCGTAACCCCTGTCGGTCACTGAGACATCACTATGAAAGCCTCAAGTCTTGGTGAGCCCTCTCTTTTGTCCTCGGTGGTTTCTTCATCCTTCAGCAAGACATACATCGAAGGAAATATCCTTGCCGAAACCTGGCTGGTCGCCGAGACATTCCATTCTCACTAAAACCTCTTAGCGATTTCCTTCACTTACCCCAAAGTGTCCAGTCGGTGTGACTTTAGTTGGTCGCCAGGACCTTTTGGTGAACGCTTTTCCTTTCAGCGAGTTCCCTTTCTTGTCGGGGAGACAACCCCGGTTCGCCGAGACCATATGCCAAAATACATCTCCTACCGAAACCTGATTGCTGGTCCAGAAGACTTCACTAGTCACCGAGACTTACGCTGAACTCTTCATTCTGCCCGAGTGCAAGCAGTCGGTGTGACTTTCTCACATCGTTGAGACCTCTCACCGATAATGTTTCCTCTGGCAAGAGTTTCCCTGAAGACTTTCCACCATCTGCTATCGGCGAGACATTGAACCTTCGCTGGGACTTCCCACCGAGCGTTGTAGGTGACCCTGAAGCCCGTGGTGTCGTGAGTCTCACCAAATGACGATTGAATGGCCTATCGTCCAAAGAAATCCATGCGGTAAGAGGTCACACCGAACCCCTCTTGTTATAGCGATAGGCTCCTCAGTGACGCGTTCGACAAGATAAAGACTAGGTCACAGCGACCTGGCCAAACAGAATGTATCAAGCAGCCAATCGAACAAACAGTGAAAATGTCATGCTGAGCTAGCTCTAATGGAGATTGAGTGTAGAATATTGAGGCATGTTTCCAATAGACTAGGCCTCCCAACTGACATCCCTGTCAAATGTCATCAGATGCATGAAGTAACCCTCAATGGAAACAGTCCATTCTGCCCTTATGAACATCTGCAACATAGATGTCTTGCCTGATTGAGCCTGAGGGTGAAAAATTAGGTAACAGATATTTCATGTGAAGTTGTGCAATATTTTGTTTCCTTTTTTAGGGAGGATTCTCAGGGGGTTTCTAATGAGAGGCTCAAGTTCAGTCTTGCATCCCTTCTTTGGTTACTATGGAGATGAATGAGTATCTTATGGGTGATATATCGATAGAAGAGCTCGAGGGAACAGTGTTCAAAATGAAGAAAGGGAAAGCTCCTGGCCTTGATGGCTTTCTGGTGGAGTTCTTTCAAGAATTTTGGGACATTATCAAGCTAGACTTATTAGCAGTTGTCCAGGAATCTCAGAAAAATAAGTAGATGTTATAGGCTTTGAATTCTACCTTCTTGGCTCTCATCCCCAAATGTGATGGAGCAGACAGGTTAAGCCAATTTAGACCCATTTCTCTTTGTAATGTGATTTACAAAATTGTCTCTAAAATAATTGTGGATAAGTTGAAAAAATGGCTTAAAGTGTTGATATCCAAGGTGCATAGTGGTTTTGTGGTGGGTAGACAAATTTTGGATGGGGTGGTTATAGCTATGGAGACCATTCATTTTATGGCCATTTCTAATGATAAGGCAATGTTCATCAAGTTGGACATGGCAAAGGCATATGATAGAGTTTGATAGTCCTTCCTTCGAAAGATTCTTGGTGCTTTTGGTTTTGGGGATGGGTGGATTCAGTGGGTCATGTGTTGTGTTACTTCAATATCCTTCTCTGATTTAATTAATGGTGAGCCCTCGAAGCTTTTTGGGGCCTCCTAGGGACTACATTAGGGAGACCCGTTATCTCTGTATCTATTTTTGCTTCATGTTGAAGGTCTGGGTCAATTGTTGAGAAGGAATGTTGAGATGGGTCTCATTCAGGGATGGCAATGGGGAGGTAATATTCCCCCACAATCTCATTTACAGTTTGTGGATGATACTGCACTGATGGGTATGGCTACAATTAGGGAGGCTACAAACTTGCGTGTAATGTTGGATGTTTATTTGATTGCCCTGAGTCAGCTAATTAATGAAGATAAGTCCTCCATCTTTTTCTTCAATACTCTTGGTTCTATTTAGAGGAGGATTTCCAATATCTTGATGTTTTAGATTGAGTCCCTTCCTTTTCAACCTATCTTGGTATTCCTATCTCTGTCAAAAGGATGCCTAGGGAATCTTGGTAGAATATTTTGGATAAGTTTCGGACAAAGGTTAACCATTGGACCCATAGATGGTTGTATTTTGTTGGTCAGGTTCATCTAATCAAATATGTGGTTCAAGCTCTCCCCATTTACAGATGTATGCTCCAAGTGGCCCCAGTTGGTTTTCTTCAAGAACTTGATGCTTTAGCTAGACTATTTTTATGGGTAGGTAATTTATTGTCCTCCAAATGGAGTTTGGTTAGATGGGAGCTTGTGTGTAGTCCGAAGCAATATGGTAGTCTTGGATTAAGGTAGTCATATTTGCCTAGGGTTGTGCTTGTTGCTAAATTATACTGGAGGTGGTGTGTGGAGCAAGATCAAACCTGAGCCAAGATTTTATCTCATAAATATTTCTCAGGCCCTGGTGGGGAAAGGATCGGTGATTTGGGGTACACTCAAGAAAGGGGCTACTCTCATTAAGGATGGCTTATTTTAGATTTTCAAAAGTGGGTTAGAGGCTCACTTTTGGTCTGATTCTTGGGATGGTTTTCCTCCCATTGTTTGTCAATTTCCTAACCTATTGTCCCTTTGTCAAAGATTCATTAAGGCTGGTTGGGACAAGGTGAGAGACTTTAAGTTTGTGTCTTTTCATGGTCAATTGATGATGGCTAGGTGGAAGAATCCTAAGGAGTGGCCTATGGTTGGTATGGAGGAGGAGTGTGTGGAATTGTGAAGCATCCTTTCTAGCAAGAGTTGTAGTTCCCTCCTAGATGGAGATGTTTTATCTTGGTCTCTCAGTCCTAAGGGTGTTTATACTATTGCCTCTGGTTATCAAGTGCTTTTATCTCACAAGCTAGATGAGGTGGAGGTTCAATGGTGGAAGAGAGTTTGGAATAAGTTTTCTTGGCCCAAGTGTAACTGTTTCACTTGGACTTTGGCTTGGAACAAGTGCTTGACTTGGGACAATATTTAGAAGAGGGGATTTTAGGGACCATCCATGTGTGTTTTGTGTGGGATTGGGGAGGAGGATTCTACTCATTTATTTTTTTGTTTCCGCTTTGCTTTGAGGTTGTGGCATTTTTGGTGGGAAGTTTGGAAAAGTCCTTGTGTTCATGCTTCCTCTTTAGTGGATTTCTGGAGTAGTCTAGGCATACTCCCACTATGGCATCTTTCTTACAGGAAGTGTGGTATGTTGGGCCTACTTTCCTTCTTTGGTAGATTTGGTTGGAGCAGAATCATAGAATCTTCTAAGGTGAAAAGTTGGTTATTCAATAGATTTGGCAGAGAATTATGGGTATGGTTCAGGAGACGATCGAAGCGAAGTGTGAGGTGGCATATCCCTTGGAGAAAGAAGATGCTGAGAAGGTGGAGAGATTGGGAATTTTGGAGATGTCTTTGGCTTTGGCTTGTGTCTGAAGGGGAAGGCAGGTGAAAAAGAAAGTCATGAGAGTGGGTAAATGGCTTCCCCCTCCTGTTGGAATTCTGAAGACCAATACTGATGGTGCCTCAAGGGAAAATCCTGGGCTTGATATAATTGGTGGAGTTGGTAGGGATTCTTTGGGAACAATGGTTTTCTTATTTTCTATTTATGAAGGGATGCACACTGTCAACCTTATGGAAGGTCTGGTGATCCTCTCCACTCTTGAACAGGCTTATTCTTTGGGATGAAGAAAGGCTATTTGTGAGTCTGACTCATAGGTTTTGGTTAATTTTCTTAATGATCGAAAGGTGGTTGATGTCAGTTGAAAATTGGCTAGGATGGTGCAGCAGATTCTATAGATTAGTTCCTTGATGGAGGTGGTTCATATTCCAAGGGAGTGGAATAGGGCAGCAAATTGCTTGGAAAAATGGGCTTTAGAGCATCTTGATGGCTGGAAGATTGAGGGGTGGGATTAGATTTCCCAGGAGCTCCGCCATGATTTGGAAAGGATTATTGTGGAGGATGGAGATGAGATTGGTGACAGATGATGTTGGTTCATGCTTTGTTTAATTGTATCTTTTAGTTTTCTAGGGCTTAGGCCCTTTGCTTTGTTGTAATGCTCTTTTCTGAATTTCAATAAATTTTTTACCCAACAAAAAAAATCATGGAAAAATATGATTCTAATTAATCTAACCAAATATCTCCAACATCAATATTAATATTACCCTTAGATATGTTGTAAAATAATGTCAACTACTACAAAAAAATCTTCTTAATAGAGTATGATAATTTGAAATATGGTTATACAATCATTTGATTAATCATTAAAAAACATGTAGAAGTATAAATCAAAAAATAACAAATTATAAAATCATAATATTTAAATACATAACACTAAATGCATGTGGAGAGACCATTTCAAGAAAAATTCCACCACCAAAGAGAACACAAGTCTATATTAATCTTTGAATCAAGAGTACATCATTATTGTAGTATTTTTACCAATTTAATAAACACAAAACCTTTACGTAATGAATAAAATAGAGGAAACCACAAATCTATTCCTAAAACCATAACACCCCAAAACTATGGTATGGGAAAAACCCGATTCCCCCATGTGACTTGTAAATGCATCCATGAATAGAAAACATAATTCCTCATAATCTTTCACCCATGCAAAGAGTGAGCACATGTCCCCAAAATTAATACTAATCTACTATGTATTGTGGAACCACCTAGCATGGAAAGATTTTCCACTCTCTCTTCTAGCACTATAAATGGGAAAGTGATAAAATGAAGTCAAGTCAAATTGTGACCACCACTATCATGCTCCACCTCCCTTATTAATGCCAATGCAATTAATATTTACAAGTTACAAGGAGAATACTAAAATATTAATATCTCTCAATCACATATATTCATTCCAAGATGTTTGAAGATCTAACATTAGTACATTAGGATTACAATTGAATATCACACTATCCTAAAATTTTCCCACTTGATATTATACATTGTAATTATATAAGTTGAACCATCAAACAAATCAAGTCTATTATGTAAGGTTCATGGCCTCCCTGCACTAAGAGAACTTATATGGCCTCACAAGTTTTGTAACTAGTGAATTGATAACATTCTCCTAGGTGTCAATTTAATGTAAAATGAAACATTTGCTACTGTCTCACAAATAAATTTATATTGTAAATCAACATGCTTATTATGAGCATGGTACATGGATTTCTTGGCCAAAAGAAAATAATCAAATTGTCGCATATAATCTAAACCAACTTCTAAACACAATATATATAACCATATAGCCTCTTTATAGGTATGTGTATTATCCATATACTCTACTTTGATAGTAGATGAAGTAATTGTGATTTTCCTCTTACTCATCCTATTAATAGCACCGCCAAAAAGAGAAAACACATATCCACTTGTGGACCTTCAACTAACCAAGTTACCTCCCCAATCTACACCAATAAACCCTTATATATCCAATAATTTGGGCACATAATCAAAGCCATGATAACATAAGCAAAACTCCAAAGTCCCTCACAAATATCAAAATACTTGTTTAACATGAGTTTGATGCTCTCTATTAGGGTTAGACATAAGTTTTTTAAGAACTCTAATTACTCAAATACTATTTGATATAGTACAAACCATTCCATACATCAAGATACCAACAACGTGCTAACATAACACACATTATACATATTTTATACATCATCATCATCTAATTTAATACATGTATCTAATGAAATATTAGTACCTACATGTGAAGGAATGTGTATTAAATTGCAATCATGTATAGAAAACCATAGCAAAATAGTGTCAACATCTTGCTATGAATAAGCCAAAACTTTCAATGAGCTTGGTCCTTGTTGATTTCCATTCCTAAAATGAACTTGCTACCTATAGACCCTTCATGTTAATTTTTCTAGAAAGCTATGTTTCAAGCTCCCTAACCATTTCCTTGTTGTTACCAATAAATAACATTTCATCCACATACAAGACAATAATTATAATATGATCATTAATACAATTAATGTAAACACAATGATCCTCTTTACTTCAAGAAAAATTAACTTCAAAGTAAACATCCAATTTTTATACCACATCTAAGGTGATTGTTTCAAACCATAAAATATTTTTTTACCTTGTAAACCAATTTTTCTTTCCCTTTTGTACCTCAAATCCATTTGATTATTACATAGAAATTTATTTTTCAAGATCCCCATGTAAGGAAATACTTTTAACATCCATTTGCTCAATTTAAAAATTGTAAGCTACAACTATAAAAAATAATCTACAATAATATAATTTAGCAACATAGGATAAAATTTCACTAAAATCAACTTTTTATCTCTAGGAGTAGCTCTTGGCCACCAATTTGACCTTGTACCTCTCTAAATGATTGTCTACTTTGAATTTCTTTTTATACACCTACTTGCAACCAATGGGATTTGTTCCCTTAGGAAAACTAATAAGACCCCAAATGTCACTATTATCCAAGGCCATCATTTACTTTTGCATGGCTTGTATCCAAGACTCAATATCATTTAAAGAGAGAGCCTCCCTAAAAGATCCTAGTTCATCATCAGTACATAACAAAACAAATACATAATAGAAATTTGGTGGGCTATACCTGTTAAGTTGGTTCTATTATCTTATGGTCATCTCAAGGGTGTTGTAAGGTCTTCTTCTTTTTCCTTCACATGCTCATCCTACTTAGAAATATCACCTAAATATAATTCTTCCTCTCCATCTTCTAATCCATTGTTATGTTCTTAAACATGTGCATATTCCTACATTTTTCTCTCAATCTCAAAATGTATTATTTTATTTGTTTATTTCTCCCTTGGTTGTAAAAGACCTAAAAATGCTATAAACTTTCCAAAAATAGCATCTCTAGAATAAACATTTTATAGGCTAGTGGATTTTAAAGTTTATAATCTCTTATTTTCTCAGTGTAACCAACAAAGATATATTTATGTGATTTTGGACCTCTTTAAATAGATTATTTTTCTTTAGGCACATGAATAAAATTCCACAACCAAATACCTTTAAATATAAAACAAAAGGTTTCTTATTTATCTAGAATTAATAAGGATATCTATTTACCAAATAACAATTAATACTCATAGCCTTTGCCCAAGTACACTGATTTAACTATGTATGACATAACATACTACTAGCTCTTTCCATTAAGGTTTGATTCACTCTCTCTATAACTTTTTTTATGGCATATAGTGTTTCATTTTGTCAAACAATACTTTCATACTTATAAAAACCATCAAATTACCTATCACACCATTCACAACCATTATTAGATTTCAGCCTTTATTTTTTATATGTCTGTTTCTCTACAAGTGCCTTAAATTATTTAAACTTGGAGAAAATTTCACATTTAGAATGAAGAAAACATAACTAGGAATATCTAGAACAACCATAAATAAAAGTGACATAATATTGAGATTTAACCATGGAATCCAAATCCATTGGACCAAACACATTTGAGTGAATGATTTCTAATAATCTCATAGCTTTATAACTCCTAAAGGGAAAATATGATTTATTCCACTTACCAAACATACAATATTCACATAAAACAAATTACTTATTAGAGTAAATAGAAAAATCACCAACCTTCTTTTTATTAATAAGGGTCTAAAAACCCTTTCCATCAATGTGGCCTAAATGTTGGTGCCACAACATACATGCATTTTTTGAATTGTCAATTACATTGACAAAGTTACGAAATATGGAGGCATCAAGCCTAAATAAATTCCCACACTAGGAGCCTCTAGCTACTACCATATTTTCTCTCACAATCCTACAACTATACTTGTCAAATGTCACAAGCATTTTAAAATCATTCAACATGAATTCAAAAAGTAAGTTTCTTGCAAGTGTTAGGTATTGAGAATTTTCACCCTCTCATCACTAAAACACAATTGTACATTTCCCTTACCAACAATCTAATGTGTACTATTATCACCAAGGAAAAATTTTCCTCAATCATAAGCTTTATATAATGAGAACCACTCCTTCTGTAGAGTCATGGTAGGGGCAATGTGATTCAATGGGCCAATAATCATCACTAATAGTATTAGCAAAAATAAACAATGCATCATGATAATCATCATTGTAAGATTTTTTTATGGAGGAATAATTATACGATTTATTTTTGTTTTTGTATTCCTTCTTCACATTCTACTTTCCCAAAGTTCTAACACTTTACTCTAATTTTCCTATAGTTTTGACCATCCTTTTGACTTGGACCTATATTTTGATTTTTTTATCCCTTTAAACCTGCCTTTTCCTCAGGCCTTTCTTGAACATGGAGGGCATCCTTCAAGCCTTCATATGTGGATTTCCTTTTCATTTTCTCTAAAAGAAAAATAAAAAACCATCCATTTTTATCTTGAAAACACTATCAATGATAGTAATAAATATTTTTTCCCAAGATTTGAGTAAAATTTTAAAAAAATAAAGTAAATTTATCTTCTTTCTTAATCTTAACATCTATTAAAGCTAGCTGACCCAAAATCAAGTTAAAAATATTTAAATGTGAAACATAATCACAATCCTTCCTTTTCAAAGAATATAAAAATATTTTAAGATACAAAATATTTGTTTGTTAAAATTTTAGTTTAGTAAATATCACCTATCCTCTTACATAGTGCAAATGTAGTGGCCTCCTTTAAGACACTCAAGAGGATAAAATCTTCAAGATAAAACTAAATGGTTATTCATGCCTTCTTGTACAACCTTTTCTAATCTTCATCAAACATTATATTTGACTTTCCTTCTTTTGCAATAATTCCCCACTGATCCAACTCTTCTAAGATATTCTCCATCTTCAACTTCCCTAACTCGTACCCATTGCCATTGAACTTGTCAATATCTAAAAGAGAGGTAGAGGTCATGGTTTGAATCACTCACAAATATGAAAAACCAATCAAGAACAAATATTCCGCTACAACCAAAAAACCAATATTTCAAGAAATGTGCCCCCTTCTTAATAAAACCAATACTTTGATACCAAATGTTATAAAATAGGGTAAACAACTACAAATGAAACTTCTTAATAGTGTATGAGAATCTAAAATCCAATTAAATAATCATTTGATTAACCATTAAAATAATGTGCATAAATAAAAACAAAGAAATAACAAATCAACAAAATATAAGATCTGAACATATAACACTAGATGTATGTGGAGAAACTCTTTTGGGAAAAATTCAACACCAAATAGAGCATAAATCTACATTAATCCTTAAACCAATAGTACATTATCAACACACTTCTCTTGTCAACCTAATAGCATTTTGGTAGTATTTGAGTACTTATAAATAACCCATAAAACCTCTATCCTTGATGCATACAGTATAAAGAGAAGAGTTAAGAGTAAACCACAATTGAATTCTCAAAACCAAAACACCCAAAAACCATGATGTGACAAAAACACGACACTCCCATATGACTCATTAGTGCATCCATGAATAGAAAATATGACTTTCAATAATATTTTACCCTTGCAAAGAGTGAGCACACATCCCCAAAATTAATTCTTCATTTTACAACCAATTACACATTATGGAACCCACTTAGCATGCAAGGATTACCCATTCCCTCTCATAATGTTGAGGAATGGGAAAGTGGTGTAAATGAAGTCATCTCAAATTGTAACCACCACTGCCATGTTTTACCTCCCTTCTCAATACCATTAGAACTAATATTTAAAACTTACAAGGATAATAATAAAATATTAATCTCTTGACCACCTACATGGGCATTCAAATACCCATTCTAAGATGTTTGGATATTTAACATTAATACATTAGGATTACAATCAAATATCACACTATCCTCATGAGACATGGAAACATCTAGGTTTACTTGAAACTTGGGGGTACTAACCACCAAAAGATATACTCGATGATAAGTTGATGGAACCACCCATCCTTGGACTTCTACAAATTGGTTGAACAAAAATCTCTACTAATCCATGAGTGCTTCTTTGATTTCACTCTTGCTCGTCATGTGTATCACCTCTTGTTTGGGTCTAGCCATCTTGAAATGATTTATTAGGAATTCTTATGGTTCTTAAGGTTTTATGTTGAGGCTTAGATACTTTAATCACATTTGAAAAGTCATGCAATATGACCACTTTGATTCCATTGTTCAAGGACCAAGATGAATCCAAATGGATAACTCTCTAGATGAGGATCTAGATGAAGTTATGGGTGTGTGTGGAATTTTTAAGAGTGAGATAGAGTGGTAAAAGACATATATGAAACTAAAATAGTAAATTTATTACTTATATTATTGTTGTGTACATGTCATACTCTTGAGAAAGATTTAAGATTTTTATCTTCTAATATATCTACTTATATGTTTGCCTATCTTCATTGGTTTGATGACCTCTAAACTATGTTATGAATATATATATCAAGATTACATGGTATGGAGGTTAGTAATTACTATGGAAGTTAAGCCATTCCTTTGGAACCATAACCATTTTAATGTATGATTCTCATTCCCCCAATAATTTTATAGTGTTGAACCATTTGCTTTTAGGTTCCTTGTGTGGTGATGGATAACTTTTCATAGCATGAGCCTCATGATTGTTATCTAGATTTTATCATAGACTATGTTGTTTTAATATAATAGTGTGATGCTTAGGATAACATAATAAGAACTGTTGTGGATTATTCTTTGTCATTTATAATTAGAGGTGTTTTGGACCCTACTGAATTCATGTTCAAAACCACATAAAGTTTGCTAAAA
Organism: Sequoia sempervirens; assembly: GCA_007258455.2. Classification (NCBI taxonomy): domain Eukaryota; kingdom Viridiplantae; phylum Streptophyta; class Pinopsida; order Cupressales; family Cupressaceae; genus Sequoia; species Sequoia sempervirens. The sequence continues at coordinate 77,759,129 of VDFB02047397.1, read as the reverse complement.
TTATGGTTACTACAAAAGTATTTGATGCCATGTAGAGTGATATATGTCATTATTGAAGTATGTACAAATCTTGCTAGATATGGATGGTCCTCATATTATTATGAGAATTTGGGCAGTGCTCTACTATACCTTAGACCATGGAAGTGTTCCTATAGTTACTACAGCCATAAGAATGGCTTGATGTTTTCATAGTAACTAATGTTGGTATATCCTCCTAGATTATTGATGGATGAAGAGGAGGAAGAGACTTAGATGTAGCACTATACTCAATATTTCTCATAGAAGCACAAACAAGTGGTATGTCCTCATGTTCCACATTATTATCATCAATTTCTGTATTATGTGCTTCAACATTATATGAATGATGTGGAAATACATCTATATATAAATATTTAATCAAGTATTATGGGATGCAACATGTGGGTTTCCATTATCATTAATCCATTCAAATTTGATTATTTTATTGAAAGCGAGGCCTTGTACCTTACATTTAAGACCTATATGAGTTTGTGCATAATGACCTTTAATTTATTGATAGTTACAAAATGCTCAATTATTATATGGTTTAAGAAGTGATTTATTAGGATCTAATGGATGGACAAGAGTGAGTGTAAGTTAATTAGCACTCAAAAATTTATGAAGAACATATCCTTTAAATTCTCAAAGCTTTGTAAAAATATCAGATTAATTTGGTTTGAATAAAGGAGAGGTGAAAGCATTAACAATTTGATGAAAATTTTCCTTTGTATCATTTCCTTTGGAAAAAAATTACTTTCAATAGTTTGTATGGTAAGAAGCATTTTGACTTGAAGATCCATACTTAAAGGTATTTGGTGCTAGCAATTTGGATTCTCTAGTTTTAACATGTACACACAAATCCATGAAAGAATCAAAACTATTAAAATACATATTATCAAGTGCATTGGGTTAAGTAGCCCCTCAATAAAAATGTCTTTCAACTCAAGAATGTGTAAGTGGGTGATCAATATAGATCACAAAGACTAAAATAAAATGACATAGTCACTAATGTTTTCATTTGATACTTGGGCACACACAAATAGATTAGATATTACTCTAAGGTCCATGATAACTTTAAGAACACTTTAGTGAGATCATTAGATTAATGTATGGACCCTCAAGGAAGTGAAAAAGAATTAATTAACAACATAATATTTTAAAGATGGAATAGGTTTGTTGAGAAATTATTCTCATAAAGAAAGTCTACACATGCAACTAGATATGGCCTTATATGGATGTTAGGGTCAAATTTTTCATCATAATTGAAAATTAAGGTACCATGAAACTCATAGGTAATTAATATGTTAGAATATCAAAATATGGCAGTGTATGTTTAATGTGTGTGAATTTATTTCTATCTTGTCAACTTAGCTTTACATCCACTCTCCTTTCTACTTGATTTATTTTGTGGAATAATACATCTCAGGTAGAGGAGGGAATGGTGACTTCAAAGGGTTGGGGATCACTATCGTGGGTGGGGGCATAAGTATGAGAGGTAAGAGGGGTGGATGAAGTGACAACTTGGGATAATGACATAGAGGAAGGTACAAGGTAGTCAGGGTGTGTAATGTAGTGTTGGTATGGAATTGAATTGGCTAAGTGAGGTAATTGGCTAAGAAGTAAGATTAACATAAACCAATTTCAAAATCTCTAACCCAAAAGGATTGTTAGAAAACATATCATGCAACATATTTGTTGGTTATTTAAGAGTTATTGCATTATCCAAACTAGATAATTAGTCTTGATTATTCAAATGAGCATTACAATCATATTCCTAATTATTCTCATTATAACCATTAAAATATACTCCATTATAATTAGTTTAGGCCATGGTAGGGTTAAAATAAGCACTTATTTACAATAAAATATTAGGATCTCGAGGGGCTCATAGCATAAATAAAGATAGGAAAACAAAGCTCAAAAGTTTAATTTATTATATTGAAAAATAAGGAATATTAGTAATATAACATATATGAAAGTGTAAGCCTAATATGATGGCCAAGGGTTGGTAGGGTGGGTAAAAAATGACATCACAATAATGCTCAAAATTTTAGTAGAAAGATATGTAACAATCTAAAAGCAATGGAATAAAAGGATGTAAGGAGTTTTAGATTGTTGCAAGTATGAGCAGATTGGTGTTGTCATTGATGTCAACAAGCTTGTGTTGTCATTAGTGTCAATTATATAAGGAGGAAAAAGATCATTATTGAGGGAGACTGTTGCAAGAGTATGTTGGTGTTATCTATGCTTTGATTAGTTGCATTATATTGTCATTAGTAAGCTACTAGTGTTAACCTCTAGTGTTTCTTTGATAAGCTTTTGTCTATGGTTAAGGAAGTGATGAAGGTGATGAGGATGTGTCTTTGATGCTTTATTTTCAAGTGCTTTTGAGAAAATTTGATAAAAAGAGGAAATAGTGTGTTGCAGTATTGTTCTGGGTTGTAGAAGTAGTGTTCTGGTGTTGCTTCTTATTTATTCTACATTGAAGATCTACCTGTGCGCTTTAGATATGTTGATCAGAGGTGTTCAAAGGTGTATTCAGAATTTGGTGTGCTAGATCAGTGTACAAAAGAAGTTATATTCACCAGTGTGTGAGCAGTGCATTACAGAGGTGTTTGGGAGAAATGTCTTTACTTCGTGTTTCTCCACAATATGGTTTCAGGTCTTGTAGATCTGAAGGTGTTTTTATTGTGTCGGTATCTTTATTTATTCAATATGGTTCAAGGTTTGGTGCTTTGGAAGATGGTTTCTTAAGTAACAATGTATGGCAAAGTTGTTTGAGTGTATTGGGTGTGTACATTATTCAGGTGGAAGTTGTTGCGAAGAAGTTTGTTGGATTCTAGAGTGTTTGTGGAGTATTTTAGGTTGTGTTTAGGTGACATTTTTTGTCCGCGAGGTGTTGTTGGATCCAAGGAAGTGTGTACTTAAAATTTTAATGTTGTTTACATAGGTAACGACTGACCTTGGTGTTTACACTAATTGTGGTGGATAATTATTTTTTATAGAAGTGTATTATAGTGTGGTGTTGTAGTTTTGGGTCCCAAATAAGGAGTAGTGCGGTCCACTTTCACTTCTATCCACCACATAAGTGTTTTGGCACTGACCTAATTTGATTTTGCATGGTTGATGTGCATAGCCGACCTTGGAGAAGGGTTTCAAGGTTGAGGATGATATAAATAAGAGTGAGATGTTGACGGATGATGAGATAGACAAGTAAGATGTGAATGATGTGAATTACAAAGAGTTAGAGTGTGAATTTGAGAAGTGCAGTGTGAGCTTTCATGTGTTAGATTGTTGGATGCAGTGCGCAGAAGGTGTCTACAATTCTTTAGTTATAATGTGAAGGAGTTAATGATATTGTGGTAGATTTCTCTATTGCATTGAGATGGATTTATCTATGTAAAATTCTTCTCTATCTTCTTTTCTATTCTACTAATGAGCCTTTCTTTCTTTGGGTAGTGAGCCCTATTGTATTTAATGTTGATATTACTTTATATTGTGAGCTAATCCTCACCGTGATTTTTCCTATCTTGGGTTTTCCACATAAACCTAGTGTTCTCTTGTGTATGGTGTTGATTTGCTTCAATTTATGTTATTTTCCCTTCATGAAAAATCATCATAACAAATTAAGGGTTAATTAAGTTAATGTGGATCTAAATGTGTATGACGGCTTTGAAGGTTTAAGGTACAACTGATTCACCCCCCCTCTCAATTGTCTTGTGCATTCAAAAATTGGTATTAGAGAAAGGTTCCTTGGAAGAAAGCTTAATCGCTTGAGGTAGATCTAGGATGGCACATAAGAAAGAGATCCTTATATTTGATGGAATAGATTATGCATTCTGGAAGACAAAGATGTAAAGGTTTATGGTTTACCTTGGATACGATGTCTAGAAATCTGTTAAGGATGGATACACTAAACCTAAAAATGGTCCAAGTATTGTTGATGATATCAAGGCCTATGAAACCAATGGTAAAGCAAGGTATACTCTCTTAAACAACCTTACAAATTCAAAATTGGTGAAAGTGATGAGTATGAAAACTGCTAAAGCAATTTGGGATAAGTTAGAAAGCACTTATGAAGGAGATGATAAGGTCAAAGAAGTTAAGATGCAAAATTTGAAGATCATGTTTAAGAATCTACATATATATGAAGAAGAAAATTTTATAAGCTATATGTAGAGGGTAGATGAAGTTTTCAACTCCATTAGAGGTCTTGGTGGTGAATTCAAAGAACCAGAAGTGGTAAAGAAAATTCTCTTAACTCTTCCTAAATCTTATAGTCATAATGTTTTTGCTATTGAGGAGTTTTCAAATTTGAATAAATATACCAAAGATCAATTGTATGGCTCTTTAACTGCTTTTGAGATGAGATAATTTGGAACAAATAGTGGTGCAAAAATTGAGACTGCTTTTAAGGTTGGTAAATTAGAGGATAACAAGGAATCAGATCAGGAGGATCTTGATAATATAGAAGCTAATTTTGTAAAGAGATTGAAGAAGGTACAATGGTAAATTTCCTTTTAAATGTTTTAGTTGTGGAAAGATAGGTCATTATGCTTCAATATGTCCAAACAAAGCTTTGAATAACAAAAATAAGGAGAACAAAGGTAAGATGATTAAGAAAAGTTATTATGTTAGAGAAGATGCAAGTATTTCTGATGATGAATCTAATTATGGAGCTGATGATGATGAATTCTTGTTCATGGCTTTAAAAGATGAATTTGTTTCTACTAACTCTGAGAGATGTGTGAAGGATAGCCCTCCGGAGATAAGATAAGAATGAAGGTACTTTGGTATTTTATTTTCATGTTATACAAGAGAATATCTATTGGATCATTAACAATGGATGCTCAAATCACATGCCTGGTGACAAGAGTATGTTTGTTAAACTTGAGAAGTATGATGGAGGATGTGTTATATTTGGTGATGATACATTTGCTAAGATACGTGGAAAATTTTCTATCAGTTTTGATGGCAAGCATAATACTGGTGATGTTTACTATGTTAAGGGTTTAAGGCATAACCTCTTGAATGTTGGAAAAATGTGTAGCAAAGGATACAATCTTATGTTTTAGGATGATGGATGTGAGATTAGAAAAGGATCCAAAACTATGGTTGTTGTTGGAAGAAGAACAGATGGAAATATTTATCAACTTAAAAGTGTTGATGGTCACTATTTTATGACTCAGATTAATGAAATTTGGCTATGGAATAGAAGAATGTGTCATATCAACTTTGATAGCCTAGTGAGGGTAAGTTTAGTTCAAACTATGAGAGATTTTCCAAAGATTACAAAGCCTATCAATGTTGTTTGTAAAGAATATCAAATTGGAAAGCAAGTAAGAAGAAGCTTCAAAGTCAAAGAACAATCTACAACCGAATTGTTGGAATTAGTGCATATAGATCTTTGTGGTCCTACAAGAGTGACAAGTCTTCAAGGTGACAGGTATTTCATGCTTTTAATTGATGATTATTCTAGAATGACATGGGCTAAATTTCTCAAAGAAAAATCAGAAGCTCTAAACAAGTTTAAAGCATTCAAAGTTATGGTTGAGAATGAAATGGATATGAAAATAAAATGTTTGAGGTCTAAAAGAGGTGAAGAGTTCACCTCCAATGAATTTACATCTTTTGTTAGAATCATGGAATAAAGAGGCACTTGTCTGCCCCTAGAACTCCTCAACAAAATGGAGTAGTTGAAAGAAAGAATAGGACTATTCAAGAAGTTGTAAGAACAATGATGAAAGAGGAAAATCTACCAAAAGTATACTAGAGAGAAGCAATTCATACTATTTTTTATGTACTTAACAAAGTTCAAGAAAGAGAAAATAGTACAAAGACTCCCTATGAGCTATGGTATGGAAGGATTCCTACTATCAAGTACTTCAAAGTGTTTGGAAGGAAATGTTATATTGAAGAGATGAAGATAACTTAGGAAATTTTGATGCAAGGTTTGATGAAGGCATCTTCCTTGGATATTCTACTAGAAGCAAAGCTTACAAGTCCTACAAGAGATTGAGAAATATTGTTGAGAGTACAAGTTTCAAGGTTGATGAAGATCTATAAAAGAATTCAATGATGATATATGGATATGAATCAGATGAGTCTTGTTGCAGAGAAGAAGAAGCTAAAGAAAGAGAAGTGCAAATTGAAGAAGAAGAAGCTCTAGAAAGGACTCGTAAAACCTCTAAGTATGTGTAGGAGAATCATTCCGAAGATCAGATCATTGGAGATAAGAAAAAAGGTGTACTGACAAGAAGGAAATCTATTGAAGAATAGGTAAATCTATGTTTACTTTCTAAACTTGAACCTAAAACAGTGATTGAGGCATGCAAAGATGAATATTGGATCAAGGTTATGAAAGAATTGTTGCAAATTGAAAAGAATCAGACTTGGTAACTTGTCCCAAGACTTGCAAACAAGAATGTGATTGGAACTAAGTGGGTATTCAGAAACAAACTAAATGAGAATGGAGAAGTGGTAAGAAACAAGGCAAGGCTTGCGTGTAAAGGATACTCACAAGTTGAAAGAATAGATTTTGAGGAGATATTTGCTCCAATGGCAAGAATGGAAGCTATCGAGATGTTTTTAGCTTTTGTAACACATAAGGATTTCAAAGCTTATCAAGTGGATGAATTATGATTTCTTGAATGAAGAATTGAAAGAAGAGGTATACATAGAACAACCAAAAGGATTTCAGTTATTAGAAAAACCGAATATGGTCTATAGATTGAAGAAGGCATTGTATGGATTGAAGAAAGCTCCTATAACTTGGTATGCAAGGTTGGATAAGTATTTGATAAAACAAGGATTCAATAAAGGTATCACAAATAGCAATCTTTACTTTAAAGTTGAAAAAGATTAAAACTTGATTGTGGTTGTATATGTTGATGACATAATTTTTGGAGGCAATGAAGATATGTGCAAGAAGATTGTGGAGGAAATGAAAAAAGATTTTGAAATGTCTATGTTTGGGGAGATGAATTTCTTCCTTGGATTGCAAATCAATTAGACAGATAAAGGTATTTTCCTTTCACAATCAAAGTATGTCAAGGAAATCTTTGAAGAAATTTGGAATGGAAAATTCTAAACTGGTGTGTACCCCTATGATTATTGGTTGCAAGTTGAGTAAGAATGATGAATCTCCTAAGGTTGATCAGAGCAAGTATAGATCAATGATTGGTGGACTACTATATCTAACTGCTACTAGACCGAATATCATGCATGCAGTTTGTCTTGTGGCTAGATTTCAAGAAGATCCTAGAGAGTCACATGTTGCAGCAATAAATAGGATATTCAGATACTTGAAGGGCACTCTAGAACATGGTTTGTGGTATCCAAAGGATACTAATTTTACTCCAAATGCTTACATAGATGTAGATTATGCTAGTTGTGTGGATGACAGGAAAAGTACAAGTGGTGGTGCATTCTTTCTTGGGTGCAGATTGGTGTCTTAGCTAAGTAAGAAATAAGATTCAGTTTCTTTATCTACTATAGGAGGTAGAGTGCATTGTAGCAGCATCTTGTTGCACACATGTGTTGTGAATGAGGAAAATATTGAAGGATATCAAGGTGGTATATGATGAACTAATTTCTATCTCCTTTGATAATACAAGTGTTATCAATATTTCAAAGAATATAGTAATGCATTCAAGGAGAAAACATATCTCAATCTAGTATCACTTTCTAAGAGTAAAATGAAGTTAAGCTTGAGTACGTGCCTACAAAGGATCAGGTTGCTAATGTATTCACTAAGGCTCTTCCTAAGGATAAATTTGAGTATCTTTGAGAGAAGTTGGGGGTCATTGCCCCTTATTCTTTGAACTAGATGCATTAGTCCAATGGATTTCAAGATCCATTCTTTTGTCTGGACTGATGTTGGTGGCTACCTCTCAGGGGGAGTAGGTAGTGACATTATTGGTTTTTGTAGTTAGGGGGATTATGTTTTGTCATTATGTAGGGGTTGTTGATTGGTGCAGTATGGTGTGCACTCCTAAGGGGGAGTATACTGAGCAGTTGTGAGAAGGTTGATTGATGTCAAAGGGGAAACATTAGTGATACAAATCTTTTGTCATTTTCCATTGATATCAAAGGGGAAGAGGAAGTCATGTGAAAAAGAAGATAGTTAAGGGAGAGAGAAAGAAAAATTTCAATTGTCAAAAGGGAAGAGAACAATATAGCAAGAGGGAGAGTGAGTAAAGAGAAAAGAGAAAAGGAAATAGGTATGGAGTAGAGTTGTTGTGTCTTTGATGGTTTTTCACATCATGTGTTGCCATTAATTAAAAGGGGGGAGATTGATGCAAGTATGAGAAAATTGGTGTTGTCATTGATGTCAACAAGCTTGTTTTTTCATTAGTTTCAACTATATAAAGAGGAAAAAGATCATTATTGAGGGAGATTGTTGCAAGAGTATGTTGGTGTTATCTATGCTAAATGATTAGTTGCATTATGTTGTCATTAGTAAGCTACTGGTGTCAACCACTAGTGTTTCTTTGATAATATTTTGTCTATGGTTAAGGAAGCGATGAAGGTGATGAGGATGTGCCTCTGATGCTTGATTTTCAAGTGCTTTTGAGAAAATTTGATAAAAAGAGGAAATAGCATGTTGTAATATTGTTTTAGGTTGCAAAAGTATTGTTCTACTGATGATCTGCATTTCTTCTACATTGAAGATCTACCTGTGTGTTGTTGATTAGAGGTGTTCAGAGGTGTTGTATTCAAAATTTGGTGTGCTGGATTGGTGTACAGAAGAATTTGTGTTCACCAATGTGTGAATAGTCCACTGTAGAGGTGTCTAGGAGAAATGTCTTTGCTCCATGTTTCTCTGCAGTATGGTTTCAGGTCTTACTGATCTGAAGGTATGTTGATTGTGTTGGTATATTTTTTTAGTCAAGGTGGTTTAATGTTTGGTGCTTCAAAAGATGGTTTCTTAAGTAAAAGTGTATGGCAGAGCTGTTTGAGTGTATTGGGTGTGTACATTCTTCAGGTGGAAGTTATTGTGAACGATTTTGTTGGATTTCAGAGTTTTTGTGGAATATTTTAGGTTGTGTTCAGGTGACATTTGTTGTTTGTGATGTGTTGTTAGATCAAAGGAAACATGTACTTAAAATTTTAATGGTGTTTACATGGGTAATAGTTGACCTTGGTGTTTACACTAATTGTAATGGATACTTATTGTTTATAGAAGCATATTGTAGCGTGGTGTTGTAGTTTTGGGTCCTAAATAAGGAGTAGTGTGGTCCACTTTCACTTCTATCTGCCACATAAGTGTTTTGTCATTAACCTAATTTTATTTTGTATGGTTGACGTGCATAGCCGACCTTCGAGAAGGGTTTCAAGGTTGAGGATGATATAAATAAGAGTTGAGTTGTTGAGGGATGATGAGATAGAAAAATAAAATGTGAATGATGCAAATTGCAAAGAGTTATAGTGTGAATTTGAGAAGTGCAGTGCAAGCTTTCATGTGTTTGACTGTTGGATGTAGTGAGAAAAAGGTGTCTACAATTCTTTAGTTAATGTTGTGAAGGAGATAATGATATTGTGGTGGATTTCTCTATTGCATTGAGATGGATTTCTATGTGTAACATTCTCCTCTATCTTCTTTTCTATTCTAGCAGTGAGCCTTTCTTTCTTTGGATAGTGAACCCTATTATATTTGGTGTTGATATTACTTTATATTGTGAGCTAATCCTCGCCGTGGTTTTTTCCATCTTGGGTTTTCCATGTAAATCTAGTGTTCTCTTGTGTATGGTGTTGATTTGTTTCAATTTATGTTATTTTCCCTTCATGCTAAATCATCATAAAAAATTAAGGGTTAATTAAGTTAATGTGGATCTGAATGTGTATGAGGGTTTTGAAGGTTTAAGGTACAACCGATTCACCCCCCCTCTCAGTTGTCTTGTGCATTCAACATAGATGTGAAAATGATATATAAATATAAAGTATAGATCTGAAAAGCCCTATTATGGATAAGAATCCCTATAAGAAAATTGGATCATGTAAGATTACATATGTTAGAATTATTATCCTATTAGGGAAGGCCATATCTTGGTCCAGTGGAGATCTTTTTTGGCATATTTTTTATATAGGATAGAATTTCATGCTCTACACATTGATGTCATCATTTTTTTCTCAAGATGCCTAATTTTTCTAAAACTTATTATTTATTAGAGATTTAGCTATATTTTTCTTATTTTCACAACTTCAAATGCTCACAAATTTTACATACTCTCCTCAATGAGCCATTTTTTTGTGTGGTATTTTTAAAGTGCTATATATAATGGTGATATTTTTTTGATCTAATTTTACTGTAAGGCTATACTTTTAGTTTTGTCTCACATTCATTAAATTATAAATAATGGAAAACACATACCAAGTTTTTTTATTGCATTGAATTATAAAGTGCCACAAAATCAACTTATTAAGGGTGCCCAAATTCAACTATTTTGGGGGTGTACATACAAAGACACTCAATTTATGAATTCCATCATAATTGTACTTGTGACCATAGTCATAGTATGAACTAAATATGCTAGATTCAAATAAATTTAAAGCCTATTTAATCTACTAAGCCATGATCCCAATGAGATATTCAAAATCATCAAAACTAGGAATCCATTAAATTAACATGATATAAACATGAAAACTTAACAAAACCCTATTCTAAGACCTCAAATCTTATCACATTGGGGGAGTTGTGTCGCATTGATGTGGAATGGTGACCCTTTCCCAATACCTTGGATAATATGAGCTTGTTTCAATAGATTTTATTGAAGGAAATCGATGAGAGACGAACGAAACATGGTAAAAAACTAGTTTAACATAATAAAGACGAGTTCTAAATGTTAGGATGCTTGATGATAATGGATGCAAGCTATGATAAATGGAAAAAAAGTTAAAAGATGCAAGCCATGGATGAAAAATATGCTAAAATGAGTGTAAACTAAGCTAATACGGATGCCATTTATGGATGATTAAACTAAAACATATGAAGATTAATCTAAAATACTTTAACTATATGATAAATATGGATGCAAATGAGTATTAATTTCAATAGCATAACTTTTCTATCAAAAGATGGATCCATTTCTCTCCAAATGGTGATGTATTTATAGGAGATCAAATGAAGAATCAAGGGCTCATATCAATTTGGTCGATCAATGGTCAATAATGAATGAAGGATGAAACATGGATAAAGGATTCTCATCAATGGATGAGAATCAATGATCACATGGATCAAGGAAAGATCAAGGGATAAGAATGATTCAAACAAACACGCTTTGTAACAACTTTGAAAGTTTGGTATAAAGTTTGAAAGAAAGCATTCCCCTTTTGGAGCTAAATAGGAGAATATTCCTTTAGAATATTCCCTATGCAAGTGGATGGGAGGGGAATTAGCAAATTTAGTAATTAAAACTAAATTTTAATGTGAAAGATGAGGAATGTGAGTATATTCATGAAATTGTTGTTTTATTTAATGAAAAGGTATGAGTGGCATTTAATTAAATGATTTATACTTAATAATTAAATGAGAAGAGATAAAGGGAGGGGTTTAAATTAAATCATTTTCATTATTTAATCAAACTAGATGAAATGTTAGTGTGAGAGGATAGGAATTAACCTAATTAGATTGATTAGATCAATAGATGAAAATGAGGCATTTGATTCAATAACTAGGCTTATTTAATCAAATAGGTAAAAAGAGGGTGGATTTTAGGACGAAACGATGTTAGTATACCGAATTCAAGTGTGTAATACCATTCAAGACATTTTTAAGTGTCTACAGTACTTTCCTTTTTTTTTGGGGGGGAATAATACATTACATTTTTTATAATTCCAAACTTTAATAAAGTTCCATCTTAGGAGTTTTAATTTGGGGGAAATATATCTAAATGAAATTAAGTTTTATGGGCTAACAAAAGGATCAAGTCTTGTGGTTAGTGTACTCTGGTGCTAATAACCACACATCATGGGCTATTACATGCATTATAGAATAAATTTGAGAGATATATGGAGATCCCAATGAACCTCCATTCTCATATGGTCCTATAATGGAGAGTTATTACCCCCTCGTGATGAAAATAATACAAATAACTAGCTTAATACTTGGGAAAATATTGAATAGTAAGATTTATTGTAATTCTCTTTTTCTTCACTATCACTTACATCTATAGAATTATAGATACTTCATTGAAGGCTTCTAATAATTATTTGGTAGGTTCACATTACTATTTTGGATGTATTGACCAGGGTCATATTTTGCTGGAAGAATGAAGAAGAAACCCTTTAATGTGTTTTCATTGATTCCAACATTGTTTGTTGACAATTTTGTCTGATTCGGTACACAGTTTTGGTGATACCTTGATCCAATAATTTGGTTTGGATTTTCTCGTGTTATAAGGTTAGCTTATGTAGTTTGTGTATGCTGTTTAGGACTACTAAACACATCTATGATCAATATTTCAGCGATTTTGGTTGACCTTACTAAAATTTACATGTAGCAGAAGATTGACATATAGTTTTTTGGCTTATACAGTGCAAGGTGGCATGAGTTATCTGGTTTGCATTCCTCCAGTGTTTGGATTCAGACTCCACAATTTTGGTAGTTGGTTTATAGGTGTTAATACTATATATATTATTGATGGCACATGCTCATATGATCATATGGTTGATTGATGTTGGTTAGAATGGCTTTTTTTTATTAGGTCTAATCCCTAGCCGACCTAATACTTGAATATGTGCTATGAAGATTAATATGTATTGCAAATGTTAAGGGGATCTATTTTAGATCTGTGCTGACCTAAATCAAATTTTTCACATTTTATTTGAGTGTGAAGATGTTTTTGAATTGAGTATGAAGCCAAAAAAGTAATTTTGGATTAAACTAAGGTTGCATCTAATTATGCCGACCTAATTTATGTATGCAGATATGATAGGGTATATATGTGGAATAGTTTTTAGTTGTATTAGGAGTAGACAATGTAATGTGATGTGTGAGAAATCTGATATAGTGTAAACTGACAAATTTGTATGTGTGAGATCAGAATAAGGGTAGAATTGTTGTGTATGTTGAGCGACTGATAAGCAAGGAAGTATTTTATATTCAGAGCTTCATTGGAATTGAATCCAACACAAGGGAGGTGCATCTTACATCAGTTCACACTTTGGCTATGTAGCCACTTTTGTCTTGTATCTATTTTTTGGTTGTGATCCTTATAAGGATAGTGATTCCTAGCAATGAGCCCCTGTAATACCTTATAACTGGTTATAATATATTATGAGCTGACCCTCACCATGGTTTTTCCATTTTTCGGTTTTCCATGTAAAAATCCTGGTGTTCAAGTGTTATGTGGTGTTGTGATCTCTTTCATGTTTTCATTTGTAACTATAGTTAGATATGTTTTGATTATTGGTTGGATTATGACTAAATGGCTTAATAGAATATTGATTCACCCCCCTCTCAGTATTTTGGGTGTTCAAAAATTGGTATTAGAGCCTAGTTCCTTTTGAAAAGCCTAACAACTTGAGGAAGATCTTGGAGTTTAAACACATGGCTAATAAGAAGTGTCATAGTCCTTCAGAAGAAATTTCTGCAATTGAATATGAAGAAGATGACTACATGTTTGACAAAGAAGAACTTAAAGCTACTCATGAAGATCTTGACAAAGTTGAAGGTGAGAAAAAAAGTCTGAAGGAAAGCCTAGGGGAAGCAAATGAATGCATCAAAAAGTTGAGAGAACAAATCAAGAAGTTCAAAGAAAGACATAGAGAAGTTAATGAACAATTGAAGAAGGCAAATGAAGATACCACCAGACTGAAAGTGCAAGTGGAAGAAAAGAAGAGAATTAAGGATTGTCTAAATGCTAAGATACAAAGAAAGGTTGATGAATGTACAAAGCTTGAATAAGAAGTAGTAACCCTAAGATCATATCTGGAGAAAGAAAGAGCTCATGAGGAAAAATTCAAAACAAGTACTACAATGCTTGATAAATTGATTGTAATTCAAAAACCTTCTAAGGATAAAGGTGGTTTGGGACTTGAAGAAGGACAAAGTTCAAAGACAAATAAGACACCTAAAAAGGTTGAAAATCAAAAGAAGACTCAAGGAAATGTTAGACAGTTCAAGAATCAAAGGAGCAATATTGGAAGACCTCCTATCAGACAACCAAATGCTCAAAGGAGCCCATATTTCAATGGTATTTGTTTTTCATACAATAAATTTGGACATAAAGCTATAGAATGTAGAAGTAGAATGAATCAAAATGTTGGATCTTTTTATGGATAATGTTTTGCATGCACGAAATTTGGACATAAAGCTACTGACTGCAAAATTCAGATGATGAATAGATTTGATACTAGTAGAATGTTTCAATATTTCAATGGCTATTGTTATACATGTAATGTATTTAGACATAAGGCTAACTAGTGCAAATCAAGAATGAATAGAAGTTAGTTTGGCTAACTAGTGCATATCAAGAATGAATAGAAGTTAGTTTGGTTAGTGGACATAAGGCTAACAATTGCAACAAATCCAAACATATTTCAAGATTTTTCAAAAGAAAGAATGGAAGACAGACTGATCCAGAACAGAGGAATAAACCTGTGAAGGGAGTTGGTCCTATTGAAGTTAAGAAGGAAATGGGAAAGATTTGCAAGAAGAAAGAGGAACTTGGGAACAAGGATGAATCAAATGCATCTGTACCTCCATTTGGTGTAGATAATTCTTCTGGAAACTAAGCCCATGACAAGGCTTACGGGAGCAATAATAGAGAAATCTAACAACCCCTAGAAATATGATGTGTCAAGCAATGACACAAAGATATATGGTGTAAAATGATATGCTTGAGCTATTGGAAAAGAAACTAGTATAAAATATGCAAATCTAAATAATTACAAAGCATTTTAGGGTTTATAGTGCTTTAATAAAGCGTATACCAACTTTTTGGGAACTTGAAGTATTAAATGCAAAATTAGGGCAGATCGATAATGTATAAAGTGAAATCCTTAGTCAATTCTAATCACTTTTTCACATTGGAAAGAAATCAGAGCGAATTGAGAAATGATTGAAGGTGATTCGAAGTGAATTGATTCAAACCCTAGTTCTTGTTGAGCGCGAAAAAGGTATTTACAACTATTTGTGCTTTGTGGGTTTGTATTAGAAGTGATTTTACAAGCATTTGAAGGGACAATTAAGGTTAAAATGGCTACATCAATTGTAGTTGAGATCACAAAAAGAGCTAGACCAAAATTTAAGAGGTTTTCATGGAAATTTTTTGACAATGACCCCGATGGTGCATTTTTGAAAATCCCAATTAAGGTTTTTCCCATTGAGGACACAAGAATCTACATACGTAGAAAATTGGAAGAGTATGATCACTAAGTAATTAAGAATCAATGGTCTAATGAGCTAACTGGAGATGACTTTATGGTAAAAATAGAATACATAAACCTAGTGCAAAAGAAGCTAAACATTTGGAACTGGTCTCCTAACTTTAGTAGTGATTTGGATGCAAAGTATGTGAGGATAGCCCTAAGCAAAATGCATGAAAAATTCAAGTGGACTGATATGCCTGGATTGATTTCAAAGGATGTAGTTAAGGAAGTGACTGGATTATGTGATACCGGACCCGTATCAATGTTGAAGTCAATGAAGAATGATGTGGTTATGTAGCTAACTGGTGCTACATTTGACATGAGAGAATTAACAACCAAACCAATCGTCAATCTTGTAGTGAAATATGCATATATTATGATTGGTGACAAAATCTACTTCCAAAATAGAGAGAACTCAGAATTTACAACTATAATATATGTTGCTCGTGATAGGGTAGTTAATGGGAAATATTATGATTTGTGTGAGTTGCTTCGGCAACAACTTCTAGAGAACTTGAATCAAACCAAAACAAAGAAATATGCTTTCAATTTTGGAACACTAATTGTTTACTCACTTTTCTATTTTTTGAGAGTTACCCAGAAGTAAAAACATTGTGTGGGATAGAAGTAGACCAATATCACATCAAATTTTTGACTATTTACACAACATTGGAGATTATAATGCACATGTTGATGCATTGACTGCATTTTTCTCTATATTCCAAAGAAACATGTATGAAATAGAAAGAATTCCTAAGAGCTTAGTTGAGAAGTATGAAAATGACATAACCTTTTCTAGTTTCCACTGATGAATGCATAATTGAGGCGGTTGAACTCAGAACAATATGGATTGAGCCTTTGGGATATGAGATTGCTAAGGATGAGGCTAAGAGATATATTGAAATATTATTAAAAAGTCCTAAGGAACCCTCCCTTCCTAGACATGACACATATCAGGAGAAATAAACTAAAGTATACTTGGAAACCTCAACACCTGCTAGAACAAAAAGAGTGAACAAAAAAGTTGAACAACTCTTTGGTATGCATCGTCTTTCAAAAGAAGAACTTGACAAATTAAGGGAAGTTGCAGTTGAGAGGAAAGCCAAGATATATAGTGAGTCCTCTAGACCAAGTAGATTACGAAGATCAACATCCACCCCTTCCTTTGCATTGCCAAAACCTATTTCCATAGCCATCGTTAAAGGGAAGAAGGTGGATCCCAGTGATTCGACAATAATTGATCTGTCTGCACCCTTCAAACCCAACACCCAAACCGCAAAGAGGAAAAATGTACCTCTAGTAGCACCTCCTACTACCTCTAGAAGAAGAAAGAAATAAAAAGAATCTAGGGATGAAATTTAAGTGATGTTGTGGAAGAGGAGATTGAACTTGGTTTAGAGGAAGAAGAACAACTGAAAAGAAAGAGAAGAAGAAGTGTTTCCACCAGCGGTGAAGGTGCCTCACAAGAGGCTAGTACATAATTCAAGAAGGCTAAATTCAATATTGTAGATACCTCTGAAGAAGAGGAGATAGAAAAGGAGAAAGAGGCTTTTACAATACATGTGCATAAGAAGCCCGACAAGAAATAGGAGAAGAAAACAAATGAAGGCACATCAAAGCCTGAGAAGAAGTCCAAGACTGCTCTAACGAGAGCCCATTCACCTATAAAGTTGGAATCTTTGGTTAACAATATGTTAGAATATGATGGATTATTAGAAGCCACTACCAAATTATATGATGAAGTTGATGAAGAAGATAAGAAAGCTATTATAGATGTCATTATTTATTATATGATCATCTTGGATGCAAATATGGAAAACATGAAGAAGAGGGTAACTAATGTTGTATGGAAAACCCTAGTGAAAAGAAGACATGAAACTGTTGATATTGAAAACAAGATCAAGACTGATACTTTGAATGAGATTGGATCATCTCTATTTGAGGATGATAAGGCTACTCTATTGGAATTGTACACAAAGCAATTTAGGGTAAAGCAAAGAATTACAATTCTTATTGTCAGAGAAAAGGAAAGTATAGAGAAGTTGAAACAATAAACTTTTGATATAGTGAGAGATATGGCACAAAAATTTGGGATGATTTTCAGTTCTTCATCGGATACAGCTCAAGGCAAGGAGCTTGATAAAGAGAAAGCTACTAATGCAAAGGAAAATATTCCTCCCATATCAAATTTACCTGTTTTTCAAGAAGTGGTAGAAGATGTTAATGATTATTCTACAGAAGAGACTCCACAATTGGATATTTTAGGGAATACAGTTGATGATACACATGCTCCTCTGGAGACATCTGCTCCTCTGGAAGACATTGAGAATACGACTAGAGAGAATAATGAAGATCAAAATAAGAATGATATCAATGATAATGCTGAAGATCACCATGACAAATAGAATGAAGATACCAAAAATGAAGGTGAAGAAAATAAAAATGGAGAAGAAGAAGAAAGAAAAGATGAAAAGAACAATGAAAAGAAAGATGATGAAGATAAAAAGGAGGATGAAAACAAAGATAGTCAAAAGGATAACACCTCCAGAAAAGAAGAAGAGAAAGAAGAGAACAAATAAGAAACAGAGGTTGAAAGAAATGAAGAAGAATCCCAAAAGAGCACAGAGCCATCAAATTCATCTAGAGAATTCTCTAGAAGTAATCTCAAGGGTCTTCTAAAAAGGAAAATTAGGATTCAACTAACCATTCCACTATAGTTGATTCAACTCCCATCACAACAACGGTGTGTAGATATGAACAAGATCTCACCTATTCAGAGGATGGAGCTTGGAGATACTTTTATTGCCTCTGAGAGAAAGGAGATTATAGAAACTCATCAAAAGGGGACTAAGCTAATCAATGATTCCATCAAGGATTTACAGGATGCAACCCCTGGTACCACTGTTGATGATTCTCTAACACCTATTGAGAACTTGAAGTTTCTGGTTGATTCACTCAAGGAGTACACCTCTAGCCTAAATGAGAAAATTGCAAAAGAGGTAGAATCAAGTCTTGTAGAGAAAAGATTGCTTGAACTTTAGGATAGGTGTGCAACTGCACATGGCAAGGTAATGAAAAGCTTGAAATAAATAAAGGAATGTGAAGATGAAGCTCAAATATTGTTCTTATATTGCATGAGGTGGCTAGATTCCACTCAAGGCATTAAGGATTCAATAGACTCAATAGATTCACAATTAGCTAATGCCTCCAGAGCTTATGACATTACAAAAGATAGAAACTATGCCTCTTGGACTGCCATTTCAGACTTGCAAAACAAGTTTTTCACTTTGTAAAGACAAAAAGAGGATGTCATAAGGTGTTTGGATAGCTTAGAGACTTGGTGAAGACCAAGCACATTATGGTGTCAAGTGCCCTTGTAGATGCAAAAAAGATATAAAATATAAATCATAATCTGACCACTCTAGAAGAGGGAGAGGAGAGTTTGGTAGAGTTGGAATCAATGTATAAGGTGCTTGCTACAACTAAAATGAGTTGTGATGAAGGGAAATCTACCTGGGAATCCATTCCTAAGGAGATCAAAGGTGATCCCTCCTCTGGGTGAACACATTTCACCTTGTATATTATTACTCTATTTCAATTTCTTTCATTTTTTCTCTTGTACATATGATCGGATATAATTCTTGGGATAACTCCCTAAGGGGGAGCCAGTCATTTTATTTTAGTTTTCTTTCCATACATGTGTCTCACCAACACATCCTTTGTCCTTGATGTTAAATGGGGGGAAGTTTGGAGAAGTTTTGGTGTTAGATTTGTTAAGGTATTGTGTTTGTGGGAGAAGTTTGGGTGCTAGAATTGTTAAGGAAGTTTTGATGTATATTTGAAAGGGGAAGTTCATACAAGTCTTTGATGATGAATGTTTTGAATTTTTGGAGATTCATTTTTGGCATATGTTGTCATCAATGAAAAAGGGGGATATTGTTGGAAGAATGAAGAAGAAACCCTTTGATGTGTTGTCATTGATGCCAACATTGTTTGTTGACAACTTTGTCTGATCCGGTAAATAGTTTTGGTGATACCTTGATTCAGTAAATTGGTCTGGATTTGCTCATGTTATAAGATCAGCTTATGTGATTACAATATATTGTTTAGGACTACTAAACACATCTATGATCAAGATTTCAACAATTTTGGTTGATTATATTGAAAGTTACATGTAGCAGAAGATCGACATATAGTTTCTTAGCTTATACAGTGCAAGGTGGTATGAGTTATCTGGTTTGCATTCCTCCGGTGTTTGGATTCAAATTCTACAATTTTGGGAGTTGGTTTACAAGTATCAGTACTACATATATTCTAAATGGCACATGGTTATATGATCATATGGTTGATTGATGTTGGTTAGATTGGTTTATTTTGTGATTAGGTCTAATCCTTGGCCGACCTAATACTTGAATATGTGCTATGAAGATTAATATGTATTGTGGATGTTAAGGGGATCTATTTTAGATCTGTACCGACCTAAACCAAGTTTTTCTCATTTTATTTAAGCACCAAGGTCGACCTAATTTACGTATGTGGATATGAGAGGGTATATATGTGGAACATTTTTTAGTTGCATCAAGAGTAGACAATGTAACGTGATGTGTGCAAAATTTGATATAGTGCGAACTCACAAATTTGTATGTGTGAGATCAGAATAAGGGTATAATTGTTGTGTATGTTGAGTGACTGCTAAGTAGAGCAGTATTTTGTATTCAGAGCTTCATTGAAATTGAATCCAACACAAGGAAGGTGCATCTTACATCAATTCACACTTTGGCTATGTAACCACTTTTGTCTTGTATCTATTTCTGGTTGTGAGCCTTATAAGGACAATGAGTCCTGGCAATGAGCCCCTGTAATATCTTATAACAAGTTATAATATATTGTGAGCTAACCGTCACCATGGTTTTTCCCTTTTTGGGTTTTCCACGTAAAAATCCTAATGTCCATGTGTTATGTGGTGTTGTGATCTCTTTCATGTTTTCATTTATAACTATAGTTAGATATGTTTTGATTATTGGTTAGATTATGACTAAATGGTTTAATAGAATATCAATTCACCCCCCTCTTAGCATTTTGGGTGTTCAACATCTTTGACCTTCTCTTCTTTTTTCTATCTTTTGGGGGGAACTCTTTTCCTATGGGTTTTCTCCTTTTCTCTATTTTGAGAGATCATTTTATGCATGGGTACCTAATGTGGGATCATAGCTAGGATTTGTCATCATCATCATCATCTTCACTACCTATCTAACCTATGCTTATGGGGTGTGTTAGAATGTATAATTTTTGCATATTTATTTAACTATCCTAAGTTTATTTTTATGCGACTAGCTTGCTTAGGTGATGAATTATAGTTGTGTCACATTATGAGGATCATCTTTTCTCACTCACGTGTTTTAGAGTCATGGGAAGTATCTTCTATTGTTAACAAGTAATATTTTACTTGGTCTCCTTCATAACCACTCACTTAGTGACTTACTTAGTTGTCATATAATAGGATTCTTCTTGATTATTTATTATAAATGCTCCTCTCATGCTCATATTTGAGTAATCGAGCTTACACCATTATGATCTTGCACTTGTGGAATACTACATCTCATTCTATATACTTATGTTTTATTTACTATTTATTAGAATAGTACATCTACTATTGTAACATTCTTCACTAATCTAGGTTGTGACTTATGTAATCTTGTCTCCATCATAGATGAATCTTACAAAAATTAAAAGAAAAAAAATGTTTCTTTAGGGTCAACCTAGGCTAATTGAATTAAATACAATTATTTAAGCACCAAGTGACCTAGATAAAACAATAACAACCATGATTGATAAATTAGGTTATTGTAATAACTATTTAGGAAAGTAAATGCTAAGTGGATACAAGTACTTAGCTCCAAACTCAATGATGAATGAATTTGATGTAACTTTGGAATCTAGTCGATATTTGATCTAGAAATGACGCCTTATACCAATTAAAATACCTTTGTACCTATGTTGGATCTATACTTAATGTAATCAAAGATTTTGGCATCCGAATTCTTTATGATCCTTCTAGGGTTTTTCACCTAAAAGGATAAAGATTGGGCCAAAATGAAATGTATACATTCAAGAATAAATGTGATATAGGTGTAACATGCCTAGATGAGATGATCTAAATGCAAAGGACTGAAAAAGAAAGGTGATTATTATATACATCTAAAATTGGTATGGAGAAAATTAATTAAATACTAGTTATTTAATTAATAAAATCTTTATTTCCTCTACTTATAAATAAATTGCAAAATTTATTTATATAGTTCATATTTCTTAATTCTTCCTATCTAAACCACTTTCTTCATGATTTAATTAAATAAGCAAATTTGACTAATTTGTTTTATTTGATTAATTCCCTCCTACTAAATTTGTGGGTTTCAGGGCCCTCTAAACTTTGCTTGTATGGGTTTGCATTATGGTTCATCTTTCCCACCTTTGGTGGTTGTTATTTTGGGATAATGCTTTGGCAGCTTGGACTTGCATTGTGCCACTGTGGGTGCGGCCTTCAGACAAACTAAAATCAGAA
This sequence comes from Sequoia sempervirens, assembly GCA_007258455.2. Lineage (NCBI taxonomy): Eukaryota > Viridiplantae > Streptophyta > Pinopsida > Cupressales > Cupressaceae > Sequoia > Sequoia sempervirens. Next base: position 77,737,177 of record VDFB02047397.1, on the reverse strand, counting down.
AGATGCTCAAGAAGATGGGGAAAGTGAAGACAAGAAGGACTAGGAAGAAGAAGGCCTTAAATAGAGAGAGTTTGTGTCCCAATTGGCCTATATTGGGAGTTGGTTGCCAAGGCTATGTATTAGCATTGCTTCTCTGTTTTGTTCCCTTTTTGCTCAGGTTTTATGGCTACTCTAAAATTTTTGAGATTTAGATTTCTTATCCTGGATTGCTATTTCATAATAGCTTTGTTATGGTTATGTACTTGTTGAACTATGGTTGATCTTACAAATGGTCTGCCTACTATTTTGTGGATTAACATGGGGATTATGTTTTTTATTATGTTGCATATGGTTCCATGGTTGCAATTTTGGGATATGTTTTTTGTTGTACTCTGGTGGTGATTGGTGTTGTTTTTTCCTAGCCTATTTCTCTGTTCGTTGCTCTAGCTTTGTACCATGGGATCAGGGCTCTTTCCCTACTTACCTAATCAAAAACTACATCATGATATCTCACTTTATAAAACTTTGCCTCCCATGGTACGTCGTATCTCACTAAAATAGTTTGGCGAACTTGTGACCTCTACAACTCTTTATAGTCTCTTGGAAATACCCTCTGCCTGACCCACACGTTGTCTCAAAGTGTCCCTCTCTATAATCAATGTGGCAATCTACCCCTACATCTGTACGTGCTTCACCCTAGGTTTGGACCTGCGCAAGTTGAGCCTATGTCTACTGAACCTGCTATCTCGCAGCATCCCTCTCGATCGTCAATGTCTGAATTTGTCCCTGTGCCTGTGAGAGTTGCACCTATGTCTACTTTTGCACCTAAGCCTGTGATTGCAACTTCCCCTGAATCTATATCAACTGGCCTTGAAGTGTCTGGACTTGGGCTTGTAGGGTTGAAATTTGTGCCTATTGTTGCTGAGAAGGTAATTGTATTTGCACGTGTTGTGTCGCAGCTACTAAGGATCGCCTCTTCTGAGGCACTTTAACATCTAGTACTAGATGGGCACCCCCTCCACCAGCACACCCTCCTCCATCTCCTCCACCACCATCCCCATTCTCTGTCTCCACCATCATCACCGCCACCTCTCCCATCTCCTCCATCCCCGCCACTACCATCTCCCTCCCCCTCATCTCCACCACCTCTGCCCCTCCTCCATCTGGGTGCTCTCTCCTCATCTTCCTCCAGTGCCAACACTAGCTCATCAGGCCTCAAGATCCTCAGAAATGGATGTACACAAAAGTACTATGAGTACTCCTCTATCATGTATCCCTCCACAATCTTCGAATGATAGTCCCAAATCACTGGTTGTAATCTGTGGTACTCATCACAAGCAGCATTGTAAGACAAGGTGGGTCCCCACTTTGTGGCATCCTATTGTCTTTATGCATATGTAGCCAATCCTTGTGGAATCCCCTGCACTCTGTCGTATTGTCTAAGTACCCTCATTAGTAAGAATCTCTCAATAATGAAGCATGTACATCCAATGAAATATCTAGTTGTGTAGACATAAGGCATCTCTAGGTGATCCTTGACCTACTACTCACAATCCACATACGACCGCCATGTCACAGAATCCAAGTCATCCAGTACGCATCTCTAATACTCCAGTTTTCCCAACTAATGCTGGACAACTGGGCCGGTATAACCATAGACATAGGGTCTACCAATTGACCAATACTTGTTTGTCACTGGACGTGTCACTGCTATATTCTCCCACACCCATGTCTGTAATAATATCACCCCCACAGATAGACTGACACCTCCAAGATACACTGCTTGACGTAAATCATGATACAATTGTGCAAGCATGTATAAACCCCAAGCGTACTGAGTCCCATACAAAATCATTTGTTCTAGTGTCTAACCCTAGCCAACAGACAATCCCTTTGACCTCTTGTCGGGACATAGAAAGCCACCGACAAAACCCGCAAGCATGGAAGGTAAAGCGGCATAACTCTCAAACATCTCTTGCCAGGGCATCTCATACCCGCTAATCTGATCATCATGAATATCTGGTGTAAAGCATGTGTACCACCCTACTCAGCCTGATCATACACAATAATGTCACCCATCACAGGGATCCACAAGATCCTGTAGACATCCTCTGGCGTCACAGTCATCTCTCCAGTGGGCAAATGAAAGGTGTTGTGGTCGCTATGCCACCTCTCTGCCAGTGTGATCAACAATCCTTGATTAATCCTAATCTAGGGCATGTCAATCAATGAAGATAATCCACATCTCTCAATAATATCTCTATTAGCCTGGGAAAAATGTGGAATCAACTCCCAAGTCTATGGGAAGCACTCTCGAGACTTAAGATTCCCTAAATCACTCTCCTATCATTATAACGCATCGCTATCAACATACTAATCAATCAATCAAATCAACAAAGCAATCAACTATCCTATCAACTCAAGTGAGATTTTGAACAAATCTTGTGAACACCTATTTTTTTATCTTTGCCTATCATGAGGTCAAAACATCATCATCATTATTGCATCTCACCTATCATGAGATCAATAAATCACCTAATCTATCAACAACAACAAATCATCAAATGACATGATTAAACATCATCAAAATCAAGGAGAAAAACAAAAAAATCTTCAATTTTGTCTCGGATGCGCTAATACAGTGCTTCTATGCACCATTAAATTCTCTCAATGTGCCATAACAGTCTCTCAATGCGCCATTTAAGTCGATGCATTAGAGAAGGTCATCAATGCGCCGAAGAATAACATCAATGCGCCACAAAATTGGATGTGCCATTTCTTTTGGCGGGTGCGCTAAAAATTTAATCTAACGCACTAATACAATGGATGTGCTATTTCAATACCTTAATGTGTTAAAACATAGTTTTGATGCACTAAAATTTCTATGCGCTATTACAGACCTCCTATGTGCTACATCGAGCCTGGGGTGCACTGAAACTCATCTTATGCACTAAAAAACTCATCCTATGCACTAAAACACATGATCTATGTGCTAAAATGCGAAGAAGCATAAAATTTCAAAATTGAAAACGCGGGAAAAATAATTTAAAAATTCACAAGGAAAGTTTTCAAAATTTGTACCAGAGGTTCGTATGTCGCTGGCTGGTTATGTCACCACACACGCTCAAATCAATGAGTTTCATAGGGGATCACCATCTTTGCTAAAATGCTCAAAGTTGCTCTCATTCCAAAATTTCAAAATCAAACGTGCACAAATGAGTTTCTTTTTCACTCTTTTTGCCTAATTAAAGTGGGATTTATGATGGGATATTTTAATTTTTCAAGGATCAATTAATCAAATGGCAGGTTATTTATTTTATATCGGGAGATAAATCATTGGAACATCATCAAATTAGATAATTACCATCAACATCATCAAAAATCATCAAAATTTTCAAAAAATTCAAAAATCTTTAAAAAAATAAAAAATTCCCTGATTTATCTCTCGAGGGGGCATATATCTGCTATCTCCTGAAAAATCACTTTCTGGGGCATTATTGAAATTTTATCAGCACTGGAAATTTTTTTCTTTGAAGTAATGTGTAAACACATCACTTCAAAGAGGGGAAAAATGTATACATCTAAAATTGGTTTGGAGAAAATTAATTAAATACTAGAAAATTAATTAAATACTAGTTATTTAATTAATAAAATATTTATTTCCTCTACTTATAAATAAATTGTGAAATTTATTTATATAGTTCATATTTCTTAATTCTTCCTATCTAAACCACTTTCTTCATGATTTAATTAAATAATCAAATTTAACTAATTTGTTTTATTTGATTAATTCCCTCCAACTAAATTTGAATTTTAAAATTGGAATTTAGTCACATTTCTCCATATTTTCTAACCTCCTTCCACCTCACCATGTGTCACATGAAATTAATTATTTCTAATTTCTAAATGGGCATTTATCCTCAACAATTTTAACAACCTCAAAGACACATGGCTTCTCCTTTCCATTTATTCTCTTCTACACTTGGCAAGCTTGTTCTATTAAAGGGAACAACTTCCTTGATTCTCTCTAACCTCTTTGCTTCTCACCGTTGATCTCTCTAGACTGAATCCTGATCCTCCATTGCTGCCACATCACTTGATGCCTTGGTGAAATCTATAAATAGAGGCTCATTTACAACTTTTCATATAGAGAGCATAGCATAAAACTACTCTACATAAATACTTTCAACATTAGTGAGCTTAGCATTTGCATTCTAGCTTAGAATTTAGCATTTGATTTCAAGTAGTGTTATAATGGAAATTTCATTTCTAGGAACTTAATTGTTGCATTATCATTACAACATTTCCATAGCATATCCATTAGCTTAGCATTTTATCATTGCATCATTTAGCATCATTCTGTATACAGTCTCATATCATTCAACAACACATCATTTAGCATATAATCCATCAAATTCATCAATCATGTAGATGTGGGCATAGTTTATTGCATTTTAGTCTAATGGCTTCTAATTTCTTAGGTTGTCATCCCAGTAGTCTAGTGCATATCTAAAATCTGAGAGCACTAATAAAGGATCCTTAAGAATAGAGGACGATGGAACGACTTTTAGGAATCATTTTATCAATTGTTTTATTAAATTTGATTTCCTTAATATAACATGGTGCATCGATTGTGTGTTTAATGCTTGTTTATTTTACACATTTTCACACGATACAATTACTAATGCTAAACCTAAGATATGCAAAGTGTTTGAAAACATGGTGTTGTATGCAAAAGACCTAGAAAGATGAATAAAAATGCAAATAGGACTAGACAGAAAGTTGTAAAACTGAATGTGTGCACCTGTAAACCTGTTGAAGACTAGAAATGACTCTAAAAAACTAGAAATGTTGACTTTTTGACTGACTGGGACTCATTCGCTACCCTAGGCGAATTAGTCCCAAACCAGGGTTTCTACTCAGAAGTTTGTTTATGCCAAAAGGGTAATGGAATCTACACTCTGGTCTAACAGACACCTCCAGTGGGACTCATTCGCCATTCATGGCGAATTATTCCTTTTTCGTTTTCTAAAAATTCAAGTTTCAAACCTGCACAACACTTCTTGACTAAATCTTGAACCTAAATCTTCAAAAACACCTACAAAACAACATATAATTGTTTTCTAATGGGGGGTTTGCCTTGGTCAAACCCATAATTTGGTAATTAAACTTTAGATGGATAAAATCTGCATAAAACCCTAGCCCTAAGTGTGTCTAAGACTAGGAAAATCTAAAGTAGGACAAAACCCTATTCTAATGTGCTAGAATAAGATGTTTAAATGGAGCTTGAATGATGTAAGACTTCAATCCAAGAAACCCTACAACATTTCAAATGAGTATTAATGACATGCAAACCTTAAATTTGAAGATAGAGAGAAAATGGAAGATGGAATCAATTTGAAAACAAGTCTTTAGGTGTGATTTGATGGCTAGTTGCATCTCCTCAACCTAGATTTCTCCATGATTCTCCATAGGAATCCATAATCAACTCCTTGTAATGTTGGATCTTGAATGAGAAGTGAGCTTGACGACCTACAAAAACTATCTTGTTGTCCTAAAGCTTCAACTTTGTTGTAGAAAGACTTGTGAATCTTCTTGTGGAAGATACTCAACACTTGACCTTTGATTTTGCTTTGTAAAAATGACTAAGAGATGTGAAAAATTACCTAAAAACACATATTTATAGGCATCAATACCTAATTACTCGTTATTAAGACCTAAGAGGCCGACATCTATTGAAAAATTGAATTAAGTTGGTGAATTTCCTGATTAAGATTGAAAATTCCCCCAAAAGGGACTCATTCACCACCCTTGGCAAATGGGTCCCACCGGAGGGGACTCATTCGCCCAAGGTGGCAAATGGGTCCCACATGAGGTTTTTAGAAGTGTTTTTTTGACATATGAATGATTTAAATATTATTTGTTGGGATTTGTATGATTTTTGAGTGAAATGGGCCTCTAGATAAAAAATAATGAACATTAGGGGCCTATAAATGTAGTTTTTTAAAGAGGTGATTGGTGCAAGGGTTTCTAAAATAGGACCACATTAGTCTACTGATTGTACTTTCTGCAAAGGAGTACAATTTCCATGTCCATAGTTAGCCCCCACTTTAGCGCCCATATGACTCTACGTGCATATGTAAGCTAAAGGACTCTAAATGGTGCACTTTACTTCATAAAAGGATATCATTCAAAAGACAAGAGAATGAAGCCCCCAGTGTAGTTATCTGCAAAAGCACAACATTAGGAACCGCACCCTGCAACACAAATTCGTTAGTTGTCCAAAAATCCTCTTATCTAACTTCTAGAAATCAAATTTGAGGGTAGATGTATTCCCCCCTTGATTCCACTTACTTTACAGAGGTGGAATCAAGGTAGCAATCTAGCCACGTCAAATAAGGAATAATCATATCGTAGGACATTTCCAAGTCCCATGCCACATAACGATAGATAATTGATGATTTTAGGTGTAGAATCATGATTACAACACATCAAATGATGTCAAAAATGAAGTTCCCTAGCACCTGTTATGGTGTTTTGAATAAAAAGTACCTTATGAACTCGTAAAATAGGAATAACCCTAGGTTAATGCATAAGAGTAAAAAGAATGAAAAGAGTTAAAAGAGGTGAAAGTAAAGTATTTTTGTCACTTACTATTTCATTTACCTTCTTGTAGTGTGAGAGTGATGAGTGAGACGAAATGACGCTGAGTAGACGAGATTACAGGCCTTCACGACTAGATGTTCTTCGAGAGTAGGTGTCACGCAATGAGCAACATCACGAGGTGAGTTTATTATGCGACCTTCGCTTAGTGTTTTTGCAATGATTTAATGTTTTTTAATACATTTATAGGTTAATTTAAGATCTTGGAAAAAAAGTTCACAAAGTGTCCCCTTTGTTCGCAAAGTGTCCCATTTGTTGGCAAAGTGTCCCATTTGTTCACAAAGTGTCTTGTTTCTTTGCGAAGTGTCCCAAAATGGTTCTAAAGTGTTTAGGGCCTTTAGGAAATCACACTAGAGGAACTTTAGTACACTTGCATGATGAATAATGTAAAAATTAAAGACATTTAAATATGAGTTTTTAGAGCATATTGTTGTGATTTTGATAGGTACTCGCTCAGTTGCGGTAGCAGCTAGGGGGAGACAATTGAGATTTTTGAGAGACCTAGCCCCAACACTGTCAATAGAGGAGATAAAGCACCTTCAGGCCATAGGCATTTATTAGGAATACCTCATGCCTCCCATGAGGTACCACGATGCTATGTTGATGGCTTTGTGCGAGCACTGGGATGTGAATACATGTACATTTCACCACCTAAATGGGGAGATGACGATTACCTTAGAGGACATACACCATATTCTCCAAGTTACTATTCAGGGAGAATGGGTGTGCTTCCAAGGAGATCAGTCATTTCACGAGCGAAAGGCCGACATGTAGTACTGCCTTGACGGGCCAGTTCATGATGAGCGCATGAGGGCGTGAATCGAGCTACCAATGCTACTATATTCGTGAGCCCCAGTGGTGAGATGGATCATGATGCACATGATGGCACTAGTACTCAATCTAAATGGATGAGAAACACACCTTGATGGAGGATTAGTTCACTTGATTCATAGGATGGCAAAGTACATGATAGTCTACACTTGGGGACATTGTATCTTGGCACATTTGTATTATGATCTAAGTTGATTTATTTTTCAAGAGATAGATAGTATGGTGCACTACATGCTTTTGCAGGTGTAGTGCCTCGAGCATATTACATGCACCAAGCTTGTCGATTTCCCATGTGCTATAGCTGTAGGGTATCCTCAAGCCTTCAACTATCCTCTACGACACTTATGGTAGTATCCAGAGACTTGCATTTTTGGAGAGTGAGATTTGACCGGTTGGCGGAGGACGAGATCCTTTGGAGACCTTATCAACTGACACTACAGTGGCTAGATCCCATGAGACAGTTGAGGAGGATGCAACTAGATAGATATTTGGCTAGATGGCATGACTATGTAGTGCGTCCTTTCTATTATGGTCGAGTCATGTGGTAGTTTGGATAGGTTCAGACACCACTGAGGGCGTGCCCCTTTATCAAGATATCAGTGCGGAGTACTTGAAGACTAGGTGATACTGTTTAGCTCACTATAGAGCATGTTGCTCAAAGTGACTCCAATTTCTCAGATCACAATCAGCCTCTAGTCTTCGACATTGATGATGTCGGTAGCACACATGAGCATAAGGAGTGGTGGTCAGCGACATGACCAACTCCTATATTTTTGATGGATGTCCCTCTAGGTGATGCAGGACCGGTGCCAAATGAGGGAGATGAGGAAAAGGATAGGGCCGAGGAGGTACGATACAAGGTTGCATACATATTCACTAATGTTATAGATGATGAGTATGATGAGGAGGAAAATCCTGACTATGATGGCTAGGACAAAGGAGATGAGGAGGATGAGAAGGAGTATGAGGAAGAGCCACCCCCGAGTGAGAGTGATGAGGCAACAATTAGAGATCGACATGCGTGGGGAGATCCCTCTCCCATCTATATGATGAGATCACGAGCAATAGCTGTAGCAGGCACCAGTACTCAGTCATGGAGAGACTAGCACATCCTCCATGCCCCCTACACAAGATGATGTTGATATTGTTTAGCCTATAGGAGATATAGGTGATGGAATTTGATTTTTATGCATTTATGTTAGTGCTTGTAAATTCTTATATATATATATATCATGATGATGTGTACTGATTGTGTACTTGTTTCTACCTTGTAGGAGTGATGAGAGACTGGCGATATCTCTAATGTTAGGTGGTTGCAGAGATAGTGTATGCATTCATCAATGATGAGGAGATGGACCTAGATTATATGCCCCCATCGATCATGGAGGAGGATCCAGAGTCACTTAGACCATTTGCGATGCTACGGGCAGCATATGAGAGTGAGAAGACGACTTCACCGAGCTAAGACTATAGGATAGTCATCCCAGACTTCAATAGAGGTGGAGAGACTTCAGGCAGAGGTAGCATAACTACAGGCAGAGAAGGAGTAGATAGCAGGGGAGCATCAGTTGGCCCTTGGATGGATACAGGGCTTAGAGTTTGTACTCAGGTTTGACGGATCACAATCGCGATCACATACGACCGTCACTCGACGTCTCGCTACTGGATCACGAGGACTAGAGCCCAAGGGATCTAGTTCCCACATACCTCAGTGATATTGTATATTGTGATGAGATGTACAAAAAAAACTTTGGAGATATATATATATATATATATATATATATATGAGTATTTGATGTTTTATGATTTGTCTTATTGTGTTTGAATGTTAAAAAATGATGTGATTAATTAAATAACCTTGGTAAGATTACTTAATGAATGTCTTCATGATTTAACAAAGTGTATGTGATCTAAGTAAAACTTATTTTAGTTTCCTTTAGATAAAACATGATGATTAAGTATGTTATGCTAAATTAAATATACGTAACAATCCAACTTATCATAACACAAAAGAGGAATTTGAATAGTATGAAAACTAAAGTAATTATAAATATGAATTAAATAATCACTTTAGTGCTCAAGACATATGCATGATTGATTTGTCAAGAACGAAGCAATGTGAAAGCATATAGGATATAACCCAATAACTCTAACAACACTGCTTTATTATTCATACTATTCAAAGGGATTAGACATAATACCAACACAAATGCATGAAATTGATAGATTCTTTAAGGGGTGTGTCATCTAGTTCAGTTAACATTTATGCACCATACCCAAAAGTTTTTTCAACAATGTAAGGTCCTAACTAGTTAGAACTGAATTTGTCACGTTCGTTTCGGTCAGCATTAACATTGCACTAATTAGTAGAAAGAACTAAGTCACCCTTTTGAAATGAACGAGGGATAACATTAAGGTTGTAATGATTATGTTTCCTTTTGTAATAAGCTTGAATATGTTCAAGAGCGTTAATGCGTTGTTCATCAAGCATCTCAAGTTGATGTAATCGTTGTTTTTGATAATGTGTATCATCAACAAGTCCTTGAAGAGTGATTCTTAGTGTAGGAATTTCTAACTCTAAGGGCATGATTGCTTCACTACCATAGACCAAATTATAAGGTGTGGTCCCTTTGGAAGATCAAACACTTGTATGATAATCCCAAAGCACATAATGCAATTGTGTGTGCCAATCCCAATGATTTTTGTTAACAATTTTCTTCAAGATTTGTTCAAGAACTTTATTAGTTGATTCAACTTGACCATTAGATTGCGAGTAATAAGGTGTCAAAAAATGATGTTGGATATTAAAGGTCTCCAAAAATTTCTTCACTTCATTATTCTTAAATGGTGTACCATTATTAGAAACTAATGCAGAAGGAAGTCCAAAGCGAGCAATAATGTGTTCTAGGATGAAACGACATATTACCTCAGCTGTTGTAGATCGAAGAGGGATGATCTCTACCCATTTTGTGAAATAGTCAGTTGCAATGATGATAAAGGTATGTCCAGCGGAAGGAGGAGAATTTTTTCCTTTAATGTCCAATCCCCAAACCACAAAGGGCCATATCGAAAGTTGAGTTTGAATTTCACTAGTAGGAGCATGATGCAAATTGCTAGGTTCTTGACATTTATGACATTTTCAAACATAATCAAAGCAATTACGTTCCATTTTGCACCAATAATACCCAATACGGATAAGTTTTTGAACCAATGTTTGCCCTCCAAAATGTCCACCACGAGCACCTTCATGGGCTTGGTGAAGTGCGAGAGGTGTCTCAGATTTATTTAAGCATCAAAGGAAGATACCATTGAATGACCTTCGATGTAGCACATTGTCAAGGATGACATATTCAGATGCAAACTTTCGTAAACAAGCATAAAGGTTTTTGGTTGTTGGCTCGGGAAAGGTACCACTTTTCAAATAGTTGAATATGGCATCATACCATTCACTCAAGTTTTCCTCATTTGTTGTTAAAACCTATTCCGTTTTGTCGTCGATTAAAGGTTTCATGATAGGGTGAATAGTGAATGTGAAATTTTTGGAAGGATCTTGAGGGGATATAAGAGAGCTCACAATTTCCATTGCATCCACAAGCCGATTATCTTTTTCATGGGATGTTATCAATGGTAAATGTTTGAAACTTCTCTAACAAGTGCATGATAAGATCTTTGTATTTGGATAGTTTGTCATGATTGGCTTGATATGTCCCATTGATTTGTTTAATTACTAGTTGCGAGTCACCAAAGATCTTAATATCTTTGACACCCATGATTAAAGCAACACGTAACCCAACAATATGCGCCTCATATTCAGCTGTGTTATTCGTACATAGGAAATTTAATTGATGTGACAAGGGAATAGGCTTTCCTATAGGTGGGATCAATATAACCCTAGCACTGAAGCCTGTTCTACACTTAGATCCATCAAAATATAGTTCCCATGTTTGAGCTTCTATTGTCAATACACTCTCATTAGGAAAAGAGTCATTGCTAGGTAACGCTAGAGGAGGAGTGTTAGCTAAGTGGTCGGTCAAGGCTTGGCCTTTGATTGCTTTTTGTGAAACAAACTTAAGGTCAAAATTGGTCAACAACATTACCCATTTAGCTAGACATCCTGATAAGTTTGTTTTATTGAAAAGATGTTTGAGAGGATTAAATTTTATCATGACTTGTATTTTAGCATTGAGTAAATAATGTCGCAACTTACTAGTAGGGAATACAAGAGCCAAACATTATTTTTTGGTTGGTGTGTAGCGCATTTCATAATCGATTAAAGTTTGACTAATGTAATAAATACGATGTTCTTTGCCATTGTCATCTTGTTGAGCCAACAATGCTACAAGAGCATGGGATGATGTGGCTATGTAAAGGATGAACGATTTGTTTGGCATAGCAAGTTGTAAAACAAGTGGAGTTGCAAGGTATTCCTTCAAGCTCTCAAAGGCGTGTTTACAATCCTCATTGCAATAAAAATGTACATCCTTCTTGAGGAGGTGTGTGAAAGGTAATGTTCGATCGGCTAAGGAGGCAACAAAATGACAAGTGCCTTGAATTCTTCCTTGTAACGTGCACAATTGATAAATATTTCTAGGAGGTGGCATGTTTATGATAACATCAATTTTCTTTGTGTCCACCTCAATGCCTCTATGAGATATGATAAACCCTAAAAAATTTCCACTATGTTCTCCAAAGACACACTTTTTGGGATTGAGTCTCATGTTGTATTTACACATTTGTTCAAAGATTTGTCAAAGGACATTCGCATTATCTTGTCTTGTTAAGGATTTGGCAAGGATGTCATCAACATAATCTTCCAAGATTTTACGTATGTAATCATGGATTATTATTATGTCATTGCTCTTTGATAAGTTGCGCCTACTTTCTTTAATCCAAAAGGTATCATAACCCAATAAAATTTTCCTCAAATAGTTGTGAATGTTGTCTTGTATTGATCTTGTGGGTTTATGAAGATTTGATTATAACCAAAAAATCCATGCATGAATGACAACAAAGCATGTCCAACAGTTGAATCCACAATCATGTCTATATTAGGAAGAGGAAAATCATCCTTTAAAGAAGCTTTATTGAAGTCATGAAAGTTCGTACATACCCTCATATGATTATCAAGTTTAGCAACTATGAGGATGTTTGAGATCCAAGGAGAATAATAAATAGGTCGAATGAAACCTACGTCAAAGAGTTTTTCAAGTTCTCCTTTAACATGCAAGGCTATCTTAGGGTTCATTTTGTGTATCTTTTGTCGAATAGGCTTAGCATTTTTCGTAAGAACAATGTTATGTGTGACTATATTCAGGTCTATTCCTGGCATATCTGAATATTTCCAAGCAAAAATTTTAGGAAAATCATGAAGCAAAGTTGTAGTGTCCTCTTGTTCTTCATTATCAGGGCACTTCCCAATCTTGATAACTTTTTCTTTATCATCTATATCCATCAGTATGTCAATTGTATCTCCTAAGGGGAGTGCATTAGACTTAGGAATTTTAGGATCATATGGTTCCATGCTCATGTTCGTCTCATTAGTATCAACATATTTTTGCTTGGTCTAATCATAGCGCATGTAACTTTTCTCTTGGAAGAAGACGGCTTATCAAAAGCTCCTAATAGTTGCTTCAAGGCTTCATCACTTTCAACATACTGCCAGGATGGTGGGGAATCCATATTGAGGAATTCAAGATGTTTAAGCGTAAGATTGATTCTTGGTTTACATGTGATGGTGTTGATATTTAGTGATGGTCATTGAGTTGCTTTTGTTGTCATAGAAAAAGAGTACCCCAAACCAGTTTTTGTCTCTTGTGTATTAGGTTCTATAGGGACACAAATTCCTTGTTCATTCTTTTCGCATCCTTTACCATTATATCCCAATTGTTTCACAAGCTCATAGCCTCGTCCATAAAGTCTTTCCATTTCTTGCAGATTGGGCGGTTGTTTATAATCTATCTCATCAAAATTTGTTGTGTAGGTTGTGTTTTCTTCCAAAGTAGATGAGGTAGATATTGAGGAAGATCTTTTCGAGTTCTAAGTTGTCATAATTGTTGGTTGTTCTTGTTTTTCATCCTCTTTTTGTGTGATTATGTATTCATCCATAAATGAAGGTGCGAATTCTAATGTACCCCAATCATCATCTAATAACTTAGACACAAATTATTCTTCTTGTTTATTGGTCTCAAGAGGTTCTATGTGAGATGTTGGAATTAAAGTGTTCAGAGGACTTGTTCCTTTTTCAAGTTGTAAGCAAATTTTAGGCTCGGGGTCTATTGGAACTTGATAAATTTTGTTGTTATAGACATATTTCATTATTCGATGGAGGGAAAAGGTACCACATACATGTAATGAATCCATGGCCTTACCAAAAGAAGATTGTATGCAATATCATAGGGAATGACATGAATAGAAGTTTGCAAGGTAACTACTTCGACTATGATAGGTAAAGTGATTACACCGAGCAGTTGCTTTGTAGTATTGTCGAATCCTCTAATAGATAAGGAATCAAGTTTGATTTGTGATTTATCCACATGCAACTATTCTAGGAGCTTTACACTGCACACATTAAGGGCAGAGCCATTGTCAACAAGGGTTCTTTTGATGCCTCTTGTATTATATTGAGAAATTATCATAAAGGCTTCATTTTGCTTCCTTAATTATAATGGAGGGAGCTCATGTTGGTGAAAGGTAATGTCTACATTAACTGCATTCATTCTATGTATAAGAGCTACCACATCAATTGTGTTTGTACTAGGAGGAACCACTATTTGTTGCAATGTTGTTTGCAACATAGAATGATAATTTGGTGAATTTTGAAGAAGGTCCCAAAGGGATATTTTTGCGGGAGTGATTTTAAGTTGCTCAACAAGATCATATTCTCTTAATCAAGGAGCACTAGGTAGTGTGGAATTGGGTAAAGGTAAGGAGGTTGGGGTTGGTTGCGGTGGTTGCAGGTTATTTCTAGTGTAATGTGTGTGGGCAATAGCATCATGGTTAGGTGGGTAAAGGGTAAACTCAGGTTTAGGTGGAGGCTGAGGTTGTTGTGAAGGTGGGTAAAGGACAAGTTGGGGTTGAATTACATTAACATCTTGTGTTTTAGGTTGATCACAACAAACCTTAGTGGATGGATTTTGTGAGATGAAGTCCTCAAGGGCTTCATCTAGCATATCAAAGTCATCACTACTAAAAGGTTTGGGGGATGAGTTGTTGTTAATTGGTTTAGGGTTGTCATCACAAGCCTTAGTGGATGAAATTAGTGAGAGGAAACCTTGTAGGGCTTCATCTAACCTATCCAAGTCATCACTACTAAGAGGTTTGGATGATATAGTTTGCCTAAAGTGAAGCATGGTTTTGATTGTTTCATTGGATTGGTTAATGTTTTTGTTTGTATTTTCCGATCTAAATGAACTAGGAACTAATGTTGAAAATGAACATTGTAAAAATCTAATGCTATCCATAATTGCAAGTAAAGGTAGATGATGCTAATGATAATGATTTGAATGTAACAAAAAATAACCAAACAAAAATAGAAAAGTAATTGTAGCAAACAAAAGGTGAAAAATTGGAAAAAGAATTCTGAAAACAGTGATGCATAATGTGTACTGGGATTGATTCACCCAAGATGGTGAATGAGTCCCAATAGGGATATTTTAATTTTTTTTTTTATTGTTCTTTTCTATGTTTTCAGGTCTGTATAATGCTAATCTAAAGTGCAAGTATAAAATTTCAATGGTTTGAATGATTGTAAATGCAATAATGATTTATCTATATGATCTTTTCACTAATGCAATTTTGGAAAACCCTAAGATACAAAATAATACAAAACCTAATGCAATGTTGATGGAAACTAACCCTAGGATGCAAAAGCACTTGAAATCAAAAGTAAAAATGTTCTAAAGATAAGTTCACCAAAATATAATCAAAGATTTTGGCACTCGAATTCTTTATGATCCTTCTAGGGGTTTTCACCTAAAAGGATAAAGATTGGGCCAAAATGAAAAGTATACATTTAAGAATTAACGTGATATAGATGTAATGTGCCTAGATGAGATGATCTAAATGCAAAGGATTGAAAAAGAAAGGTGATTATTAATGCTAAACCTAAGATATGCAAAGTGTTTGAAAACATGATGTTGTATGCAAAAGACCTAGAAAGATGAATATAAATGCAAATAGGACTAAACAAAAAGTTGTAAAAATGAATGTGTGCACTTGCAAACCTGTTGAAGACTAGAAATGACTTTGAAAAATTGGAAATGTTGACTTTTTTACTAACTAGGACTCATTCGCCACCCTGGGCGAATTAGTTCCAGACCAGGGTTTCTGCTCAGAAATTTGTTTCTGCCAAAAGGGCACTAGAATCTACACTTTTCTCCGACAAAAACCTCTAGTGGGACTCATTCGCCATTCATGGCGAATTAGTCCTTTTTATGTTTTTTGAAAATTCAAGTTTTAGATCTACACTTTATCACCTGCACAACACTTATTGACTGAATCCCAGATCTGAATCTTCAAAAACACCTGCAAAACAACATATAATTTGTTTTCTAATGGGGGTTTGCTTTGGTCAAACCCCTAATTTGGTAATTAAACTTTGGATGGATAAAATCTGCATAAAACCCTAGCCCTAAGTGTGTCTAAGACTAGGAAAATCTAAAGTAGGACAAAACCCTATTCTAATGTGCTAGAATAAGATGTTTAAATGGAGCTTGAATGATGTAAGACTTCAATCCAAGAAACCCTACAACATTTCAAATGAGTATTAATGACATGCAAACCTTAAATTTGAAGATAAAGAGAAAATGGAAGACGAAATCACTTTGAAAACAAGTCTTTAGGTGTGATTTGATGGTTAGTTGCATCTACTCAACCTAGATTTCTCCATGATTCTCCATAGGCATCCATAATCAACTCCTTGCAATGTTGGATCTTGAAGACCTACAAAAACCCTATCTTGCTGTCTTAAAGCTTCAACTTTGTTGTAGAAAGACTTGTGAATCTTCTTGTGGAAGATACTCAACATTTGACCTTTGATTTTGCTTTGTAAAAATGACTAAGAGATGTGAAAAATGACCTAAAAACACATATTTATAGGCATCAATACCTAATTGCTCGTTATTAAGAACTAAGAGGCCGACATCCAATGAAAAATTGAATTAAGTTGGTGAGTTTCCCGCCTAAAATTGAAAATTCCCCCAAAAGGGACTCATTCGCCACCCTTGGTGAATGGGTCCCACCAGAGGGAACTCATTCGCCCAAGGTGGCGAATGGGTCCCACATGAGGTTTTTGGAGGTGGGTTTTTGAGATATGAATGATTTAAACATTATTTGTCAGGGTTTGTATGATTTTTGAGTGAAATGGGCCTCTAGATAAAAAATAATGAACATTAGGGGCCTATAAATGTAGTTTTTTAAGAGGTGATTGGTGCAAGGGTGTCTAAAATAGGACCGCATTAGGCCACAAATTGTACTTTCTGCAAAGGAGTACAATTTTCGTGTCCACACTTTATTAGGGTTCAAGTTTGTAATCATATATTCACTCTTTGAGTTCAAAATTGACCTTACACAATGTGGAATTATGCTTTTCTATTTGCTTGGTTGATCTTTATCTACTTTGCTCTTCTTTGATATCTAAGGGTAGTGGTGTTTAAAAAATACCTAGAAAGGGGTTGTAGCTGTCATAAGGAGACATGTTCTCCTAGGTCAACTCTTGAAAATGTGTGTAAATTTTTGAAGACAATAGTTAAGGGTCCTAAAATGATGTATGGAGATTAGTTACTCCTTTTAGTGCACAAATCCAAATGTATCACTATTGACTACTCTAATGCTCCAAGATGAGAGAGGATACTCCAATACGTGTGGACATGAAAGGAAATCGATTAAATGTATTTAAATACTGGCACATAACATCACATTTCACAAAACATGTGTTTAGTTGGTTGAGGGTGAGAAAGCAAAGGGGGCTAGTTGGTCACATTTTGACTTTGAATTTTGGAAAGGTAAGGGTCAAGTTCATGACCATGAGGTTGACCTTGTGATTATGGAAATCACACTAGGTGGGCAAATGGTCATATTTAGGCAAACAATGACTATATGAAGACATGATAAGGTGAATGTATCAAACATATGTGTGTGTAAGGATAAGGTAGGGGTTAAGTGCATGGGAATAAGTGTATATATGGATATGTAAAGACTAAGGGAATGAACCCAATTTTGTAGGAGATAGTGTCATTTGTCATTATATACATGTCTCAAAACATTTTCTCAAAATAAACATATAACTAAATGACAAATGACATGAATATACAAGTTTTACCATAAGATATTTAAATTGTAGAAACATATCTAACTCAAAAACATTTTTCTTTTAAATAAAACCTAAATAAGAAAGATTTTCACTTGGACCATCCCTTCAAGTGGGGACGATTTTAGTGCCACCTCCAACAAATGCAAAGCCCCATAACCTTGTCGATGGGTATCATCACTTCACAATTTTCATCACAATCTTCATGAAGATCACTAATGGTGGAAAATAAAATAAAAACCACCACCAACACATCTTGCTATTCAGGTAGTACAAACGTACTCTTTTTGAGCATCTCTAAAAGTCGAAAATGGAATAAAATTCTCACAAATTTCCAATTCAGAAAAGCCGTTGACGTCATAGGAAATTCCGACCAAAGACTACTAAGTGAATTCCGAGGTTAAAGGTAAATGAATATGTGAATGAATATACTGGCTGTACTGTGCACACAGGGTTTCGTCCGCCACTGAAATAAGCTTTAACTCAATTTGCATACAAATGCACGCAGACTACAGCGATAGCGATTTTCTTGGCGGTTTCAGAGGTAAATACACTGTGTTATTGCAATTCGGTAATATTGAAAATAGGTGTCTGGATGTTTTTAATTTTTTGGTATGATAGATTTTTACTTCTAATTTTGATTATGGATTTTAATTTAGAAAAATGTCAAGAAGAAGGGAAAACGGATGCCCCGCCTTTGAGGTTTTTGCCTTTTCTTTTTCTGGGTCTTGAATTACGAAAATATCAAGTAGAGGGGAAAGCGAGTGCTCTGCGTTTTTCTTTGTTCGAAAACTATAAAAATAATAAAATTGTGAGATTATTCGAGTTTTTGTTTCTCAGGGTTGAAATCTCCTCCATAAACTGTACCGTACATGCACAGACGGTCTGTCCGTAGACTGGTTTATGGATTTGCCCTTGGATTGCCCCCGTCTTTGATCTGGAAATTCCCTTTGCAATTTTTTTTGGGAAAAACCTTGGGAAGATTAGTTTTCGCCCTGTAAATAAATAGATATTTTTGTTTTATCCGTGTTTTAATGTTGGTTGTTAGTTGCAAAAGAGGATGTTAGAAATTTGATTTCTTGCAATGGAATGAATCCGTATTATTTGCAGATTTTTCAGGTGGGCGCTTGTTTACTAGTTTATTAATAATATTGTTGCGGTTTTCTACAGATGGGTGTGGAGTTGAAGTGTAAACAATCCTAGGGCTCATCTTGGATTCAAGCTCTAGAGTTCTTATCCAGGTGAGGCATTGCAGCGAGTGACTCTTTTCCTAGATTTAAGGGATACTTCTAGTGGTAATGTTTGCTAATGGGATATTTTTGCCATTTTTTTTTCCGTATAACGTGCAATTTGAAAGTATTTGAAATGAAGAGCCGGAGATTCACCCGACTTTCTGTAAATCAATCATATTTATTTGATCACTTAAAAGATTCTTCCATTCTCTCATTTTTCTGTTTTAAAGTTTATAAATCCTGGCGAATCTTTCTAAGTTATCGAAAATGATTTGCCAGGGTTGCCGAACTCAAAATTATCTAGGATTTTGTAAAATCACCTCTTATTTCTAGTTGTTTTTTATATTTGCCACGTTTCATTTTTGGAACTTTACTAATTGCTATGTTTTATGTTCATAGTGTGGAGAATCTGTCACTTTGTTTTTGGTTCCCTTGCTATATGCTTGGCTGTGACTTTCTTGCCATGTGGCGTTCAACAATTAGGTTGGGAGTTCCTTAGAAATATGGTGTAATCCTTTGTGATCTTCGGTGTCTGTTGAGGATTCTGTTCTGGTTTAGGATCACCTCCTAATGTCTATATGTATGTGGTAGATTAAAAAGCTTGGCATGCATTTTGGGTGTATATGTTTGCTATTTGATCTCAAACCAAGGTGTTTTCGTAAAGAAAAGGGGTAGGGGGCTAGTTGGTCTCTAACCAAAGGTATTTTTGTTGACCAAAGGGGTAGAGAACTCTGTAATGACAGAAGGGTGAAATATTTCTCTAACTTGAACAATAACAAGAGTTTCTTTTGAAATGGCAGACATAGAAGCTGAAACATTATAAATGACAACTGCTTATTTAATTTTACTTACACTGTCATTCTCCAGTATGATTTTATTGGAAACATCTTATTTTTGTACAATATAAAAAGGGGTTGGGAGCTCTATGGAGGAGTAGCCAAAACCTTTCTTTTAAGGAACATTAAATAATTTGGTTGGTGGTCTAGGTGCTTTCTTAAAATACAACTTCAATGATATTGCTGCTCATTGTTGTGTCCTTTGGTAACATGCACTCGTGGAAATCTTCATGGATTGTGGAAATCTGTTATCACTAACATGCACTCGCGTTTTATGGTCTACTGTAACATATGATGGTATACTGCGATGCTTCCAAGATCATCATTCCATCCCCACTAGATACCATATATATCATTTCCAGAGGCAGAAGGCATTCTGGAGAAATCAGGTATGGCTCCATCAAAGGACACACCATACCTTATGCCAGTCTTCATCATTGGCTTTGTTCAGGTTCTAGAGATTCGCACTCCAAATGACTAAGGCTGCCTCACAACATTTTGTACTTCTGAGTGCCTATATTGTTGTTGCATTTGTCCTTGGAGGGGCAGAGCTCTGCATAGGACTTGAGGGGTAGTGCCCCCATCTGAGAGGCAATGCTTCGTGGGCCAGCTTTGACCTTTACAATTTAACATTATTCAGCTTCAACCAAGAGAAGGTGAAGAGTTACCCTTAGAAGAACAGCTGTTTCATGGCTTTGCAACATCTTGTGTACATATGTACATAGCTACACAGCATAGTGTAGATTGAGCTAGTGGAAGATAGAAAGCCACATATCTTCTTTGGAAGTATTCCATATACAGAATACACATATTGATAAATTATTCTGTCTCACTTATGTTATCTTCCCTTTGCATCATAAAAATATGGAAATTGATGTTGGGAAAGTCTGGCTGTCCCTTGAATGGTTGAGGGATGTCTTAGATGTCCCTGGCTGCCTTGGGACCAGCTAAACGCCCCCTAGACATTCCCTACTGTTTGGTCCCGTTTCCAAAATGTTTCTGGATTTCAGAGAATTTTGGGGATGGCCAAGGGATTCCCCTGCTGTCCCACGGTACCCAAAATTCCACTGGGGACGGGGATGGGGGTTTGAGGGCTGGGGACATGTCCCCATGGAGCACAGGGAATAAGTGCATAGGGACTAGAGTAGGAAAGTTTAGCATAACCTTCAATGAAAAAGCCAAGTTTAGATGGAAAGTATGATTTAACAATTAAGTGGTTGAATAGAGTTGACAATAGATGAAAAATCAATGAAAATTTGGGATTGTCTTATGATAGTTGTGGGGAATAAAAAGCTGTTGTGAGAGAAGAAAAGGCCAATGAAAGTAAGGGAGTTTGATAACTTTGGTGACAACAAAAAGAAGTGGTGGAACTGGAAACCAATTGATAGGTGCAAAAATATAAGGCAAATATTAGTACTAGTAGTTAGAACAAGATGGGAATAAGGGACACTTGAAGGAACAAAAATGTGTTAGTGGTTGAGAAGGGATAAGGGTGTAAGAGACTTTAAAGATTTGTAGACATGGTTAGTTTGACTCGTGGGATTAGGCATGAATAAGGCCATCATTGATTGGTATTTTATAGGGAGTTCAGAAAACCCTCGAAGGATTTGAAGAGTTAAACTGATATTGAATATTCACAGCTATTTGCACATCCAACATTTCATGAATAGTCTAACTAATTTGAAGCACAGTATGAGCATTCTCCAGCTGATTGGACAAGGTGTGATGCTGTCTGTTATTTGATTTTCCTGGATTTTACTGATAATGATTCTTATGATCACATTCAATAAGAAGTTTCCTTATTCCCCTTTCATTTACTATCTGAAAACCTCTGTATGCTCTAATGACTTATGCAAAATCATTAGGTTGGGGCCATATTTCTTGATATTAGCCGAGAAGGAAGTTTCCCTAATTATCCTTAAGTGTCCTTCCCATTCCTGCTATTCTTGCTTCATGTCTTGAAGAACTTTCAAAATTCAATTTGTAATATCCTGGTGCTGGTGTCCATTCTTGATGCGGGTGAATTTTGAATTTAGTAAATTTTTAATGAAATGGGATATTCCATACTTTTGAAAGTTGTATGACTCTCATACTAGTTGAGTTGTATTATTAGCTGAGGCTAATTGAATTAAAGTTATACTTCAATCTGAGTTATGATAGAAACAACAATCATGTTTATGGGCTGTTTGATATTATTTGACAATTGCTTTTCTGTCAAATTTGCCCCATCACACATCATGAGATTGATTGATAAATGCATTTGATTGCTCGTCTCTGAGTTTGATTTTTTCCATCTTTAAAAAGCTTTAGAAATCATAGTGAGTCTTGTCTCCAGATTATTGAAGAGAATTGCAAATTCCTTCCAAATTGCTTTACCCAGAGGTGCCAACGTTCTCTACACCACTATTCCAATTTAGACATACTGAAAGACTGAAGAATCCTATCTTCTGCATATTGTCTGTGTTGAGAATCTTTCCATGTAGGACAAGATCACTAAAAGTTCTTATCTTTGGACAAGTCTCTGTAATCCAAAGATGATTCCATTTTCTTCTGTTGGAACCATTGGACTGTCTAAGACTGGCATATACAGATGCAGATGCATAAACATTCCCCAGTTGGGTCTTTGGCCAAACAAATTTATCCTGTCTTTTGAGCCTATTGTAATTCTGTTATTAAGGATTTGGAGGAGTTACTTTACCAAAGGAGGAGTCTTACTTCCCATTTGCTGTATCGTGTACAAGTTCCATTCTGTCTTCTTATTGCTTCCTATGTGATACTGATGAGATAAAAGAGCATGACCTTGAGATTGCAATGCATGTTGAATGGTTGTAAACTTTGTTACATTATAGAGGGGTTCATCACAACTATATTTCCCAAGCAAATTTATTTTTTAAATCTCCTGATTGCCAATTTTAAATAATATAGAGAAATGCTGGACCAAATTATTTTAGGGTTTAGAAATTTCTGGTTTAAATATTTAACCTGAAATTATTTGAAAACCCAGAATTACCCATTTGCCTTTACACAATAATATGAAAACCTTAATCCAATAAACCAGAATTTCTCTTCATTACTTTTGCATTCATTGATACCCTGATTCAAATCAGGATTACAAGAATGTGTGATAAATTGCAGAGCATCAATTATATAAATCAGGTCTGTAATACATTGACTTAGCTTTGGTAAAACCCATATTTCAAATGAACCCAACCAAGGTGAATAGTTCTTGAGCCTTCCTTAATATTACTGATATCTGGAAAACATTACAACGGGTTATAACAGCAATATATATAACAACATAACTTATATGCTTGGACCAACAACAAATTATAGCTTATATAAACACAGTGCAACAACTGCCTTTACCCTAATCTGACAAAGCTCAGAAATCTCCTTCATGATTTACACAAAATGTAGGTTACCTATGTTGATGTTCAGGAGCAGCATCGTGGTTTTCTTCCAGAGATCTCCCTTAGTCATGTGATAAATTAAATATAGCCTAAGGGCTATTTAATTTATATGAAACGACTATTTATGAAAAGGCGTGATTATGTAAGAGGCTCAAATTTAATAAAGAAATGTTATTTAATGAAGGCCGACATCTCTTCATGATGGGTCGCGATTTCAGGAGGCCGACTTAGAGGCACGTCTTTCTAGAGGAGGCTGACATGATCAACTTGAAGAGATGCGTCACTCTTCCTCTTGTATATATACACATTCATCCATTGCTTTGTATCATTCATATTCAGTTCGATATTATTCTGTGAAGTTAAAGTGCGAATCATCTAGAGGAGAAAGCGATTTCTGTAGAAGAGTATTTTGTTAGTGGCTGAGATCTATCAGCATATTACTCCATTGTAATTCTGTGTTGCATCACTCATTGGTGCATGTATTTGGGCCTGCATATCAGCCTCTTGTAAGGAGATCATTATTGTGTGAAATCAAATAATAAGTGATATATTGTTGCTGGGTTTTTCTCCCTCAAGAGGAGGGTTTTCCCAGGGTATCTGCTGTGTTATTGTGTTCAATTTGAATTAAATTTCTGTGTCATTAATCTGATCATAAAACTAACAACCTAGATTGTGAATTGGGCCCATAATGAAAGATGACTACAGAACCTATTCTTCTATTAAACATGACTGAGAGGTAATACCCAAATGCTGCTACAACAACAACTATAGCTTGTAAATATAGTACAGAACCCTTATATTAACTAAGATGGTAGTATATTAAAATATTTGTGATAATAGCAGAAATAACACTGAAAATACATTCAATGACCCTGCAACTACGACAACTACAACAATAGAGATTATCGGGCTCAAATCCTACGATAAACAACAAATTATGTAATTTGTTGCAGCTGAAGACTGCAACCTTGAAGCACATGTGCAACCTCTGGGTAAGATCGCTCTACAAGACCACAGGGGTTTTGACCTTTGCCTCACAAAACCTAAAGGGTTTCCTTTGTTTGGTTTCCTGCAAATCTGAGGTATTTTGTTTTCAGATCTGACCATTCAAACACAGGTGTTTAGAGCAATATAGGTTAGGGTTTTTTTGTGTAGAATAGTCAGTTATCCCCTTTTATAATGAAAAATCTAGAAATATATCTCCTTTTCTATATTTGTATAGCTTGGGGAAGAGATCTGTGGTCGTTGGCCCTTGAGGTCATTAGCATTAATGGCGTCCTTTGATCCAAGCATGCAAGGCGGAGAAGAGCTTGCAAAAACCTTTGATGATGACCAATTTCAACTATTCCATTAATGAGATATGGTCATTAATAATTATCATCCTTCCAGTTGTAAGTACACATAAATCTGTAACCTTCTTTTGAACGATGTTTTCTAGCTGGAGAGTCCCTTTTGGAGACACCATATTTTATATGTAAGCTGTGCTGGATGAACTTCCTTCCTACCTACCTATAGTTGTGGCAGGGTTTTTTCATTACGTAGGTTTAGTCTGTCAGATCTAGTCTATGGAATCAGCTCCGACTGTGTACAAATTGATGTTCTCATGAGGAAGCCATCGAATGGTTCCCACAAGTTGGAATTCGGCCATGGAAGAATCAGATTGCATCTAGAGAATGAGGGAGTACAAGAAAGTGAGGAGAGAGATGCACGGACTGATGAATCGTATCAGTTGTATTCTTGAGTTTGGAATGAAAGGAGGATAATGCTCCCCAGCACGGGACGTGGAATTAGACCACGTGGGCTGGAAATTCCTCCACTAAGTGACTGAAAACACTTCTTTAATTGCAAGGGAAGTGTGGGCAGTGCTTGAAATGTTGAGGGAAACAGATCTAACATTGGGAACCATACTCAAAGTGGCCCTTGGCTCATGTCTATTGTTGCCAATATTCATCCTCGTTATGTCAAGTTGGTGATTAGGCTCGTGTCTGTTGCTGCCAATACTCATCCATTATACAATTATTCCTTTTGGTGGCCGCCTTAGGAGTGTAATGTTGAACGTATCCAAATTAGACCAAGCACCATTTTGATCAAGCATCTCACCTTTGGAAAAAGATGCGATTGCCACCCAATAGTCTTCCATCCACATAACCATTGCAGCTCTTGGATCTCCTTCTTGAACACCTTGAAGTTTTACCTCCTCTCCCTTGGATTCCAGCTCCATGATGAACTCTCCCATAGAATGAACCCAATGCGAGCTCCATGTTTTGTTGATCCCTCCAAAACTCATGATATAGAAGTTTTTGCATATCTCATGTTCACTCAAAATAATGTTCAATTGCCTTGCCTTAGGAATTTGTAGTGTCTCATCCCACACGAGTCCTTCATTTTGTTTGTAACTTGGTACCCAAAGCACCATACCATACTTAGTCACAAAATCTTGAACACCAAAATGGCATCTACTTTGCTTACCATTGCCTAGCATCAAGCATCCTGTAGTGACTATCTCCATTTGGCCATTGCCCATGATCTTGTCTTCAATGTGGTACCTAGCTCCCACGGGTGATTTTATGAATCATGAACAAGAATCCTTCACAATGTGGTTAGAATGTATAACCAACCCTATCTTATTCCTCCTAAGTTCCCTTTCAATGCAAGAGATGGATAACTCATTAGTGATATCAATGTCTCTATCCACTTTGATGCTCAAAAAATCACCCAGATCCCATAAGCAAAAACAATCTTGGATTTGAATCAAAGAGTCCACATGACCCATACTGCAAGTTGTATCCCTTACTCTATCACCCCTCTTTGTGTGCTTCCCATGATGACAAGAATTTTGTGGTGACAAGAAGCAACCAATCGGAAATATTTTTATACCTTAGGCTGCAAACAAATTGCTCAGCCTCTTTCGCCGAAAGATAATTTCTTGAGATATCCTCAACACGTCCATTCTTTGTGACTCAAAACTCCCAACTTAGGGCTAACCAAAATGTTTTCCTTAAATGCAGATCCATCCACAATTCTACTCTGAAAATCAATCAATGGTTCACCCTTTGGAAGTTCAAAATATAGTGCCTGATATGTCACATCTTTCCTTCAACTTGAACTCTTTGCATCCAACAAGTGGAACTCTTTCCGCCTTCCCTTCATCGATATTTTGTTCACATACAATCATTAGAAACCAATAAAGCCTCTTCTACTACCAAATAATCTTTACCATCAACTTGCTTGTTGGTTCCCTCTTGCTCTTGCTCCATGAAGTCTTGTGGCTTTGAATTTGATTGTTCCTCTTGCTTTCTGATTACTTCCTTATCTTCTTCTTGTGGTGTTGATTCCGATCTTTCCTCTTTCTTTCTTCTTTCTCACCATGGCCCCTTCTTTGTCATTAAACTGCAATAGTTTGCAAATGTAATCTGATTGCTGATGCTTGGATCAAGATTCATGTAGTCATCTGTGTAGGCATTATGTCATATGCTGCAGGGCTTGGCTCCTCTTCTTCCAGTAGTGACTCTATTCTAGGCAAATAGGTAGGCTGGAAGGGCCTAGGTTATGATCGAAGTGGAATCCTGTTATGATTTACAAAACCATCTGATTTAAATTGTTCCCTCTGCCTATTAAATTTTGAGTAGCCTTCTGCATTTGCTGCATCATCTGGATAATCAGTGGGTTCATTTGTTCTAGTCTCTGAATGAAGGCATCCAACTTATCTCCCTGATCTGCCATGTTTTTCTTATTTCTCAATTGCTTTCAAATCTCGCTGACTGGGCTGCATACAGCTATGGAAAACCTGCAGACTGATAGGAATTAGAGGCTCTGATACCACTGAAATGTGCCCAAATAGTTTTATGACAAGCCCTTGTTTTATTTTTGATTTTTCCTATGAAACTTGAAAATTACAGCCAACATTTAATTCTGAAAAATAAGATTTCTGATTTTTGAAATAAACCCTAACTGCTGTAGAAAATCAGAACAAACCTTGGGAGCAGAAAAATAGCCTGAAAACCTTCAAAATATTTTAATTTATTCCAGAAAAAATGCGACAGCAGTTTAAATTGCCAAACTAAAGTTTCAGAATTTTACAATTTTTAATGCACTCACTGCTGATCCGTATGGTTGTTACAGCGAGGTTTGTAGTCATACAGTCTGCTGTAGATGTAGCTGCCGCTCTACAATTGCTTAGGAAGAATTCAGAAATATTATTATCATTTTTAATTTTTTGTTGTTGAAACCCTAAAAATGCAGATCTGCTGATTCAATGAAATTTGTTTGATTCCTTCTGACTGTTCTGGTTGTATGGTGTTATCTAAGAACTTTATGGACACCCCTAAGTTGCATGGCAGGACTTAACGAGCTCAGATTTGGGTTGTAGCTGGTGATCTCTTCCCTTTTGGGCATTTGCTGCTGAATGTGAAACCTTGAATGAATTAGGGTGCTGGAAAAACCCTTGGATGATGTTAAATATATTAATTTCCCTCTCAAGTATGGCGGTGCTTCCTTAGTGCAGATCACTACCCTTGAGGATGACGTTTCTTCCCTCAAACCCATATGAAACCCTAAGCGCACCAAAACAGTCCTAAGACCCTGCAATAAATAATGACAATTAGCCACCGAATCAAATAGCAACCTTGTAATCTGCCTGCTATTAAACTTTATTGTCCTCCTTTTGGCACTTAGATGAATGATTATTGATACTAGGTCACTGCATGGGAGGCAATATTTTTGTCCTTGATCCAATATGATCGATCTTGAGAGTGTATTCGTTCCCTAGGGTTTGAACACCCCAAGGGTTTTCGTTTAACTTTATTTTTTTATATTTTATATTTATTTATTTAATATATATATTTTATTTTAATTTATTATATTAATTTAGTGTTGTAAAAACACTTTTAATTAATAGTAATAATATTAGGGGCTGCTGGAAAAAGGGAACATGACAAAAGGCATGTCAAGAGGGTAAAGTTTGAAACCTCGATAATTCGCTTCTACTCAATTGTTTGAATACATATGCCCCCACACTTAGAAACTTTTGAGAACTTAGCTAGGGTCATAAGGGATAAAGAGGGAGGGCACAAAGGTATTGTTTGACCAAGGGAGTCTAGGAAATGGGAAATAGGTCTTTAGTATACAAACATGAATTAGTTGAAAAGGGGACATTACAAGAAACTCCATTTCTCTTTGAGTATGAATTGTAAATCCTGAGCAATGTGGAGTCCAACAGGCGTTTGCAGTCTCACTATTATTAGTGGAAATGCATTCCTCTTTAATTATAATGCTCCATGGCAAGCTCATATTTTGCCTCATATGTCATGCAACTCTTAGAAAAAGTGAATTGTTTAGCCATTCAAGATTTCTTTTATTAAGGCCCCCTTCGTTTTTTGGTCTACATACTTCATTTCATGCTGCTAATAGGTGTTTGAGTGCTCTTCTACACCTCTAATAGAAAGTTTATCTGAATTTGAAATATTTGATTTGCCATATATTAGAAATTTGAGAAGTATAAATTGTTGTTGCTTTAAGTACTGATTTTTTTTCTTTTTCCTTTTCATTGAGAAGTTCTATAATTATCTTAGGTGGTTTTAGCAACAAGCCTAAGCTGCAGGAATAATTTACTTCTTGTTGGCTTTGAGTCAAGCATTGAGGGGTACCCATACTGCCAAATTTGCCCAAGCTGCAATCCCGACTTCATCTCTTATTTATTGCACCTTTGAGGGATTTGAATCTTGTGGATGGCGTAATCAAGGAACATATCATCACCCTTGTGCTCAACCAATTGAGCTACAACCCTTAGGTATAAATACTGATTATAATAACTGAATTCTTCCAGTAAAAGGGAGCCATCTATGTGTGCATTACACCAGTTTGAGTTTCAGTCAATTGATTATTAGTTTCAATAATTTCTCATGGACTTGAGATGCAAGGGGAAGTCTGGATAATTTAAATGAACAGTTTCCTCTATGTATTCCATGATCGAAGGATTTCCTTTTCCCTACATGTTGGAATATTTACAAATCTAGCATTATATTTGATGAGCTGATCTGCTACTTGCTTAGGGATGGGAAGATTTGAGACTTTTTATTGGCATTCTTTTGAGTAATTTTAATAATTGATTTATCCATTGCCCCAGATTGAGTATCGGTTGATTGATAAATTGGTTTCCATGATTCTTTCATGGACTTGAAATGCAAAGGAAAACCTAGATAGTTTGAATCTACGTTCCATAGGTCTCAGGATAGGGGGACCAAGGGCCTAGATTTGGAGATGGCAGGGGACATCAATGCAAATACATATAGTACTTAAAAAAATAGTTCAAAAAAATGTAATAAGGAATACAAATGGAACTTTGAAATACTGCATTTAACAGTGAAAATGCTGATTGTTATTATTTTTATATTATATTCAAAATGATGATTACATTTAAAATTCAAATACAATTGGCCTATTTCCCAGTGTTTCTAATCATCATTCATCCCCAAAGTCTATGCCAAACTCCCTTATCACTCAATCTATTGGACTTCTCAATGTCAAGCTCCTCCAAATCAATCCTAACCAACCTTGTTTGGGCTGCATCATCATCAACTTATGTTGGCTCCTCTAGTTCTACATCCCATCAGGTTGCTGAACTCTCCTTGTACATAAGTAATAGAGTAATGGTGGCAACAATGTATCTTGCATCAACACAAAAATTGTCACTTTTCACTACCTCTTTCACTCTCCTCCCCTACTTTGACTTAGAGTTGGGCCACTCCACTCTGCTCTCATGACCATTAGCTGCAATGCCTCTTGCAATTCAATTGTCTTCTCCAAGAGAATGAAGTATGAAGCATATTTGGTCTCTACAAGTTTTAAAAAATCAGTCGTAAAGGTCTTGAAAAGTGAGTGTGAAATTTATAGATAAACATCTGTACATCTTGAGCATCATTAACCTCTTCTTTGATCCAATTAATTTTGCCCATGTCCTTGAATGCATTATTCATGGCATGCACACAACAAGGAGTTCAAATATGCTTGTAGGCTGCCTCAATCAATTTCCTTGCAACTTTGTATGGATGTGTGGCATCTGCCACTACTTGCACTACATTCTCTAGTCTAACCTCCTTAATAGCATCTTTGAGGATTTGTAATTGAAAATCAACATCCTTGTGGTGCTTTGAACAATCAATAGCCCCAATGAAGTAAGGGCTCTTTGTATAGGTGACCATGGATTGGTGAGTGGACAATGGCTTGTGTCTGTCCACCCATTCATGATTATGCTGCATTCACTAGTGAGCTAGGTAGCCTTTAACTTCTCTATTAGATTATTAATCTTGAAATAGTTTTTATCCAAGATTGTTGTCCTCAATTTTCTCTACCTTGGTGGCATATATGTTGGTCTTGTTTTTATTGTTTTTTGCCACAATCTCCTTATAATAAGGAGGGTGAGCCACATGGAATGAAATGCCATGGACAAAGAAGAATTTACCAATTGCATCATTTTGTCTCATCCCTATTTTGCACATTGAATAATTGTACCATGGTGTTTGTAGCATCATTGGTAGTTTTGCATTTCCCCTTAGCTTCTACTACCCCTAAACTAGATGTTTAAAGTAAAAGTAAAATGAATTGAAACTTATAGATCTTGGCCGGTCCTTATACTAGGAGTAGGAGTCCTTGATGGTAGAATAGGAGGTAGAAGTGTTTGGTTATCACCACAACCCCACAATGCATTTATTTCAACTCTTTTGTCAATTGACAATGCTATAATACCCCTAAACCTTTTCTTGGGATATGAAGAAGGTGTGCATTAACTCTTGTAATGCTGCCTTGAAATTGAAGTTGATAGAAATGACATCTTCGCAATCGAGTGGTCCTTGTTGACCTAGGGTTTGTTAATACTTTGGTTGCAGCTTACCTTAAAGTAAGCTTCTTATTGAAGGGACCCTTGGCAAAGTCTTCTAATAACTTGTAAGGAGAACTATAAGTAGCATTGCCAATAGAACTAGTTGCCTCATGCGCTCTCCAAGCCTCGCTTCCTACTCTCCCTCCCTCCCCACATTTGTATTTGGAGTCTCAGATTCAATCACCATTGGCTCTTGCTCACCCTCTTCATCACTCATGCCATGAGAAGAAATCATAATGACACTGCGAAAAATGTAATTTATGGTTACCATACATGTCACAATGTCATTAAATTTAATAAATAATGCGTGAGCTCAAGATACATGGATTTTCTTTCTGTTTTCTTACTTTAGGTCGCATGAAGTGTAGAAGCAGAGGATACACAAAAATATGATTTTTTGTATATCAACCTTTATCAAACAAGGATTCCACTTTTGTTTTTCTTACTTCAGGTTGCATGAAGCACATACGTAGAGGATACACAAAAGACAATATCCTAACTTGACTTTTAAATTGTAAATTTTAATCAAATATTATTATATTTATGCTATGTTATAGGGTTCACTGAATTTAATCCATGAAGTTTAAAATTCAACGAACTTAAACTTAATCATAGAAAATCATTTTAGTTCGCCCTGAAATTAATATGGAAGAAGGGCTTAGGATTTTTTATTAGGTGTTTTTCAGAATTTTCCTTTGAAAGCAATAGTCATGACATGTTTCCTTCATATTTCATGGGTTTGTGAGTCTTTGACATGTGAGTCTTGCAGCAAAGGATGGGAACCAAAAAGACTTCACATTTTCTCTTACTCTCACTCTTTCTAATCCTCTCACTCAATCAATGAAGACTTGGCAAATGTTCTCACTCTTCCTTTTGCTCTTATTTCCTATCCCAATGCTCTCATTGTGCAATTTTTCTCTTGTAGGCTTGCAGCTTTTTGTTGCAACTTCCAACCTTGCTGTTGAAAATTTGGGAGTGATTTGGAGTGAGGCTTAGATGTCTATTTATAGTTTTTTGCTAAGTTAATGGGTTCTTGTAATGTCCCATTTTCCTAGGCAGTGGTTAGTTGTGGTGGTTAGCCAATCAGTTGGGTTCCCGTAGGCTAACATGGTGGAAAGGGAGCTCTTTCGGGGGTCTTGTGACCTTTTGGGAAGTCTGCGTGGCGTTTCAGGAGCTTGGAGCCAATCTCCTTTTTTTAAGGAAGGGATTGACAATTCACCTATGACCACCCAGAGCTTGTGGAGCTTGGCGGGGGGCCTTATGAGCCATTTCAAATGATTAGAGACAATTTCCTACTTTTTAGGAGACTGGTAGTTGGCTTGCTTTGTTTAGACATCACCCTGGGATCAGTAGCAACATCAGTTTCCAGTTGGAGTGATTGGGTGATGGTCTCAGCATGAAAGATGAAATATTAAAGTGTTAACTTTAATATTTTAATTTAATAAAGTAAAGTGATTAATTCTTAAGTCACTTTATATTATTTTAATAAAGTGATTATTTAAAGGGGATTTTATTA
Source organism: Sequoia sempervirens (assembly GCA_007258455.2). Taxonomy (NCBI): domain Eukaryota; kingdom Viridiplantae; phylum Streptophyta; class Pinopsida; order Cupressales; family Cupressaceae; genus Sequoia; species Sequoia sempervirens. The sequence goes on along the minus strand of VDFB02047397.1, from coordinate 77,704,528 downwards.
TTAAAGGTGATATAAGGGTTAAAAGTTAAATGGAAATTAATAAAGTGATCTATTTAATGATGCTTTATTAATTTATTATATTAAAAGGGAGACATAAGGATTTTATTAAAAAGGTATTTAAATGATTTTAAAAGTATACTTTATAATATGAGTTAAAGTGTTATTTCAAAAGGGGAGATATAAGTGATTTTTAAAGTACATTTTATATTATGAAGTTGTGCACCAAATTAAAAGAAATTAAAAGTAAATTGAATGAAATGGAATTTAAAAGTGAATTTGAGGTGAATTATAAAAGGGCATTTTGGAATTCATTTCATTCATTCATTCAACACTTGGCAAATTTCAAGAGTTTTGGTTGTGAGAAGAAACAAGGGTTTCTACTGCAAAGTCGATCTTGGAGAATGTGATACCACTGAAATATCCCACCCCTAATAGGATATTTACCTTTCTGATTTTGCCTGTCTTTGTTTTTTTGTTTGTATTGTTGATTGATTTGTTTGTGTTTTGGCAATGTTTTTGAATGCTTTTAAACAAAAATAAAGTGAAGAAAACTATAAAACTTTCAGCAAATGCATAATTAGAAATTTCACTTTTTTGATTTTTCAATACCACAACTAACTGAAAATTTCCAAAATTTAATTACAATTAGAATATTGAGATTTTCTTGATTATAACAACAACCCAGTTCATAAAATACCATCTAATATTTAAATCCAACATACCCAAAACAAGTTTGCCACTTTGTCAAGGTGCTGTAATAGGAACCAGCAAATTGGAAGCTTGCAAACATGGACGCCTAGCTCAAAACCCTTCAATACTCGCCTCTGGAATAATGCTGAAGTATTCTCTTGTCTTAGACGCCTAGGATAATAAAGTTCTGATGCTAAGACTTAGGCGTTTCACCTCCAAGAAACCCCACTTGGCTCTCATGAAGAAGTATGACTGGCAAGGAATGGTACAGCTTGCCTCAATAAACCCCCACGTGCGAAGTTGATCCTCAATCAACAAAGGATAACAACAGATATATATGTATTTTGATCTAAGACAAATAACTTCTGATAACTTGAACAATCTATCTCCAAATAAGCACAAATGTGACTCCTGTGTGTAGCCACCTAAAGAGCAAACCTTGGGTGGTATTTCACACCTGTAAAATGCTTAAATCTTAGAGAAATCATGTTCTCCAAGATCGAATTTGCAGCAAAAACCATTGTTTCTTCTCACAATCAAAACTCTTGAAATTTGCCAAGTGTTGAATGAATGAATAAAATGAATTCCAAAATGCCCTTTTATAATTCACTTCAAATTCACTTTTAAATTCCATTTCATTCAATTTACTTTTAATTTTTTTTAATTTGGTGCACAACTTCATAATATAAAATATACTTTATAAATCACTCATATCTCCCTTTTTAAAATGACACTTTAACTCATATTATAAAGTATACTTTTATAATCATTTAAATCCCTTTTTAATAAATTCTTTATGTCTCCCTTTAATAAAATAAATTAATAAAATGATCCATTTAATGATGTTTTATTAATTTATTATATTAAAAGGGAGACATAAGGACTTTATTAAAAAGGGATTTAAATGATTCTAAAAGTATACTTTATAATATGAGTTAAAGTGTCATTTTAAAGAGGAGATATAAGTGATTTATAAAGTATACTTTATATTATAAAGTTGTGCACCAAATTAAAAATAATTAAAAGTAAATTAAATGAAATGAAATTTAATAGTGAATTTGAGGTGAATTATAAAAGGGCATTTTGGAATTCATTTCATTCATTCATTCATACTTGTGCAAATTTCAAGAGCTTTTTGTGTGGAGGAGAAACAAGGGTTTCTTGCTACAAATCAATCTTGGAGAACGCAAACTCTCCTAGGTTTAGTGATCCATAGGTGTGCAATACCACCCAAAGATTGCTCTTTTAGGTGGCTTCATTTAGAGGCTGCAATTGTGCTCACAGGAGATAGATATTTCAAGATTCTCAGAGGTTCTTTCAAATTAGAATATATATATATGTTTGTTGTTATTCGCTTTGCTGATCATTGTCTTTAGCAAGCACGTAGGGTTTTATGGAGTGAAATGCCTAAGTTCTTCAGCCACATACTTCATCATTCTTGGCGTCCACAATTATGAGAGCATTTGCATTTAATTCTGGAGGTGTTATTCTAAGGGTTTCAAGGAAGGCGTCCATGTTTGCAAGCTTCTAGTTTGCTGGTTTCTATTACAACACCTTTACAAATTGGCAAACATTTTTTGGGTATGTTGGATTTTGATATTAGATGGTAGTTTATGAACTGGGTTGTTATTATAATCGAGAAAATCTCAATATTCTGATTATAATAAAATTTTGGAAATTTTTGGCAAGTTGTGGTATTGAAAAATGTGAAATTTCTGATTATGCATTTGCTGAAATTTCTTTAGTTTTCTGCACTTTATTTTTGTTTAAAAGCATTCAAAAACATTGCCAAAACACAAACAAATCAATCAGCAATACAAACAAAAAAACAAAGACAGGCAAAATCAGAAAGGTAAATATTCTATCGAGGTGGGATATTTCAGTGGTATCAGAGTAGTTTTCTTGCCATCCTATTGGGTACCTGATTTTAGTTGCAATTGATTGGTGGTTTGGTAAAAATGAAGTCTTCGTAAGAACTCATGGTAGAATTGATGGAGGTCTTTCAAGACTTTATACAACATCCGGAAAAATTAGACGCTCTGTTTGCAAAGGGAAGGAAAGCAAACACTAATTCACATAATTTTACCAATATAGAGGAAAAAGAAAAGGAAGGGAAGAAAGAAGAGGTTGGAAAAGAATTACAGGTGATTGAAAAGGTACCAGATGGACATGATGCTACAAAGATTGAGGATGAAACTAGTCTCTCAAATGAAGTAGAGTACATTGATCTCCGCAATAATGCTGAGGAGGAACTATCAGTAGATTTGAAGTTCACTAAATCAGCAAGTAAGGATCCACTGAATGATTTTCACAATGTTAAGGAAAGAGAACCACTTGATGCTTCCACAATAGAGGTGTGCAAAAGTTTTTATGTTGGTGATGTAAAGATTGTATTTGATAAGCTTTATGGGGCCGCATTACCCTTACAAGAAGAAATACATGAGGCATCTACATAGGAGGTGAATATGAGTCCCTTTGACACGGAGCATGTTGATTTAGATAAACCTTATGGAAGCATGGGGTTCTATTGGTGCTCTTTTGGATGATTGCAATGCCATCTTCCCTTTAATGCTTGAAGATTGCAAAACATCTACAAATGAGAAAGTTGGTTTTGATACAAATGAAGAGCACATAAAGTTGGAAGAAGACACTGCAAATAGGTATGATGCAACTTCTGATTTTCTGTTTTATGACAACAGTCATACTACTGAGCATAACAATGAGATAGAAGCTATGGCACATGAGGGGAATGATGTTGAGTTATCTTCTAATGTTGGCACACAAGATGTGAGTATCAAAAAAGAGGAATGCATTGTGGATTCAAGCTACAACAAGTCTGATTTTGTATATCAGACCTTGGAAGATGCGAACAAGACACAAGTATTGTGCGAGGGGTGGTTACAAAAAGCTAGGAAGCCAAAGTTACTGGTTGCCCAAGTAAAACAGTGCTTGCAAGAGGTCAAGGAACGTTGCAACTAGTTAGATCAAGCAAAGAAGCATAGTGAGTCACACCTTAGATCTCTAATTCTTCCAAGGGAAGAATGTGTAGAAGTTGAGCATGCAAAGGAGGAGCGTCTTGAAGTAGGCAAACAAGAAGACTATGTAGATGTGCGTGAACAAGAGAAGAGGTATGAATCAAAATTTTTTATTTGTGTACTTAATTTACATCTTGAGACTCATGAGTTACTTCTTGTTGAGAGCCCATTAAAGGCGCAAGTCCTAATGTTGGGTAAAATAGTTGTACACATGCTTAGTGGGACAGCCACTAATGTTATGACTACACATGTGGATGGAGATATGGGTGAGGTAGATTTGCGTTGGTGTGCGAGCATTCATGACACACTTAATGAGGTACAACCCTCTCATGTTGATGGCTCTATGGAGTATGTAGCTGCTCTACTTTAGAGATTTGTGTTGCATTCCATGGAGATTCTTGTGCGCAATTTATATGGGGATGATTGTCAGTGTTGGGATCTAGGTGGCATGACAGTTCGATGGGATCCCGATGTGTTGCTTCACCACTCTCAGCATGGTGAAGATTATACCAAAGTGGCATAGGGGAAGTCAGCAGGTGATGTGTATGGCAGACTTCCATTTTGGTTATGGGATCTAGGGATTCCTTTGTTTGGTAGTTTTCTCTATATTGAGGTAGTTGTTCATAGTGATGCTGAGCATGGTTTAATCTCTACCCAACGGATGCAGTGGACATGTAGTTAGGAATTTTACAAATTGATTTGGGATCCTGACATTCAGGTGATGATTGCTTGGGGAGGGTGGACTGTAATGTCCCCGTTTCCTAGATAGTGGTTAGTTGTGGTGGTTAGCCTATCAGTTGGGTTCCCATAGGCTAACATGCTAGATAGGGAGCTCTTTCAGGGGTCTTGTGACCTTTTGGAAAGTCTGCGTTGCGTTTCAGGAGCTTGGAGCCAGTCTCCTATTTTTTAGGAAGGGACTGGCAGTTCACCTGTGACCACCTGAAGCTTGTGGAGCCTTATGAGCCATTTCAGATGATCAGATACAGTTTCCTACTTTTTAGGAGACTGGGAGTTGGCTTGCTTTGTTCAAACATCACCCCGAGATTAGTTACAGCATTAGTTTCCAGTTGGAGTGATCGGGTGATGGTCTCAGCATGAAAGATGAAATATTAAATTGTTAACTTTAATATTTTAATTTAATAAAGTAAAGTGATTAATTCTTAAGTCACTTTATATTATTTTAATCAAGTGATTATTTAAAGGGGACTTTATTATTAAAGGTGATATAAGGGTTAAATGGAAATTAATAAAGTGATCTATTTAATCATGCTTTATTAATTTATTATATTAAAAGGTAGACATAATGATGATTTAAATGATTCTAAAATTATACTTTATAATATGAGTTAAAGTGTCATTTTAAAAGGGGAGATACAAGTGATTTTTAAAGTATACTTTATATTATGAAGTTGTGCACCAAATTAAAAGAAATTAAAAGTAAATTGAATGAAATGGAATTTAAAAGTGAATTTGAGGTGAATTATAAAAGGGCATTTTGGAATTCATTTCATTCGTTCATTCATACTTGTGCAAATTTCAAGAGCTTTTTGTGTGGAGGAGAAATAAGGGCTTCTTGCTGCAAATCAATCTTGGAGAATGTAAACTCTCTCAGGTTTAGTGATCTATAGGTGTGCAATACCACCCAAAGATTGCTTTTTAAGGTGGCTTCATTAAGAGGCTGCAACTGTGCTCACAAGAGATGGATATTTCAAGATTCTCAGAGGCTCTTTGTTTCAAATCAGAATATATATATATATATATATGCTGTTATTCTCTTTGTTGGTCATTGTCTTTAGCAAGCATGTGGGGTTTTATAGAGTGAAATGCCTAAGTTCTTCAGCCACAAACCTCATCATTCTTGGTGTCCAAAATTATGAGAGCATTTGCATTTAATTTTGGAGGTGTTATTCTAAGGGTTTGGAGGAAGGTGTCCAAGTTTGCAAGCTTCCAGTTTACTGGTTTCTATTACAACACCTTGACAAAGTGGCAAACATTTTCTAGGTATGTTGGATTTAGATATTAGATGGTATTTTATGAATTGGATTGTTATAATCGAGAAAATCTCAATATTCTGATTGTAATAAAATTTTGGAAATTTTCAGCTAGTTGTGGTATTGAAAAATGTGAAATTTCTGATTATGCATTTGCTGAAAGTTCTTTAGTTTTCTGCAGTTTATTTCTGTTTAAAAACATTCAAAAACATTGCCAGAACACAAACAAATCAATCAGCAATACAAACAAAAAAACAAAGACAGGAAAAATCAGAAAGGTAAATATCCTATCAGGGTTGGGATATTTCAATTCTTCACTTTTGTCTCCCGTACCCATGTGGGTCTGGTATGGGTCCTAGTTCTTTGCTGGTTCGCCTCAAGGTTTGCCCAGGGTCCCTCTCGGGCACCTCGGTTGGGTTGCCCAAGAAACAAGCAGAAAAAAAAGTAAAATTTTAAAACATTTCTATCTAGCTTAAAAAGCCTTTTAAACCAATTTTTCCATACATGCTCCTATACAAAAAATGTGATGCTTGCACCACATACAAAAAAAGCAACAGTTGTTTATTAGCCTGATAAAATATTCGATGTATTAAACAGAGGAACGAAAGTTCCTTATATAGATTTACAAGAGACGATGTTTCTAAAAGAAACGATTGTAGACTGAAGACAAATTTAGAAACTATCTAAACTAACTAAAGACAACTAAGATGACCTTTAATATTACATTATATTTAATACCCTCCCTTAATGGTCATCGTTCTAACTACCCACAGAAACAAAAAACGTTCTAGCACAAAAGACAAGAGCCTGCCACTGACTCTGCCACTTGAGATGAGTCTGCCACTAACTCTCTCAGAAACTGCAGAACTTCTGAAAACAACCAGAATAGATCACAAAACATCCAACCTGATGTTGGATAACAAAGTTGTCCCTCCCTGTAGCCAAAGACACACTAGGGACACACCGAGAACAACACGATTTTGAGGAAAAATCGGCAAACCTTCCAAACTTTTGCAGATGATCACGACGCCCCAGAACAAATTGCAAGAAACCACGATTTTTGAGGACAAAATCGCAAAACCTTGAAGCTGAAGTTTACAAAGCATCGTTTTTCAAAGGAGTCCAAGTAGCTGGCACGGAATCCAAAACACGGATCAGCATATAAAACATCGTTTTTAAGGAAAAACGGTAAAACCCTTTCATGATTTTTTAGGAAAAAATATTAAAAAAACCCTCCAAATAATTTTTAAGGAAAAATTATAAACCCAACAAATAATTTTTTAAGGCTAAAAATTCTAAAACCCACCAAATAATTTTTTAAGGGTGAAAAATTATAAAACCCCACAATAATTTTTATGGAAAAAATTATTAAAACCCCAAAAATAATTTAACCCAAAATAATTTTTTTTACAGGGCAAATTATAAAACCCCTCAAAATACCGATGCACAGCAAACGAAACCGGTACAGACCCTTGATTGGAAAAATACCAAAGGGTTTTAAACCCTAGTTGTAGAAAAACACGAGTTGCAGAAATTCCCATCACGAGTAGAAAAGCCTGAACACAAGCAAGATATCACTCAGAAAGAAGGCCACGATTTTCACCAAAATCGTGAGAACATGGAACGACCCAGTCACAAACAAAACCTCAATCCACGAATTGCAAACACAACCCGTCGCGCGGCCTGAAGAAAGAAACCCGCGATAAAAAGAATGTCGCGGAAATAAAAGAGGAAGACTGTGCGAAACAGCAAAGATGTGAATCATTCACGGCGGGAGTAGATGCAACAAGATTCAAACTTGACGGAAATACAGGAGAAAAGCCATCGCAGGCAGCAATCAAACCCTTGTCGCAGGAAACAAAAACACTGGCCTAGAAAGAAGAAAACCGACGCAGAAAAAAAAACCTCTAACACAGGCGTGAAACAAAATTGCGGGCTCACACGAACCAGACGCACACACATAAACCCTTCTCACAGAAGAAAACAGCCACAAATTTCTTCAAAACAAACTCCAAAAAAACAGCCCTCCAATGAAAACGAAAAACAAATTTCTGGAAAAAAATTCGAAATAAAAGGCTACGAATTTTTTTTATTAAAAACTTCGCCAAATTTTGAAGAACCCCATCGGCTCTAATACCATGATAAAATATTCGATGTATTAAACAGAGGAACGAAAGTTCCTTATATAGATTTACAAGAGACATTGTTTCTAAAAGAAACGATCGTAGACTGAAGACAAATTTAGAAACTATCTAAACTAACTAAAGACGACTAAGATGACCATTAATATTACATTATATTTAATATAGCCGCCACAGTAGGAAGAAGCTGAAAAGCCTGAGGAATAATTATCAATTACCTAAGAACCAAAGATTTAAAAGCCAATTTGCTTTCCATCCTTTTCTCTAGCTTAGTCCTATACCATTGTGTTTCAGCTTCCAGGTCAATGAATATTGGCAATCTATTAACTTCGATCATAAAAGTTCACTTCCAAACAGTAAAACAGTTAATCTAATTATCTGATTTGGCAATTCTACTTTGATCTGATTTCACTAGAACCATTCATGCTGTACATAGGTATTCATCGTTCTTGTTTTGGACAATGTTTTGATTTAAATATACATTAATATTTGTAGCCAAATAAATTTTAAGGATTATCCTTTCCTTTCATCTTTATTAGTTGCCCCATCATCATGTGCTCAAAGAAGACTTTCACTTAGCAATTAATTGTGTATTGATTTTTTTGTTGAAGCGAGAATCAATGTGACAAGATCTAAAATCTGTTCTATAGGATTGTGTAATTTGCAGCTGGATAGCAAAATTTGTACAACTTCTGTACAGGGACATGTATACCAAATTGGGTTAAAAGGCTTTATATAATATCAAGGGTTAAAAGTAAGTTATGAACATAATTGTTTTATATTATATATGTCATTCATACATAAATATATATTCCTATACCCATATCCAAGGAAAAAAAGTTTGCTGCACTGCTGTACCTGTACCCGTACCCGAACCGGTAACTTCATTTTTTTGATTGCTTAGGGTGTGGGTGGGGCTCATAGACCATAAGGGGTAGGGTTATTGGCACGAAGATCCAAACAATACAATATGAGCTTTTTGGCTGATTTGAAACTTGGGATGCCTAGGTGTCTCTAGTACTCTTTGGAGATGTGATAGAGTCCCTTGAGGGTCCTTGGAATGCTCCAGCATCTCTATGAGTCCCCAAAATAGCTGGATGTCCCAAAAAGGTCTCCTCTTTGAGGGAGACGTCTTGGAAATGTCTGGCTTGTTTGGGGGAGATGCATCCACGTGGAACATTGTTTTGAAGCAAGAGTTCCCTCCCTGAATTCTGAGATGTTAAGAATTTCCTGTTTTCTACATACTGGATAGCATTTGATTTGATGTTCTCTAATTCACATGAAGTTAATTAAAATTTATCTAGAATCCCCTTTAGTACATTAATTTCCTTGATATTAGTGAAGAGAACAGCAGGATAACATCGGCAAAATAAAAATTTGTGAATTGTTTGCCCCTGGTCATTGCAGGCAGCTCATGTATCAATCCTTTTTTCAGTCTCTTCTCAATCCATCTATGTAACATTTCAACCATTAGAACAAACATATATGGGCTTGGATCTTCTTTCCTGAGCTCCCTCTAGTTGGATAGAATGGTAACCTTGTATTTCTGTTGAAGGAAGCCAAGGTTGTAGTTTTGATGCAGTTGTGATCTGTCATTAGAGGACAATCACTTGCTCTGTGTGGAAGCCAACTGGGTCTTCATTTTGTTTATCAAGTCAGATGATACAAATCATTGCATCTTCATGAGAAGAGTGGAACACAAACAATATTTTTAACAGCAAGTTCCAGTTTCAAAATGAAGCATCTCTTCTAACCTCCATAGTCAAGGAGGCGCACCATTAAAGAAGCACACCATCAAATTTTCTTTGCTCATGACTTTCAAAACTGTTTCCTAAAAGAGGTCGAGATTTAGGAACTACAGCTTAAAGAGGAAATCTAGAAACTCCTGCATTTTTCATCAATCAACTGTAATGAGAAGAGAAGAAAACAAGATCTGTTCCATCAGTTGACAGTAGATTGGTGTCTTCTCCAACAGATTTCCACTTGGTACTGGTTAAATTTTTCCAAAGTGTGCCGTGTCAAGAAGACCAGGATAGATCAGCAACTGGACAACATTGCTCTTGTCATCTCAGACTCCCCAACTCACTCAATTTTTGCTCCCTTCTCATAGGGCGAAATCAGATTGCTTTTTTCTCAGTTAACAAGGACAGAGCCCTGGGCCTGAGTGACATCATTCTTGACAATTTTCAAGACTTTTGGCCTATTATGGAGAAGGAAGTAATGCTCATTTTTGGATTGCTTTTGCCTGATAGCCTTTTGTAACACCATCTACAAAATCATCACTTTGCTTAAAAAGAGTTGTATTTTATGATCTCAAACTAGCAAGATGCTCTTGTGCTAGTAAAGTAATCTTGGATCAAATATTTATATTTTTGTAAGTTTCCAGATTTTTTTGACATATGAAAGCCATAGAATTGCTCTGCTTGAATTTGCCTGCTACTTGCTTCAGTTGCACAAGGAACACAAAAGGAATATTTAGTTGGCATTATACTTCTGTTAATAATTATACCCTTTCAGGGGTCTAATTTATTCTCTCTTTTATTGGATACACTTCTAGTAATTTTTTGAGGAAAGGGCCTTTTCTTTTAATATCGATTAATGTTACTTTCTCAGTGACCTGTGATAAGCAACCTTAGCTTTTATTGATTTTCTTTCATAAGTCACTGTTCACATGTATAAATTGGTCTTTAGTTCAATTTTGAACACTGTTTCAAACTCTTGTAAAATAACTAAATAAGGTATCATGGATATGTCCTATTCCATGTTCCTCTAAGTCTCCTTTTTGAGGGTATGGGAAAATGTAAGAACATGAAAAATGGACTGCTGAAGTTTCTTCAAAATCCTAGGAAAAAGGGAACATCCAAGTTAATTAGTGTACTATAAAATAGAAAAATGAAGAACTGCAAATCAAAATCAACGTAAATGTAACAATAGCTCAAACTTGGACTATTTATTAATTTTCTCATTGACAAATAGCAGACAAAGTGTTAACAATTAAAATCCAATGTTTCATTAAGTGATACAAAAACTAAAAATTAGAAATAATTTTTTTAAAGTATAATATGAATAATTTTTTTCCTTATATAGGCTTATTAGCACAACTGCCTACATCACACAGTTGGGTAAGAAAAAACTGAAACGATAGATTGTATATGCTATGAGCTCAAATGGGCTGTGCTTATTCTCGATCCTCTGACTGTAGATGCAGATTTGAAATTTATTAGGCAGAATCAATAACTGCACACTGAAATCAATGTCAGCTGTGAGTTGATGGTGTATGTGAATAAAGCAGTTTGCAGTTTGTCATGTAAATTAATTATCACTACTTTATATTTAGTGTTAAGTTTCTCCTTTTTGTGTCTGTAATATTTTTAATTTTAACATTTGTTTTCTATTTTATTTTTTTGGTGGGGAGCTGAGTCCTAGCAGGGGAGGTCCCTATGATAATCAGATAATTCCGTCACAGGAAATGCTGTTGGAGCATAGGAGATCAAGGGGTGGCTATCCAACCCTGTGGATCATACTTTTTTCTTTTTAAGTGACAACTATAAAGTATGGTGTATGGTGGTTGGACTTTTATAAAATATGTGTAATGTCCCCTATCTTGATTTGCCCTAGAATTCGTCTATTGATCACAAATTGCAACAAATTAGGGTTAGGGTTTCACCTTACTAAATAGATCTCTTTAATGATGTAATCTCGGATTGGAATCTTTCGTTCACCATTGAACAATATATGCAAAAATGTATATATGCTTGTTAGGGTTAGACAATTGCGTCACATCTAGAGGTTATCAACAATGCAAACATATCAAGAAATTGGGAGAAGGGACATGATGGGTTCGCCTGAAGCCATATGCCAAGCCTAAGAGGGTGTATACCACAACCCTCCCCCATTGGCGACTTGTACCTGCTTTCCCCATCAATGCCTCAATCCCTAAAGACACTTGCCATCTTGTGGGATTGGGCGGAGGTCGCAAGTGGGCTTTCTAGCTCCTACCACTTCACCCCTGGCCCTTCCTTCTTGAGGAATTGGGCGGAGGTTGCAAGTGGGCTTCTTTGTCATGTCCATGAATAAATTGAATTGCTTTTGGAGGGAAGGTGATAAAAGTGTTTTGAAACATTACTCTGCCATTAATAAATAATATTAAATAATAATTAAATATTTAAAAATAATATTAAAATGATAATATTTAAATAATACTAAATAATAATATACATTTAAATAATAATATAAATTTAAATTATTAAATAATAACATTTAAATTTGACATCAATCTGGCCAACCTTGGCACTAGAATAATATTTGGATTTAATCTTGCTTTGGTCAACTCCTTGGCCGGCATTGTATTTAAGCGGGTCTTTTGCTCGGTGAAGGCATCGGAGAATTTTGGAGTAATACTCGACGGATCTGCAGGGATGTCCCCCTCTACAAGATCGCCCCCAGGTGAGACAAAAACCTTGCTTGGGCTATTATTTTGATCTTCTCACAGCGAGCTTGATTTATCTCTCATTTGTAGACAACAAACTCATCATTGATCGGGTGTATGCAGCTAAAGATCTCGGGAGACTAAGGGAAGGTAGCGAACTATCTGGCTATGGTGATGGTGCCCCACTCAAGGTCAAATTACCACCGTTCTAATTCGCAAGGGAGACACGACTGGAGGAATTGCGCCACCTGAGATCATTTGCAGATTTTTCAAAGTCATGAATTTACAAGGAGCCGGACAATTGCCAGATCACGGTTTGCATAGACAGAGGCATCACTTGTAAGCCACATATTGCTATATCCCTGCACTAGTAGATCAGATATCGAGCTCAAGGAGTTAACTACTGAAGCCGACAATATCTGCGTTATGATAATAGCGAGCTTGTACGAAGTGTAATGTCATGACATCCCTCAGTGAATGAGTGCGGATCTGAGGAGAACATTGAACTTGAACATCGACGTCCCATAAACGACAGAGCCTTGTCAGTCTGTAGAGGATTTGGGCGAAGCAGAGATTGTAACTGAGATTCTTGTGTATTGAAACTTTGCAGTATGAAATTTGTTAGCGTTTATTCTGAATAAAATACATATCATCTACTATTCTTGTTATCTTGTGAAATTTTGAGTTATTGCTATATTGATTCTCTATGCGTATTCAATTCCGAGTTGAGTGTAAGAGCAGAGATGCCCAATTTTCTGTTGCTGTTTATCATAAATCTTGGTCAGCTGCTTTACATTCTGGCCCGTACCACTTCACCCCTGGCCCTTCCCATAGAGTGGGTTTCAGACAATCAACATAATTCTGATTCAATCATAAGAAATCCTTCTTTATTAACTTATAAGAAACATGCATATATAGGTAAACAATTACTTGCAGAAATTACACATTTAATATTCCTTTATTATGCAGGATCATAGCTATATAGATGTAAGATTAATAGCAGAAATACACCTGATTATATTCATATATCCGATAATAGCAGCCTGTGGTGATACGGGTCTGATTCTCTGTCTTTTTGATCTGTATGTTTCTTCTCCTTGATCGATGATGTTCTTAACACTCAGAAGATATCGCTAGTGTAAATAAGTAATTAAGAATCTATTATCCACACTTATATTAAAGCATCATAATTACTTATAAGGCTCAATAATTGCTGCAAGCATCATTATTGCCTAATCGTATGATATCTTTCTATACATATATGTATATCTCATTATATATATGTGTGTGTGTGTGTGTGCATGTGTGTATGAATTTATACTTAACTTACTTCCCTTGTTATTGCTTTATCATTTGCCTTCATATATTTCTCCTTGAATTATCTTCTTATTTGCCATATTTCTTCCTGATTGTGTTTACTGCTGCACTCAGAAATATATTCCAGATTTCCTATATTTATTCTTCCCTCATATATTTATGTTGTATATTCCTTTCCTTATTTCCTATTCTATTCCTTCATTTTAATCTGCTTCTGCTTCCTTCTAATCCCTGCTCTTTTATCTCCTCTTAACCCACTTTTATTCAGAAATAAACTATGTTCCACTGCGTTTTGGGGACAGGGATGGGGGGATGCGTTTCGGGGATGGTAGTCTGAGGGCTGATTTTTGGGGACGGCTGGGGGGACGGCGATATATGAATTTTTCAATATATATATATATCGTTTAAAAAAAATAAAAATATAATATATATATATATATAGAGAGAGAGAGAGCAATCTGAAATATCAAATATGTCAATAATTGATAGCATCATAGTAACAATATCAATATGTGCATAAATAATGACAGCAGTAGTATAACAGCAGTATAATAGCAGTATAAACTATAAATTATAAACAGCAATAACTTAATAAGTTTAAAGCTTAAACTTTAATCATGATGATGAGATTCATGACAAGTCAATAGTATTTACTATAAAATATAAAAGCATTTTGTTCAAGTTTTAAAACTAAAGTTAAATAACTCAAAGACCAAAGTCTCAAACTTTAAATACAACAGTCTATCAATCTATGACAGTATGCCTCATTCGGGCTATCAATATCAAATAGTCAAACTCCTCTCACAACAGTCTAAAATAAAGTGGCAGCTTGTGCAAAAAATTTCAGAATAGTGACTACTCTCACATAGGAGAAACAACGCCCAGGCTCTAGCACTAACAGTCAGCTCCCAACCTCCTACAGCTCCCAGCAAATAAGCATATGAGTTTATGTTTTTTGTTTTATGTTTATAGGTATATGAGGTGCGTGGGAGGGTTTGTGGAACCCCACACCCCTTTACAAACCAATAAAATTAAAAAAATAAAATTTAATTTTAACTTTTGTTTTTTAAGTGATACTGTAGGGGACGCTTGGACGTTTCTGGGATGGTTAGGGTTACGCCTAACTGTCCCCTGGCCGTTTAGGGGACGGCTAGGCATCCCCTTTAGTTTTGCAGACGTTTCCTAAATCAGGGACACATTTCCTGGCGTTTCTGGAAAATGCAAAATTGGAGGGGATGGCTTCTTGACGTCCCTCCGTCCCTGAAACGCCTCAGGGGATGGGGACGTAGGGTTTAGGGGTGGGGACGCATCCCCGTGTAACATAGGAAATAAATCATTTGAATTCCCTCTATTCTTTATCTCCCAATCTGCTCATATGTTCTTTCTAAAAAAATCTCTCCCCCCTCCTATATTTCATTACTTACCTTTTTTTATACCATACTCTGTCCTTGTCTCTTACGAAGAGACATCCTTTGACCTTTTGAAAGGTCATCACTTTTTATTAAGGAGTAATTGCTGCCTTTACCTTTTCATTACGGCTCTTAAATGATGTTTCAGCCCTACCTTAACTAATATTATTGCTGCCTGCATATAATGTAATGCTGCTTCTATATATAATATAGTCGTTGCTTATATTGTTCTTTAATGTATGCATTGCTGCTTTAAATCAGTCTACAGTATGGGCGATCATAATAATTTGCCTTAATTAATATGTTTATATATATTGTTATATAACATTATATAATATTAAGTTGTTAACATTAATATTTATAATTATTTTTTATTATGTATATATTTAATATTTATAATGTTATGTTATAATAATTATAATAATATTAAATTGTTAACTTTTATATTTATATTATATTGTTATTTATTCTATGTTATTTATTTATTTGCATTTTAACGCTTGTAATTTTGAGGCATGACAGTCCAGTCCGCCCGAGATTGCTTGTCCTCAAGCAATCACAATCTAAAATTTGTAATTTTAAAATATTGCTTCTTTTGGTGATGATAGTTGTGATTCTTTGATAGGAATTGGAAATTCTGAACCAAGTGATGGTTAATTTGGTTACATTTGACTCTCTTTCCCTAGGGAGTAGTGGTTAATATACTTACTACCAATAATGTTGATACCGTCCTTCCTATTTATTGTCTCATGTACTACCGTTTCCTAATACCTTTCAACCAAGAGTTGGAAACTGGTACAATCTGTTATTTAAGGCTATGATACAAACTCTTCACTACCCCTTGTTGAAATCTAAAATTGTGATGGATTGTGGGAATGTTGTGAATATCAAGATAACTTCTCTTAGATAAAGTATGCTTTATTTTGTGTAAACATTCAACCAAAGTTCGAGACAATTTTGTTTCTAATGGGGAATTTATGGTGTATTAGTTAGACATTTGTCATTCCCATAGGTAAAGCACAAATTTATGGGTTTGTTCTAGTCAATCGAAAGGATGTATAATCATTTAGCATTTATAGTTTTACCCTCTTATCCAATTCTTGCTTCATCTTCTAATTCAATTGGAGGTTATCATATCGAATTAAATCATCTCAACTTATCCAAGGTTTGAAAGGTGAGAATGATCCTAGGATTTGTGGGTATGGACCCCTAATGTAACTTAGCATAGGCTCATTTAGCTTGATTTGTGTCAAGTTTTATGAATGTAGAGCTACTTAAAGAAAAAGCTCAGGAGAAAAAGACCCTTAGATGAAATGATCTATTCTAGATATTACATATAGGAGTAATTTTGGTCCACAAGGGAAAGCTCACTAGATCCATTTCGTAGGTTACAAAGTGATATGGACTTGATTGCACCAATTACTCTTTGTTAGAATAATTGTGTTGTTGCCTTGGGAAATCTTTTGATAATTTTGATTGTTTGATTTCTTGATGAGTGATGATTGCTTGATTTCTTGAGGGATAGATGAGTGATGAGTGCTTATTGAAGGTTAATGAATTGATTCATCCCTTATATTCATTTCTTGAAGGAATCACCACCCTTCTAGTCACCCTTGATAACAATACTTTACTCCCAAGTTTATTGTTAGACTTATTTCCTATTGATAGTTTCTTTACAGGGAGGTGGATTTCCCTTTTTACCTTATTATTGAGGGAGTTATAGTTGTTCATATTTGAAAGGTCACAACTTTTCTAATCTCATTCTCTTGCAAAATTACTCAATGTTCTATTCTCAATTGGATTCTTTAAATGGTAGGATGGATGAAATGCTCTCCCCTTTTATATCACCAGTTTGAGGGAGTCACACCTCTTCACTTCAAATAGTTACAACTCATCATTATTGCATTTGGATGCTAATAATAATTCAAATTTAGATAAGTTAATTTGTTAGGACTTCTCACTTCAAAAGCATTTTGATAGACAAGTTTTAACACGTCCATAAATTTTAAGCATAAAGTAATCATAAGAACACATCTTATTGAAGATACATGAAGCAACACATAGATACCCATGATACATAAAATATAAATACGAAGCACGAATACACGTGATACATAGAGGATACACAAGAAGCATGAAGCATATATGTGAATAATACATAAAGTATATGCACGAATACACGAAGTCACAAAGCACACATATGAATACATGTAAGTTGTAAAGTATACACTTAATTATGTAAATCACATGAATATGCGTATACACATGAGTGCACGCAAGTCGCAAAGCATGTAATTTGCAAAGAATACACTTGAAGTCACAAAGTATATGAAAGGTACCATAGTTGTCAGGAGAAGTGTTTCTTGCCCCTTGAGACGCGTCTCGGAGACTGGTATGTGTCTCCAGTACCGGAGACGTCTCCGGAAACACCTCTAGGAGCATGGAAACTTGATGTGCCATCTCCCAAGTCTCTTGACGTCTCTCAGCAAAAATTTTGGCGTCTCCTGTGAAATTTAAAAGCATTAAAAAATTATAACGTGAAATTTTTTATAATGTCATGATATTTTTTATAAATTAGTAATTTATTAATTTTTATTTATATTAAAAAAGATGGTGTCTCCAAGTACCCCGTCTCCTATTTAAAAAAAAAAGCCATACTGGTATCGGTACCAGTCTCTCGTACCAGTACCGGTACTAGTACCAGTCTCTTGGCAACTATGAAATGTACACATATGGTCGCATGAATACATGTAGGTCACAAAGTATACACATGAATATATGTAAGTCACAAAGTATACACTTGGATACACATAAGTCAGAGAGTATATACTTGAATATATGTAAATCACAAAGCACACCCTTGGATATACGTAAGTCACAAAGTATTGTCATGAATACACGTAAGTCATGAAGTATACATACATATATAGGTAAGCCACAAAGTGTTCACATGAATACATGTACGTTGCAAAGTATACAACTTGAATACATGCAAGTCATAAGGTATACACTTGAATTCACATAAGTCATGTATTTGAATACACGTAAGTCACAAGGTATACACTTGAATACATGTAAGACAAAGTATACAGTTCAATAAAGGTATGCAAAGTATTCACATGAATACACGTAATACATAAAGTATACACAAGAAGCATGAAGCATACACGTGAATACACATAATATGTGAAGTATACACACAATGGTAGGAAAGATGCTCTGATACCACTATAATGTCCCCTATCCTGATTTGCCCTAGAATTCGCCTATTGATCACAAATTGCAACAAATCAGGGTTAGGGTTTCACCTTATTAAATAGATATCTCTTTAATGATGTAATCTTGGATTGGAATCCTGCATTCACCACATGAACGATATATGCAAATATGTATATATGCTTGTTATGGTTAGATAGTTGCATCACATCTAGAGGCTATCAACAATGCAAACATATCAAGAAATTGGGAGAAGGGACATGATCAGTCCGCCCGAAGCCATATGCCAAGCCTAAGAGGGTGAATACCACAACCCTCCCCCTTGGCGACTTGTACCTGCTTTCCCCATCAATGCCTCAACCCCTAAAGACAATTGCCATCCTATGGTATTGGGCGGAGTTCGCAAGTGGGCTTTTGGCTCCTACAACTTCACCCATGGCCCTTCCTTCTTGAGGAATTGGGTGTAGGTCGCAAGTGGGCTTCTAGCCCCTACCACTTCACCTTGGCCCTTCCCACAGGGTGGGTTTCAGACAATCAACATAATTTTGATTCAATCAGAAGAAATCCTTCTTTATTAACTTATAAGCAACATGCATATATAGGTAAACAGTTACTTGCAGAATTTACACATTTAATATGCCCTTATTATATAGGATCATAATAGCTATATAGATGTAAGATAATAAATAGCAGAAATACACCTGATTATATTGATATACCCGATAATAGCAACCTGTGGTGATACGGGTCTGATTCTTTTTGTCTTTCTGATCTGTTTGTTTCTTCTCCTTGATTGGTGATGTAACACTCAAAAGATATCGTTAGTGTAAATCAGTAATTAAGAATCCATTAGCACACTTATATTAAAGCATCATAATTACTTATAAGGCTCAATAATTGCTGCAAGCATCATTATTGCCTAATCGTATAATATCTTTCTATACATATATGTTCATTATATATATGTGTGTGTGTGTGTTTGTATGAATTTATACTTAGCTTGCTTCCCTTGTTATTACTTTATCATTTGCCTTCATATATTTCTCCTTAAATTATCTTCTTATTTGCCATATTTCTTCCTGATTGTGTTTGCTGCTGCACTCAGAAATATATTCCAGATTTCCTATATTTATTCTTCCCTCATATATATTTATACTGAATATTCCTTTCCTTATTTCTTATTCTATTCCTTCATTTCAATCTGCTTCTGCTTCCTTCTAATCCCTGCTCTTTTATCTCCTCTTAACTGCACGTTTGTTCAAAAATAAATCATTTGAATTCCCTCTAATCTTTATCTCCCAATCTGCTCATATGTTCTTTCTAAAAAAATCTCTCCCCCCTCCTATATTCATTACTTAGCTTTTTTTATACCATACTCTGTCCTTATGTCTCTTACGAAGAGACACATCCTTTGACCTTATAAAAGGTCATCACTTTTTATTAAGGAGTAATTGCTGCCTTTACCTTTTCATTACTGCTCTTAAATGATGTTTCAGCACTGCGTAATATTATCGCTGCCTCCATATAACATAATCACTGCTTCTATATATAATATAGTTGCTGCTTATATTGTTCTTTAATGTATGCATCGCTGCTTTAAATCAGTCTACAGTTTGGGCGATCATAATAATCTGCCTTAATTAATATGTTTATATATATTGTTTTTGGTAAAGTAAGTAGCATTTACAGGGTGCTGTACCCTTCACGTAGAGCCACAAGGGCCAAGAGAGTCCAAATCAAAAAGTAACAAAACAAAATACCAAACCAAAACAAACGCGAACTAACAACACACAGACCAACAGCAGACTAGCTGGTGTTCTCCCAGTTCTTAGATAGAAGCTGAACCAAATCATCACCGATACACTCTTGGTGGTCTTCAGCCTTCTTCATCTCCATCTCATCTTTCATGATGGCCGACAGGGTACTAGTGACACAGTGAACTAATTTGACCGTGAAATGGGTCAACCCATTGAATTTTTTGTCCATTTTTTCCATTCTTTCTTTCAGCACATTGAGCTCCTCACCTCTGCCCATAGTGTAGTCAGGGTCATTCTGTTCAATCTCCAGTCGTTCCGAAGAGTGAGAGGTCGACACCTCCTTCTGAGCTTTACCCTTGTTAGGAGTGGAAGAGGGACCTCTAATTTTCTCCCCTTCTTCACCATCCGACACCTCTTCCACCCTGCTATCTCTGCTGTTCGACAGCTCCACTTCAGTGTCCAAATCTCTAACCAACATTTTCTTCCTGTTCTTCGCCAATCTGCCAGAATGCTGAATGATGGTATCACAACCAACAACCACAGTCTCCGCCACCACTGTGTCACCCAATGAATCCTTGCTCATAACATTTTTCCCTTTATTCAGAGGCTCCTTCTCCTCCTTCCCTTTCTTTTTCGGACCATACTTACTGGGAGTCTTAGCAGGGGTAGACTTGAGATCACACAAGCTCACTGCCGCACTAGTTTGGGAAGCTCCCTCAATACCCTTAAGTTTTTTGGTAGCAGGTTTGGGTTTTTGAGAAACCTCAGGGACTGGGTGACTTTTCTTGGCAAGGCCTTTGGATTCGGCTAGAGATAAGTTGGTCTCGTTGGGTGGCACAATTTTTTTAATGCGGATGGCTGAAATGGGTTTCGGAGGGCATAAAGCCAAATGAAATTGGTAGAGTCTTAGGATAAGACCTTGGTGGAGCGGCAGAGGAGTGGGTTCATTGGGATTTAAGGCAGCAGACTCCATACATTTATCAATCGAATTTTCAAGGTCCATGAGCAGAAAAAAGGGAAGGCTCATTAAAACTTTACACCTAAGGTGATTTAACAGGGGAAAATGGTAATAGTAGAAAGTCTTGTACCTTCCTTCCAACGTGACATATTTCATCAATGCAAAGCACACCTGGTTCCACGGTTGAGGAAGAGCCTCCCGTTCGAACCCAGATTGGTTGCGCACTGGTTTCTCATCACCCACAAAGAATTTGTCCATACTAGCATTGTAGTAGGTCTTCAAATATTTAGAATTGTTATATTATATAACATTATATAATATTAAGTTGTTAACATTAATATTTATAATTTTTATATTATGTATATATTTAATATTTATAATGTTATGTTATAATAATTATAATGATATTAAATTGTTAACTTTTATATTTATTATATTATTTATTTATTTGCATTTTAACACTTGTAATTTCGGGGCATTACAATATATGGCAGGTCCATTTATAAAAAGATGTCTCATGAATTTTAGGTGCATTAACAATTATAGGCTCTAGATATTGTCTTATATACTTCGGTTTTTATAGCATCTTTTCTTATGATCTAATATATGAAGATTCTTATTTTTCAATATTTATTCAAATATAGAAATATTTAAAGCCATTTTATAACTTTTTAAAATATGCAGTGGAATTGTGGGTAGAATAGTTGTCAATGAATTTTCTTGCCAAAGAGCTGAAAGTCTGAAACTCTTAGTAATTAGAGGTGTGATGTTCACAATAGGTTTTGATACCTGCTTTTAAGGTTTCTACATTAAGGATCACATGATTTCCATTGAATAATAAACACAAGCATAAAACATAATATATTAAAATTTAAACAATGATACATCTATCCATGAATACACGTTCAAGGCAAAACATTGTAATTATCACATTATACAATGTGACATAGCAAGGGAACAAAGTGCTGATTTTGCCCTATAGAATTACAGGCATTATGTAAAATATAGTTGAAATTTTGAAAAGCTTGTAGAGTACTCGCAAAACTCACTAGTCAAAAACCCCGGTGAGTTACATGCATAAAAAAATTCTGGCAATTTTTGATAAAAATTGCCAAAAACTCACGATTTTCCACGAAAACTCACCTAAATGAGTAAAACTGTGTTTTTCTCACCCAATTTTTAACATTTTATATGATTTTTAAAATATTTTTATAAACAAAAAATGCCAAACACCTACTTTCACTTTTAAGTGATAAAATTGTGAAAGTGGCGTGCGCCATGAAGGTTTGTGTGGTTTCAAAGGCCTTAATTTGGGTTTTGGTGGTGGAGGCTCTACCTTTTGACCACGTGCTACTTCACACGTGCTAGGGGCTTTGCCCCTTGACCTTACTGGGGGTGTTGCCCCCAAACCCCCACAAGGGGTGCTGCCTCACGACCCTATTGGAGGCGTTGCTCCCAAACCCCCATGAGGGATGCTGCACCTCAACCCTGTTGGGGGCATCACCCCCAGACCCCCATGAGGGGCATTGCCCCTCAACCCCACTAGGGTCTATGAAATGTATTAAACTCTAATTTTGATTTATATATGATGGAAATTAATATGTTCTACAAATTTAGTAAATGTGTTTTTAAGAATATTTTAAAAATTTATGTATTTTAAAATGTTCGATAATATTTTGCCAATTTATTGTCGAGTATTTTCCGAGTCTTGTGTTTTAAAATTTTTTGGGCTTGCCAAGTAATTGTCAAGTTCAAGTTTTACAACTATGCTATAAAGCATCTAGTCAGTGGTCCTTTTTTGTTACTAGGCACATTTTAAAATAGAAAATCTCTTTTTTTATGTAATAACCTTTTTTTAATCTTGCCCATGTTTTTTCTTTTATTTGAAATTTATGATCAACACAATTACGAGATTAGGTGTATAGGTGATTGCAGGAGATGATTTTACATTAGCAGCATTTGAATACTTATTTAGCAGTCAAAATTAAAAGAAAAGTTGGGACTAAATTTTAAAGAACAGGTATTCTGAGACCTTATAGCTAAGTTACCGGTTCGGTTTTGGGTTCAGGTTCGGGTTCAAGAACCCGGTTCGCCAGTTCGGGAAATTTTCTTTTTGGGGTTGGGTTCGTTTTGGATTCGGTAACACAAAAACATATAAAAATCAGAAAAATATATATATATATATATTTGTATATATATTTGCAGCAGTAATTAAGTTCAGAATGCACCACCATATTAATAGTCAAATAACATAGCAAAAATACACCACCACTTTATATTAGTAGTTCACTTGCATTTGTTATCAAGAAGCATAGTGTTTTAACAGTTTAGATAGAGACAAAATTTGTTGGACATTTTTTAAGGACTTTTTGGAAGAAAGAAAACATTAAGTTATAATTCAGCTCAACCTACCATCCACAAATTGATAGTCAAACATAAGTTATGAATAGAAGCATTGGAAACCTATTGACATGTCTTGTAGAAGACAAACCAAGCAACTGGGATTTAGTCCTATGCAAGTTAAATTTGCCTAAAACAATTCAATTGATAAGAGCATTGAAATGAGACCCTTCCAAATTGTGTCTGGGCATATTCCAAGGGGAGTGACTGAGTTATGAGACATGGTTGATGTGAACATGTGTAGTGCAGAAGAGTTTGTAGGATACATTAAAGAAGTATATGAACAACTCAAGTAAAGTACCACCAAATTCAAGCAATATGCTGATTTGAAGATAAGGGAAGTAAAATTTTAGGTGGGTGACTTGGTTCTACTTCTCATGTATTGGAGGAAGGAGAGATTTCGAGAAGGACCCACAATTAACTAAAATGGAAGAAGATTAGATTATATAAGATGTTGAAACAATTTTCATTAAATGCATATGAGATGAATTACTATCTTTAATGACTAATGTAGTAAACTTGTTCCCTTTCTATGAGAGTCAACCAAATGAAGTTGATGTTGGTTCATATGTGTAAAACATAAGATGGCCTCAATTATCAACTCCAAAGTCATTAGAGGACAAAAGATAAAGATTACCAAAAGTAACTAGAATATCTAGTCAAGTGGAAGGGCAAAGCAACTAAAGATACTACATGGATGAATCCATTAAAGATTAGTTGTTAGTTGAACTCATTCCAAATTCATGAGTTGGAACTCGTCTTTTTCCACCTAGGGTGTTCAATACAGAAGCATCCTTGGTTCTTTAGTGATCTGCATCACCAAAAAAGAGTCAAAAAAATATTAAAAAAATGCAAAATTGCGTGAAAAAGTGCGCTTGGGTGCGAAATTCTGCCCAGGTTCGAACCGGTTTTGAAAATTTCGAACCTTGTCCAAACCCACAGTCAGGGGTCCGAACCCTAGCCGAACCCACAGAGGGATTTTCAAACCCTCGGCGAATTTGGGTGGACCAGACCCGAATTCTGGACCCGAATTGAACCCGAACCGGACCCAAGGCCTGTAGGGGCGAACCCAGTAACTTAGCCTTATAGTTGAGGACTACTCTCTCTAGATATGGTCCTCATAAAAAAGTGGAAGATGTCAAACATAAGATGCAATTTCTTCTATGGAATCGAGTCTTATGCAGTGAGCTTGTCTTTGGGGAGAATTTTTGAGAAAAATCCAAAAGCCTTAAACAGCATACACGTAAGGTACCTAAGGACTTAGAATAATAAATACATATAAAAAAAATGATATGTATTAGTATAAAAGATTGAAAATGTATGAGAAGTGATGCTGAAATCAAGAGAGATGAATAAATGAAGGGGTATAATTTGAAAGATAAATACATACAAACTATATGATATATATTGTGAGAACCCCAATGAGGATTTGCCTAAAAACTTCCCTTACAGACTAAAACAGTTATCTTTAGCATCCAAAAAAAATGGTATGGCAGAAATTGCAAATTGCCTCAAATCATAAGCAATACCCAGATCAGCATAAACAATGGCGAACTCCCTTCAAATGAGATTATCAACATTCAGAATTACAAACCTTCAGATTTAATAGTGAAGCATCACAATCATTTATGGAGCTTGGCTTAACAATATCCAGAAATATATTTGCTAATACACAGGTGCTACATGTATCATCGGTATTGAATATAGGGGAATCATGCACCATATTCACGAACAGTATTATTCTACCATTACTTACAGAATGTGATGTCGGTCAATACCCACCAACAACGATTTATAGCGATATCACAATGTCCAAATGCAACCCTGTGAGATTCTGAAGGTTCCAAGAACCGGACTACACAACTCTCGTGAGTGTGATGTGCACCCCTGGAGCATTCACACTGGCTCGAGTGATGATGGCCTTCCGTCTATGCAAGCCGTGATCAAGTAATTGTCCAACTTCTAATCCGACTAATCAATGACTTGTGATCGCTGATCCTCTCGTGATGGTATGTGCCGGATCTTTTGGCACACTTAGATGATGTCGTGCTCCTACTTTCTGTCGATAGCAGTATGAAATGTCTTGCCAGAGGTATCGTGATCTTCCGTCCAATGGATACTACTCGATATTGGATGTGTCGACACTTGAGTGAAATCGTGATATCTGTAGGGTGTCGATAATATCACTGCATAGATCCGATCTTCCCGACGGTTGATGAGATGATACTAAGCTGCTGATGAAATCGCCAAGAGGTATGCTGAGAGGTGGCGTGATAATGGTAAGCCCCGTGATATGCCTATTGAGTGCGGCCAGAGCCAGAGGCTTGGCCATATCGCCCTCTAACGCTTCTCGCTTGATGCGCCCTGCAAGTGTATTGTAATCTGATTTAAGTGACCGAATTGTATCTGAATGCTAAACATGAAATCTCCAGGTCGACACTACGTGCGTACTTGGTTGCCTCGCACGAGCAGCTACGCTCACCCCGGTGGTAGGCAGGGATTCAAATCCAAATTCCGCGATGATCCAAACATGAAAGCGATCTCAATAAATACTAATTGGATTTGAGGTTGGCCCAGACACAAATATTATTTTTAGCCTTCTACCAACGAGTCGGCAGATAGAAACACAAATTATATAAATTTAAATGTTGTTTAACAATAATTTAAATTTATTATTTTATTATTATTATTTTTAATATTATATTGTTATTATTATTTAATATTATTTTAAATATAATTATTATTTATTTAATTTAAATATTATTATTATTTTAGCATTGAAAATGCTCTATTTTCTTGCCAAATGGAAATTCCCCAAATTGGGGACATTACATATATTAGTGTTAAAGATTGAATATGTTTCAGAAGTGATGCTAAAATCAAGAGAGATGAATGAATGAAGGGGTATAATTCAAAGGATAAATACATATAAAAATAATGATATATATTAGTATAAAAGATTGAATATATTTCAGCAGTGACGCTAAAATCAAGAGAGATGAATGAATGAAGGGGTATAATTCAAAGGATATACTGCTTGATTAATGAGTAGCTTTTCTTGACATGAAGAAAGTTGCTACCCATTTTAAGCGTCTAGAACCTCATTAACACATTTGACCATTTGGCAAGGCTTTCCGAATCTTCTGAGTTGCGTCACACAAAAAATCAACAATCTGCACTGCCACTATCATTTATTGGAAGTATTTGCACGTATATATTTGTTGTTCTGGAAAATCTGTGCCCAAACAGTAACCAATGTTAATCTGGTATTTGAAGTGAAAATTTTGAGTTATTGTCAATCAATAACTTAAATTTTGCTCAGTTGATATCTTAATGAATTTAAAGCAGCCAGTGAAGTCAAATTTTTCTATGAAACAGTTATCAAAAGTTTCCTGATAATATATGTAAACAGCTTAGATGCGGAAAATACTATACTGAAGTGATGGAATTTTTTTTGTAAACTGCCCATTAGCTATCTCTCAGTATTTGTTTGCCAATTTATTATTATATATTCCAATCTGGTAAAAAGATGACGTGCAAATATATACTGTCATTAGCTATATTAAAATACACAGTGACAAGAAGGAATAAAATTAGATATTGTTGAAATAAAGTTGCAGTATAGGACATGTAAACGAATCATTTGTTCTTTGCATACCTTATATTTAGTTGTAAGCTATAAGGTTGCACTCATGTAAATAATGAAGTTTCTGATTCTGCTGATTTTTAATAATTTATATTACAGGTATTTCTGGTGACTTATAAAAAGGGAATGTCAAATCTGTGAACTCAAAACTGATTTTAGTTAAGACTCTTCTTGTCAATGGAACTTGCGGTTACAATTAACTTGTGAGGAAATGGAGAATCCAAGCAACATGGACAACTATGTAAGCTACTATACATCCACTTCTCTTTGTTAATGTGATTACTTTTCAGATGATGTGCCTACATATATATTTTCAGAGGACTTGTCAACATATTGTACAATTTTTCTCATCAATCCTAGGTTTTGAATAGAGGAGATGCTGATACATGAGGATATTTGACATTATTCTTGTTTCCTTGTTTATTCTGATTGATGACACATTTTCCAGATTAATACACAAGAAAGAATAGATGTTGATGGTTTTGACACTCCAAGGTCTCCAGATTCCAGTTATAGTAATTCTTTCCCTGGAAATGAAGATGAGGCAGAAGAGCCACCTACAGTTCCTCCACATTTGCATCACAGTTTGTTAAATTCTTCTGCCAATACAGATGCATCTGGTAGTTTGCCTCATCCACAGAATGTGATATTGAACCATCTTTATATTGGAAATTCAGAAAATACCCGTTCGGTGGTAGCACTTGGGTTTACACATCGGTTCCATTCAAAGTTTGTCACTGTTGTACTTTATACACCTATTCGCAGGCGAGGCATGTAAAATTTTTGCACTGTGTTTTTGATTAACTAATTTGTTTGCAGGGTAAAGCTGTTCGTTTGTTCTCAAGACAAGAACTGCATCTTGTTTATGTCAGCGTTGCAACTTGTGTATGTCAGAGTTATCTCAGTGAGAATAATATATTTGTCTTGTATGCCAGAATATTAATCTATTGAAAAAACAATGCTTCAAAGATCAGGATTACCAAAAATTCACAAACATGGATGCAAGAGAATTTTCTTGAGCAAAATTTGAGGTTTTGAACATGCCTTGGAACAAGATTGTGTTTACACAATTTTGAATTATGACTACTTTCATTTTTCCATTTAATGCTTTACAGTAGTCTAAATGCAAGTGCTGGATAAGACGGCAAGTTTTATGATTAGCTGATGCCTGTAGGATCAGGAAGGTGAAATGTATGTATCTGAGAACAAGGCATATGCCTCTTTGAACTTTGTGTTTATGAGATAGCTTTATAATTGAACTTTCATCCCTGAATATTTTGGATGGTATGTTCATTGCTGCACTTGGTGTAGCTCCATCAAATCAAGATTTCTGAACGAACAGATAGTTGGGAAATTCACCCATGCTCTTACATAATTTTTTGGAAGCCAGTTTCTCTGCCATGATATCTGCTTTGGAATACATAAAGCTACTATAGACCTAATTTTTGGGGGAAATACCAAATTAAACGGTTAAAACAATTCAATGTTGCATATTAGTTTCTTCACTGCTTTGTGCACTTGCATCTTGCTTTTGCACTGTAATATGTAAAAACAATTTCCATCGCTTAATCTTATTTCATGATTTAAGTTACACTGATTGAGAAGTATATGCCTGAAGAAATCACATTGCCCTTATAATTCTAATAAACAGGATCTAGACATATAGGAGAACAATTTTGGAATATAGATGCAACCCTCTTCAGGACACCATTATAAAGCAAGAACTTGTCAGATTTTTGGCTCATAAATGTAGTAATAGTATATATCAATCACTTCTATTGTGGATTCCAACTATCATCACTATTTTTTGAACATTTAGCTGCGGAAATGGTTCCTAGGAATTTATAATTTGTTGCATGTTTAGTTTAAGACATGCCAACAATGAAGTTTAAGTTTTAGCAAATCAATAAGTGGATCAGTGGAAGGGAAATATTACAAAATTTGAGATCAGTGGATAATGTCACTGGGTGGAATGCACAATAAAATGCCTGCCAAAAAAATTGGATTCGAGCAAAGATAGATATTTGAGATTTATACGATCAACCGCACAACAATTGAGAGTGTAATTGATGGACAGAAGCAGCTGAAGGACTGGAAACTTACACAAACCCTTTAACACAACAATTGAGATTGTAATTGACGACAGGTGAAGGACTGGAAACTTGTTCGAACCCTTGAACAACTACGTTAAACAATACAATTTTGCCCATTTCTACTGGAAGAAGAATAGAAAAATAACACTTGCGGCTGAAAAGATTTTCAGTGGAATGGACAGCTCTTTTGACAATGTTTTCTATTCGTTTATGCCTTTAACAGAAAAAAATTCATGGTTGAATTGCTTTCAAATTCTATAAAAAATTCTGGTAAATGCAGGTAGCGGTAGAATATAATGACTACACGTTACATAATTTGGTTCAAACCATACCATTTATACTCTAGTTACTAAATGCATGTGGTGTCAAGTGTTGTGCACACTGATGCCAACTCAACATAGTGCTTTTTTGAATTGGCAAGATAATTCTGTTATTAACCGAGGAACCCTGGTACCTAACTATTGTTCACAAGAACATTTAAATTTAAGAGAAAAACTCAAGTGCTATTGAAGACATTTAGCTATTCTATCATGAAAGCAAGCTACGAGGATCTTTAAATTAGACTGCCCATGCTCTACAAGGATTACAGTAAGTCTTACGCAGAGAAGCAAATGCAAGAGATGTAAAGGAGTGGGTGGAAACAAATGCAAAATTAACAAAGCTGACATTAGCCCACAAAAAAATTAAAATAGCTCTTAAGTAAAATAGTTGTCTTATTTACTTATTAACGAGTAAATGAAAACTAATGAGAAATAAAATAGATATATAAGTAAAAGTTTGATTAAATAATGTATACACATGTATAGTAAATAAAACAGTTTTCAAGTTGTAGAGGAGGACATTTGCTACTCCCTAGTTTCTAGGACAAAAAGAGTTTATAAGGAGCAAATGATCCTCAACTACTTCAAAGACAAAGATCGGGTGACAAAGGAAAGAAAAGGAGAGTTTTGACTATATTTTATGTTTTGTGGTGTTTTAGGACATAGGGATTTCATAGATTGGAAGAGTAGACTTTAGAGGTTTTAGGAGCAAGCTGATTGGCTCTCAGCCAAGGACGACAATGTGGTGTGTGGATGTCTCTACGTGTGGTAGTCTCATAT
Organism: Sequoia sempervirens; assembly: GCA_007258455.2. NCBI lineage: Eukaryota > Viridiplantae > Streptophyta > Pinopsida > Cupressales > Cupressaceae > Sequoia > Sequoia sempervirens. The sequence continues at coordinate 77,674,346 of VDFB02047397.1, read as the reverse complement.
GGTGCGAGAACAAAATAAGCTCATAGAAACAAAGAGTCTACTATCTATATGAAAACTAAAATCTGAATGTTTTGCTAAACTAACAGAATGCTTAAAATAACAGAAATGACAAGAAAACTAACATGAGTAGATTTAAACTAAATGAAATAAAATAATGAGAAGGAAAAGAGGAACAAACTCACAAGAGGTCCAATGCTACAAATCCTCTCAGTGTGCTCAAAATGAACAATTTGCACGCATAGAGACAATAAAAAATGTTGGGATTGTTTCAGGGTTTGCCTTAGTCAAACCCTCGTTTTGGTGTTTTCACTTCCACAGACAACCAAGTAGACAAATGAAGAAGAAAATAGACAATAGCCAAATAGATTGACAAGCTAAAATATCAATATACTACTTGACATAAAACACAATAAAGTAATAAAAAGAATGAAGATACCTCCCCTCAAACAAGCTAACAATGCCGAAGGAGAGCTTGCAACATTCTAGACGAGTTGAGAGAACCAAGACGTTGATGTAGAATCCAAGATGTACAAGAAAGCTTGAGAAAATGGTGTAAAGATGGTGTAGAATGAGAAAGTGAGTGCTAGAATGAAACATTACAAGAATGAGTTGAGAGAATGGAAGAATGGAATGAAAGAATAACATGCAAGAAGGCATTTTCGGGCGTGTCTACGACCACAAAGGCGTTACATTCACGGGCAACCATAGAGTTAGGAATCTTTTCAAGACGTTTGTGCGACGCATAGATGTCCCCGACAAAAAAATCACTTAAATATCAAAAACAAAGGATTTAAGGACATAATTAAAGGTAAGTGAAAGGGGGAATTTGCATTATCATCTTTATTAAGCTAAAGGGGAGGTTATGTAGTGTGAAATTGGTCGGGGTGCAATTTTACGACACTACATTTTCTCCCACTTTAGCGAGCATATGTATTCTAACATGTGCGAGCTAAAGTAGAAAGAGGTTGAAGAGAATATACTCAGGGTGAAGAGAATGCAGGTCTTCGATCCGGTATATGCGATAGAGAAGCTAAGCCAGGACACGAAGAGGACACGGGTCTTCCATCTTGCAAAGATGACTGCAATTTCACCACAAACATGTTAGGTGAAAAAACGAAAAATAGACATGATATAATTTGAAGACATGACATAATTTGATTAGATAAAAGATGGCGCTGATAGGTATGGCTAACAAGGCTAGAGACCATACGACAAGTAGATAGTCTCGTGGCTGCTACAAAGTTGAAATATTGAGCCAATTTTTTTTATTTTCAATTATTTCCAATTACTAACAGTGCACCCATTAAGGTTAGATGGATAAACCAAAGCGTGCAAGAAAGCAACTCTAACGAGAATGGCGCCGATGATGGTGAGCATTGAGAGGGTCCTCTACTCTAAATACAGAAAGGAACTCAACGTCAAGTATGTGCTACCCAATCCAATGCGGAGTGAGGGGCGACCATATGACGGAGTGAATACAGAAAGCAAAGCTTGAAATGAAATGCTGAATACTGAAACTACTCAACACCCAGAATGTGCTTGCTCACCCAGAATGGGAAGTAGCTACCATAGGGCGGAGTTATAACTATTTCAAACTAATACTGAAAGCAAGAACGAGTATTACAAATAATGACAAAGCAATATTAAGAACACTGGTCAGTACTATTGCCAGTTTACAAAATATAATTATTGCCTGCAATGTCAAGATATCAGATGCTTTTCAAATGGTACATTCAACAATGAATCTGCTACAATCTTTAAGTAAATCACAGTGCCAAAACCAAATCAAATGATGCAGATTTCTGTAGACAGTTTGACAGATCTGCACTTTTCACCCTCTAACCAGCAGCATACAGATTCACTAATTGATTCATAAATCACTCATTCCCTACCCAATTAACCTATTCTTAGATGCAAAACACAGCTAATGAGAAGGCGCCTAGAATGGATGCAAGAGACAGACCCAAAATGCCAATATTTAATATTGCACGAAATTCAATGCTAGACTAAATGGTACGGCCCAGCAAGAAGTTCGACTTCTTCTCAAAAATTCAACACTCCTTTAAAAATTCTAAGAACTGGAGAATATTGGCGCCCTTTACAAACTCAACTATTGATGCAATACCCAGAACTATATTTTTTGTCTTTTTTGAGATATGAGTAAAACATGAAATCTGCTGTCTAGAACAATGCAATTTGCTGAAACTACTAAATGCCAATTTGAATCTAATTATGCAATGAGCCGAGAACAAAACACAAACTAAATGCAACTCACAATACAATGATTCACCACTAGATGTTGTCTTGCAAACACGAAGCGATGCCCGAGCTAGGAGGCCTTCATTCCTCGAAGCAGTTTCCAGAGCCAATCCGGCAGCATAACAGTATAGTCGACCAAAGATGAAAAATGATGCTCAAGGCCTTCCTTTTATAATTTTCCAGTTGACTTCAATTAACCCTAAAATCACTTTCAAGCCAAAACCCTAATCTCCTCAAGATGGCGTACTTTCTCCTTCAAAGCTTAAGATTTGATATTTTAATTAAATATCATCCTTTTGATAAATACGCCCTTCAAACCTTGCTTTGACTTTGGCACTAATTAAAATAATCTTTTAATGAGGGCGCCACCCTCAAAGACCACTTTTTAAAAACAATATTAAGTCATTAAATCTAGGCCCATGGTCAACGTTAAAATATAATATTTAAAACGTGACTTTTAATTAAATGACTTAACTTATCCCTCCGAATGTGCCCTGAAGCCAATACTGAGCACAACATCTGACCAAACTGAAACATGAAGTCAACCAAGCTGAACTCAACTGGAAGCTGCCAAAAATAGAATTTACTAAAAATAGTAAATTCCAGAAAAGTACTCTGAATGCCGAGATGAACATACCACGCAAAGCTCTCTGAAAACCCAGAAAGAATCCGCCATTGAATCCACCATCTTAGGAGCAATGACCTCCTCAAAATAGGAAACCCTAATTTTACCTTCAATAGCCTTTTAGAAAAGGCCAACGGTCACATGATCGTCAGGTTTGAGAAGGGGACATTACAAAGTGCATTGCAAGACAGTCACAAAAAGAAAAGTCTAGTCAGGTTGGCCCCAAGCTAGATGACGAGATCATAAGGCATTAAGACATATTTTTAAATCTTTTAAAAAATAAGCAGATATGATAGCCCCCCTTGGAGTGATGTGTGCTACGCAAAGGAGCACATGTCATTCTAAGGAGAAGAGAGACAAAAAGATGGGCACGAAATACATAGCGAGATGTATTCATGGAATGTTTCAATGCAAGGGACACCATAGAATCCACAACATCGAGAAAAGCAGAGACGAAAAAATCATGATCATAGGGGGATCCAATTATTTGGGGTCAGAACTAATCATAGATATAGATAGATAAATATAGTATAATATGTATGAACTGTCATCACCCCCCCAAATAGATTGGAACAAGAAGAACAACACATGAAGACAAAATAAAATGTTAGGTCAACATGGAAGAGGCCTAAATGCCCCAATGCTTTGCATCGTTCTTGACGTGAAAAAACAAAGTGTACGACATATAGAAGAATGATGAGACAAATAAAAGAAGTGTATGATAGATTTTCTCTTTTGTATCCAAGTACCTACAAGGGTAACAAGGGTCCTCTAGGTGAGCACAAATAGTAATAAATAAGCACGGGGGAACACAAACAAGCACATAAATCTACTCTAAAGATAAAGAAGAGGTACCGCTCTAGTCCAACACCTCCAACAAATCATCATACTCCTAGTCTAGATCATTGTAGGGGGAGGGAAGACAAGCCTATAGGGGGATAACAAGAGCAGTGCCTGCGACTTGTTGCAATAAGAGCAAATAAAGAAGCCCCCTCGAGGTCTTCATCGTCAAGCTCGTGTGAGACTAATGACATTGATTTAGTAAAGATGGATGACAAAGTCAGAATATCCTCCAACAAATCAAACGTACACTTCTTCAAAGTGAAGTGATGCGACTTGAACAAGAGAAGGACGAGAAAATCGAGTCATTACTGACCTTAAAAAGAGGGGTAGTGACAAACTCTAGGGAAGGAGGCGTTTCCGTGATGAGAACAGTACAAGCCAAGGTGGAACAAGATGCAAAAGACAAATAAGCCCTTTTGCGACCATCATTTGAAACAAAGTTGTTCTCCAAATTACGCTTAAGTGAGGGTGTGGGATCCTCACAACAAAAACGAAAGGAGCCACAAAAGACAACCTTTGTATAAGGCATATCAACCTGCTTAGGGAAAGGAGGGAGATTTTGTAAAGAAGTGATCAAAGGCGGCTTCATAGGAGCGATGAACACTTGCACCCACTTGGGGTGAGGCTCATTGGTATCCATTAAGGAAGTTGAAGCAAAACAGAGGCGATGGGAACAAAAGCAAGAATGGAGACATGAACAAGAGCAAGAGTAGAAATGAAAGCAATAGGGGAGAAGCAAAAGAGTAGGTGCATCCTTGGTCTTCTATGAAGCTTCACACTCTCGAGAGCAAAGGGCTCGTCAAGGATGCTTGCACTCATCGCGCCAATTACGATCGCTATGGGCACCAAGAGGTGCAGCTTGAGAAAACTCCGAGGGATCTGTTCCACCAAAAGAATAGCCTCCACAACCATTGTCAGTGAAAGAGCAGATTCCTAAGGAGGGACAAAAACAGGGAGAGAGACAGGGGTCTCGACCACAAGCCCCTTTCCTTTGTTTGCTTTAGAGGTAAGGAGGGGAATAGATGTAAGAAAAACTCCACAGGAATGCTTCCCCTTACCATAAAGGGTGGGTCAGGGGACTATGGGTAAAATCGACAATTGGAAGACTTGCGATTTGGACTTCCACAACACAAGTGACTTTCCCTTTCCTATGCTAGGCACAATAGAGGGAATAAAGGACACCACCGGAGGTTGTGAAGCTATAGAAGAAGATGAAGATGAAGGAGAAGGCCTAGGGGTGAGAGCTTGCTTGAACTTAGTCTCCAAAGGGGCAGAGGACAAAGCATATTGTTGCACACACATAGAAGCATTCAGAGAAAACATGGATAGAAGGCAGAAAACACCATTAGAAATTGAACATCTAGTTGTATACCTAAAGTAGGCCTTGTAGAGAAAGTCCCCTCTAGGTGGTAAGGGTCCAACTAGAGTAGGCTAGAAATGATCAAGGGAGAAGCCCCCACTCAACACAAGTGGTTTGTTTCCAATGTCTTGGATAGTATACACTATGCCTTCATGAGGAAACTTCAGACATTTGTGGACAACAAAGGCGACCGCATTCATGGAGACTAGCCACAGGATGCTTAGTCTAACCTTGAATAGGTTAAATTCTAGTATCACAACAAATGTCACATCCAAAGATTTGGGTCCAATAAGGATCGACAAAGAAATAAAGCCAATCAGCGGAACATATACCATGAGAGAAAATTCATCAGCTATGGGAGAGGAAGGGTTAGAAAGAGAGGTTGGTGGGGTATTTGCATGGACTTCAACTGACAGATGAGTGGAAATGAAAGGAGGGGAAAAATTAGATGACAGTCTTATAGAGAATTACTCAAACTCGAGACCTTGAGGAGGACTAAACCATGTTCTAGATCCCATATCAAGATGCTGATAACTCCTTTTGACTACGTACCTAGAGGTAGTGGATTGGGTTGTGAAACTCATAAAAGGGTGTCACAACACTCTATCCAATACATGTCTTGACAAGAGAAGAAAATTTTTCGAGAAAAAGAAAAAGGGAAGAATAGGTTCACATCAGGTTCACCAAAATGTAGAGGAGATTTGTTACTCCCGAGTCTCTAAGACAAAAAGAGTCTACAGGGAGAAAATGGTCCTCAACTACCTCAAAGGCAAAGATCAGGTGACAAAGGAAAGTAAAGGAGAGTTTTGACTATATTTTATGTTGTGGTGTTTTAGGACATAAGGATTTCAGAGATTGGAAGAGTAGACTTCAAAGGTTTCGAGAGCAAACTGACTAGCTCTCGGCCAAGGATGACAACACAACACATGGACGTTCCTATGGTATGTTGTAGTCTTGTACAGACCAAGAATAGAATGAGCTCACAGAAACACAGAGAGTCTACTATCTATCCAGAAACTAAAATTTGAATGTTTTGCTAAACTAACAAAATGCTTAAAATAACAGATAAACAAGAAGAAAACTAACATGCATAGATTTACACTAAATGAAAAAATAACGATAAGGAAAAGAGGAACAAACTCACAAGAGGTCCAATGCTATGAAGCCTCTTGTAGCACTCCAAACGAATAATCTGCACACACAGAGACAATGGAAAATGTGGGGTTATTTTGGGGTTTGCCATAGTCAAACCCTCATTTTGGTGTTTCCATCTCCACGAAAAACCAAGTAGACAAATGGAGAAGGAAATAGACAATAATTAGATAGATTGACAAGCTAAAGTATCAATATGCTACTTGACATAAAACACAATAATGCAATAAAAAGAATGAAGATACCTCTCCTCAAGCAAGATAATCTGGACGAGTTGAGAGAACCAAGATGTTGATGTAGAAGCCAAGACGTACAAGAAAGATTGAGAAAATGGTATAGAGATGATGTAGAATGAGAAAGTGAGTGCTAGAATGAAAGATTGTGAGAATGAGTTGAGAGAATGGAAGAATCTAGTGAAAGAATGCAAGAATAACATGCAAGTAGGTGTTTTTGGGTGCGTCTGAGACCGCAGAGGCATTACACTTCATAGGAAGGTGAAAGTGTAACGTCCCAACGACCACAGAGTCAAATCTTTTTGAGACATCTCCAAGACACACAAACGTCTGCACATTGCACTAGCGTCCCTGAAAAAAAATCACTTATATACCAAAAATAAATGATTTAAGGACAAAATTAAAGGTAAGTGAAATGGGGAATTTTCATTATTTTCTTTATTAAGCTAAAGGGGAGGTTATGTAGTGTGAAATTGCTCGAGGTGCAATTTTATGATACTACACAAGTAAAAGTTAAATTTTTGTGTCCATGTATATATACAAAATAAAATAGTTTTTTAGTTAAATAAAATAATTTTAAAGTAGATTCTTTATTTATGTCCACGTCTTAAAGTAAAATAAAATATTTCTTAAGTAAATAAAATAATGTCTAGTCTATCTTACATATTTTTGTGTACATTTCTTAAGTAAATAAAATACTTTTATTAATTAATCAAAATAATTTTTAAGTAAATAATACATGTCTTTTAAATAGATGTATTTAAGATATCCATGCTAGTGTATGCACTACCTCTATTTGTATTAGTAGAGGTATGCTAGGTAGGCTAGTGTGAACATATTTAAGCTTGCACAAGAATACTAACCCAACATGTACCAAATATCTTCCAATTGAGTGTTGTGTATAGCCATCATGTTAACTAAGTGCACACCTAGGATAGACATGTTCATATTTGCAGGTTGACATGTGTACACTCAAACTAATGTAGAATTTATTTTCCTTAACTAAGCTTACAATGGTTAAATTTACCTAACTTAAGCTTAATATTATTTCTTATAATAACTCCCTATGAGATAAATTTGGGGAATGTAAAAAGGAAGGCTAAGCCTCATGTATGAATCTCATCAACTAGGCTTGATTAAATATTCATTAGTCACTTGGGTTCTTATAACATGTCATTATTTTAGGTCTAATAACAATCATATTCAAGTGTCCCTAGGGTAACTACTTCATCTCACTAGGTTGCACGGGTTACTACCTTTACAATTTCCATTTGTTAGTGTAGGTTTTTTTTTTCTTAGGTTTTCCATATTTATTAAGCTTGCTTAGGTTAATAAATTGAGTATTAATTAGGTGAGTGGGTTGTTGAGGTGTCACCATCTTTTAAGGCACTTACATTTTCTATTCTAGGACCACTTGATGGTCTCTCCTTATTGGATGGACTTGCCACCTCCACCCTCTTCTTGGGTTTATTTATACTCATTAAATAGCTTGTATTTTCAATTTGATTCAATAACTTCTCTTTTGTGAGTTCTTAATGTACATTTGTCTTGGCATTTTGCACATCTTTCAAAATCTTCGGTATGATTTTGTTTATTTATTTATATTTTCATAACTTCTATTAAAAATTATTAGGTTATTCATCTATTTTCATATTTCTACACCAATTGTATTAAGCATTTGTACTTGCTACTAGGTTCACTCTATGTTCTTAAGTAAAACAATGTGTCCCACTTTTGTAGTGTTTTGGGTACCCATGTACAACAAACATAATTGCTTAATGATAATACTTTGAGGAGGATCACACTTGTGAAGCAATAGAATCATGTCTCATCTTAATACTAATTTGGGTAGAAAGGTATAATATAAATCTCAAGACAATAAAGTTGAAGCTATTAGGACTTGGGTGTGTTATTTACTTGTGGAGAGAACCTAAAGAAAGAGTTTATCTATAGATTGGTGAGCAACTACAAAATGCAATGTGATATAATGCAATGAATTTAAGATGTTTGATATAATATGTATGCACATGTTTACATGCGGTGATGTTATAGTAGCAACTATAAGACATTAAGAGGAAAACGTGGTAATATTCAAGAATAGTAAGATGTTTGTATAAGTTACCACAAGCTCAGGCCTAGTAGTGGTGGCTATACAAGAAGACATGTACCCACACCAATAATCTTTAGTAAAAAACTATTGATTATTAGTGTGCAATAGTGCCTATGCATACATGATTATGTATGTAAAGACACTAGGTTTAGTGATATATATGATATGTTGGCATCATGGTATGGTTATAATATAATTGTGTGCTTCTTGGTATTCCACTCATCAATTTGACAGTTAGATAGTTGGTATTCCATGATGATGCCTATATGTATATTCTCATGCGAATGTGCCAAGGTTAGCTCTTTGGGTTGAATGTAGGTTGGTGGTAAGCGATAGGTATTGGAATGTTGATTATGGAAGGGTATGTTGTAATACTATATATTTAGACTTGTAAGATATATGTATTGAATCTTTAGATTTTAAATAATATAGTGGTGTCTATCTTTTGGTGGTGGATTTTTTTGTAAGGGGTTTCCATGTAAACATTGGTGTCTTGTGTAATCTCATGTTTACATACTATTCTATGTACTTTAATCAATATTGTTAGATAGATTTGTCAATATTGTTTATAGTCTTTGATCTCATAATCTTAAATTTCTTTATCCTAGTATACTGGCCATCTATAACAAGGGTACTTAATTGGGTTGCTACCACATTGTTGGGAGACCAAACCCTAACATGTGTAGTGGTAAACCTTGAATCATTCAATTTGTGTATAACTGGTCACAAGGAATTTTTTTGAAGGATATTATGAAAAGACATGGAATTCAATCTATGGCTAGCACATGAAGGTATGCGATTGAATGACTTAATGGATATAACTTTGAACTATGAAAGTTAAAAATGGAAGATCTTTTGGTGGAGATAAATTAGTGGATTGCAATATCTTCTTTGGGTAAACCCACATGTATATTTGACGAGGATTGGGTAAAATTGGATAAAAAGTCTTAGATAATTGATTTGATTACATCTTTTATGAATGTGTTTAAGGACTAGAATTCTCATTTATTGTGGAAGACGATATGTATGTTGTATCAATTCAATATTCTTGTTAATAAAATTATCTTACTAAGAAGTATTCTTTGAAAATGAAATGACAATCAGTTGTAGACACCCAAAAATTTCCATGTCATAACATTACCTAGTCGATACATGACCTTGTAAGACATCTTGTAATATTTTACCCTAGGTCATTACATTATTCCACTTATCCCATTTATTCTACTTAATCACCTTCCAAATTAATTAAATAAATCTCATTTATTTAATTAATTCCCCTTCACATGTCTCAAAATAATTCAAATTAAATATTTGAATTAATCCCTCACTTATTACCACATTGCAACATGTGTCATTTGACTACAACTCTTCACATGCACAAATAATTTAAATAATTTTATTATTTAAATTATGAGATTCCCACTCATATCCTATTTTTAGCCCCATTCATTGTGCGTCATAGGCACCTTTTCTCTCCAAAATAAATGAAAGAATCCCACTTATTCCCTCACATCCTAATTTTAGCCTCATGTCATAACCCACTTATTTGTACGTCATAGGCATCTTTTCCTCCAAAATAAATAAAAGAATCTCACTTATTCCCTCACATCCTAATTTTAGCCTCAAGTGGTAACCCACTTAATGTGTGTCATAAGCACTAAAATCAACTTTTAATCCTATCCATACACATCACATAATTGAATTTTAATCTTGGTCATCGAATCAAATCAGCTTTTGCCTATAAATCTAGCCTCACACAGGCCATTTAAATTGAATATTCTTCTAGTATCCTCACTTTGCCAAAATTTCCTTCAATCTTCTCATCTATCTATCTATTTTTCCTCTATTATCTCCATCTTATCGTTATGCTGCAAAAATGAGCAATCAACATTAACATATCAAATTATTCAGTCCTTCAAAATCTTGCATGCTTATGTGAGGTGGAGAAGAGCAATGGAGATAAATCAAATCTAGCTTGGAGATCGGTTTGCTTTGCTTTCTTGTTTTCATTTCATGCTAGTTTGTGCTCTATTTTGATTGTTAGGGTTTCATTATAATTTGTTTATGCATTTTCCCTAAATATTTACCCTAACTACATCAATAATTGATCATCTAAACACTTTCAATTTGATTCTTAGTCAAATTGTTTCAATAAGAGTCAAAATCCAAGAAGAGAATAAATGCATTGTATTATTTTTTCTTTACTTGATTCATGGGAAAAGTTAATAATTCCCATCAATAGTAATGTTTTATTGAAGTTGAAGAATGTTAGGAATTTTGTTAAGTGAAGGGATTCAAAAGAAGTCCATGGATGAAACCTCTCTTGGTGTCTTAGTGGTAAATGGTAGGTCTAAGGAGATAGGTGGTAATAAAATGAATGGGGATAAGAAGTCCAAGGAAAATGACAAGTTAAAGTTTCTAGGTAAATAAAAAGATGGAATTGTGGCAAGAAATGTTAGAATAACAAGGATTGTAAACCCAAGAATGATGATTCTTTTGATAGATCCTCAGCTAATAATAAATATAATATTGATGCTTTTGTTTTTGCTAATTTCATTGTTGTCGACTCTTGCTAATTGACTTAGGCATGTCTTATCATATGAAACCATATTGAGAGTGGTACTCTAAATACACAAATTGTAGTGAAAGTCAAGTTTTTCGTAGTGATAATAACTCATTAAAGATATTTGGTTAAGGAAAGGTAAAGGTAGCTTTTATGGATGGAAGAATGAGAAAAATCTAAGATGTTCTACATATTATAGGTTTGGCTCCAAATATTATGTTTGTTTCTAAGATGTCTAACTTTGGGACACATTTTATCTTTGATGGAAAATGATGCAAGTTGGCTAGAAGAAACTTGGTGCTTGCTAAGGGAGTGCATCATAGTACTCTATTCAAGCTTGAAACATCAACATTTTCTGGGTTCTCTAAAGTAACTAAATTTGAATCAAGGTTGTTGTGACATCTTCAGGTGAGACATTTGAATGAAAAAAGTTTAAAAACCTTGGTGAGTAAACATATGATAGACTAAATTATTGATTTTTCTATTAGATAATTTTTTTTGTGAATATTGTATGTTGGGGAAATACAATAGTGTATAGTTTGTCTTTGGAAGTACAAGGGTAGAGGAGGTTTCATAGGTGATACATAATGTTATTTTATTCATGTGGATGCAAATTCCATTGATAAATCTTTTTATCATGTATCTTTCATCGATGAATATTCTAGGCACTCGAGTATATTTTTATAAGAAAGTATGAAGTTTTTATCAAGTTCAAAGAGTTTAAGGCTTTGGTTGAGAATAAAATTAATAGAAGAACCAAAATGCTTAGAATAGATGATAGTGGAAAATATTGCTCAATTTTTTTTGAGACATTTTGTAAATACATTGGAATTATGAAACAAACAACTCCTTGTACACCACAATAGAATAATGTGGTTGAAAGGTTGAATAGAACCTTATTGGATCAAGCTAGAAGTATGTGTAATGTCAAAAATTGCATCCTATGCAATTTCACATTCCATAACCTCCCCTTTAGCTTATATTATTTCGATAATGCAATGTCCCCTTCACCTAACCTTAATTTTGTCCTTAGCCCTTTCATTCTTGACCATTAAAGTGAAATTTTGTCATGGATTCCCGCGCATCATGCATATGTCTATGTGTCTTGCGAACGTCCCAAAAATATTCTTACTTGCATAGCCATTGGGACATTACAGTTCCTTCCCACTCACGAAGTGTAACACCTCTGTAACATGCATACACTTCAAAAACATCCATTTGCATGCCTAAACTCTTTTCAAAAAATCCTATTCTCTCATTCATTTATTCTATTCAATCTACCTCACTCTCTAGTTCTCATTCTCACATTCTTATTCATTCTATTCACTCATTCTATTAGGCTCTTTGATGCAAGAGAATCCTTCGTTCTTGGAAATCTTGCATCAACCAAAAATATTCTCATTCAATTTTTTGTTCTTGTTCTGTTCTTGCTCAGCTCGTGTTGGTGGATTTGTCATCTTTGCTCACCAAACCCTATGGATCCTTGTGTGCATCATGGACATGTTCATTTTACTTATTCCAAGATTTGAGCGTGATTGGATATTTTTTTGGCAAGTTATCACTTCCGGATTTCATGGCAGTTTCTTGACCAACACCGGAATAATTTCAAACTTTTTGACTAGTTCGATCGTTGTGGATTGTCCCTGTGATTTGTGGATCTTAACAATGTGATTTGAATTATTTTGAGTGTCCCCGACCTTCATTGTAGGTCCACACTTCATTTTATGCACTTGATTGAAGAGTAATTCTAATTTGAGGCCGACCTATTCATGCACATGTTACATTTTCTTTCCTTGGACAATGTGACGATCTTTGGCCGACGCAAATGTTTCCAGAATTGCAAATATGATATAAAGCTTGTAATCGATCATTTGAATGGTATTAGTCGAAGGAGTAGATTGAGATAGATCTGATCTATAAGATTTTGCTCGCATATAGGAGCATGTTAGAATGTTGTATTTTTGAGCATGTTGTATCAGACCAGTGAGTCGAATCTGTGAGCCCAGATGTTGCCGACCGAATGTAATAGAGAGTTTTGTTAATGAGAATATTTGCATCTACATTTGCCTCCATATTTTGTGTTTCTTTCATTGTGTTACTCTTGTTGCATGATCTAGATTGTTCTCTTTAAGGACCCTCCTATCGTGGTTGTGCTAGATTGGTATTAGAGCAAGGTTTGATCTGTGTGAGGTCGTCAGAATTTGTGGAGTCTTGTTGAAGATTTTTTGTAGGGTGGTGGATTGAGGATCCAACCTACATCTATAGAGGACTTGTGTAAAGATGGCGAGAAGAAAAATGCTAGAGGAAATGGAGCACGTGGAAATGTAGACCCAACTTTAATGGATACATTGAGAGGAATTGCTGTCAGATTAGATGTAGTTGAAATGACCTAGAGAAGAGGTCGACCAGTTGATGATGTGAGTGATGAAGAGGTAGAAGTACAAGAGTAAAGAGGAAGAGAAGATCACTTTGGCCTGGATCAGGGAGAAGAGAGGTTCATAAGAGCCCTAACTAGAGTGAACAAAAAACCACATTTCAATCCACAAGATTATAATGGTAAGTTGGATTTAGAAGAATTGCTTGATTGGATTACAAAGATGGAAAAATATTTTGAATTTGAAGGTACCACCAAAGATAAGAAGGTGAAATATGCTTGTACAAAGTTGAGAGGACATGCATACATTTGGTGAGAACATTTGCAGTCATATAGGAAAAGAAGAGGAAAAGAAAAGATAAGGTCATGGGATCAGATGGTGAATAAGTTGAAAATGAAGGTTATACCTATAGATTATCAGATCAATTTGTTTCAGAAGTTGCAAAATTTGAAGCAGAAGGAGTCAAGTGTGACAGAGTATACTGAAGAGTTCTATAAGTTGAATATCAGATCTAGACATTCGAAGGATGAGATTGAGCAAGTAGCCAGATATGTGAATGGTTTGAGGTTGTCTATATAAGATGAAATTAGTTTGATCAAGTTGGTGAGTGTGGAAAAGGCATATCAGTGTGCCCTGAAGGTAGAAGAGAAGTTGAATAAAAGAAATGAGCAGAGACAAAGAGGAAGAGGTGGAAGATTTCAAAGAGGAAGAAATTTTACTGGAGGAGGAAAATGATCTTTTCGAGATCAGAACAAGGATAAGGAGGTTAGTAAGAATGAAAATTCATACTAGAGAGGTGATGGTAACTCTTACAGAAGAGGAGGATATTGTGGTTACCGAAATGAAGGATATAGAAGAGATGATAGAGGATAGGAGAAAAGAATATTCAAGGGAACTTGTTATAAATGTGGTGAAGGACATAAAGCATTTGAATGCAATTAGGGAGAGACGAGCAGGAAGACAAAGAACAATAGAAGGACATTCTTTTTTCAGGAAGATCATGTTGAATCATCTAACAAACCAAAAGATGGAGAAGTATTGGTGAATAGAAGAGTATTATGTCAAAGTGAGTGGAAGCAAGAGCCATTGTAGAGAAAGAATTTGTTTTGGACAAGATGCAAGGTGAATGGTAAATGTTGCAAAGTGATTGTTGACAATGGAAGTTCTGAGAACCTGGTTTCTGAAGAGATGGTGACTAAAATGAAGTTGGAAAGGTTGAAACACCCAAATCCCTTGGATTCAAGATGAGCATAAGATACTGGTAAGTGAACAATGTTTGGTGTAATTGAAGATAGGAAATTACCATGATGAAGTTTTGTGTGATATCATGCCTATGGATATATGCCATGTTTTGTTGAGAAGGCCTTGGTAGTATGATAGATAGGCTATTCATGATGGAAAGAAGAATATATATGCCATTGTTGCTAATGGGATGAAGCAGACTTTGTTGCCATTGGAAGATGTTCCTAAAGTTGAGGTTTGTACGAATGCCAGGGTTTGTCTAGTTGATGGAAGGAGGTTCCTTGATGGGTTGAGACATGAGAATGTGTGTTATGCCTTGGTACCTAAGAAGGCTGAAGACTCAAGGCATGTAGAAGGACACCCGAAAGAGATAAAGGAGATTCTGACAGAGTATGAGGACATCATTTTAGATAATGTACCCAAAGGATTTCCACCTATAAGGAGTATTAGTCACTGTATGGATCTGATTCCTGGAGCTAGTTTTCCTAATAAAGTATCACACCAGATGACACTAATAGAGAATGATGAGTTGAATAGACAAGTGAAAGAGTTGTTGAGGAAGGGTTTGATTAGAGAAAGCTTAAGTCCATGTGCATTACCTATTGTGTTAGCACCTAATAAAGATGGAGAATGGAGGATGTGTACAGATTCTAGAGCCATAAACAAGATCACAGTGAAGTATAGATTTCCTTTGCCTCGGATGGATGATATTATGGATTGCTTGAGTGGATCTAAGTACTTTACGAAGATAGATTTGAAGAGTGGATATCATCAGATCAAAATTAGAGAAGGGGATGAGTGGAAAACAACATTCAAGATGAACGAAGGATTGTATGAGTGGTTGGTGATGCCTTTTGGACTAACAAATGCATTGAGTACTTTCATGAGGTTGATGAATGAGGTATTGAAGAAATTCTTGGGTAAGTTTGTGATTGTGTATTTGGCTATGTTGATTTTTAGTAAGAGTAGGGAAGAACATTTGTTACATATAAGACAAGTTTTGCAGAGGTTGAGAGAAGAGTAGTTGTTGATAAACATTAAGAAGTGTAGTTTCATGAAGGAGTTGGTATATCTGGGATTTGTGATATATGTGGATGGATTGAAGAGGGAACGTGAGAAGGTAAGAGAAATTGTTGAGTGGCCTACACCAGATAGCATTGGAGAGGTGAGATCATTTCATGGATTGGCTAGTTTCTACAAAAAGTTCATTAGGAATTTCAGTTCTATTTGTAACCCTATGATGAAAAGAATGAGGGGAGATAAGAAGGATTTTAGGTGGAAATCTGGAGAAAACCATAGTTTTGAATTGTTGAAGTAGACAGTGACTGAGAAACCTATGTTGGCTTTACCAAATTTCAATAAGGTATTTCAAGTAGACTGTGATGCAAGTGGAAATGCAATTGGAGTAGTATTGAGTCAAGAAGGGAGACCTGTAGCTTATTTCAGTGAGAAGTTGAATGATGCTAGGAGAAGATATTCAATGTATGATCAGGAATTGTATGCTATAGTTCAATCCTTGAAGAAGTGGAGACATTATTTGTTTCCTAAAGAGTTTGTGTTGTATATGGATCATCAAGCATTTCAATATTTGAACAGTCAGGGTAAGTTGAATTAGAGACACATGAGATGGGTATAATTCTTGTAGAGCTATACTTTTGTTTTGAAGCATAAGAGTGGAAAGTCAAATAGAGTTGCTGACACCTTGAGTAGGAGAAGGAATTTACTGACGTAGATGAGAGTGGAGGTGTAGACATCGAAAATATACAGTTTGATATCACACTCGATCTACTAACATCGTTTCTTCCTAAATCATCCCTCGGTCTAAATGTTTAATCAAATTCCCTTATCGATTAAATTCATCAACATTCGTCTCTTAATTAAATAAATTATTTTGTCTAATTAAGTCACTTTCCCTTGTTAATTAAATCAATTCATCTGATCTAATTATCCATATTTAATTAAATAATCAATTTATTTGATTAAATCTCTAAAGTCTTCTATTAAATTAAATAAATTAAAACCTTATTTAATTTAATCTAACACCATCCTTTTAATTAAATAAATCAAAATCTTTATTTAATTAGCCTCTTATCATATTCCTCTCTTTTTGATTTAAATTAATCCAAAAATCTAAATCAAATTGTCAAATCAGCTAAATATCCCCTTAAATTAATCAAATCCTGATTAATTTAATCCTAATCATTCAAATCCTCTAGATTTTACAACTTGCACAATTAAATCATTTATTTGATTTAATAATTCCCTATTTTCATTCAAAAAAGGCATCTAAGATGGAATATTCCTCAAATTTGAAATCTCCCCCCAAAAGGACTTGTCCATCCAACAAAGCATTTAAAGCTCTTACATTGTCTCTTACATGTCTCCCACTTGGCATTTAACTCATTTTTCATCCCCCCTAAACATGTCATCTCATCAAATTCAAATTTCAAACTTGCACAATCCTCAAAACTTGCTCAACCTTCATCCTCTCACATGTTGACAAGTGGCATTATATCATTGGTTGAATCTTTGTCCCACATTGATCAAATTTGGACATCTCTTCAACTTATCAATCTATAAATAAAGAGCTTATATCCTTATTTCATCATCCACATCTCAAGCAAAGTTACCATGCTAAAATACTTAGCAATTCTCATTCATCTCATTGAATCATAGCTAGGTTTTTTGCAGATTTTAGCTTGGAGCATACATTCAAAGTCTTCATCAAGTGGATCAATCATCTTCAATCAACATTTGCATTCAAGGAGTTGGGAAAGGGAAAATCTCCACACACCTATTTGCACCAACTCCCTCAAGAGATCAAGAGTTTTCTTGCATTAGATAGGATTTAATTGTTTCATTTGTGTTCTTCATTTTCATTTCTTATCTTTTGCAAATTTCAAATGGATTTCTTGAGGAATCATTGGTTTCTAATCTTGTGTTTGATCTAATTGTTTGCATGTTTATTGTGTTTGTGCAAGGTATAGATTCAAATGGTTCATAGAGGTATTAGGCTTTGATGAATAAAAAAACTTGTGTGGGGAAGACCCATATTTTGCAAAACCTTGGAGAGCTTGTAAAGAACCCATTTTAGAGGATAGAAGTTAGTGGTTGGGTTATTTCATTCAAGAGGATATGTTGTTTAGAGGTAATCAGTTGTGTATACCCCAAATTTCGATGAGGGATAACTTGGTGAAAGAAAAGCATAATGGAGGATTGTTAGGACACTTTGGAGTTGATAAGATAGTGGCATTGGTGAGTGAGAATTACTTCTAGCCGTAGATTCATAAGGATGTTAGGAGGTTTGTGCAGTGTTGCATGGTTTGTCAAGTTGCAAAAGGGAGTAGTCAGAATGTTGGATTGTACAAGCCTTTGATAGTTCCAAAAAAACTTTGGGAGGATATCAGTATGGATTTCATACTTGGTTTACTAAAGAATCAAAGAGGGAATGATTTTTTATTTGTGGTGGTAGATAGATTTTCTAAAATGGCACATTTCATACCTTGTAAGAAGACAACAAATGCAATACATGTAGCAGATTTGTTTTTCAAAGAAGTGGTCAAATTGCATGGGTTACCTAGGAGTATTATTTCAGACAAAGATGTAAAGTTTGTTGGATACTTTTGGAGAACACTTTGGAAGAAGTTGAAGACAAATTTGAAGTTCAATTCTACTTTTCACCTGCATATAGATGGACAGACAGAGGTAGTGAATAGGAGTTTGGGAAATTTCCTGAGATGTTTGTTTGGAGAGAAGACTAGAAGTTGGGATTTAGTCCTCGCACAAGAAAAGTTTTCTTACAATAATTCAGTGAACAGGAGTACAAGAAAGCCACCTTTTGAGATTGTTACAGGAGTTCATCCTAGAGGTATATCAGAGTTGAGAGACATCGGTATGGAAGATAAGAGGAGTGGAGAAGTAGAAGAATTTGTAGAACACATGAAGAAGTTGCATACTCAAGTGAAACAACAATTGGAAGATATGAACCAAAAGTATAAGGAGAAATCAAATGAAAAGAGGAGACATAAGGAATTTGAAGTTGGAGATGAAGTGATGGTATATTTGAGGAAGGAAATGTTTCTAGTTAGTACATACAATAATCTGAAGATGAGGAAGTTTGGAACTTGTAAGATCTTAAAAAAAATTGATTCATGAAATGCATATGAAGTGGAGTTACCAGAAGGTATGGGTATATCACTTATATTCAACATTGCAGATCTACATCAGTATCATGAAGCAAAATTCAGTGAAGACGGTGAAGAAAAATTGGAGAATCAATTTCCTAAACAACAGTTAGATGAGATTGAAGAAATTTTGGATGTTAGAGATGGGAGGAAGACTTGTGGAAGACATTACAAGGAATATCTTGTGAAGTGGAAAGGTAGACCAGTGGAGGATTCTTCTTGGATTTCTTAGGCTGAGGTAGACCGTCTTGGTTTTCCTTTGGCCCCTAAAAAGTGAGGAGCTCACTTTTTTTTATCAACCTTGGATGTCTGATGCAGGAGCATCCTTGGTTCTTAGCAATCTTGCATCAACCAAAAATATTCTCTTTTAGTTTTTTGTTCTTGTTCTGTTCTTGCTCAGCTTGTGTTGGTGGATTCGTCATCTTTGCTCACCAGACCTTGTGGATCCTTGTGTACATTTTGGACATTTTAATTTTACTTATTCCAAGATTTGAGCGTGATTGGATCTTTCTTCGACAAGTTATCACTTCCGGATTTCATGGCAATTTCTTGACCGACACCGGAATAATTTAAAACTTTTCAGCTAGTTCGATTGTTGTGGATCATCCCCGTGACTTGAAGATCTTAACAGTGTGATTTTAATTGTTCTAAGGAGTGTCCCCTACCTTCATTGTAGGTCCACACTTCATTTTATGCACCTGATTGAAGAGTAATTCAAATTTGAGGCCGACCTATTCATGCACACGTTACATTTTCTTTCCTTGGACAATGTGACGATCTTTGGCCGACATAGATGTTCCCATAATTTCGGATATGATATAAATCTTGTAATTGATCATTTGAAGGGTAGTAGTCGATGGAGTAGATTAAGATAGATCTTATCTGTAATATTTTGCTCGCATATAGGAGCATGTTAGAATGTTATATTTTTTAGCATGTTGTATCAAGCCAGTGAGCCGAATCTATAAGCCCAGCTGTTGTCGGCCGAATGTAATGGAGAGTTTTGTTAATGAGAATATTTGCATTTTCATTTTCCTCCATATTTTGTGTTGCTTTCATTGTGTTACTCTTGCTACACGGTCCAAATCATTCTCTTTGAGGACCCTCCTACCGTGGTTGTGCTACTCTCTTGCACTTGGCTCTCTACACCAACACTTTGGCACCTTTGGACTATTTAGGATGTTACATGATCTTCATTTCAACATCACTGTCTTCCTAAAGGGAGGATAACTACATCCTTTTACATTGCATTATTATTTTTACGTATATAGAATAATTTTATTCTAACTTGTCTATCTATTCTCTTTATCTTGTCACTTTCTTTTCTTTATCTATTTGGCTGTTTGTGGATGTGGAAACACCTACATGGGGGTTTGATTAAGGAAAGCCCCTAAAACAACCCCAACCATTTTCTCATTTTCATGTGTGTAGATTTTGAATGTGTTGCTTTGCGAGAGGCTTCATACGTGGACCTCTTATGAGTTTCCTTTATTCTTTCCCATTCTATCATTTTCATTCTATTTCATCTAGTTTATGAGCATTTATATTACTTAGTGTATTTATGTTATTCTATTAGTTAAATATATTCCCAAGATTTTAGTAATTAGATAGTTAGTAGGTTCATTGTTGTTTCAGTTAGAAAACTTGATTTTTGTCCATGTGAGACTACAACTCACTGTAGGGTTTTTCGTATGCTGCACTATCGTCCTTGAACGAGGGCATGCTAGTTATCTCTTTAAACCTTTGCAACATGCTCTTTCGACCTCTAAAACTCTCATCCTTTAATTCAACTTAAAGTACAAAACTTAAACAAACTTCCTTGTCTTTCCACCTTGTCACTTGATCTTTGATCCTTCAGTTAGTTGAGGAGCATTCACCCTTTCAAGATTATGTCATTTTAGGGTGTCAAATTTCTCCTCTACATTTCAGTGAACCTGATGTGAAAATATCCTTACCTTAATCTTTTGTTGAAAAATTATTTTCTCTTGTTTGGATTTTTTTTGGATCAAGTGTTGCGACACTTTTATGAGTTTCACAACCCAATCTATAAGTTTCAGTCAGGCATGTAGTTAGGGGAAGCTTTTGATACCTAGATATGGGTTCAAGAAGACAGTTTAGTCCAACCCATTCAGGTCCTGAATTTGTTCAATTCACTACATCTTTATCACCTGGTTATACCCTTCCTTTTATTTTTGTTCAACCATCAACATAAGTTCAAGAAAATTCTCAACCAAGCACTCCTTCTGTCTCTTCTTCTCCCATAGATCATGAGTCTATTCTCAAGTCCCCTTTGAGCAGGTTTAGTCTTTGGAAGATAAGCTTAAAGAGTTCTAGGATTTTCTAAATAGAGATAAAACATACACTCAAGTTGCTCCTATCATTTGTGGTCCAAGGGACTTGCTTATCTCATATCACAAAGGTCTTGAAATGATTTAAGGGATAACTAATCTAGTAGAGAATAATGTCCCCTCATACACTTCAATCTTGGGTAATCCTCAAGATGTCCAATAAAAAATCATTGGTATATAGTTGTACATTCTAATTCTAGAGGTTTCCATGTATATGGTAGACATTGGTCCTTTTCTACCCTCTTTCACCACTACCAATTATACAAACACCGTGCCCTTGGATGGTATTGGAGTTAGAGTGAATCGTGTCCCTTTGGGATACAAAGTCATTATATTTGGATCATGAACCTTTGCCACCTCAACCGGTCAAACCCCACCATTCGACACCGTCCTAAATGATTTATTATAAAATATGTGATGAATGCAATCATAATTGGCTAACCTGACCAAGTATGCCTCTCAATCCGCATTGCAACCATACTATCACTATAGTATTTTAGCATTCACCATTCTAAATGTTCCCATCCCTCAAGGGATGGAAATATCAAATTTTGATAAGTACAATGGCGAAGGGGACCTGTAGACCCATGTATCGTCATTCTTTGCAATGTGTACTGATTTCCTCTATCAAGATACAAGTTGTTAGCTAAGTTATTCCCATGATACCTAAAAGATGATGCGTTGGAATGGCTCACTTGCTGACAATTCCATCTTCTCCTTCGATCAATTAGTCAATCAATTCTTACAGTAGTTCCAGGTGAAAATTAGATGGAAGGTCACCTTCATTGATCTCAACCATTGTAAGCAGGGGACTCATGCAAAGATGACTAACTTCATTACTCAATATCAATCCATATTCTACCAAATCTCTTAT
Source organism: Sequoia sempervirens (assembly GCA_007258455.2). Classification (NCBI taxonomy): domain Eukaryota; kingdom Viridiplantae; phylum Streptophyta; class Pinopsida; order Cupressales; family Cupressaceae; genus Sequoia; species Sequoia sempervirens. The sequence continues at coordinate 77,652,178 of VDFB02047397.1, read as the reverse complement.
GCCCTATCAGACTCTAATGTCCAATTTGTATTTGTAGAGAATTTGTAGTCAACATTAAGAGATAAGGTTCTCTTGATGAAATATCCTTCCTTCACCCATCTGTGTACTACATTGAGAGATTACCAACAGACAGTGACACAATACAAGGGTTCCTCCTCATCCTCTCATCCTAATAATTGGTTAGTAATGGCTATTTTTAGGGAGCCTAAAATAAATAAAGTAGTAGCAAATGTGGTTTTTGTTCCTACTGAAAATAAATTCACGGTACATAATAGAATTTTCACAAAACTATTTGAGTCCTATGCTAATGTTCTTCAAAAGTTGTTAAAATATGGTTTAATCACTCTCCCAAAAATTAGACCATTGCCCGAACCTTATCCTAGTTGTTATGGAGCAATTTTTTTTTGTTAATACCATTGAATCCCTAGCCATGATACTAGATGTTGTGTGCATCCTTGACACATTATCCAAGACCACAGAGATAGTGGTACCATCTGGCTCCATGGTAGGAAAAATAAATCAAATAAATTTGTAGCCAAGCCTAACAACCAACTATAGATCTACACAAATCCTTTCCCTTCTCATTCTACTAATATGATAATAGTTGCTTCTTCATCTTTTGATCCTAGCCCCTTTGAGTACATGAACATGGTCTCATTCACTCCTATTTCTCCTCTGAGTTGTGTGAAAAATATTCTTGACATAACCTTTACACAACATGGCGTGCCTCTTAACAAGGAACCTTCTCTCCTTTACATCTTGGATCAAGTCAATGGTAACATCATAATTAGTGTTATGGTTGACCCTACTAGTTGAGTCAGTGTTATTATGGAGGAGACCCTCTTCATCAATATTTTACATAAGGAGAAGTATGAGGAGTCGAAGACCATGCTCCATACTCATGATGATCTCTCTGTCTCACCTATTGGTTTCATTTATTTTTCGGTCCTGATTGGGTCTAAATCTCTTGACATTCCATTTGTTGTGATTCTTGAATCTAACCTATTCAGGGTTAGACTAGGCATCCCATGGCTAGTCTCTATTAATGTAGTCACTTCAGTTTCCCACAAATGTTTGAAATTTTCTCATGATGGCATAATGCATACAATTTAGGATACTGGATATAAACCACTTGTGTTGTGTGGGGGATTTTCTCTAGATCATTTCTAGGCCGCTCCAATTGGACCTTTGCCACCTTGAGGGGGTTTTTTCTACAAGGCCTACTTTAGGTACAAGACTAGCGCTTCAGTCCCTAATGCTACTTTTGTACCTTCTTCTCATGCTATTTCATGAAAGCTTCCATGCACATGCAACTATGTGCTTTTCCCTCTACACCTTCCTCCTTGAAGTTTGTAGAAAAGAATGCTCTCACATAATGGACTTTATTCTTTTGGGATTTCACAATGTTCAACGGTGTCCTTTGTTCCTTCCACTACACCTAGCATAGGAAAGGGAAAATCATTTTTTTTTGAAGAAATCTAAACCACAATTCTTTCAACTCCCAATCTTTCCCATAGTTCCTTGACCCACCCTATATGGTAAACATAAGTACATAATTGGAGTTGGCCCTTCTTCCGTTGTTCCTACATCTCGACCTCTAAGGCCTCCTCCTGTTCCTCCACCTACTCCAAAAGAAATAAAAGGAAAGGATCCCATAATTGAGGCCCCTATTTCTATTCCTCTAGCTCTTCCTATTCCTCCTGAGGAGCCTGCTCTTCCATCAGTGACAGTTGTGAAGACTACTCCTCTAGTTGAATAGGATCCCTCGACATCTTCTCAAGCTACTATTCTTGGTGCCCATATCCATCACAATTGAATTGCATGCAAGCATAAACATCACCGACAAGCATTGGTTTGGGAACATGAGGCATTGTAGAAGACCAAGGATGAACCTTCTGTCTCTACTTCTACTTCTGTCTTTGCTCCTATTTTTTTTTCTTTCTTTCATTCCCATTGCCTCTATCTAGCTCTCGTATTCTTGAATGGATCCCAATGAACCTCACCATAAGTGAGTGCAAGTTCTCATCACTTCTTCAGAGCTTCCATTGATCACCTCTTTACTAGATCTTTATCCTTTTTTAGGGTGCACAGGCATGCCTCATACAAAGGTTGTATCCACCTTGGCTCCTTCCCCTTCTTTCACTTCTAATGTGAGGATCTCATATCCTCCTCTTAAGCAAAAATTTGAGAATTTCCTCTCTCCAAAGGAAATTCATAAGAAATCTTATTCTTCTTCTTCATCTCGATCTACTCTAGTTTGTTCCGTTCTCATGAAAGAAGAATCTCTTGCTTCCTCAAAGTTTGTTCTTGTCCCTCTTTTGAAGGTCAACAATGACTCTCCAGTTCATCCGCCTCCTTCTATTCAATCACAACACTTCACTCCGAAGAATTGTATGTTCAACTTGATAGAGGACATCCGAAATTTTTCATCTATATTTGCTAGATCGAAGGAACTAACCTCACAAGAGATTACTAATGAGGACATTAAGGTTGCCTCCTCGGATTTTGTTGTAGGTGAGTTGACCGATACTACCCTTGATATCCTCCCTCTGCAAGCTCATCCTCCTTCCTCATATGATGATGTAGATTGGGAACATGACAAATTTTTGGAGGTGTCAGACTAGAGCAATACCTCTTCTTTATCCTTACATTAGCTTTATGTGTTTGTTTGTGTTCCCCCATGCTTGTTTATTAATGTTTGTGCTCTTGCTTGGAGGACCCTTAATACCCTTGAAGGTACTTGGATACAAGAGAGAAATTTTTTCATGAACTTCTTCTATTCATTGTCAAATTTTCTTTTCACGTTGGGAATGATGCAAAGTGTTGGGGCATTTAGGCCTCTTCCATGTTGACCCAACTTTTTATTTTTTGTCTTCATGTGCTCCTCTTCTTGTTCCAATATATTTGGGGGGTGATGATAGTTCATATAATTTACACTATCCATATATACATAAATGATTGGTTTTGACCTCGAATAATTGGACCCCCCTATGATATTGATTTCTCCATCTCTGTCTTTTTTGGATGTTGTGGATTATGTGTTGTCTATCGTGAGACAACATTCCATGGATACATCTTGCTATGTATGTCATGCCACAACATCCCTTTGTCTTTCTTCTCCTTAGAATGACCTATGCTCCTTTATGTAGCACACATCATTCTAGGGGGGGCTATTATATGTGCTTATTTTAATTTTTTAAAATGTCTTAAAAATCTTAACATCTTATGATCTCGTTATTTAGCTTGGGGGAAACCTGACTAGAATTGTCTTATGATCTTGTCTTTTTGTGATAGGGGTTATCCTCCTTTCGGAGTTTGTTCCTATCACTTGTCTTTTTGTAATATGGGTTATCCTCCTTTACGGGGTTTGTTTCTATCACGCGTCTTTATATTTTCTTTCCATATGGTCTCTAGCATAGCGCAACTTGCTAGCCATACTTATCAATGTTGTATTTTTTTCTAATCAGATTTTATCATGTCTATTTTTAGCTTTTTTTTCCTAATTTGTTTGTCTGTAGCTAACATGTTTTTGGTGAGATTGTAGTCAAATTTTTAATATAGAAGAGCCATGTCCTCTTTGTGTCTTAGCTCAAATTCTCATTTGCATATACTGGATCAAAGAACTGCGTACTCTTCATCATGGGTATATTATCTTCAACCTATTTCTTTCTACTTTATCTCACATCTATTAGAATACATATGCTTGCTAAAGTGGGGGAAAAATGTAATGCTGAAAATTGCATCCCATACAATTTATCATTCCATAACCTTCCCTTTAGCTTAAATAAATTCGATAATGCAATGTCCCCTTCACCTAACCTTAATCTTGTCCTTATCCCTTTCATTCTCGACCATTAAAGTAAACTTTTATCGTAGATGATCGTGCATCGCACAAACATCTGTGTGTCATGTGAACATCCTGAATTCCTACATGCATAGCCATTGGGATGTTGCACTTCCCACTAGCTCGCGAAGTGTAACCCCTTTGTAGCTTTCAAATGTGCCAAAAAAATCCATTTGCATGCCTAAAATATTTTCAAAACCTTTTATTCTCTCATTCATTCATTCTATTTTATCTATCTCACTGTCTAGCTCTCATTCTCACATTCTTCTTCATTCTTTTCACTCTCATTCTCTCATTTTATCAAGCTCTCTTGCACTTGGATCTCTACACCAAGACTTTGGCACTCTTGGAACATCTTAGATGTTGCATGCTCTTCCTTTTGACATCACTATCTTGCTAAAGGGAGGGTAACTACATCCTTTTATATTGCATTCTTGTTTTACGTTGATAGCATGTTTTTATTCTAGCTTGTCTATCTATTCTCTTTATCTTGTCAATTTATTTTATCATAATATATCTAATATGATTTCGAGTTTGGATACTTAGCAAGCAGTGCCACCACCACCAACAAGTTGCCTTGCCATGCTTGAGTTATATAACCAAAATGGGCAATTTTTTTCTAGGAGGCATATCTTTCGCCTTACGTGTCTATTTTTTGACTTCTTATAGTCACTGGAAAGGTGGTTACGAGAAATTCAATTTGATATTAGTGGTTTTCTAAATTTCTCTTTTTGAGAGAGAAATTATTGCTAGAATTCAGGGGTTCTTTTCAAACTTGGAGAGGTCATAACTTGTGCATACAAAGTCAAAATTTGGACTTCTTATAGTTGACAAAAAACTTATTTAGGGAACTACACATTGGATCAAGTTTGGAGATGTTTTGGTATGATTTATTTTTTGTTATTTCCATCTAATTTTTTTATGAGTTCTTGTTGACTATGATGATTTTGTGAGCATATGGCTATTTAGGTCTTGGTGATTTGATGTTTGAGTCATTGTATAATCACATGTAAATCTTTGATTACTAGGTAAAAGTACAAAGTTGTGCCACACTTTTGGCCAAATTATCAGTGTAATCAGGCCTAAAATTATCAAGGTTAGGTAGAAAAGCATATAAATCAAACCCTAATAAACAATAAAGCACAAATAAGCATAAAGACATAAAGCAATATCACTAAAGAGTCTTCATACCACAATTGATTCACCTTCATTGCACTTCTCCATTTTGCTTGAATATGATAATTTCCCTCAGATTTTTGAGTATGAAAATAGGCCTAATGACAATGACAAAGCAAAATATTGAAGATTCTAATTGACTATGGATGCACTTGACTTGATGTTGATGGACTTGATAGCAAGATAGCATAAGATCACATAAGCTTGTGTAGGTAACTCTAGATAACTTGTAGATAGATCTCAAAATGGAAATGACAAGGTCTTTTATAGGAAAGGCATTTTTGAATGAAGGGCTAAGATTGAATGTCAATAATCAATGGCCAAGAATGAAAGATGTAGTAAGAAATAGGGTTAGGTCAAATGATAAGGATCGACAATCAAGATTAAATTATAAATAATTTAATCAAGGGTGGAGGTTAATTGAGACATGGATAGATAAGGATCGACACATATAAAGAGATGAGAGGAAATTAAATAATAAAAATTATAAGCATGAAGCTTCTATAGTCCATGGTAGTAATGTAATGATTTCTGGATTAAAACTGTGTGCCAATTTTTACATCAACGTTTTGGATCATACTCCATGATCCATCATTAGGATGCATTGCAAAAAGAGAGAGAGACAAGAGTCTCTTTTCAACTTCTCTAACTGTCTAGATTTGAAGTAAAGTTTCCTCCCATGAAGGGTATCAATTAAAAACATGAAGTTTCCATAGTCCATGGTAGTAATGTAATGATTTCTGGATTAAAATTGTGTGCCAATTTTTACATCAACGTTTTGGATCATTCTCTATGATCCATCATCAGGATGCATTGCTTTAAGAGAGAGAAGAGTGATGATGGATCATGGAGTATGATCCAAAACGTTGATGTAAAAATTGACACACAATTTTAATCCATAAATCATTACATTAATAAAAAATATTTAATTTAGGTGGCCAATGAATAATTAAATAATTTAAATAATTATTTAATTATAGAAGAATGTGACAAAGAAGACCTTTTGAATTAAATAATAATTTAATTTAAAGTTCAAGAGAGTGGACCAAATTAAATAAATTTTAAATTTATTTAATTTATGACAAAAGAGGCTAATTAATAATTACATAATTAAAATAATTATTTAATTATAGTGGAAAGTGGAATAAAAAATTAAATAAATAAAATTTATTTAATTGTAGTAGAAAGGAAAATTAGTGATGTAATTAAATAATTAAAATTTATTTAATTAATCATAGAAGAAATAAAGCTAAAAAAATGGATTAATTAAATAATTAAAATTATTTAATTAATAGAAGACTCAAGACCTTAGGAAATAATCAAGTAATTAAAATTACTTAATTATCAATGATGAAAGGGGAAATAATTTGGAATTTAGAAGTTGCAGGCCTAGGACAATTTTTAGTGTCTATAATCAGCACAATTGAATTTAAGTATTTCTAACTAAATTTTTAGTGTCTACAATCAATTTTGGTCAAACATATGATCTAGTAAGATTCATTCTAGCTACGTTAGATATTTCCACAATTTTTTCAACTAAAACTATTGGCTAAAAATATATGGAGCACCACTTTGAGGCCAATTTACCAAAAAAATAAAATTATTTAAAAAACTTGAAGTTTCAATAACTCATACTCATGCAAATAACATGTTTTTAAAATATAAAAATACCCTTTTGTAGATCCATAAGTGTACTTTTCATAAATATATTTATTTTAATAGTTTAATTATTACTAAAAGTAGGTTATCAACAAAAAGTATTAGGTTGATTACCATGCCAAGGAAAAATACTAAAACTTATTAAAAAAATTTGAAAAAAATATGATGCACTAGATAAAAGAATCTATATCAAGATGGTATATTTTTTTTCCATTTTAGATAAATATTTAATATGAAAGTTGATGTCAAATGGAAGCAACTACTTTTGATACACGCACATTTTAATATTTATTTTAAAATATATATTTATCAAAATTGGAAAAAAAATATCCATGCACTAAAGTTTCAAGTTATAAATACACACACAAAATTTGGAAGAAAAAATTAAAATTTACTATAAAAAGTTTGATGTCTCATGCAACTTTATTTTTCAGCATTTTATCAACAACTAAATTATAGTGTTAATTTATTAAAAACTAGTCTAAAATATTTTTTTAATTTTTTTTTAAAAATAAAACATAAAATATACTAAAAAATACACATTTTACTAGTTTACATCATTTCAAAATTCAAAAAATATATGCCACATTTAGTGATTCAAGTTTAAAAGTTTTGTATATTGCATTTTTGGATCTATGAGTTGTGTAGTGTTGTAGGTTGTCTATACTTATAAGTTGTGTATATGAATTGGATGTGGGTTGTTTATGCCCATAGATGCTTCAGTGTTGTTTTAGATTCATATTTGTGGCTTAGTTTAGTAACTTATTTTACTGTTTTATTTTTCATGTTGAGGTGGAGAGATAGTATTACTAGGCACATCCATGATGTGGGACCTACGTTGTTGATTATGTGATGTAGATAAGTGTGACGTGGGGTGGGAGTTTGTTGTTGGTACATTTGGTGGTGATCATGGTGTCATGGATGTTCATTGTGTCTTTGGGACTTTGAAATGACATGATTGTTTATGTAGGTGCTTTGTTGGTGGTGTTGGATTGATTCCTATTATTTGTGGCAGTGTATCTTCTTGGTTTGAGGATCATGGTTTTAATTTACCTTTTGGGAGCTCTTTGTGTTGATTTATTTGATTGTGAGGGCCTTTGGTTGATCTTCATTGAGAAGGTTGTTATCACGATATCATGGATATATTGATTACACTATTCAGTAGGAGCTTGTGACAATGATGGTTTGGCGATGTTGTATCTTATTTGTTTTGGAGATAGTGGTTTGACTCTTCCCTTTGAGAGTTCTAGGTGTTGAGTTCCTTGATTGTGTTGGGACCAATGGGGATCTCCATTTAGAGGATGATTGTCATGATGCCATGGACAATTGGTATCACAATTTAGTGGGATATTTTGGCCATGATGTGGATCCACCATTTGATGGTGGATGATCTTCTATAGTATTTATTGATGTCATATATGTACTATTAGATTTTGTTGCTTTTGTGCAATGAGGGTTCATTGACATCTTGGGTTTAATTAACAAGAGATGGTAATCTTCATGTGGTTTGGAGATGTTGACATATTGTTTAGCCATGGAGGACTCTTTAGGCTTGGTTGAGGTGCCATGATTTTTCATTTGACATGTAATCAGGTTGTTTGATAGGATGGTTATGGTATTATGTATTGGTTTTCTCTTGATTATCAGTTAGAGTGATTGGAATGATACAAGTACATGATATGTCCATTGGAGCATATGATCTTCTTTTAAGGAGATGTGAGATCATGATATGATTGTGTTCCTGATTCTTGAGGTTGGGATTTGACTTTAATATTGGTTGGTTCTCTTGGTATTGAGTATATTGATCATTTTCTTAGGAGCTTCATGATAGTGCTATGTTGCATTTGTATTTTGGTATAGATTGATTAGTTATAATTGTTCATGGATACTTGAAGACATAGGTAAGGATAGGAGATATCTTATGATTAGATACATTTATTGAGATGGTTGCTCATTGATGGGGTTTTAGCTAGAAGCCTGATGAGCCTACACCTTGGTTGAACATGAGTTCAACATGGACAGGTATGAGGAGATTGTTATTAGATGAGTCTTGATTACTTGGATATCTTGGAGGAGCATTCTCATTCCCCACTCTTGGTATTCTTAGTGCTTTGTCATTTGAGATGTATTGCCCATTATTTTTTTAGATGCATTATATTCTATGGTTTTTTCTTCTCATGCATATGGATCTTGAGCTATGGTTAACTAGTTTTGGAGGGTTCATTTGAGGAATCTTGGAATGATTATCTCCTTATTTATTGTGGGATCATTCATTGATGTTGAGTTTAGGAGATGCTATTGGGCTTATTCCATTAGTTTGGGAATGGATTTGGTTTGATCTTCCTTTGGTTCGAGTTGCATACATTTTGGTTATGGTTAGATGTGGATAATTCTATTCTCTTTGTGGTTTTATGGAGGATATCATACTAATCATAACTTAGCATTTGGAGGTGTGTGTAGAAAGACATGCTACAAGTTTTGGTTTGTGGGTTCTCTATTTTTGGTTTTTTTCCGCTTCTTGGATGTTTTTTTTCACATGGCATTGGATTAGAGGTCTTGTGTGGAGCTATGGCGATCACTATTTTTTTGGTTATGTGTTGTTAATTATTCTCTGGTGATGACATGAATGCTCCTTTATCCTTTTCCTTTTTTGGGTGTGAAGAACTTGGGAGAGATATGGAGACTTGTGGTGAGAGATGTATTACAACATATTGGTTTGTTGGATTTGCATATCTTTGTGGATGTTCCTTTGTACTAAATGATATTGATTACACTTTTCATGTGTTTATATTGGTGGATCTCTAGATTCCTTGACAATTTTCATATTTTTCATTACCTATGCAGTGGGAGTTCCTAGTTATGTATGTTCATTATATGTCATGTTTCACACTTGGAGCTTGTGATTGCATGTTATGGGTTGTATATGTTGATGGAATATGGTTCAATTGTTATGATTTACATATACCTTTGAGGTATGGATAATTGGATGTGTTAACATTTTTTGTGGGTGCTATTTCAGCTATGGTGATTATATCTTGATAGCTACTGATGCATACATGTTACCTTTAGATTGAGTGTTTGTGTTTTGGGATATTGGTTGGAGGTAGGACTTATGCATCTTTGTGATAGTAGTGTGGCATCTCTTTGGTTGTATTTTTATCTTTGTGCATTGGAATGATGGAGGATGAGATCATTCATGCTTGAGATGATGGTCACCTTGATTCTTGTTGTAGGTATCTTGATGGAGCACATGGATAAATTAGATTCCTTGATGATGTATGTAGCTATAGGGATTGTTCCCTTGTTCATGTTTAATTTTAGTTATTTACCCCTTATTAAATGTATACAACAAGTGGGATAATGTTAGGAAAATGTGTGTTGCACACCTTGCATAATGTTATAATGTAATATTTTATTATTATGTAGTGCACCTGGGGATCTATGGATGTATGCATCACATGGATTAGCATTTTTGGGGCCACTTTATGTGTTGAATGTAACATTATGATAAATATTTAATGTGGGGTTGCACATTAGGTAAAATATTTAATATTGGGAACACTTAGTATCAAAAAAGTAAGTGTGGGGATTAATGGTTTTTTAAGCTCATGGTATTGATCACATGGTTTTATGTAATACCACTTGGTGGTTTTGTGTAGCTTGTTTCTATAAAATCAAACACATGGGTAGTTGGTAGGTTGAATAATTGGTTATTTTGGTTAAGGGGTTGAGAGCATCTCTTGTTAGTGTTTATGAGGGTTTGAAGCATGACATGAGATGTGTCATTACATGTTTGTTCACATGAAGTGCTTGTAGAGGCTTGATGTTTCAAATGTGTTCATGGAGAACTCTAAATATGTATTGTAATATTTATTGTTGAATAATACATGAGTGATGGATGATTTTGGAGGCTTGGTTTTTCCCTCTTAAGGGCTTCCCAAGGCATATCTTGTGTCATCTTTTATGGCATGTTGTCTATTATTTGCATATAGATTTTGAATACTTGTTTACATAGATTTCTCTATTTGGGTTATGTGGAAATTATTTTGGGTGGATGCATATTTCCTTTCAATATGTATGTTCTCATCCATACAATGGTTGTAAATGAAGGATGCCTCCTAGGTGTCATGTCACTCATTAGGGTGGAAATACATATAAATTTTAGGAACCGCCCGAGAATCCTGTTGATCATAGGTTAGTGATCTTCTTCAAGATATTATAGTGAGATTGGGCCCTTGTCAAGAGGTTTCCCATTTAGTGCAATCCCATCCTTCTCAAGAATTGAAGGAGTAGCCCCAAGTTGGAGAGAAAGCACTCTAAGATCCCCTTTCATTCTAGAGTGGAGGAGATGCCCATTTAGGAGCCACCCCATGGAGGGGATAGGTGTTAGTTATTTGATAAGATTAGAGCAAAAAAAATTAATTCAAAAATCAACACAAGAACACAACAAATACCCTGGGAAAACCCTCCTCTTGAGGGAGAAAAACCCAACAACAATATATCACTTATATATTGAATGTTAACAATAATTGTCTCCTTTACAATAGGTCAATATGATGCCAAATATATACACCACAATCTGATGCAACACATATACAAAATGAAGTAGTCTTTTGATAAAGATCTCAACCTTCTACAAAATCAACAATCTTCTCTTGAGACAAACTCGCACTTGAGCAACTCGAACTTGATGAACTACAAACTGAATGCCACCACAATAACAATGTGATACAAACTACAGATAATAACTTCAACCTTCTATAGAAAACTCGATCTGACCTTCTACATAATTCACACAATGATAGATGGCTTATGATGAACAATGATAGGAATGAATGAATAAGAGACAATGAAGGGCGTCGATCATATATAGAAGTGAGTGGATAGGTCGTGTCTCTTCAAGATAAGTCAACCTATATAGAAGAGTGTGTCTCTCCAATAAATCACGTCCAATGAAAAGTATGTGACTCTTCAAGAAGTCGGCCTCATAACAAATTAAGTCTCCTTACATTAAATATATATTAATCATCATTTAATAAGTGATGCATCATTTTATGAAATCACTATCATCAATTAAATAGCCGATAGGCTACAATTTAATTGACTTCTTCATGTGATATGGCTGTAAGATTAATCCGATGTTGTAAACATAAAAAATCCCTCTCAGCTAGGGAGAATACTTCCAACTGCATAAGATATATGTAATGTCCCCATTCTTTCTTGAGCATCAGAGTTGGTGGATTAGCCTATTATGTCGATCCTCGTAGGCTAATGGTTCTGGATAGAGGGTCACTTGAATGGGCACTTAGTCGGTAAAAGGCAGTATCAGTATCCAGAGTATGGTGACGTGGTGAATTTGCGTGTTTGGCATGGTATTGGAGCTTAAAATATTGACCTTCACCATTTATTACTCTTACTCAGGCTTAGGGACCATGTGTCTATTAGTTAAAGGGGGTCACTTTATATTTTTCAGTTACTATTCATTGATAAAGTGAAAAAAGACATAACTTAAGTGAATAGTATTTTTAAAATGAATAGTGTTTTCAATGAGAATTTATAAGAAAGCAAGAGAAGTTCGACCCATTCATGCTTGGATATGTTTAGCTGATTGAAGTTTGGAAGTGTGGAGTTTGGGAGAGAGGGAAACTAGGGTTTCTTGATTTCTGTAGTGGGTGAGCCTGGACAGGGCTTTGTTCTTCGATTTTGGCTTCTTGATGGTGTGAAATACCACCCTAAAGTTGCTGGTCAGTTTCTTGTTGACTCATTTGGAGCTGTAATTTGCTGATTACAAGTTGTTGGAGGCATCTTCTGGAAGGATATTTGCTGCTAGAGTTGCCATTCGCCATTTAGAAGATGTGGTTTGCATTTTACGAAGGTTTGGAAGCTGATTTCTTCATCTACAGCCAGCCACACCTTCTTGAGGGTTTGATCAGCTCAAAGGAAATAAAATGCCTTTCTTTATTGGCTGCTTTCACACCAAAAAGGGGCGCCCCTATCATTAGAAGAAATTCCATCCAAATTATAGTGGGAGAAGTTTGTATTTTGGGTTGTATGAGCAATCTACTAGGGGAGGGTACTGTAGCACGTCACTATTCACAGTAATGTTTGGCTGTAAGTTAAATTAACTCATAGGATGTATTGTCTTTCGAATTTGGTGCAAGTCTTCTACTACATGTAAGCTCTTATATCATGAAGAATGCATCTTGACTATCATTTTAAATCTTGCTCAAGTATCTCTTTGAAATGAATGTAAGCCGTCCACTTATGTACTCCCTCTTATGCAATGAAGAAAGTCTCTTAACTATGAAATTGAGTCATTGCTTGAGTATCATTGAAGCTTAGTTTATTTTGAGTTCATATTATATGCATATGCTTGTTAAATTCATGTATATCATCGGCATCGAACATCAAAACACAAAAAACAAGAAAAATAAAAATACAAAACCACAAATCAGACCTACAAGCACCGTGAAATCATTGCACTAGAGTGTCGGTTCATCACAGTGGTATCAGAGCATATCACTACAGTGGTAGCAGAGTGGATCACCAGAGTGTGGTTCCTCACAATATATCACCTCATTGTGATGTCTACCACAATGGCTACACCCATATGTGGAAAGGAAAGAGATATCACCTCACCGTGATGTCAACCACCATGGCTACTCCCATGGATGGAAAAGAAAGATATCACCTCACTGTGATATCAACCATCATTGCTACACCCATGGATGGAAAGAAGAGATATCATCTCATCATGATATCAACCATCATGGTTACTCCCATGGATGGTATATACAAGTGCTCATCACTCAACGTGATGTTGTCACCTCACCATGATGTTCACCATGGCTCTCCCAGAGGGTGAAACACAAGTACAAGAAAATAATCACGGTCTCTCACATGATGTTATCATGGAGTCACACACATGAAATCCACCATGGCTCTCCTAGAGGGTGGAAATAAGGGCTTTCACCTCAAATATCAAAGAGAAATGCATTAACAAGGGCTTGGACCTAAAATCTCTCTCACAGAGAAATGCATTAAAGAGGATCACTAATACTGAGACTCCTCAGCTAGGGCTTCATACTCCACCATACCAAGCTTGTCTCGAAAGTGCACAAAATTTATCTTGGAGAGAGGCTTGGTGAGAATGACTGCCGTCTGCTCATCAATGTTGATATACCTCAACTGGATCACTTTCCTTAATACCATATCTCTAATATAGTGGTATTTGATCTCAACATGCTTAGTTATGGAATGATAGAAAGCTTCTCAGAAATTTGATTATCACAATGGATGAAAGTCAACTCCAATGATTGTCCAAACAATCCTTCAAGGAGCTTTCAAAGCCACACTGCTTCTCAAGCTACCACACAAGCTACAATATACTCGACCTCTACAGTGTTCAGTGCCACTAAAGACTGCTTCTTGCTACACTAGGATATCATCTCAAACCCCAAACTGAAGAATATCTCAAGCCACATCCAACTGTGCCACACAAGTATCTCAGGATATGATTCGTTGCAACTAGATGTGTTTACCTTGGTTCACACATGAACTGACTAAGTGCACTCATTATGTAGCAAATATCTGGTCTAGTATTGACTAGATACATCAACGATCCAATCAACTGTGTATATAGAGGATCCACCAGATTTGAACTAGCTATAGCCTCCTTAAACATCTTCTTCAGGTTCAATAGGATCCCTCTGAATCTTTAAGTACTTGCGTTAACCTTCTAACCTCTTTGTCTAAGATTTCCTACAATACTTACCTTAGACAAATGTTTTCCAGCACACACCTCTAGTACTGTAGAGAGTTCAAGATTGTCCTCATCGACCTCATCCCAAATCACACTATTCTAAATAGGTTTGTGGAGCTACCAATGTCAAATCCAGATGATAGTATTGAGAAATTTTGATCTCAACAGTTGAAGGGATCCTCTAAGGATTTAGCACCTAGCCTTGCAATATAGTAATCTTTACTTCTTCTCAGTGAGTCACAAAACTCCCTCTTGATCCCTGCTTCAGAGATTGCAAAGAAGAATTTTGGAAGTAAACTCGCTCTAGCCACCAACTCAGTCCCATGGCTGCAAGTTGTGACTTCAAGCTTGATCATTTATTTGGTCGACATGCCTTCCTCACAAGATGCCTCAAGCTTTTCATCACTAAGCAATCTCTCATTACCTTCTTGCTCCTAGAGTTGTACTGAAAGAATTTTAGAGAGAGATTACTAATAGTTTATAACTATCTAAAGAAATATCAAGGCTAGAATCATACAAGGTTTACTATTTCAAGTTATAGCATGAATACATAAGAATTTATGAACAATATAAATAAATAAACAAATAAATCAACCTATAAGATAAATATATCAAAAGATCATAATGAAGGGATAAAGAAACTTATCCTTATTGAATTCTGATACAACTCTTCCTTCCATCTTTTACTCCTCTCAAGAGTGCTAAACTCAGCAAAATAAAAGATAATATGCTCAACTACAAATTTCTTGAATGCATTATGCAATTAGCATGTAGAACACCCTCTCTCCAAGAGTTCAAGGCTCTATCAAAGTTCATTCATTAGAGAATGATATCGATGTGACCAACTAATCATCATCAAAATTGCAATTCTCTTTTTATTTTAGAGTCACACTCAAAAATCTTCACAACCAGCATGAAATAACTTGCAATAAACGAAATCTTCAAAGGATCTTATGCTAGTGAACATAATTCAAGAGAAACCACTATCTCTCTTGACTAATTACAAGATCCAACTAAATTATATAACTCATCAAACAAAGAATACTTATCTCTTTAAATATTCTAATGGATGCAAATACTTGACACAATAAGATACACTGCTCTTGCGCTCAGATCAACACACAACCTTCACGGCTTGAACACAGGCCCATGACTTAGAATAGAAATTCCCTAGAATCCTTCTGAGGAGAGATCTCATGCACATTCGCAAATGAAGCATGCTGATTAGGCTTGGTTGGGAAATCCTTTGCATAGTGACCAAACTTGTCACAATGAAAACATTGGACTTTGGAAAGGTCCCACTTCTTCTTGAATGCAAGAGCACCATCAGCTCCTTTATCTCTATTCCTTTTGAAGTATCCTTTCTTTCCTCCTTTTCCTTTATTCTTTGAGGATTGAGTAGAAAGAACATGAATGCCTTCATTTGTAGAGCTTCGACCAATACCTCTCACAGCCAACCTAGACTCTTCTTGAATACAATTTTACCTCAAATGATCAAACTTGGGAAGTTTCAATCTTGCACTGATTCCTTGAATGTAAGACTCCAAATATGAAGGAAGACCATTAAGAGCCAACATGTGTTGAAAAATGAGGCGTTTTCTTAGCTTAATACTCTGTAAAACTTCAAAATTGTTGTTCTAAGTAAGTCTTTTCTTTGTTACATAAATTCTTTATGGATGATTATCTTGATTAATCCATTTTACTGTTGTAGAATGTAGAGAGAATTATTTAGAAGAACTAGATAGGATAATAGAAGTTTCACACAAGATATACCGTGGAGAAACCCTTTCGGGAAAAAACTCCACCAAGAATTATTCTATTATTCAAACTCTGAATTACAATAGCTCCAATTCTTGCTTGAGAATGCTTCTTCTGTCTTTACCAATCTTCTTCACACCTGCAATAACCAATCTCAAAACTCTATTCAACTTGAATGAGATATATAGACAATATGCAACCTTGTAATCTCAAAATGGTGATAATTACAATGCATAAGCTCAAGCCCTTGAAAAGGTACGCCATATTCCTTCAAGTAGAGTTCTTCAGTGAAGACTAAAGCTTACAACATGTGCATCATGCATTTGGGTGTCCCAAACTGAAGCTACAACTTCTCCTTCACTTCGGTGATAATTCCAAAGCTATTCCTCAAAGATGGCCCCAATTAAAGCTACTTAACTGAGCCTTCAGAAATATCTTATCATGCATTGGAGTTAATTCCAATAAAGCATCTTGGGTGCCCAAGTTGGCTTCAAGTGCTTTATAGTTAACTGAAACATTTACTCAACACCATTCCCAAAGAATGGTCATCCCTTGTTAACTGGAGGTAGTCCTTGTTATCTGTCATACAACTCAATGTTATTTAGCCATGCATTACAAGTTAAATAAAGCTAACTACATGCAACTCAAAATAACCAACATGCATGCAACTGAAGATAACTGAACTGAACTAAGCTGAACTGAACTGAACTGATTCTGAATTGAACTGAACTTAACCGAACTTAACTGAACTGATCTGAACTTAACTTAACTGAACTTAACTGAACTTCAAGCATGCAAACATCAAATCCTAACTCCTAGGATCTTTACATGCATTCAGAAGTGTTAATTGTTACTCCATATAGTTAACTGAACACAAGGTGAGTTTCACCTTACCATGTGAGTATCCCATGTGTCCCTATTATTTAGGAACTCAATATGGACGCCCTCACATGCTTCTTACATTTAGAATTAATGTCCAAGAGTCTAGGAGATACATGAAATAATTAATGTTTAGGATTTGCAATTTAATGGCAACCTATTTCTAACATTCTCCCACTTGACATTATACATTGCAATTATTCTAAACAAGGAATAATAAAACAAGTACAAGTCTCAAGGCCAATGGCCTTCTTGCACCAACTAATCAATCCATGCTAACTTCAAATGCAACCTGCATAATCATGAAGCTTCCAAGAAAATGATTATAACCAAGAGAACTTATATGTATGGTTTCATAAGATAATCTGGAACATTAATTAAAGTGTTAACTTTCTCAATTAATACCTTCCCATTATCAAAAAAACCATTACCTTTCCCAAGCTTCTATAACCAAACCACCTCTTTAGAGGCATGCTAAACCACCGAGTGTGTTGAATTCATATTCAACCAAGGTGTAGACTCCTCGGTCTTTTCTGTTGAATTTTTTTTCTCACAAGTAACCATTCCAACAAATGTTTCTTACCACAAGAGAATTCCAACCTCACCTATTTCTCCAAGTATCCATGAGGACCTGTAACCAACCAATCCATGGCAAACTCCAAATGCAACACAACACTTTCATGAAGTAGACAAGCAAATGATTAATGTACCCAAAAATTAGGAGAACTACACAAGATCATTGTCAAAACTCCAATCATGAATCAAGAACATAAACATGACATCCATGATCTAACCATCTCCTCTTAGGAGATCAAATGCATCATAACATACTTATACATCTTAGTCTCAAGAGAACCATGTAAATATGCCAAACTCTAAACTAGTATCAAGAGTAAACCATGACATCCATAACAAATATACTCTAAACCAAGAAACCATATCTCCAACCACATGGAGATAACCTTACCAATGATGCATCCAAGTCACTGCCAACAAATCCCACTGAACCGTGATATCGAGTCACACATGGCATCGTGATTACCATTCTCTCTACGAATATTACTCTGAAACATGAAGCAAAGAGTTATCACAAACAGTATTAGCTGAAATAACCAATGCATCATTACTATTATCTGAGGACTCCTCTGTAGAAGAATCAAAACTCTCTTTCTTGTTCTTACAATCCTTCTTCACATGTCTTGGTTTCTGACAGTTCCAACACTTTACCTTACTTCGTCCTTCTGACTTACCCTTCCCTTCCTTGTTTCCCTTAGGATCCTTTTTCTTAGGCCTACCTTTTACAAACAAGGCATCTTGGATTTCCTCCTTAGACTTCCTCCTCATCTCCTCTGATAGGAGAGTAGGAATAATGTTGTCCATCTTTGGATCTGCACCATTACCACTAATTGCAACAATTAGATTTTCCCAAGAATTTGGTAATGAACAAAGTAATAAAATGCACTTATCCTCATCCTCTAGCTTTACATCTACGATGCTAACTGACTGAGAATTAAATTGAAAGCATTCAAATGTTGTGCAACTGAATCACCATCTTTCATTTTCAATGAATATAATTGCCTTTTCAGATACAACTTATTGGTGAGACTCTTAGTTTGATAAATATCCCCTATTCTTTTCCATAATTTATATGCACTGGTTTCCATTGAAACATTTAAAAGAACAACATCAGCAAGACATAACCTTATTGTTCCTTTGCCTTTTATCTAACTTAGCCCAATCTTCATTTGAAATAGTTGTAGGTGTCTTTGTCTCATTATTAACCGCTAACCACTGATCTCTTTCTTCAAGAAGATCTTCCATTTTTAATTTCCACATTTCATAGTTAGAACCATTGAACCTTTCAATCTCTAACCTTGAATTCATTGTAACAAAACTTAATTCCAAAATCAACAAATAACAAAAATAATAAGAGCTCCCACTAAGCTAAAAAACTCCAAATTTTAAGAGAAAGGTCCCAATACTACCCAACCTCAGCTCTGATACCAAATGTTGAAAAATGAGGTGTTTTCTTAGCTTAATACTCTGTAAAACTTCAAAATTGCTGTTCTAAGTAAGTCTTTTCTTTGTTACATAAATTCTTTGTGGATGATTATCTTGATTAATCCATTTTACTTGTTGTATAATGTAGAGAGAATTATTTAGAAGAACTAGATGGATAATAGAAGTTTCACACAAGATATACCGTGGAGAAACCCTTTCGGGAAAAAACTCCACCAAGAATTATTCTATTATTCAAACTCTGAATTACAATAGCTCCAATTCTTGCTTGAGAATGCTTCTACTGTCTTTGCCAATCTTCTTCACACCTGCAATAGCCAATTCAAAACTCTATTCAACTTGAATGAGATATATAGACAATATGCAACCTTGTAATCTCAAAATGGTGATAATTACAATGCATAAGCTCAAGCCCTTGAAAAGGTACGCCATATTCCTTCAAGTAGAGTTCTTCAGTGAAGACTAAAGCTTACAACATGTGCATCATGCATTTGGGTGTCCCAAACTAAAGCTACAACTTCTCCTTCACTTCGGTGATAATTCCAAAGCTATTCCTCAAAGATGGCACCCACAATTAAAGCTACTTAACTGAGCCTTCAAAAATATCTTATCATGCATTGGAGTTAATTCCAATAAAGCATCTTGGGCGCCCAAGTTGGCTTCAAGTGCTTTATTGTTAACTGAAACATTTACTCAACACCATTCCCAAAGAATGGTCATCCCTTGATTAGCTGGAGGTAGTCCTTGTTGTTATCTGCAATCCAGTGTTGTTATGCATGCATTACAGGTTATTTAGCATCAGAATAGCCATGCATGCAACTGAAGTAACTGAAACTAATTGAACTGAACTAAACTGAACTAAACTGATTCTGAATTGAACTGAACTTAACTTAACTTAACTTAACTGATCTGAACTGAACTTCACTAAACTTAACTAAACTTCAAGCATGCAAACATCAAATCCTAACTCTAGGATCTTTACATGCATTCAGAAGTATTAACTGTTACTCTGTATAGTTAACTAAACACAAGGTGAGTTTCACCTTACCATGTGAGTGTCCCATGTGTCCCTATTATTTAGGAACTCAATATGGACACCCTCACATGCTTCTTACATTTAGAATTAATTAAAAATTTCAATAATCATGATTATTTCATCAATTATTAATCTCATCCTAATCTTAGTGTTGTTGAACACATTCCAAGAATCTAGGAGATACATGAAATAATTAATGTTTAGGATTTGCAATTTAATGGCAACCTATTTCCAACAACATGGTCAAATCCTTGACATCAACAATATGACCAATGGTAGAGAGTTTATCTCTCAATTCGGAAGTCTTCATGAAGTAAGCGATTAAAAATTCTCCTTCCACTATCTTAACATGATGAAGTTGTTGCTTTAATGCAAGTGCATAGCTTGTGTTGTTGATCTCATACATCTGTTCCAAATTCTTAAGCATCTCTCTTGCTGTCTTCAACTTAGAGATGATTGGAACAATATGGTACTTCACAGAATCAACTAACATCTTCTTTGCCTTAGTATCTTTCTTCTTCCATTGAATCTTCTCTTCCTCATCAGTAGGCTCAGAAGCTTTGCTCTGCACGAACTCAACCGATTCATTTTCCTCCAAGGTGAGCATAATTCTGAATCTCCAAGATGTGAAATTTGTTTCTCCCTCAAGTCTTTCCTCGATCTTGAGTCTGTTCACCATCTTAATGAAGGAATAGATGTGATCAAAGATGAGGAGTAATAAGAGTATCGCTGCAATACTAAATATGATCAAGATCTTCTTCAAACCCACTCTGATACCATGTTAGTTATATGATCAGATTAGAGCACAAAAAATTAATTCAAAAATCAACACAAGAACACAATAGATACCTTGGGAAAACCCTCATCTTGAGGGAGAAAAACCCAGAAACAATATATCACTTATATATTGAATGTTAACAATAGTTGTCACCTTTACAATAGGCCAATATGAAGGCCAAATATTTGCACCACAATATGATGCAACACAGATACAAAATGAAGCATTCTATTGATAAATATCTCAACCTTCTACAAAATCAATGATCTTCTCTTGAGACAAACTTGCACTTGAGCAACTCGAACTTGATGAACTACAAACTAAATGCCACCACAATAACAATGTGATACAAATTGCAGATAATAACTTTAGCCTTCTATAGAAAACTCAATTTGACCTTCTACAAAATTCACACAATGATAGATGACTTATGATGAATAATGATAGGAATGAATGAATAAGAGACAATGAAGGGCGTCAACCATATATACAAGTGAGTGGATAGGTCGTGTCTCTTCAAGACAAGTCAACCTATATAGAAGAGTGTTCCTCTCCAATAAATCACGTCTAATGAAAAGTATGTGACTCTTCAAGAAGTCAGCCTCATAAAAAATCGAGTCTCCTTACATTAAATAAATATTAGTCATCATTTAATAAGTGACACATCATTTCATGAAATCACTATCATCAATTAAATAGCCGATAGGCTACAATTTAATTGACTTCTTCATGTGATCTGGCTGGAAGATTAATCTGATGTTGTAAACATCAACAATAGGTAGGTTGTGAATGTGGATAATACTTTGGCATGGCACATGAGAGATCTTCTTCAAGCCCATCCATCCACCTATGAGGTTTTATGAGGGATTTTGAGGTAGAGAATTAGATTTTATCTTTGGATCATTATTTTGTGATGTATGCCTATTGTAACAATACAAAGGCTTGGTGTGCAATCATGCATCTATGACTCTTTTCTTCCACCTAATGGTGTAAGTAGGGTAGACTAATAATTTATATATTTCAAATATCTCATGGGAGACTTGCATTGAGAGGTTCTAGTCATGTTACCTTTCATATCATTATAGGAAAAGGTGTGCTAATGAGTTTCATGAGCTATGCCAACTTGGCATGATGATTGAACAATATGAGAATTATTTATTTGAGCTTAAGAAAAATGCAAGCTAAGATGAGGATGAAGGGGTGTTAGTTTAGTGTTTTGTGAGATGCTTTAATTCTTAGATCAACAGTGGCATTTGAGTGTTTGACTTGAAGACGTTGGTGATCACCATGGAGAATTCCAAGTTTATTAAGAATTTGGCTAGGGGTTTTGGTGGTCAAATTGGAGTCAAAGAAGTGGTTAAATCTCCATAAATTTTATGTGGGAAAGGTTCCCAACCTCAACCCATAATATTTTCTAGAGCATCTACAATGCCTTCTAGGTCAACTCAGTAGAAATAGCAAATGTAAACACCTTTGTAGGCCTCTTAGATTAGGCATGGTTTTGGTGGATGTCCTTTTTGCTAGTATAATAGGAAACATACCAATGACATTAGGTTTAGGTATCCATACCAAGGTGGTTATCCTATACTTATTCACTCGAGTTTCCATCAATTGAGTGCATCTATGTTATCTTTGAATCAAGTTAAGGGATCATGCTTCACATGTGGCTGACATGGTCACTTTGCAGGTTCTTATCCTCCAAGGTTCATAGTAGTTAGTAGGAAGAGACTTGTAGCTTTAGATCCAATAGTGGGATATGTTAGAAAGTCCCATAGAGTTTTTGTAGCAGTGGATAACCATCAAGCTAAGTATCATGGTAAAATTATTGAGATCTCATTTGTGTTGGATGGATTCATATTTATATTTTGTTTAATTTTGGTGCTTGAGAATCTTTTATTTACTGATCCCTAGTAGAAAATTGACAACTAGTGGTAGTGATGCAAAGTAATAGTTGGAAGGTTGAGTTATCTACTCGTTTTAGCATGGATGTGTACTCCCTTGTGTATGGTTGTTTGTTGGATCTAAGAACCTTCACTAAAACCATTGACTTTTGTATTTTACCTTGGGATCCTACAAGTTTTTCTTAGGTATGTATTAGTTAGAGGCTCACCAAGTGTACATCAATTATCAGTATAAGTTGGTTGAATGTGTGTACAATCTTGGTCAATGAGTAGCATTATTATGGGTTGAAAGACCCATTTCTCTTCACATGATTTCATCCATGCAACAAAAATAAAGCCTGTAGAAGGGTTGCTAGATGTTCACTATTTTAGTGAGTGATCTCTCTAAAGGTAATTTTCATGAGGTATCTTTTGATGATCATCATCTCCTTAGGGATTTTTTTTAATGTATTTTCAAGTGAGATCCCTGGTATTCCACCAAAGTAGGATATAGATTTGTTTATTGATATTTTTTTAGGAACATAACCTATCTCTTGTGCACCATATCTTATGACCACTAAGGAGCTCAATGAGCTTAGAGTAATTATTGGACAAGGAATATATTAAACCTAGTTTTTCCCCTTGGGGTGCACTAATAATATTCATTAAGAAAGACACGTCTCTTTGTTTGTGCATTGATTACCTATAGTTGAATAGGGTGATGATGAGAAAATAATACACCTTACCACAAATTGATGATTTTTTGACCAAATGAAGGGATCCAATGTGTTCTCTAATAGTGACCTAAATTTTAGATACTATCAACTTCACATTCATGAAATGAAATTTTATACTCATTATGGACACTACAAGTTAATAGTGGTTCTATGGTGCAAGAGCACCCTTGAAAATTTTGGAGTCAAGGATAGAGTTGATTCATTCCATGATGTAATAAGGTAAATTTGACCAATTTTTTATGTAAATGAAGTCATTTAGGTTCCTAGTAGGGTTGTGTTCAAAAGATGTCAATAATGTAGCAACTTTGCAAAAGTTGCACTATGCACTTTTTTGTCATTTTTGGTGTTAGTTGGAAAATAAATGGTCACCTTTTCAAATTTTGGTTGAATACCATTGGTATCTCTTGAAGAACATGATATAAGGCCTCTATCATCATTGAGTCAGGTTGGCTTGTTGAATATTTGAAGAAATAAAGCATTGTTACTTTGTTTTGTGCAATTTTTGGTGTTATTTCACAATTTTAGACCCTATATGGCTTCATACAGTCAAATTTCAATGTGAAACCTATGTGGGGAGTGGGATAGTTGAATTATATTTATTTTGAATTCATTTTGAGTGATTTTCATTCAAATTTTCAAGAGATAAAGCCAATTTTCTAAAGGTTGCATAGTTTGCTAGGGTTTGCTAGGGTTTTGAATAAAATCATGTCAAAATAGGCCATTCCACTATAGGAAAATTTTGTAGTTTGGTGGAATGGTCCTTTTAGGAGTTTTATTTAAGATTTTATTAGTTGTAGGTCAGGGTGATACTGCTTGGAGGTTTTTAGCACGTGCCCTAGTCTAGCAAGTTTGAGTGCTAGGCTTGAAATTACTGGTTTTGCTTGGGATAGCAAAAAATTGAAGTGTTCTGATGTATCTAATGGTGGAATTGTGACCTAGGTGGATGGTTGGTATTTTTGGTGAAGAGTTTCAAGTATTTTTTGAAGTATTTTGAGTACCTCCTTTGGAAAAGAGGCCTAATTTTGCCTAGAAACAACATTGAAGGATAGTTTGTGCAAGATGTTCCAAAACAACCCATTGCAATAGGTTGAAATATTGAATAAGAGACAAATGGGTCTCTGAAAGTGATTGAGTCAAGTTCGTAAATGACCTTCTTGAAAAGATATAGTTGAATAAGTGTGTTTGGTGACCTATAAGCAAGTAGGGGAGATATCAAAGGAAATAACCCTAGATTGGGTTAGAGGGTTGGAAGACTAGTTGAACCTATTTGGTTGAGGTAAATATCACCCTACTCTACATCAGGTGGTATCAGAGCTTAGGCTGAGATCATTTGCAAGAAGTTTGGGATTTGGAAGAAGAAAAGTTCTAAGGCAAGGTATTGGAGATGCCTCCAAAAGGTAATTCAGTTATTGTTTCTAGGGAGTTGAGAGCCCTAAGAGAGTCTCAAGAAGCTATGGCAGCCAGGATGGAAGCACTGGATAAGAGAAATAGGAGGGACAAAGGTCTTGCAGAGGAGAGTGACTCTGAAGATGAGGAAGAGGGTGAAGAGAACACCCCAGGAGGATCCCAAGGACAGATGGATCCAAAAGAGAGGAAATTTCTAAAAGTAGTTAAGGTTGTGAAGGGAGAGACAAAATATGTGAAAATGGAGCTACCTATGTATGGTGGAAAAATAGATGTTGAAGAAGTGATTAAATGGATAGATGCCTTAGATAATTATTTTGAGTTCAAAGAGATAGATGAAGATAAGAAGGTCAAGTTTTCCAAAACCAAATTGAAGGGACCAACACTTACATGGTGGAATTACACCCAAGAGGAGAGGGTAAAGATGGGAAATCCCAAGATTAATTATTGGGAAAATATGGTTGAAAAGGTAAAGATACAATTCTTACTTGCTGATTATGAGATACAAGTATTTAGAAGATTGCAAAATTTAAAGCAAAAAGAGTTGGATGTGGTAGCCTACATTGAAGAATTTCATAAGCTTAGCATAAGGTCAGGTCATATTTAAAATGAAGGGAGAAAGTTGCTAGATACTTGAATGGTTTGAGGTCTGCAATACAAGATGAAATTAGTTTTGCCACTCCTAGGACCATGGAGGAGTGCTTTCAAATAGCCATTAAGGCTGAAGAGAAGATAAAGAGGAGGTAGGAAAATCAATCAAGAGGTAGAGGAAAGAATTTTAGGGGCAGAGGTAACCCTAGTGGAAGAGGCTCACAAAGAGGGCCAAATGAACAAAGCACTAGTCAAGAGTCTAGTGGAGAATCAAGAGGAAATTTAAGAGGAAGAAGGCTAGGGGGTAGGGGTTGATTTAATGGACAAGGAAGGGGTTCTAATAACTTCTCTAGAAGGTGTTATAACTATAACCAATATGGCCATCCTGATTGGAAGTGTCTGGACAAACAGGGTGCAAGTTCTCATAATGGAGAAAGGAGGACACAACTTGTTCAAGAAGAGGATGAAGAAAGTGTCAACTCACCTTCTCTTCATGCTAAACAAAAAGTAGGAGAGGATTTTATGATGAGGAGAACACTAATTAAAGTGACAAACACTAAGGAACCCCCTTAAAGGAAAGCTCTATTTTAGACAACATGCAAGTCTCAAGGAAAGAAATGCAAAGTCATCATTGATTCTGGTTCAACAAATAACATAGTGTCTTTAGAAATGGTTGAGAAACTTAAAACGAAAGGAATACCTCACCAAACTCCCTATAAGATCTCATGGCTCAATAAGGGGCAACAAGTGCTTGTGAATGAACAGGTTTGGGTGGAGTTTACCATAGGACCTTATAAAGACAAAATTCTTTGTGACATTGTGCCCATGGATGTGTGCCACCTACTCCTTGGTAGGCCTTGGTAATTTGACTGGAAGGCTAAGCATGATGGATATAAGAATGAGTATGTAATAGTGAAGGATGGTGTGTCATATACCCTATCACCTCTGCAAGAAGATGACAGTATAGCTCATGAAGGTTCTAGTCTAATGGTTGTCAAAGAAAAGGTGTTCTTGAAAGACCTAGAGAAAGAAGAGGTTGGTTTTGCAATTGTTGGAAAACCTACCTCTAATGCTACAATAGATCAAGTGGAGACTCCAAGTGAAGTGCAGGATTTGTTAGAAAAGTATGAACACATTGGAACAAGAGAGTTTCCAAATGAATTGCCTCCTATTAGAGATGTGAGTCATCATATTGACTTGATACCGGGTGCATGTTTTCCAAACAAGGCAGCATACAAGATGACCCCTCAACAGAATGAGGAGATCAGGAAACAAGTTCAGGAACTGTTAGATAAAGGACTAATAAGGGAGAGCTTAAGTCCCTGTGTTGTACTAACAATATTGGCCCCTAAGAAGGATGGATATTGGAGACTTTACATTGATTCAAGAGCAATAAATAAGATCACCATTAGGTACAGGTTCCCTATACCCCAGATGGAAGATTTAATGGATAGTTTGGCTAGTGCTAGGTACTTTTCAAAGATTTCTTTAAAAAGTGGATACCATAATATCAGAATAAGGGAAGGTGATGAGTGGAAGACCACCTTTAAGACCAATGAAGGCTTATATGAATGGCTAGTGATGCCATTTGGATTGTAAAATGCCCCTAGTACATTCATGAGGCTAATGAATGAGGTGTTGAAGAGATTTATAGGAAGATTTGTGGTGGTGTATTTAGATGAAATCCTTGTATACAGTAAGACAAAAGAAGATCACTTGGAACACCTTGATAAGGTCTTGAACAAACTCAATGAGGATAATTTAATGATCAATCTCAAGAAGTGTGAGTTTATGAAGAGGGAACTTGTCTACCTTGGGTTTGTGATATCAGAAAGGACTTTGAGGATGGATCCTACAAAGGTTGAACTCAATTGGCCAACACTTACTTTAGTTAGAGAAGTTAGGAGCTTTCATGGATTAGCCAGCTTCTATAGAAAGTTCATCAAGAACTTTAGCCACATATGTGCACCAATTATTGACACCATCAAGGGGGTAAAGAAGAACAAGTTTTGTTGGACTACAAATTTAGATAAAAGCTTTGAATATCTGAAGTCAAGAGTGGCACAAATTCCTATCCTCACACTCCCTGATTTTGACAAAGTGTTCACTGTGGAATGTGATGCAAGTGGGTCTACTATAGGGGTAGTTTTGAGCCAAGAGGGGAAACCGGTTGCCTTCTTCAGTGAGAAACTAAATGATGCCAAAAAGGACTCCACATATGACCTTGAACTTTATGCTATGGTTCAGTCTCTCAAGAAATGGAGACATTATCTCTTTCTAAAGGAGTTTGTTGTGTCTACAGATAACCATGCATTAAGTTACTTGAACACCAAAGACAAGTTGAATAAGAGGCACATGAAGTGGCTAGAGTACTTGCAGGCCTATACATTTTCAATTAAGCACAAGAAAGGACAAGAAAACAAGGTTGTTGATGCCCTGAGCAAAAGCTCTATGATGGTGCAAGAGGTACAACTTCAAAGCATTGGGATAGATTCCCTAAAATGTATGTATGAGCATGATGATGACTTTGGAGATGCCAATGTTGTTTTCAGTCAGTTTCAAGATAGTTTTCACAGTGAATATGCAAATTTTGTGTTGTAAAATGGTTTTTTATTCAAAGGGGCTCAGTTGTGTGTGCCTAAGTGCTCCATGAGGGAAAATTTGATTAGGGAAAAGCATTGTGGAAGCTTGAGTGGGCATTTTGGTTTTGACAAAACTTTGGAGTAGGTCAAGAGGTTCTATTACTGGTCTAGAATGCATGTTAATGTCAAAACTTTGGAGAAGGATGTGGGATTTGTCAAAGATCCAATGGGACAAGATCTAATGCAGGTTTGTATCAACCTTTACCTATTCCTAACCGTCCATGGGAGTCAATAAGCATGGACTTTATTTTGGGTCTACCTAAAACACAAAGAGGAATGATATTATTTATGTGGTTGTAGATAGATTAAGTAAGATGGCCCATTTCATTGCATGTAGAAGTACTAATGATGCATCTCATATAGCTGGTTTGTTTTTCAAAGAAATTGTGAGGATTCATGGACTGCCCTTGAGCATTGTGTCTAATAGAGACTCAAAGTTTATAGGTCATTTTTGGAGGACCTTGTGGAAAAAGTTGGGTACTAATCTATAATTTAGTTCAACATACCATCCACAAATGAATGGCTAAACTAAGGTTGTTAAAAAGTCTCTTGGAAACTTGTTGAGATGTTTAACTAAGGAGCATCGTGAGTCATGGGATGTTGTACTTCCTCAAGCAGAGTATGCATACAATGACTCCATAAAAAAAAGTATAGGAAGAAGTCCTTTTGAAGTGGTCTATGGGATGAGTCCAAGGGGTATTTATAAACTTAGAGACTTGAGAGACATGGAGAAAATGAGTGCAACAAGGGAAGAATTTCCAATTGCTATGAAAGATATTCATGACCAGGTCAAGGATAACTTGAGAAAGAGTGTGGATAAATATAAGGAGAAGGCATATTTGAGAAGGAAAGATGTTCAATAGAAGGTTGGTGATTTAGTGCTTGAACATCTTAGGAAAGAAAGACTTCCAAAAGGAAAATACACTAAGCTGATGATGAAGGAGACTAGCCCTTGCAAGATAGTGCACAAGTTTGGTTAGAATGCTTATGAAATTGAGCTACCTCCAGGAGTTGCAATTTCTCCAATTTTCATTGTTGCTGGTTTGTATCCTTTTAAAGGTGTTGTGAATGAAAGTGATGTTGTAGGTACTATAGATGTTGAAGATGATGAAGGGGTCAAGGATTTACCTCCTAGCCAGCCAATGAAGATTGAAGGAATAATAGACACAAGGGAGGTCAAAAGAACTAGAAGGTATATAATGAGTATTTGGTTAAATGGAAAGATCTACCAATTGAATATGCTCAATGGATGACTGAATATGATATAAAATAGCATGGTACTTGAATCCAAGAACTCATTTCATCAGGAGGATGAAATCTTTTCCTCCCCAGTTGAATGGTGCAGGAGTACTCTTGAAATTTTTGGTTTGTATGTGTGTTTTGGAGTCTAGGATAGGGTTGAGTCATTCCATGATGTAATAAGGTCAATTTGACCAATTTTTTATGTAAATGAAGTCATTTAGGGTCCTAGTAGGGTTGTGTTCAAAAGTTGTCAATAATGTAGCAACTTTGCAAAAGTTGCACTATGCACTTTTTTGTCATTTTTGGTGTTAGTTGGAAAATCAACAGTCACCTTTTCAAATGTTGGTTGAATACTATTGGTATCTCTTGAAAAACATGATATAAGACCTCTATCATCATCGAGGCAAGTTGGATTGTTGAAGATTTGAAGAAATAAAGCATTGTTACTCTGTTTTGTGTAATTTTCTATGTTATTTTGCAATTTCAGACCCTATATGGCTCCGTACAGTCAAATTTCAATGTGAAACCTATGTGGGGAGTGGGAGAATTGTATTAGATTTCTTTTGAATCCAATTTGAGTTATTTTTATTCAAATTTGCAAGAGATAAAGCCAATTTTTTGAAGGTTGCATAGCTTGCTAGGGTTTTGAATAAAATCATGTCAAAATAGGCCATTCCACTATAGGAAAATTTTGTAGTTTGGTGGAATGGGCCTTTTAGGAGCGTTCTTTAAGATTTTATTAGTTGTAGGGAAGGTTGATACTATTTGGAGGTTTTTAGCACATCCCCTAGTCCAACAAGTTTTAGTGTTAGGCTTGACATTACTGGTTTTGCTTGGGACAATAGAAAATTGAAGTGTTCTGATGTATCTAATGGAGGAATTTTGACCTAGGTCGCTGGTTGGTATTGTTGGTGAAGAGTTTCAAGTTTTGTGTGAAGGATTTTGAGTAAGTCCTTTGGAAAAGAGGCCTAAGTTGGCTTAGAAACAACGTTGAAGGATAGTTTTGTGCAAGATGTTCCAAAACAACCCATTGCAATACGTTGACATGTTGAATGAGAGACAAATGGGTCTCTGAAAGTGACTGAGTCAAGTACCTCAATGGCCTTCTTGAAAATATATAGTTGAATAAGTGTGTTTGGTGACCTACAAGCAAGTATGGGAGATATCAAAGGAAATAACCCTAGATTGGGTTAGAGGGTTGGAAGACTAGTTGAACTTGTTTGGTTGAAGCAAATATCAACTTCCTCTACATCATTCTATTTGGGTTAATGAATAATCCTTCAATGTTTATGAGTTTGATGAATGGGATATTTTATATTCTTGGTGTTTCTAGATGATATTTTGATCTATTTAAGGATATTAGAGGAGCATGAGGTCCACTTGTGCTAGGCTATTCAATATTTGTGTGAGAACCAAATTTATGGAAACTTGGAAAAGTGAATTATTTCAATCTAAGGTGAGGTATTTGGGTCATATCATATCTAGTGAGGGAATCTCAATGGATCTCTCAAATATTTAGGCCATTGTGGATTGTCCACCACCCTCGAGTGTCTTCGAGGTTTGTAGTTTTATAGCCTTGGCAAGGTATTACCACTAATTTGTAAGAGATTTTTATAGTGGCACATCCTATCACTTTTTTTTTCTTGAATAAGTGTGAGATATCCTTTTAAGTTCTTTAGTAGTTGTACACTAGTAAACCTATTCTTGTTGTACCTAATCTAGTGGCTGATTTTATGGTTTTTATCGATACATTGTTGGATGGCCTAGGGTTGGTCCTTGTGGAAGAGGACCAAATAATTGCATATGAATCATAGAATCTCAAGAATCATGAATTAAATTATCCCACCCATGATTTATAGTTGGATGTAGTTGTCAATGTGCTTGTGCAATAGAAGAATTTCCTTTTGGGCCATTGATTTGAGTTCCATACTAATCATCATAACTTGCAATATATATTTAGTTAAATAATATTAGATGACCATAAATGTTGTTGGATGGAGTTTCTTTTTTACTATGACTTTGGGGTTTATTATGTTGGTTCCCCAACTTGTATTCCAGTAACTCCTAAAAATTAGCTAGATTTTATGCTCAAATATGTTGGAAGTTAGGCCAAAAAGTAGGAAACTCTTTCAATGTGTTCTCCTCTACATTTTAGGCTCTATAGTACCTAATAGGTTTCCCTTTATGACACCGGCTGTAAATATGTAACATATATATAACCTAGTGCCTAGTAAATGAAGGAATTCATACAATTATAAGAAAAAATTGTAAATTAGTTTTGAAAATGGTTGTTTCCTTGTAATCCCTAAAATCCAAGTATGAAGCAAGCAAATAATTATAAATAATTTAAGATTAGCTTAATATTTTTCATTTTAAATACAATTTTGGGGTAATGGGAGAAACAATAATAGATGATGCCTATTTCAAGTCAAAAAGTCAACCATACATCTTTATTTCATAAAACATGAATATACTTGGTGGTCATGCAAGAATTATTACCTTATAAAAGATTGACCAACAATAGGCTAATATTATGATCCTTCTTCAAACTCCATTTTGCAACAACAACATTCTTATTATTTTCAATGAAAGAGATTAAAATGATCCTTGAACATAGACTACTAATGAAATTAGCATATATACAAAAAATGTGCATTGAAGGACATTACACTCCTTGATTATTCTACCCAAATAAATACCCTATCACAATATGGAGATGCCATACATTGAATCATGTATTCATATATGCCTCAATTCAAAGTATGCATTGTTATTATACAAGAATTGCATATACCTAGAAAATTATTTTCCCTAGAAATAGACTTAGAATACTCCTATCTTAGCCATTAAAAAATTTAAAACTCTTTAGAACCCCTTACAATTGGTTATGATCTCCCCTTTTAAGGAAAACTATGAATTTTGTATGCTCGTGAGAAGGAGACATGTGTCACTTGTGTTAAACAAAAATTTCCTAGTGCAACTACTTGTGACAAATTAGAGTCTTCATTAGCATACCATTTTCCTTTTTGCAGTAGAATGATCATATTCATAATTGTGACTTCTCATGCAAATTATTTTTGGTTGTAACTAAATATTTCCATTTGATGACACAAAAATGGCATGCTCAGAGCTTGAATTAGAAATTTCATATGTTTCTAAAGCTTTGTCAAAGGTATGTAACAAAATTGAAACTTAATTAGAGCATTTGGTATGAACTAAAACTAATTGGGGTTTTGAGGGTTCCTTGAACAAGTGAAACCTTCAATTTATTCATACGTGTTCTTAATTCCTTTTTGACCTTGGTTCCAAATCATAATTTTCCTTTCTTCACTTTTCCTCTAGTTGTTGAGACTTGAGGTAGGAACCTAAACAAATAAATGGCTCAAGGTATTCTTGGAACACCTAAAAGCTTTGATGCTCTACCATTCTTCATTGTTATCTTCTTTCTACTTTTCCCTTTGTCAATACTTGGTTGGGAACTAGGAACCTAGTCAAGATTCCTTAAGTTCCTAGAACTGAGGAAATTATTGACACCTCTTTATGCATCCTTTGGTTCCTTCTATCTCTCTATCATTAAAACTACATCAATTGGCCTAGAGGAAGTTGGAAGCAGAACATTCACAAAAACCAACTCCATTTTGAATATGTGAAGTGGTCAGGTTCATTAGGAGAAAATTACTCCATAAAACATTTATTTTCCTTTTATACCAGTGTGTATCAAAGCTTGAAAAGAAATGGTTATTTTTATTCAAGTTTACATTTGGTTTAGTTGGATGTGACTTTCCTAAAAATCAGAAATTTTACTTGCTACCGCCATGTGGGACCTTCACTTGCTACAACCATGCGGTGAAGTACAAGTGAACTAGTTGTATTAAGTATTAACAATAAATTTTGGAACCAACTTCCATTTGAATATTGTAGGGAATTGGCCTCCATCTAAAGTGCACTAATTAATAATGAATGAGTTCACATAAGATACCCACATTCAAGTAATTTTTCAATCATGTTCTAATATGTTATAGAGATTTGACCCACTATTGAACTACGCCTTAATATATTGCATGTAAATTTCCAGTTCGCTTGGAAGTACTTGTATGAAATCATACAAAATTTGTGGACTGTATACCTCCTATTGAACATTGTGGATCATTGGATTACTAGTAAACTGAGCTTATTCAACTAGTTAATAGGTTCCCTCAAAATGTAAAAAAATAATTTGATGCTAGTTGCATGTGAGGAAAGAGATTTGAACTAGCTAACATTTTTTGGTTGGTTAAAAGGAATTTGGTTCAATTGATCAAAATATGCCTATAGATGTTGAAAAATAATTGATACTAGTCACATAAGAAAATGATTCAAAACCGATTGAAAGAGTATTGGGCTAGTGCAGCAATAAATCCTTGTAAAAATCCAATAAGAGACCCAAAAACCATAAGAGCACAACTTACCCTATTTGTGTCCAATTGTCACTAGATTTGAGCTATAGGTACTCATTTGGGCACTCTATGAGGTCGAAACCTTAGATTACACCTACACTTAGTAAGTTTTTATTTTTCATCTTGGGTACTTAGGCCTAAATAGGGGAATGAATATAATGACTAAAGACACATCCTACACATAACAAACCCATGTTGATTTTCTAAGTTCACTTATAAATGATGGGAGATAAGATGGGGAATAAAAAAATGCAAGACCTAACACTTTAAATCAAAGGGAAGGAGAATGTGGTCATTGATTCCTTGAGTAGAAGGCATCATTAGATCTCAGTTTTGATAGTGGGCATAGATTTACAGAGTCATATTGTGGAGGGACTTCTAGAAGATCCATGGTATTAGGAGCTAAGAGCAAAGATAAAGTCCTAGAGAGCCTTGTGGGATTTTTTTAGGCTATTCCTTAGAGTCATATGGACTATTATGACATATTTGGTGTATCTACATCCCAGTTTCTAGATATGTTCACTCAATAGTGTTGCTTAAGGTGCATTGTGCCTCATATTTAGTATATCTCAGTTTTAAGAAGATGCATGCTGATCTTAGGTATTTATTTCACTGGGTAGGGATGAGAAATAATGTTGTGAATTTTATGGCTAGGTAGCTAGAGTGTTAGCCGGTGAAGCTAGAGCATCAATATTTGATAGGTCTCATACAATCATACACCATTCTTGAGAGGAAATGGAATATGATTTCCTTGGATTTCATTATTAGGCTACCTATTTTTTCCTCTTCACCATAATTCCATCATGGTGATAGTGGATTAGTTTACCAAGGTTGCTCAATTTTTACCTATGATATCATCATACAGTTTGCATCTATGGCACATGTGTTTATGGAGGATATTGCATGCTTGCATGGAGTACCTTACATGATCATTTCTGATCATGATCTAATGTTCATATTCTTGTAGCATGTCTTGGGTACCCAACTTAATTTCATTTCTTCCTACTATCATGAGATAAATGGTAAGGAGATAGTGAATGAGGTGCCCAAGGAAATTATTCACATGTATGTTATAGATAAATAGTCCAACTTACCATTTGTGCCTTGTGGAGTTTTCCTACAATAGTGGGTACCATAGTTCTCTTGGCATGACATATTTCAAGCATTGTAAGGCTGACCTTTTTGAACCCTATTGATTTGGATATATTGGAGCATCATCTTATATTAGGTCTTAATATGTAGGACATGGAGTAAAAAGTGGTTCAAATTGAGGAGTTATTGTTGATTTCCTAGGATCATAAAAAAATGTGTCGATTCCAAGAGTTTGGATTGATAATTCTTAGTGGGTGACCATGTGTTTCTAAGATTGTGAACACATAAGAGTCCAATCCATTATGGAAACATTTCTAAGCTTCCACTTCATTTTTTGGAACCTTTGATATCCTTGAGAGGATTGGTCATATCATCTTGCATTGCCACCCAATCTTCTATACATACATGACGTGTTGCATGTTTTAGTTCTCAGGTAGATATTCTAGATGTGTCACATGTCCTTGATTAGGGAGCCTTGTAGTTTGAAGAGCACACACAAATTTATTTGAAGCTTGTACACATCTACAACATTAAAGGCTAACACTTCAAGGATAGGAGTTGTATCACAATAGCACAACAGGAAATTAGTGCTGGATTTTGCACTAGATTTTAGTGTATTTTGAGTACATGAATTGAAAAATTTGGCTGGCACTAAACTCGGCAAAAATAGGCATGGTTAGCTTGGAATCATATTTTGTGCCAAATTTTTTGCTAGATTTGGTGCCAGATTTAGTGTTGGTTTTAGCACTAGAAAATCAGAGCGCCTCTGTTAGTTCCCAAAATAGCGTCGGTAAGTAATGACAAAAATTGGGCCGAAATTGGCACCCAATTTGGCTTCCAGTTTTGCTTCCATGTCTACTCCCATTTTTGCTTCTAGTTTTGCTTCCAATTTTGCATCCAATTTTGCTCCCAGTTTTGCCTCCAAGTTTGCTTCCAATTTTGCTTCCAAGTTTGCTTCCAATTTTGCTTCCAGGTTTTCTTCCAAGTTTACTTCCAATTTTGCTTCCATTTTTGCTTCCTATTTTGCTTCTAGGTTTACTTATGGTTTTACTTCCGATTTTGCTTTCAATTTTGCTTCTAGTTTTTCTTCCTAGTTTGCTTCCAATTTTGCTTCTGGTTTTGCTTCTGATTTTGCTTCCGGTTTTGCTTCCAGTTTTGCTTCCAATTTTGCTTCTAGATTTGCTTCTAGTCTTGCTTCCAGGTTTTCTTCGAGGCTTGCTTTTGGTTTTGCTTCCATTTATTAATTTAATATGTTTTATTTCAATTCAATTAGTTAAATATATCATTCCTCTTAAATAACTCATATGATTATAGAGTAAGTAATTTAATTATTTAACTCATATGATTAAATAACAATATAATTATTGTAACATGATCATCATCTATAATTAAAACAAGTGAGTCAAATATCTATAATTGAATTGAATTTGACAACATCCATCATGAGCAATAAATTAAAATCATCATACTTAAATAAATATTCATCCAAAAATCATCAACCACTTTTAATATATATAAATTGACAAGTCAATATTGATAAGATCATCATCATATATAACTAAAACAAGTGAAAGCCAACTATGCTAGTAAATCAAAAACATGTCAAAATGATACATGTCCAACAATCGACATAAGTGAAAATGATACATGTACAAATGATATAAATAAAATTGATAAATTATGTAACTCAAATTGATACAAGTCAAGATGATACATTTCAATATGATACAACTCAACAATATAGTATTGTAAGTTGTGAAAATGATACATATGATAGTAACCATGAAAAGAGTCATCATAATGATATATCAACAATGATCCATGATGTAGTCTATATGATCATGAATGTCACTGCTTACTATCACCAACTATCTCATCATCATCATGATCATCATGATCATCATCGTTGTCGTCATCATCATTGTCATCGACCTCGGTGTCTTCCATATCTACATCATCATCATCCTCTTCCATGTGATCTATACTGGAAGAACCAATATTTTGTGGATCTATATCATGTTGAGGATCATTTTGATCTTTTCGAAGACCCGTGTTCTACAAAAAAAACATTTAAAATGAAAAGTTA
The DNA here is from genome assembly GCA_007258455.2 of Sequoia sempervirens. Taxonomy (NCBI): domain Eukaryota; kingdom Viridiplantae; phylum Streptophyta; class Pinopsida; order Cupressales; family Cupressaceae; genus Sequoia; species Sequoia sempervirens. The sequence goes on along the minus strand of VDFB02047397.1, from coordinate 77,615,157 downwards.
TTATTTATTTCATGCAATAATTTATTTTTCTGTTATATATCTAATATTACAACATATGAGACAAAACCATAATCATATTACATCATATCAAAGTGTACATACCATAATAAAATTTCAAAAAAGTTACACCTAATATTGGTGAGTTAGGAGAAACTTCAGCTTTCAAAAACAAAGCCAATTAGGCCACAAGACTTGTGGATCAGGCCAACCTTTGGTGGAAGAGGAAGAAAGATGACTGGAACTCTGGAGGCCCACCATAATGAATTTCAATATTCAACCATGAGAGTAGAAGAGAGAGTTGATATCATGTATCAAAACATTAGGCGTGCATTCTTCCAACCAACAGAGAAGGAGATGATTACTTTGCTTCATTTTCATTTGCATAAGCATATCAAGGCATGGGAACCAAGAAGACCAAGGATGTCTAGTTTTATGTGGAGGTAACGGATGTGGTCCAAAATTTAGGAGGGGAAAGAAGGTCAATGTATGATCTTGATGAAATTGAGGAAGAAAAACAAGAGAGGGACAAGAAAAATAAAATCAATACAAAGTTTCAAGTATTTGTCAAGTGAGTAAGAAAGCTATGGGAGCAACCTCATATAAAATATTTTGAAATAGAGTTTTATATACCATTTAGAGAGCTTTGTTTTCATGGAGTTCCTTTCAAAGCCTTTGCTTTTATTGTTCCTATGGTAAATTATTTGGTAGAGTTAGTGGAATTACCTTTCTTAGTAATCACTATTAGTGAGATTGAGATTGTTAACCTTGAGAGAATAAGACTTGGGCAAAAGGAATTTGATATGGCTATTGTTTTCAAAGACTTCAAGCAAGATGTACTTCGCATTGACACCATTCCTCAATCTCCACTTGATGGCATCAAGGAATGGCTGAAATCCATGGATATAAAGTATTATGAAAGCATAATGAACTTGAACTGGTGGTCAATTTTGAAGAGTATTACTAATGATCTAGATAAATTTATTGAAGATGGTGGTTGGGAATTTTTGAATATGGAAGCTAGTGATTCTGATTTTGATAATTTAGAAGAGTCAGATCAAGGATATGAACCCTCTAATGTAGAAGAGGAATTAGAATCAGATTTCATGTAGCCACCATCAAGAGTGTTACAAGCCAACAAGATGGAGGGAATTCTTATAAAAGGATAATTTTCAATGTTGCAAGTACCGACTTTAATGCCAACTACAATGGCAACATTGAAATTCCCTAGCAATATTTATGTTAAGGAAATTTCCTTTAGATGCAAGGATTCAAAACACATCAACCATGTGGTACAAATGATTAAATCCCAGAGATGATCTATAGCAATGAAAGATTCTGAAAAGGCAGAGAGAGCTACACTGGTGACTTAGGAGAAACTTTAGGTTTAAAAAACAAAGCCAATTAGGCTGGCAGACGTGTGGATCAGGCCAACATTTGGTGGAAGAGGACAAAAGATGACTGGAACTCTAGAGGACCACCATAATAGATTTTAGTATTCAACCATGAGAGAAGAAGAGAGAGTTGATATCATGTATCAAAACATTAAGCATGCATTCTTCCAGCCAGCGGAGAAGGAGATGATTACTTTGCTTCATTTTCATTTGGATAACCATATCATGGCATGGGAACCAAGAAGACCAAGGATGTCCAGTTTTATGTGGAGGTAATGGATGTGGTCCAAACTTTAGGAGGGTAGATCCTGATGTCTGCCAAGAGGCATAAAGTCAGATGAATTAAGTTCACCCACATGTCTGCCAAAGTTTACTTCCAATTTTTATGAATTTTTTCTTGACTGTCAGAGTTTACTTACAAATTTGAAATTTCTTTCTAGTCATTTTGATGAGGATATATTCAACCAATGTGTAAACACCTTTTGTTTGTATCACAAGCATCTATGCATTACAAGAATTATTATTATCTATGGTCTACAACTATGTCGTCTCACTTATTGGATCTTCTATTTCAATGCTTTCTATGGCCTTCTCTATTTGAGGTAGCACCTGACAATCCTACCTCCTTTCCTTAGCTGAGAAGTGGATTTGAATTTGAAAATACTGCACTTTAAAACTAGCTATGGTTTAAGGAGAGCTATTCTAGCTTTGTTGTTGACACCCTCAATCTTCAACAAGGAATTAGATGCATGGGCTGAAATGCAAGCTTTCAAACTTAGATTTGAATGTGCATAATTTGATTGATTATGGTTTTCACAAGCAATTGTCTTTACATGACTATTCTGGATTGTCAATACATGTAATAGTGACTGCATCCTTATCAAGTTTGGCTACACTTATTATGAATTCCTTGGCCTTTGGACTCGATACAAAGTTGTACATTGTTATTCCATATTTGTAACATGTAGGACATTTGAGGGGTACAACATATAGAAATTCAGTATTTTCATCCAAGGAAAACTTACAGATGGTGTATCAAGAACAACAAAAAAATATTTTATTAGGGTTAATTCTTTCTTCCCCCATGTTTATATTTTCCCCAAAACATGTTTTTTTAATTATTTCAACACATCTCAAAATTCAATGTATTGATTAAAAATTGTTACGCATTTTAGTTGTTTATGCAAATGATTCATATATGTTAACTTGATCAGTGTTGTTACTTCGGTAGTTTTACTTCTATGACAACCATCCATTAGGCCATTTCATGTGGGAGCACGTTTGTGTTTTTAGTTAGCTTTTTTGGATAGCTCTATTGGGTATTGAGGACATTCCATTTATCTTTTGAATGTTAAGAAGTCAGAGTTTTAAGTATTTGTGAAGCGAGTAAGAGAGCTATGGGAGCAACCTTATCTAAAATATTTTGAACTAGAGTTTGATATACCATTTAGAGAGCTTGGTTTTCATGGAGTTCCTTTCAAAGCCTCTGCTTTTATTGTTCCTACGGTAAACTATTTGGTAGAGTTGGTGGAATTACCTTAGTAATCGCTATTAGTGAGATTGAGAATTTTTAACCTTGAGAGAGTAGGACTTGGAACAAAAGGAATTTGATATGGCTATTATTTTCAAAGACTTCAAGCGGGATGTACTCCACATGTACGCAATTCCTCAATCTTCGCTTTATGGCATCAAGGAATGGCTGAACTACATGGATATAAAGTATTATGAAAGAAAAATGAACTTGAATTGGCGGCCAATTTTGAAGACTATTACTGATCATCCAAATAAATTTATTGAAGATGGTGGTTGGGAATTTTTGAATATGGAAGCTAGTGATTCTAATTATGATAATTCAGAAGAGTCAGATCAAGGATACGAACCCTCTGATGTAGAAGAGGAATCAAAATCAGATGGGGAAGGTTCAAAAGATGAATTTCTCATGGAGTCAGAGGAGGATGATGAAGAAGAAGAATATTCTGAAGAGAAGGAAGGTAAAACATGGGATGAATTAGAAGCCAAAGCCAGAAATGCAGATAAGGAAAAAGGAGACGAGTCTGACAATGAAGAGGAAAGGTGACAATGAAAGGTAAAAGCTATAGGGAAGTCTCGAGCACTTGATATTAGAGATTCGAGAGGAATGCTTTCCAAGAGGCATAAAGTCAGATGAATTGAGTTCATCTACATCCTTCTACTATTTATTCATGCACATAAACGATCATCTTGTAATCATAAGATTTGAGCTCTATTTACTCATCCTACACATCAATAAACAACTCAACATAAGAGATGGAAATTGACATATTAACACAACAATATCCAACTAAGCTATTGAAACTCAACTATTGATACCTCGTTCTCCATCCACATTACAAAATTGTTCCAATTTTTTTTTTGTAAAATAATCTTCTCAAATTGCTTTGGATGGCAGCCATATTTCTCCTCCTGTCAAAACATGGCACATCGACTAGTTAAACTAATTAATATGCAATCATTTACTTTTTCCAAGGAAATAAAAAAAATATCATTTAACATATTAAATATACTTACAAATGTACAGATCAAGGCCTGTAAACCTTTTTGGCCATTGGGATGCGTGGCACAAAGTTTCTCAAGCTTAACCTTGGAGGCCTTGTCCTGAAACATATACTAATTCAATTTAACTATGCACAAATAAAATTTAAATATTGTTTAATAAATTTGATATAATTTTATGAGAAAATTCAAATATTTGTGTACTCTCCTCACCGAACTTCCTCCATGCATCAAACTTCTCATATGCTTTTACAAGCTATTTCAATACTTTCACACTTACATCAATTGGACTTCTTTTCTGCCTTAGCTTAGAAGGGATTTGTTTATCTTCTTTGTTTGGTTGCACCAAAATCTCTTGTAGTTTTGAGACATTCGTAGCTTTATATTCTTTATAGACCAACCTATGCCAAAATCAATCTCCATGTTATGGATAATTAATGTTTTCAGATGCATGGGTATCTATGAGAATGGAATATGTAGATGGTCTTTGAACCTTTGAAGGCATGATTGCTTCAACCTATTCACAAACATTTTCCCAACATTCATCATTTGGACTTCCCCTGAAACCACCTCGTATTCTATCTTCGTATTGTAGCTACCAATGCAAGATTGATAACATGGCATGGAGGAAGAAGTTTGTGTCCCAGGAGTGGTTGGGACATTGGAGGTCATTGCTCCCTGTTCCACATTATTAGAGTTTACTATCACTGATTTCCTCCTGGATCTTTTGCTCGATCCAGGATTGGTTGGGGGATCAATTGATTCCCTTTGACACAATTGATTTGTTTGCAATGTTTGAGGGGCATTACCAAATTGTTTTTATATGTATCTGGCAAGCGTTGTCCAGTCCACATTAACCAATTTGTTCACTACCTCTACCCCCAATATGGAAGCCAATTCCTCTTTATCTTTGTCAGTCTCATGTCCCTATATATATATATTTAAATCATATTTCTTCTTTTAAATTTAGAAATAAAAAACTAAAAAAGTAAAATTTAAAGAAACAATGGAAACATTTACAAATCTATAAATTGACAATGAATTACCTCATTGTGGCTAGAGTCTGCTAACAATGCTCCCTTCCTTCTATTGCTTAACATTTTGAGGCAACCTAGGGAAAATTATTTTCATCCAGTTTGTGGAGGCAAACAAAGTACACACTATCATGTATGAAATTTTTCGTCCAATTTGTGGTATGAGAGTTTTGTTTTGTGGGAAAATATGTTTGTTGGGTTTGCTTAGTGTTGATAACCTTATCATGAAAACTCTTTCATAATGCAATATTTCACAAATTTTTCATGACATTAGTGATATGGTGCAATTGGGAAAAACCAAGCGGTTTTTGTGTTTATTTTCAGCAGTTGCTCAGCAGTGATTGACCCAATTCCCAAATTTTCCAAGCAGTTCACTATTTCCTTGATACCCAGGTTAGGGAAAGAATACAAAGGCATCCTAACTTCATGCTATAATATTTTGAGCCAAAGCTCAAATGGGTAGGGTCAATTTTTTTGTTGGTTTCTCAAAGGTTTTACAATATCTAATGATGGGAAAATTTAGAGGTTGCCTAGACAGGTTAGGCCATGAACCAGTAAACAATCAAAAATTCAAATGCAATACAAAGAGCAGAAAAAAATCACAAATTCAACCAAGAAAAAAAAAATTTAACCTTACCTATGGTGTCACAAACTAAATCAAATTTCTCATCAGTTACTAGTAGCGCCTGCTCTCTTCCTTTGTGTGGTGTTTTTCCCTTTTTTGTTGTCTGATTTCTTCCTTCACATGGGAAATTTTTAAATGTTTGATTTTGATTTAGTAGTCAACACTTTATTCGACGTTAATTAATTCCAAATTTAACACCAACTTTTGGTTGTTAATGTAATCTGTTTGGGGCGCCTAAAGCGGCGCCAAGTGTGCCTAATTGGGCGCCTATCATTGCTATATAGTGACTATTTTCATTGTTGTGTATCATAGGATCCAAAGTGTTGGAAATAATTCCAACTCTTGCCTTGTTTTTGTGACCACCATTGTCCCATGGCTCCTTCATCAGCTTGGTGCAATAGAGCAATTTTTACTATGGTCCCGCAAGGTGCTTCATCCTTCTCGGTGGTAGTGCGGTGAAAGCTTCTATAGTGACATGCGAGTCTTCCTTCTGTTCCTAGCGGTGTTGCGGTGACTCTCACAAGTCTTCTAAAATTGGAATGTGGTAGTGCGGTGACCATTACTATCCCATGACTCCTTCATTAGATCGGTGTGGTAGAGCAGTTTTTACCATGGTCCCGCAAGTTGCTTCTTCTTTCTCGGCAGTAGTGTGGTGAAAGCTTCTATGACAACATTTTTATTCATAGAGGAGGCCATGGAGAGAGGATGTGGATGACATAGAAATACTAAATCGCTAAGAAGAAAGCAGGTGGAAATAGATGAAACAATGAAATATGCAGATACAATAGAGATAAGAAGAGAAAGCAACCTCAACCAAACGAGGAAGGTGTTTATGAATTCACAAATGCTACAACATAGAGGAGATATCAATATGTCAAATATATGACTAAAGTGAGGTTTTGTGTTGGATAACATACTCATTGAAATGATATAATTGGTGTACTAAGCATTATTTACTATGTTGTGTAGTATAGGGGCGAGACGAGGCCATGTCAACAAATCCTGTCATATCAAATCAGGTACTAAAATTTTGACTTAACTTAGGAAAAAATGATTTGATGGCATTTTGTGATACATCCATCTTTTTTCATAGTATTATTGAAATTTATAGCATATTATCCAATCTTGACATAAATTAATGCATGTTGATTATTTTAGATGGAGATTGGAGCAAATGCAGAGCCCGAGCGTTCAACTAGACAAATAAGAAGATATGTACATGGACGTGGACCTAAAAATATTAAATCATGTAGATGATAGTGGGTTGAAGAGGATATGACAATGGATACTGCAGACACAACAAATGATTGCACTGAAGAAGAGGTAGGTTGGGACTATAGTACATGGGATGAATACTTTGAGAAAATTGTTGTTTGTGGATGTTCTGTATGTCGTGGAAAGAAACAATTCAAATGTGCGATTGTACAAAGATATTACATATATGATGAGCTTCCAGTCGATAGTATTCCTCCTACAATCAATTAAAACCAAAGAATAATAAATGAGTGTGGAATGATGTTTTATAAACTATGTTTTCAAAATTGTGTTTTATTTAAATTATTGTATAAAAGGTATTCTATAAAATAATGTTCCATTATTCAATTGATGCATATATATTCATACAATTTTTTTAAAAAAAATTTAAGCCATATTTGATTATATTTCTTTGAAATTGATACATTTATGATTTATCCAATTGTTTCCAAACATTAAATAATGCTTGTGTTTGTTGATAGGTATAAGATTTTGATGAAACACATTATACTATATACCCAAGATCCAACTAGTTTATTAAGATTTGGGTGAGATGATACAAACCATCCTTTAAACCATACCAGGGAAAGAAGAGCAAGATTGAAGATAACACTACCACTTGAGAAATTTGAAGAGCTAATGAGAGTCACATACACTGATGACATGCCACCTAGCCTTAATGATGATGATCATGATAGTGAAAATGCGGTGCATGAAGAAGGGTTCAATGAAATGCTTACAGGTTTCTTTGGGGATGGAAACAATGATGACAATAATGATGATAGCAGGGGTAATTACCACCAACGTAATGTTGATGATAACAACATCAAAGACTCAATCAAGCAAGCAACGAAGACACTCGTGTTCAAATCGGGTGCAAGTATAACCTCAAAACTGGAATGCACATTAATATTATTAGAAATCAAGAAACTATTTGGTTGGTCAGACAAAGGATTCGCTACCCTACTAAAGTGAGTTGAAATCTATTTCTTACTTTGTATTGTCAATTGGTGTACATAATTCGTAAACATTCAATTGATTTAATCTCTGGCAATCTTATAGGGCACTAAAAACTAAAATATTCCCTCAAGAGAATGTGTTGCCATCAAATTGTAGAGAGGCATGTCTGTAGTTGGTTGAGTTGGGGATTGAATATAAGAAAATTCATTCATGTAAAAATGATTGCATTTTATACAGAGATGAATATCAAAACAAGGTAGAATGCCTTGTATGCAAAGATAAGAGATATCGTGTAGATGTACAAGGTCCTACAATTCCAAAGAAGGTTTTACGTCACATGCCAATTATAAATAGACTTCAATGAATGTTTCATTGCAATTCACTAGCACAATTGATGGACTGGCATGCAAAGAACATGAGTAAATATGGATTCATGCAGATTTCGGCTAACTCCAAAGCAATGAAACACATAGAGGAAAAATGACCAACAAAATTCAAAGATGAACCCCGTAGTATCAAGTTTGGTCTTACAATTGATGGAGTGTGCCCATTCTCTTTCCTAAGCTCAAATTATAGTGTTTGGCTAGTCGGATTGATAGTGTAGAACCAAGATCCTAGTACCTGCAAGACACAACAATCAAACACATTAGAAGATTCAAATGCAAGTTAAGATCTAAGTTCCCCATAAAATCCATTTAACTATGCTCAAAATAGGAATAAAACAAGAACACAATGAAAGAAGATGAAAAAAAACTAAATCCTATTAAGAACATGCAAACTCTTGATCTTATGGGGGAGTTGGTGCCAATTTGATGTGGAAATTGGCACTTTTCCAACTCCTATGCAAGCTTTGATGATTTGATGAAGATGTGATCCACTTTGTTGAAGATTGAAGTGGTGCTCTAAGATGAAAATATACATAACCTAGCTAAGAATTTGATGAAATGGATGATAATTGCTATGCTTGAGTATGGATTTGAGTATAGTAAGTTTTCTCAAATTGTGGATGCTAAAATGAGGAATGATGCCTCTTATTTATAGATTGACAAGTTGGAGACATGCCCAAAATGAAGCAATGTGGGACTAACATTCAACCAATGGCAAGGTGCCACTTGTCAAGAGATGGATGGATGAAGGATGTACACATTTTGATGAATGTGCCCACAAATGCAATTAGGTGATATTTGAAATTAGTGAAATGGCATGTAAGAGGGAGAAGGAATGTCTTAAATGCCACTTGGCTCAAGGAAAAAGGACTTATTAGGTGAAGTAAATGTACTATTGGAAGGAAAAAGTCCACTTGGATTTGAATTCAAATTTGAGAGAATATTCCTCCATTATGCCATGTTGAGAGAAAATAGAGATTTAATAAATGGATTAAATCTTATTTTCATGTGCAAGTGGCAACTAGAGGGTGGGACATGAATTAGGATTAAATTAATCAAAGGTTAATTAATTTAATGAGAGATTAGATGATGTGACAAATTTGACTTAGATTTATGGGTTTATTTAAATCAAATATGAGAAGAATATGATAAAAGGATTAATTAAATAAGGATTTTTGATTTATTTAATTAAAGGAGCTAAAGTTACATTAAATCAAATAAGGTCTCAATTTATTTAATTTAATGAGATGGACTTTAGGAATTTAATCAAATAAGATTGATTATTTAATTAAATAGGGATAATTAGATCAAACTGATTGATTTAATTAACAAGAAAGAATGACTTAATCAGATAAATGATTTATTTAATTAAGAGAGGAAGATTGATGAATTAAATCAAATAAGGGTATTTGATTAAATGGTTAGACTGAGGGATGATTTAGGATGAAATGGTGTTAGTAGTTGAGATCAGATGTGCAATGTAAATCGGTACATTTTCTATGTCTACAAATAGTATACAATATTCCCCCATGGATGAGTGTTAGAAAGGAGCACCTTATGCTGACTCTCGTTGTTCCAGGAAAACATCAAGTTAAAAACATGGATGTTTATCTTGCGCCTTTTATTGATGAGATGCAATTGCTATAGAAACGCATAAGAATGTATGACATATCATGTCCTCCATCAAATAAGTCCTTCATGTTGTATGGTGTGCTATGTTGGACTATTCATGATTTCCAAGGACTTGGTATTTGTTCTGGTAAGATAAAATATTTATGTATTTACACATAATTTATTTTCATCCCAACTTTCATACTTAGTTTTATACTATTTTTTTGATGTTATTAACATTACTTATTGAATTGCAGGGCTTCAAACAAAGGGGATATTTTCATGTCCAAGATGTGCAAAATAATTTCAAGGGTGGTATTCTAAAGATCTACATAAATTTATTTACGTAAACAACAAGGTTTTTCTACCACTAGATCATAGGTTTAGAAATCGCCCAAAGAATCAATTTGATGGAAAAGTTGAAAATAGAGGCCCTCCCATGATTATGGGTCCAGGTGATCGACTTAAGAAGTATGAAGATGTTGAATTGAAAGCTTGGGAGGATTTTTTTGATTGGGGTGATTCAATTGAAGAATTAGAACAAGTTGTAGTTAATATGCTAGAAGGAATGAAAAGGAAATCCATATTTTATGAGCTCCCTTACTGGAAGGATATATTAATATCTCACCTATTAGATCCTATTCACATCTTCAAAAATGTCCCAAACTCTATATTTTGATATATATCAGGCAAAGAGGACACCTTGTCTTCGAGGAGAGATATTGTTCTTTCGCGTACCAAATTTGATAGAAAACATTTGTGTCCAAACAGGGAAAATGAAACATATGCAAAAGCTCCATGGATTTTGAAAAAAAAAGAGCTAGACCAAATTAAAAATTTCATCCGTTCAATAAGGACACCTACTGGCTATGGGTCATCATTGGCTAAAGCTTTTACAGTTGATGGACATATAACAGGATTTAAAACACATGATTTTCATAATTTAATGAAGGTATTATATATCAACATTTAACATTTACTAGTAACATTGATTATCCACTAAATTTATTTTGATATTTTATTGTGTGAGAAAAAATTACTAATGACCTTTTCATAAATGTGTTTGATAGCATATCATGCCATTGGAAATTAGGGGGATTCCTATCTTATAGTTGACTTAAGGAATGCCATAAGTTGATTGTCAGCATTTACAAGGTATGCGGTTATATGAAATGTTCATGTGTGAGAGACATAGAGATATTATATTGCATTTTAATTTATGACTAAAGGTTCATACTAATTTACTATTCTTATATTAGGAGGGTGACCTCTAAGGAGATCCATGAATCTGAAGTGCCAAAGTGGAAGAAGGAAATTGCAGAAATTGTATGTGTATTTGAGGATTTCCCTACAAGTTTCATGGACCTACAAGTCCATTTACTTATACACCTAGTCAATGAAATTGAATTGGAGGGTGTCGTATCAATGAGGTGGATGTTTTTATTTGGGAGGTTATGAAAACTCTTAAAAGATATGTCTGAAAAAAGGTACATCGAGAGGGTTAGATGGCTGAAGGGTATGTATTGAATGAAGCATTTTTCTTCCTGTGTGAATTCCTTGGTAAGGATTTTGAAGATGGTCCATGCATCTGGGATGAAGAATGAGCATCAGATATTATTGATGGATAAAAACCACAATCTAATGGTGTTGAAGTAGAAATTAGTAAGTAAATTCACGATCAGTGTGGTTTTTTTTCTTGCAATCATTAATTTACTCTATAATTTATTTTTCAAATTAACATGACATTTGGAGTTTGAAATAAACATGTTGACATGTAATAGGTGTAGATGAAATTTCTATACTCGACAAATTCATTCTGTACCACATGGACTTTATGAAAGAATGGATTGATTTGTATGATAAAAAGAGAGAAGTGTTAGGAAGCAAGGAGACAGTTTAAGAGATCGAACCCAAGGAATACTCCACTTCCCACTCATATTCTTGGGGAATGGGGAAAATTTTGCACACTAGAATGGGTTACTGAAGGAATTCAAAATCAAATAGAAGATGCAAGTACAGATTCAAACATAACAAAAGATGAAATCAACATGTCTAGAGGATGTGAAAGAAAGGTACAGTTGGAATTTTACAAAATGTTGTTTCCTTACAGTTTTGACAATATTAACTATTTTAAGATTCGTCATTATATTTGTTTTCACTGAAATAAATGGTCTTTCACAGGAAAAAAAATATCCAGCAATGTGGGCATATGGTCGACATTATCGTGTAGAAAGTGTAGACATAAAGAGACGATCCTTCGATTGTGGCATCATGGTTGACTTCAAGCAATCCAGTCGATCAAGCTCAAAAGATAAGAATATAATTGAAGGGAATCTACAATATGTTGGAAAAATACAATAAATTATTGAGTTGGATTACTGCTCTTTTAAATGTTGTATTTTTAAGTGTAGATGGTATGAAGCATTTGAGAGGACACGAAGACATAATACCCATAATGGATTGTTTTCTATAGATTCCTCATCATTCCTACCAAAGGATAAGGAGCCTTATGTTCTACCAATTCATTGTGAGTAGGTATTTATTTAACTCAAACAAGAAGCAGTAGTGATCATTAATCTATTAATTCATAGCTTATTGCAAATATATACATGTGTTTATTAATCAATAAAATTGTTATAACATACGTCTAATATATGTATGTTGTTCATGTGTAGGTATTTTTCTATGAAGATATTTTGGACCTGAAATGGATATTTGTTATACATTATGATCCAAGAATAAGGCATGTATTTGACGATGCATTAGTGGATATTGAGCAAAATAATGATGGCCAACAAAATGAGAGAGGGATTAGAGAACATCAAAGAAATTGACATCCATGATGATGTTGAAGATGGTTATGTTCAGGAAAAAGAAGACAACAATCCAAAGTTAGATGATGTTCTGGAAGACAACAATATGGATGGTATAGAAAATGATGATCCAAATACATCTGGTAACAATATAGACGGTCTACAGTCAAATTTCAATGATGATGAAATGATGCAAGTCAAGATGAGGATGATGATAATATTAAATACTTGAAAGAACATATGAACATTGACAATGATACAATGGATGAAATTGTAGCAGACAATAATGTTAATGACCAAGACTTCTAAATTTTCAAAATTATTTGCAATCCATGTTTAAAAAAGGATGATTCTTATGGCCTAAAATTTGAAATGCTTATGTAATATTATGTTGTACTTGGACAATTGAAAACCTATTTTATTCTCCTAGCAAGCTTTTTTATTTTCCATTATAATTCAAGATCAAACAACATTTGTGAGGATGGCCTTTTACACCAATCTTAATTTGTCTGAAGTTCTCGAATCTGTTGTCAAGCAGTAAATTCCTTTCGTAGACAGGAAATGTAAATGCTTCATTTAAGAAAAGATAAGTAGTCTATTTCTGAGGGTAATCCACATGCAAAAAGTAAAAAGCACATAAAAAACAATTGTACAATAGAAAATAAAATTCAATTAGTTATGTCTTATTTCACTTGCACACTTATCTGAAAGACATAGGGTATTCACCATAAATTTCCCTTGACAAAGCAAACATGTGCTTTCATTTATTTTTATTGTATATCTCAGAAGTGAAATTGTTGTTACATAATGATGCATTGAGAAAATAATATATACAAAAAATGCAAAGAAAATATTTGAAATTTAACATGCAACCTACTGTGTTGTGTTGAAAGGAATCAAGATTAACTAGGACAAGAAATAAAAATAAATTTTGATGATTGTACTTAAAAGTGAATAGGATATGAAAAGTGTGGACAATAATGGTGCTGAAATTGAAAACCTTGATTCTGATGACATTACTATTTTATGTCATTAGAGATAAAGAGCACATACAATTTTATATATATAAAAAATGAAGATTTGAAACTAGTAAATTGAAAATGTAAACACTGTAAGAATTTTCCTTAAACAATAATTCACATACTCACTTACAAAAAAGGGTGAAGCATTTTTTATTCTAACTCTATTTTCTTTAATAGACATAATAGTAAAAGAATATTTACAAGTGCAAGAATATATACACTATTTCATAGAAAATAAGGAATGTTTCATAGAATATACAAGTACAAGAATATTTACATGTACAAGATTATATACACTGTTTCATAGACTTCTAAATTTTTAGAGTTATTTGCAATCTGTTGGGTTTCAAAAACACAAATTTTTAGACCATAAGAGGGTGCCAATCTCTAAGAGGACTTTAATCCTTAATACGAACCAATTAAAGTAAATTATTTGAAAGGACTTTAATTCACACCTAACCAAAAACCAATCAAAGCATCCACACAGTAACAACAAATGTGCCCTGATAAATCTTGCAGATTTAAACAACTTGAAAAGACCACTTTGGAGACAACAAAGCAATAAATAAGCATGAAAATTGACACAACAATTGAACACTGAAAATGGATTATGAGTTATAATGTATCTGCTCCATTATATTGCTCAAAATATAAACATACATAACATGAGTTCTTTTGATATGAATAAGTGGATGAGATGGTCTAGTATCTATTGTAATGGATTGAAATGATGATGATATGATGATCAAAATTGGACCTTGGTTTCCCTATTTGTACGGGAAGCAACAAGCTTCAGGTCCATTCACAAAAGTTACATCGTTTCTTCACTAAAGCATAATTAACATAACATAGAAACTTAAAAAGAGTTTATTGTTGGATGCACCACAGTCCATTAATCATCAACAAGCGCCCGTGACCACCTAAGATCTATTCAAGGCTCAAGCATCATGTTAATGCGTCCACAACAACCAAACTCTAACTACCTCCTCATACAACTTGTGCAAGGAACAAATTAACCTTTGACATGTGATCAATTTATTTCTCCTAGGCATAAGTGTTTGTATTCTGTAGAGTGTTTGTCATTGCATTCTCCAATCCAACAATCCTCCTGAGCTACTTATGCATTTTCCTGAGTACCTCATCCTCATCATTGATGCCATCAAGGATTCCTGGAAAATATTTTGATATCTCATTTTTCCAAGTTTCCCGATCCTTCAAATCTATTTCTTCAAAGAAATCTGGAATGGCCATACATAGTGGCTGGCTGAAGTCATTCAATTCTTGTGTCAAGATATTTTGGAAGTTTTCATGTGTATTCATGAGGCTCTGAAATTCTTGGAGAAAAGCATTATTATCTCCATCTTTTTCCTTGATATGAGATTCCATTTCCTTCATCCTATCAAGCAATCTTCGATGCTCCATGAGGGCTTTGTATGTTCCACTATGAGCATGCCAGACACCATCTACATGTTGGCACATATCTTTGAATTTCATACAAATTATTCTTGATGCTACTTCAAAAGTAGTAGCCTCCAATTTTATTTTTAGTTCTTCCTATTCCTTTTGAGCCTTTTCAAATTTATGCTTCCATTGAGCAGTCTCAGGCACGGCCTCTAACACTTTTCTTTCATGTTCAATTAAAGGAGAGTAAATCCTTGGAGAAGTAGGCAACCTATCTTTGTAGTTGGTTAATTCTTGTTTCAACTTGTCATTTTCCTCTATTAGCCATTGGTTCTCTTACTAGCTTTTGGATCCAGACTTTGGTGAATTTGGCTACATTCACATTCAAGTCAACAGTCTCCAAGGGATCTGTCTCCCCTACTCTTTTCACCAGGAGATGTCCAAAAATCTGATCATGGTCAATGGGAGAAGGCTTCTTTCCTGGGGGGTAAAGAGCCCAAATTTGCAAAGTGGTATTATTAGGATTGTACCCTGACCCTGTATAGACCCTGTCATCTGCTTCATCTATTATTTGCAAATTTTTATTCTTTCTCTTCAAAAAGTTGTCAAACACAATGGTTGAACTAATATCCCACCTAGGAAGGAGCATAACTCTAGCTTCTTGCAATAATTCTCTTCCTCTCTCAGCAATCATGTTTCTCATTTCCCTATCAACTTCATGTTGCAACTATTTCAAGGCATAAGCCTCTTTCTTAGGGTCAATTTCCTTTAACCTTTCTCTTATTAGTCTTCCTTTATACTCATATATAAATGACTTAAATTCAGGGGTCTGCACAAAAGTATCATTTGCAACAAATTCCTGACTTGTACAATGCCTCACATCATCTGATAGCTCATCAAAGGATTCAAAGGTTATCACACTTCTTTCCAATGGCATATCATATTGGGGTATAATAGGAGCATTAAACTGTGATACTTCTTCTTCCTCTCAATGTTATCTTCTTCCATGGATGGGGAACCAACTGAAAATCTCACTTTAGGAGTAGGCTGAGGTGATAAGTGATATAGTGGTGTGATATTTTCTACTTTCCTCCTAGGACTGATGCCCCTTCCTCTTTCAAATGCCACAAGTGGCACATCTCTTATCAATTCTTCTTCATGGAGGATTAATTGTTCAATTCTTTCTATGGGATCTTGTACCTTAGGGAAAGCCCCTACGTAGCTTGGGTTATTGTTCACCTTCCAAGCCTTAGCCATCATAACCCTACTATAGGAATTCATTCTCATCATGTTTTGTTTTTCTTCACAATTTTTGATGACATCTTCTAAAAGGAAACTATGCTCATACCCTTTCAATTTCTGAAAAAATTTGGCATCACAAATGAAGTGTTCAGGATCAAAATTTTCCCTTTTGTTGCCAACTGACAAGCCATAATAATCCAGTTTACCAGTAACCAAGTCATATCCTGAATAAGAGATAATAGTGAAATCAACAAAGCATAAAGTGGAAGGCATGAAATTCTACCTCCAATAGCTCTTTAAATGCATGAAAGCTAAAAATAACAATTGCCTTATGATCTCTAAATAAGCAACTCTATTTGAAAATGACAATTTCCTTATGATCTCTAAATAAACCCTGATAACAGTACAATCCCCAAACATGTACCAGTCCCCCCAATTGTGATTTATCCCTACTTCATGACCCATATCTTTTGGTTAGAGAAATCTTAAGATCTTTGGGGAGAGGTTGTAGTCACATTTGTGGCCTAGCATCTTGTATAGTGGTTTGACAAAATATTCCTCAAAATATAGGTAGTGGGACCTCCCACACCTGTTGTCCCACACATATTTCCACATTTATACAGGCCTTGAATTTCCATCATTATCTAAGTATTTTATTCTTAATTTGTCACCCCATATCCCCATCACCTGCCCTTCATATAATATCATGTGCATGAAAAGAGAATATTGCTTGAAATTAATGGCTTCACTGTTATTCTTGATGATATTGAGGGAATTATTGATGGCCTCCAATAAATGCTCTGCATAATCATAGGGTCAGGAATTATGGCTCTGGATATCTATGGCTAAAACCATGGGAGCAATTGTCATGTTCTCAGGAACATCAATTCCCAGTACTTGACCAGATGAATAATAAGTGTATTGAAAGTATTCTTCAAGCAAAGCCATAGAGAATGAGGGCTTATCTTCACTAGAGAACCTCATAGTTTGGTTACCCACACCTTTAACCCTATGTAGAGGAAATTTCCACCTCTTGTAACTTGTGTCCATGGTGCGGTATTCCTCCAACAAGTCTCTGATTCATAATTTTGTTTTCAAGGAAGTGTCTAGCTGAAAAATCATGGAAATATAATTTGGATTTATGACCATGAACTGTGACCCATCAGGAAAATGAATTGCTCTCATCTTTGAATTGTAATTCTTTTCCAACACCTTGATTAAATCTATGTTCACAAAGATGTTGGGTACTACAAGTTTAACCAAATTCAAATTCCATGGGTTTGACACTGGGCTATGCCAAAATTTCTTCCTATAATGATAAATAAAGAGGTTGTAACCCCTACACAGAGTCCATACATCTCCAAGTTTTTTTTATCTTCTAATGTCACACACAATGAGTTAAGATGTGCTATTCTTTTGTATTTTGGCCTAGACATAGGAAACTGATCGATTAAGTCTTGATTCAATTTCTTAGCTTCAATTTTTTGTTTGCCTGGGGTTTTTTCCATCTCAACCCTACTCATGCAATGCTTTCATCTACTTACTAAGAAAATACTTTGAGCTGAGTCTAGACCACTTACTTGGATAAATGCTACAAGTTTTTAGCTGCCTATAGCCATCCAACTTGGTTCTCCAAATCCTTCAATTACAATTCACAGTGATTTCAACTTCTTTGAAGTCGTATTTATCAAATTTTAGGACACTTCATCTAGCCTTGGTTCATAAATGGTGCTTGTGCCACCTTTATGATCAAGTTCTTCATTAATAGCGATAGTCTCATTGATATTTTTGTTAGTCACATCAATTGAACTAATCATCATTTCATAACTTTCGAAGAGACTTTTAATTAAAATTCCCATTGTTTCTTCGATATGTCGATATGGCTATGTTTTTCCCTTCCCTTCTGCTATTTACCGCACTACCGCCTTGCTCAAGGCTTCTTGTTGCAAGGTTCTGGTGTATACCGCTCTACCGCATATGTTGCTCACCTTCTCGATGGTATAGTGGTGTATGATTTTGATCATTACTTGAAGAGTGTTGATGAGACAATCTTATTTTTCTTACCAATATCTCAATGTATCATCGACATTAGATCTTATCTTCCTCCGATGTTGGTTGCCAGTGTTGATGAGACAAGTTAATGTCTCTTGCCGATATGCCACTGTCTCATCAACAATTACTTCATTATATCTAAGAGTTGTGTTTCGTCGAGCACTTGTAGATATACCTTGTCGATGTGACATGAGTGATTCTCTCCTCGATATGCATGTATCTTGTTGACATTTCACTATTTTACATCATCGATCAGACATATAAATAAGTCATTTTGACATAGGGGTGTCTCATCTACATTTCTAATTTGTGCTTTTTGCTAATGTTGGGGAGACTTTGGAGGGACTCACATCGACATGGTGTTGTCTTGGCAATATGCTATGAGCAATCATAGGAGTATTTCAAGGAGGAATACACTTTGATGTTGTGATCAAGGGTTTTATATGGAAGCTCACATGAGGGATTTTATTAAATTTAAGTTATTATGACAGGGATTCTATGCATATGGTGGATGTAAGAGATGAGTGAAAATAGAAGTATGCAAAAATAATTAGGATGAAATTTTGGCTACAACACAATCCATGTTTAAAAAAGGATGACTCTTATGGCCTAAATTTTGAAATGCTTTAGTAATATTATTTGTGTCAATACAAATTACCTATTGCAATATCCTTAAATTGTTCAATCTTTGGTATGAATTGTTGGCAGAAAAAAATAGGATTACTTGGATGCTTCTTCCATTCATTTTGTATCAACATATGTTCATGAAGACACAAAAGTTAATAGCTCAAATATTAGGTAGAGCTTTTGTGATTTTCAAATGAAGAGTAAGGTGCATTTTTATTTCTGCTACATTACATTCATGTGCATAAACAAAATCAGAAGATTACATTACTAGATTGCACTTATGTAGATGTATATAATATAGGAAAGATTGCACAATCCTTTCAAAAATGTAGTCTTTATTGATAATGTAAATGTATGTTGTTCCACATAAGTTGTGGAACTAACTATTTGAATGCATATAATCGAAAAACTATGCATTTATAGATACAAAAGAGAAAAATGCACATAAAGAGAAAGGGGAACCATCATTTCCTCAATGAAGAATCTCAGTCACTTTGTTTTGCATCATCTTTAGTCTTCTCGCTTCTCTAAGCCTCCAAGTTGATGTCTTCCTTATTGCTCCTAGGTTCCCTACATTTGAGTGAGAAGAGTTTTGTTAGAGCAACGAAGGATCACCAGTCAAAATATGTGCATACATCTATAAACATATAATTTGATCATCATGTGCATTCAAATAACTTGCATACCATAGATGTCTAGGAAAACAAGAAAGTTATCAAACATATCTATCATATGCTCGATTTTATCCAACATGTTTTCTCATTGTGCCAGTATAGATAAAATTAGGTTGTTGTTTTGTTTATTTGGTTACAACATGTGGGGTGAAATGTGACTCCCACAAGGGCTGAGCCCAGTCTGCTGCCCTATTGTTTCATTTGAGAAGGATAATCACAATTAGTAAACTATCCATGAAGCATTAAAGATCAATCTTTGCAAGGATCTATCCTTATTAATAAGAACATTCCACTATCAATATAGCCATGATTTTGACAAAACTGATCATCAAGGATTCCAAGATAGTTTTCATTAATAGTCTAGTTAAAAGTAAGTAGCCCCAAGAATCATAACAGTCACAAGAATTGAACATGAGGGGAAAACATGTAGATTAAAAGCTTACACAATAGTCATCACTTGCAAATACAAAGACAACATGTTTTCACATAACAAATTAAATTGAATGCATGAAAGGTACAATGATGAAGTCCATAATAGTGAATGTTGCTTAAGAGGGATTGAAGGAAAACATTTTGTATCAAGGAGAACAAGGTAACCTCAAACTTTGTTGTACCTGAGTATGACAGTACCTAAGCTTCTGGTGTTTCTAGATGGAACCTATAGTGGAAAAGTTTAGTCTCCATCTGAAGGAACCATCTTCAGAGCTCTTCCCTAAAATGAGGTTTGAAAACATTAGAAGAAAAGAAATACCATAATTATAAAGTAACAATTTGTGTCAAGACAAATGTCAGAAAGTTAATTAGAAAGACAAATCCTTACAATTGGACCTCAAATTGGACCAAACAGATTTATGATTTTATCTTTAGAATGTAGGAACTTTCTCTATCAGAGCTTCACAACCTGAAATTGGATCTCCAATTGGACCGATAAAATTTATGATTTTATCTTTAGAATATAGGAAATTTCTTTGTTCAATATTCACAACCTCAAATTAGATCAGAAGCTAGATAAGAAAATTTATGATTTTATCTTTAGAATGTACAAAATTTCTCTATCAGATATTAAAGATCTCGGGTTGGATCATAAACTAGATAAGTAGATTTATGATTTTATCTTTAGAATGTAGGAACTTCCTCTGTCAGATATTTGGGAATTCCTACACACAAGTTATGCTTCAGATAAAAAACACCCAAAAGTGTTTCACACCGGCTCAAGGTACAATCCAACTTGGTTATGACACCGATAGCAATCCAATTTTTCTTGAACCATCCATACCCAAACGTTGCATCACAATCTATTATTCCTACACATAAAAATGCCACATATTAACCCTTCTAAATAAAACTCAAAATACCATGAAACAATGAGTCCCCTATATTAGTAAGTACGTAGGCAGTATATAGGGCATAGTTTGATTTTATACAAGGATGCTCATGAAAGGAATCTTCAAGTGATAGTGAGTGAGTTGTTTGAGATTGCAGCTGATGGTGCAATATCCAGTCTTAAAGGCAGTTAGCAAAGCAGTAAATGTGCAAGAAAATCAAATTGTACACAACAAAAAATTGACAATATTATCTTGCATAATGCCTTAAGTTTGAAGACAAAAATCTCATTGTATCTTGATGAAATTAGTGACCTTAATGGTCAATCATTGGAAACCATGATTTTAAAACATGCTATTGTGCTTATGGAGGCAACATTTTAAGCAAGGCGGTGAGTGGTGAACAATGGTAGGTATGAAGGACTTGCTTTATATGCATACTATGTAGTCTAGCTTAAGAAAATGTTCTTAGAAGAGATTGAAGGTGGATTATGGAACTCAAGGGCTACCATGATGAAGATTAAAGAAAAGACTGAGATCTATTTAAAAGCCACTATCATGAAGATATTAAAGATGTCAAATGCAAAACCCTAGCAGCTGGAGTAATGAACACAATGTGAAAGAGGATAGTGTGCTAGGGAAAATTTAGGAGATCTCCACATTATCTAATCACAAGAAAATACATCATTTATTTATTTTTTTAAATTAAAAGAAATTATTCTAAACCCTATATAGGACACATTGATACTTCAAAAGCATTTCATTTATTTTTTTAAATTAAAATAAGTCATTCTAAACCTTATATATGATACATTGATACTTCAAAAGCATCTGAAGGAATTTGATATAAATAACAATTAATCCTATGCCTCCTATCACACACATCTCCTTACCATTCTCTGTCATTATTTACTAAAACACTTCTCCATTTTGGCGGGCTATGCTTGAAAATAAGGTTTCAATAAAGGTTTTATTGTATGTTTATTAAAAAGAAAACTCCATTCTGGCGAGCTATGCCTGAAAATAAGATTTTGACAAAAAAATTAGTGTATGTTTATTAGAGTTTTAGAGTATTTTCGCGGGCTATATTATTGATTCCTTAAATGATTTATTCAAATGGATTGTGACTGACTTGATTTTCTACATTTAGTGCTGTAAATTGTATTGATGCCACGATTACCGTGCTACCATTGTCTCTTATTATACCCACTACGGTATGGTGGTATTTTTCCCTTCCCTTCTGTTGTTTACCACACTACTACCTTGCTCAAGGCTTCTTGCTATGGGGTTACGGTGTATACCGCTCTACCACATATGTTGCTCACCTTCCCTACAGTCTAGCGATGTATGCTTTTGAACATTACTTGAATTATTTGTCTTACTGATATCTCAATATCTCATCAACATTACTTTGTTATATCCATGAGTTTTGTTTCTCTGAGCACTAGTAGATATACCTTCTCAATGTGACGTAAGTGATTCTCTCCTTGATATGCCCACATCTTGTTCACATTTCACTATTTTACATTGTCGATGAGACATAAATAAGTCTCTTTGACATAGGGGTGTCTAAACCAGCACTAAACTCAAAGCTAAACTCGAAGCAAAAGTAAAAAACAAACATGGTGCTAAACTCAAAGCTAAACTCAAATCCAAAGATGAAACTAACGATGTTGCCACACTTGAAGCTAATATCGACGCTAAAGGTGGCACTAATTTCAGCGCAAATTAGCACTGAAAATAGTGTCGACTTGTCTTGATCAGCACAAATAAATGCCAAAAATAGTGCCATCCCGATAAATAGCACCGACATTTTCAAAAAGTTGGAAAAAATACATTAAAACAGTGGGTGGAAGCAAAAAATAGAGAAAAAAATGGAGCAATCACATGGATTTGTTGTAGTGTATCAAGTAAGGGTCTAGTAGGACTTGGTGGATGAAACTTTAGTGACTTGGGAAGATGCGATGTAGTTGATATTTCTATATCCCCATACTTTTGAAGGCTTCAAAGATTAATCCTATTCCTAGTGGGAGAGGATATAATGCCTCTAGAATTTTAATTTTGATAGACTTGATTTTAGACTTAGACTTGTTGATCGATATACTTATATTATTGTGTTCTCAGCATGTTATTTTTGTATATGCATGTAGACTATGGTGTATATTTTGAGATGATTTTGATATCATTATGATTAGATATATTAGTAGCTCTACTTAAGTTCATTTTGTTCATATATTTATATGGATGTGCATATAAATATATATGTTGGAAATATATTTTATCATGGTTATTTGATTTTAGATATTTATATGTTATATGATGATTTACCCCAATGGGTGATTATGATGTGCTTCGACTATTATACATTAAGCAAGTATGCTTAACATGTGCATTAAGTATGTAGGTACAAGGTTATTTCTCCACTTAAATATGTAGGTCTTAGTTATTCCCTAGTAGTAGTTATTTTGGAGGTATCACATTAGATCTTTTTCATTATTGTCCCCCTATCATACTCAAATCAAGTATGATATTTGTCATGTGTAAACTTGGATCTTAGTTGGAGGTGATTTTGAAGTTTATTTATGTTACGGGTGTAAGGCCTCTTCTAATGCTCAGTCAAATTGGTGCTAGACACACAATTCAAAGAAGTTCCTAGATGAATAGTTTACTAAACCCTCACAAAGACTTCATTTAATTATCAACTATGGCTTTGTAAGCTTTTGATGATGTCGATATTGTTTGTGCATTCACAAAATCTACAAATTCTATATTAGTGAGTATAGGTGGTTTACACATGTACATAAAAATAGTAAATTTTTGAAAAGTAAATAAAGCGTTAACTTGCAAAACAAGGGGAATAACTTAATTTTCTACTGATGCTATAGGTACCTTCAGCTTAACACAATCACTATTAACTGCTAAACCTGAACTCTGTAATTCACTAACACTATTGACTCTTACTTCTAACTTCTTGACCTCTCTAGAGAATGACTCAAAGATACATTACAGAGTGTAATTCATGATACAAGATATCATTCATGTGTGTTGTAATTGAGAATCTACTTGAATTTAATGCAACAATGTAATTTTCTAATCTAATAACAGAAATTAAGGTGGATGAACAATACCTCAAGTGGCCCTTGCTCAAGTTGTTGTACCCACAAGATAAATCAAATATGTGCTACTTGAATCAACTAATCATAATAGTAAACAAGATCATCTTTATTGCATATAATTGAACTCTCACAATATGACAAGAATCTTCACAAATCTCTCATTCATGAGTGCATATCCATTAAAATTGAATAAAAAAAAAAAAATGAAGTATTGTCTATGAAACAAAACTAGAACTATCAAAACATATATCTTCTAACTATATCTGCTTCTCAACCACCAATCCAAATATATAGGCTCAGGAGGAGTTTCATTTGCATAAGGACTAAAAACAAAAAACTAAATGCAGATGTCAACTCTCCTTCAAAATAGGAAGAGGAATAGTCTTTGCAACTAAAAATATAATTGAAACTTTTCCCTAATTGTTTGACAAAAATGTTCTCTATGAAAACTATCATGTTAGCTTCCTTACCAATATAGACTTCTTCCTCATGTTGTCTTATTGGATAGTCTGGTGACTCACGATTGACCACTTTAATGATCACTTCAATAATTTCCTGTAACTATCACCTTCTCAATGTTCTAGACTCTCCCCCACAATCTTCTTGGAATCCTTTGGTTGTGGGTTGGTCAATCTAGTTGTTGTGGGCTACAATTCTTCTAGTTGCAAGAGGTTAGTTTCATCTAAGTATACACATCATTAATAAACCATGAATTAACACAGAATCATATCAAATTTCATAGAAATTCACACATTTATCCATGCAAACGTCATCATATCATAATTATATTTCCACATGGTAAAGTATGGTTTAGGATGCATAAAAGACATATAATATATATAAGGTTCATGATTATCTATGAGATAAGCAGCTTGAAATTTTAAAATACATAAACTAAAAGGAAGAAAAATAGCTATTTCCTAGGCCCATAATTCCCCCCAACTAGAGTATTTTCTTGTCCTCAAGCAATGTTTAAGACTAGAGGTTGTATTGGAGAGTCAATTCTCTAAAATTTGTCACTACAACAACTCCCTTTTCATGTCTCAAATAGTATCCTTTTTGACATGAAATCTTTTCCAACCTCATAAACTTTACTATTTCTATTTCATCATGGTTCCTCCCTATCTAATGTGGTACTAGATAGAGGAGAAGAGGTGGATGAAAGGTGAGTGGAAACCATTTAAGTCCATTATCCCTAGCAATGTCTATATACTTATGAGATCTTCTAATAATGGCTATAAAATTATACAAGGAGTGTGGTTCCTTTTTCTTTAATTCAAGGGTTAGTTCTTCCCATATCTTCTTCACAAAATAAAAGGCTTGAATAATGGGTCCTCTAGCTATTTTCTTCATCCTCATGTAGTCATGTTCCCTAATACACATTATTTTTCTTCCCACACCTCTATAATCCAGGAGCTCTAACTACTGATCAATGACTATGTTGGGGTCTTGTGATTCTTTCCTCAAGTATTGAGCAATAGATTTCTCCCTCTCATTGTATTATTGTAATATTTCACTTGTTTGATGCTCATTCCTGATATAAGAGGATAATGCTCTCATTTTTAAATCCCCTACAAACATTAGTGGATTCCATTTAGTCTGATCTGAGAGAACAAAGTTATGCAAGTAGAACTCATATAATTGGTTCTACATGTCCGGTGTAGAGTAAAAGAAAGTATCTAAAAACAAAAAAAAAATATTCATTAACATTGGAAAAACACTAATCACTTGGCTAACTTGAAAATAAAAATACCTTTCTTATATAAATAATGAATAAAATCTTGTAGGATTTCTGCACTTTAGAATTTGTGCAACCTTGTCTGTTACTTCTTCAATCTTCACTTTCAACCTTTTTATTTCTACCTATTTTTTTTCAAGTGTCTTGATGTGTTTGGATATCAATTCAAATTTTTATTTTTCACACTCCTTCTCAAATAAATCTTGGGTTCTTTTCCACAATTCCACACCCAAGGACACCACAATTGGCACAAAGGGAACTATGAGTGGAATAATTGGACCCTATGGTACTAGTTCCTTGTTTTCTGCTTCTATGATAACAAGTTGTTCCAATTCATCCAACCTATACCCATGCTCAAATTTATAAATATTTTCCTCCAACTCTTTAATTCTTTTGTCCCTTTCACTATCATTTTGTTGGTGTGGTTTCAATAAAATTTCCAATTTCCTTATCCTTTTCAAAGCCTCCTGCAATTCTTTGCTAGTATCCTTTTGGCCAAAAAAAATTCCTTCATCTCTTTCTAAAATTTGGCCATCTCTTTCACTTGTATAATCATTACCCTCTAAATCAGGGCTCTTTGGGGTTCTTTTTCTCATTTTCCTTGCAATAGATGTATTTACATTACCAGGGGAATTCCCCTCTAATTCTAAGCCTATTTCAATTGTAACCACATCTTTTTATCTTCTACTTGTTCCCCTCATTGGAATTTTTCCTTTTAGGTGATTCAACTACCTTGTGGTTCTTTTCTACCCTATGGAAGGTGCAATAGAAGATATTCCTTTCCTTTTCTTGGCCCTCTATGTTTTTCTTGAAACATGGGTTTCTTTCTCGTCCTTTGTTGTAGGTTGCTCAATAGTGGTTGTAGGCTAAGTGCCCTAAAAACCTTGCTCCTCTGGCTCTCCTATTTTGTAGGTAGGTGATGGATTAGGGGAGCCTGAGGGAATTTCCCTCTTTGAGATAACAAGTTCCTCTACTATTTCTAGGATAGCAAGTTCTTCAAGGATACTATTGATATTGTTGTAATTTAAGAAACTTTCCCAAGAGACATGTTGAAATTGAGTCCTAAGAATCCTTTTTATTAATAATGTGACCAAACATAAATGAGATAATGTTGAATTATTCATTTTCCTTTTATACTTAGATTCCATTATTTTCAAAAAATTATATAAGAAATTTGGGACATTCACATGCCTATCATGGTGAAGATGACTCAAAAAATTAAAATGAACTGTATACAACAAAGATTGTCTACCATCACAGGTTAAATACTTGATTATGTGAGAAGCAACTAAAGCCCTAGCCTAGGGTAAAGATTTACATTTTAGTGCCTTGCGAAGATGAGTCTAGGTTTTCTCCTGGCTATATAAATTCATTTATGGTAGTAATATCATTTTCTCTCATTGGAAACTCTTGTCCTTCCCATGGAAATCTTGATACTTCAGCAATAGCGGCCTTTGAAGCATCTAACCTTAATCCTCTCACTACTACTTCATTGTTTTGTAGTATGACAACAAATTTTTGGGTCATGACCTAGCTAAACTCTGTGAGTTTCAAGAAATACTCCAACCAACCAACATGTTGAAAAATGAGACTATCCTATCTTCTAATAGATGGGTGTGCACTACTAGTTTCCTATGAATAATGTGACCTCCCATGATACTGTTGTTTTTCTACAATTCCTTAATTCTACTTTGTTCTGGTTCAATTTATTGTCTATCACTCCAACTACATGACTTTCACAATATATATATTCTTGAAACCCCTAAATTTATCTACTTTTAACCCTCTTTCTCTCCTCTGAGCTTGTATTGTTTGAAAATGATGAAAAATAAAATGAAAAAAATATTGTAGAGAGTTTTTGAAGATCAAGAAAATAAAAAAACCTCCCCCCAACTAAAGATAATAAGTGTCTTAACTTAGTGGTACGATTTTGGAGGAAGGTTAAATGAAATGTAGTCTAAAATAAATTTAGATATGAAGCATGCATGAAGAAATGTATAAACATGTTGAAAATCAATAATCACTATGTTAATTATGAGAAGTTAATGTTGTTGGAAACACAAGGGCAGACAACTAAGAGGGGGGCTAAATCAGTTGTCCCAAAAATTTAAAACTTATTCAACTTATTAACCTTATTATTAGATTTGATTATTAACCATGAAATCATAAATCATCAACATATCAGAAACACACATAACACCAAGATTTTTTATGTGGAAACCCTGTTAGGGGAAAAAACATAATGGAGATTAGTCCACAAGATTATACCCCGTGAAAAGTATAAAGAAATGAAATATGGGGAATACACATGCATTCAGGCACACTGCCTAGAGCTCACTGCTCAATTACAAGGCTAACCACCCAAAGGAAGACACATTGTCTTACAAAAAGAATTGGATTACATCTACATGGATTTGAATTGATAAATTAGCATATGCTAATGCCTGATCATAGTTTTGGTTAAGCACATGAACATTTCTTAACTCTTCTTCACTCATCTTCAAACTCTGCTCTACCTTCAAATGATTAGAACTTTATTCACACATAAACACATACTCAACATCCACTGGCACACTTCAATTTGAATAAACAATCACTTATATATATCTGCAACAATAAATTTCATCCCTACATGTCAGCTTCAACAAAATAATAAAATGAATATAAACTTCGGCCCAAAACACTAAAGATTATTAATGTGAATCAACCAAGGTCAGCCACAACTTAGTGAAGACCCAAATCAACATCTCCAACATGAAAACACTTCAATTAATTACTCCTCAAAGATCCACAAGACGCTATAAACACCATGTCAGCCAAGAACAAGAAAAACATGAATATGCAAGAGAAAATTGCCAACCATGAGCACAACGATCAATGTGGACATGCAATAAAGATAGAACACAATATAGAAACATCCAAAAACATAATGAATCACCAGAGAAGCATCTATGGAAACTGAACTAATTGAAATCACATCATCTTCAATCAGTAACACCAACTGAAGCAATAGAAAAACTATTAGAATATAAATCTTCATAACTTGATCAAATCTTCACACAAATCTCTAAAAATCGATGTGGATAAAATAGATACACTTAGAAACAAACCCTTTAGTCCACAACCTCTAATCATCAATGTACAAAACTTACCGACATACTGAACTTCACTTCACCACTAACAACCTGCAACTTATTCCATTACAATTTTCTCAATATCCTCGACATATACAACTTCTAATGAATTAATGCTAATAGTGTTGACATCAATGAAAACCAAATATCAACAACACAACCACAACATCCAACAATCTACCCCTTTTGCATTGATGGAAAAACATGATGTGAAAAACACCATCAATGCAAGTAACTCTTGACACTTACTCCCCCTTAGGTTCTAACTCATTTTCTCCTCAACTCTTTCACATGATCTTCTTTCCAATAGGGATCTTCTTCCCAAAAAGTTTTTCACATGGTCTTCTCCCCCTTTGAAATCAATTATAAATATCTCTAAGCCCCACACAAACTTTGAACCACATATATGAGCATCTGAATACCTGACTACTCCCCCTGAGTAGCAGCCACCACAACATCAATCCGGATCAATATATGACTATGAAATGCATGAACTGATGCAAAGCAATGCATCCCTAGTTCTGATTAGGAGGGGTAATCACCCCTAACTTCCCTCTGAGATACTCAAAAGTATCTTTAGATAATGAATTGGTAAAGATTTCTACAATCTGCTCCTTAGTAGGCACATACTCTAGTCTGACTTCCTTTTCACTCACCTTTTCTCTAAAAAAGTGAAACTTAATAGATATATGCTTTGTCTTTGAATGCAACACCGGATTCTTAGAAATGTTAATAGCACTTGAATTATCATAGAATATAGCAATAGGCTAATTATACACAACTCTAATATCCTTCAACATCTACTTCATCCACAGAACTTGAGTACAATTGTTAGCAACAACAATGTATTTGGCCTCTGCAATAGATAAGGAAATGGCATTATGCTTCTTACTTAACCATGAAATCAACTTCTTACCCAAGAAAAATGCTCCACCACTAGTAATTTTCCTATCATTTATGTCTCCTACCCAATCAACATCAGTAAAGGCACTCAAAGTAAGATCATTATCTTTAGGATACCACAGGCCAAAGTCAACGGTTCGCTTCAAGTATCTGAAAATTCTCTTCATAGCAATCACATGAGATTCCTTCAGATCAACTTGAAATCTTGCAACAATACATACAAAATTCATGATATTAGGCCTAGTTTGAGTTAAATACATCAATCCACCAATTATTGATCTGTATCTAGTCCGATTTTCCTTTGTAGAATCATCATTTGTTGTCAACTTACATCCAGTCACCATGGGTGTACCAACTAGATTTGAATCTTCCATACTGAACCTCTTCAGTAATTCCTTCACATACTTGGACTGAGATATAAAAATCCCTTTATCTAACTGAGTAATTTGCAATCCCAAAAATAATTTCATCTCACCAATCATTGACATCTCAAATTCATTTTGCATCTCATTAGCAAACTTCATGCACAAATCATCATCTCCTCAAAGAAGATCATGTGAAAGAGTTGAGAAGAAAATGAGTCAGAACCTAAGGGGGAGTAAGTGTCAAGAGTTACTTGTGTTGATGGTGTTTTTCACATCATGTGTTTCCATTAATGCCAAAGGGAGAGATTTTTGGATGTTGTGGTTGTGTTGTTGATATGTGGTTGTCATTGATGTCAACACTATTAGCATTAATTCATTAGAAGTTGTATATGTCGAGGATATTAAGAAAATTGTAATGAAATAATGCTAATAGTGTTGACATCAATGACAATCACATATCAAAAACACAACCACAACATCCAAAAATATCCCCCTTTTGCATTGATGGCAACACATGATGTGAAAAACACCATCAACATAAGTAACTCTTGACACTTACTCCCCCTTAGGTTTTGACTTATTTTGTCCTCAACTCTTTCACATGATCTTCTTTCCCACAAGGCTCTTCTTCCTAGAAATTTTTCACATGGTCTTCTCACCCTTTGACATCAATGACAAAGATATCTAAGCCCCACACAAACTCTGAACATCCAACAAATGTGTATACTTGTAGAAATATGTTGGAATGAAATTAAACTTGTGTAAAGTGATTGCTGATTTCCTACAACAGAATGTGAAATTACTTACCATAATTGCAATCAAAATTGTGCAAAGGTAAATTTAAATGAATGAAAACATATGCATGATGTGTGGTGAATGATGGATTGAAAAGGCTACAAAGTGTATGGAATAGGTGAAGTGAAATGAATGCATAGTATGTGGGAATTGAGAAAGGTGGTGGAAATGATATGTGTGGATGGATAATGAAATATATGTGGCTTCATGTACAAAGATATAATTTGAAATAATAGATATGTGGTGGATGTGGTGGTAATGCAAAATGACTATCAAACAAGTGCTATGGGCACTTGCAATAATAGGTCCCTTCTGAAAGTTTGTCGCCTTTAGGCATTATGCTACAATTCCTTGCTACTTCGTTGAATGTTCTAGAAAATTGAATGTTGTCAATTGTCACCTATACAATGTGTGCATGTGAATGATGTAGTGTAATTATACTTTTGAAACATCAATTAGTGATGATCCATGTGGCTCATCCACCAATTCATTTGTAGAGCTTGTAGTCTCTGATATTGAATTTTCAATTGTAGGTTGAAACTTTTGAATTAATGAAAGAAGAAAGTCATCCTTCTTTCACGGTTTCTTATAAAGCTTCAATTTGTGTCCATTAAATAGTAAAGAGAACCTGACTTCATCAATTATTTGTAGCTATACTATTCCATTTGGAAACACTTATTTTATCGCATATGGACCAAGCCATCTAGTTTGTAATTTCCTCTTGTATTCTTTGTATTTGGAGTCATAAAGGAGAGCCCAATCCCCTGTAATAAATTCCTTTTTTCTTTATGAACTGATCATGCCAACAAGTTCTTTGATTTTGGAAAAATTTAGTGTGGTGATGGATTCCATTATGATTTCATCGACTGTATTTAAGTTGTGTAATCTCTCCCGCTGAGTTGTGGACAAGTCCATGCCCAATGTAACTGTTGTCCTCAATGTTTTGTATTAAAATTCAATAGGATGTACCGCTTTCTTCCCATACACCAATTCATATGGTGTAAATCCAGTTGTGGTCTTCCAATTTTTCCTATAGACCCAAACTACCTCAAACAACTTGGCTGCCCAATCTTTCCAATGAATTTGAACTATCTTTGTGAGAATGTTTTCAATTTCCCTATTTGTGACTTTAACTTGTCCATTAGCTTGAGGCTGGTATGGTGTTGACTTCCTATGTTTGACCTCATACTCTTAAACCAATTTTGTGATCATCTCTGATGTAAAATGGGGTCCTTGGTCTATGAAAATCTCTCTTGGAGCTCCATATCTTGTGAATATGTACTCTTTATTGTTTGATTTTCATGATATTGGGCCAATAAAGTCTAATCCCCATTTATCAAATGGTGTTATTGATAGCTATGGCTACAATGGCATTTGATCTAATTTTGTTGGCCTTCCCATTCTTTGACACCTATTACATCCCCTAGTGTACTTCACTACATCTTTATGAAGAGTTGGCCAATAGTATCCAGTGTTGAGAATCTTAAGAGCTATCCTCTTTTCTACAAAATATCCCCCACATGGTTCATTATGGTATGCTCTATGGATATCATTTACTTCATCTTCTCTTATGCATTTCCATATTATGTTGTTTAGGCCTATGTAGAATAAGTATCCAACTATCTAGGAGTAAGGAAAACTCTTATGAACCAATTAACTCTTTTATCTTTACTACAAGATAGTTGGAAATATCCACATACCAAGGTGTATGCAAAGATAGAGAAAATAAATTCTCATCTAGGAAAGAATCATCAACATCTTCTGATTTGGTTGGTAGTCTGGATAGAAAATCTGCCACTATATTTTCTTTACCTGGCTTATCCACAATGGTAATGTCAAATTATTGAAGTAATAGTAACCACCTAACAAGCCTACCACCAACCGTTGTTTTGTTCATTAAATATCTTAATTTTGTGTGGTCAATATGTATGAACACTACATATCATGTAATATAATGCCTAAGTTTTTTATTGCATATAATATTGTCAACATCTCCTTTTCTATCATTATATAATTGAGTTCTACCCCTTGTATATTTTTTTTGATGTAATATATGGCATACTCTTTGTTTCCTTCCTTCTGCCCAAGTATAGATCCTATAGAAAAATCATAAGCATCTATATAAATATGGAAAGGTAAGGTCCAATTTGGTCCTCTCAAGATAGGGGCTTCAATCAATGCTACTTTGAGTGCATCAAAAAAATGTTGACAAGCAACTGTCCACTCAAATTCTACATCTTTGGATAGTAAAAAAAAATAGTGGAGTTGCAAGTTTGCTAAAGTCCTAAATGAATCTCCTATAATACCTAGCATGTCCTAGGAAAATTATATCATCTTTTTGTCTTTGAGGCATAGGGAGTGTTGAGATTACTTCAATTTTTACGGGGTCCACTTAAATTCTTTCATTTGACACAAAATGTCCTAATACAATCCCTTTCATCATCATCATGAAACAATTTTCATGACTCGAGGATAAGTTATGTTCTTGAAACCTTTTTAGCACTTTCTCTAGATTTCTAAGTGCTTCATTATATGTATTCCCATAAGGTGAAATCATCCATGTAAAACTTCATGGAATCATGTGAAAATTCTGAGAATATACTCAGTACTACCCTTTGGAAGGTGGATGGTGCATTACATAGCCCAAATGGTAGGGAAGAATAAGCATATGTGCCCCAAGGGCATGCAAAATTTGTCTTGTCCTAATCTTTTGGGGAAATATTTATTTGGTTGTAGCCACTAAATCCATCTGGAAAGGAAAATTGCTTCTTTCCTACTAATGAATCAAGTACTTGGTCTATGAAGGGAAGTGGAAAGTGGTCCTTCCTAGTTGTAGCATTTAGTTCTCAATAATCTACACACACTCTCCACTTTCCTCCATTTTTTGGAACAATTATCAAAGATGACACCCATTGACTATCAGAGATAGAATAGAGAAAGCATGCATCAAATGAGTTTTTCAATTTTGATTTAACTATGTCTCTGACTGTAGGGTTCATTCTCCTTTGGGGTTGCCTTATGGGTTTAAAACCATCATTGATATAAATAATATGTATGCACAATTCAGGCTCTATCCCCTTCATGTCATGGTAATTCCATGCAAAGGCTATTGTGTGTGCTTATAGCATGTTCACCAATGAGCTTTGTTGTATATCATTCAATTGACTATTAACATTCAATGATTTACCTGACATTATCTTTAAAGTCTTGGATGATGTTTGAACTAATGAGATGTCAAGTGCTGCTATATTTTGGAAACATTGGTGTGGTAATAGGGTGTGGAATATTTAGGAATTTGACTCAGATGAGCTGGCAGGAATCACATTTTGCAAAGGATCCTGCAAACATGTTAGATAGTCTTGATGTTGCAAGGCCCTACCATAGTTATTTTGCATGATGTTCACTATCAATTCATCTCCATCTTGGTTTTCTAAAAAATGATTGTGTTCAATAGTCATCAAGGTTTGCAAGGAATACAGATCCTCCTCATCTAGGGTAGGCCAAATGGTTTGTTTTAGGTTTGCATGTGGCTGGGATAGTGGATAAAGGACCAATTTCTTAGTCGCATTTCTATTAGAGATAACCATATTCCCAGACCTACAACCTATAAAGGCATTTTTTGTTGCCAACTAAGGTCTTCCTAAAATCAGGGGGTATCTTGCAAGATTAGCTTTAGGTTGTAATACCATAAAGTTAGTAGTGTACTCCCATGAATCTAGTGTTATTACCAAGTCTTCAATGATACTCTCAGGTTTAACTATGGACCTATATGCCAACTATAGAACAATAGGTGTAGGTCTAAGTTCTATTAGCTATAACAACTTCACGGTCTCTTTGGTCATTACATTAACAACTACTCCCAAGTTAATTAAGGTGTTCTTAGTGAGAGTTCCATTTATCTTTACATCCACTAAAAGACTGCTAAGGTCTTCATACTTGGGGATAGTTATATTTCCCAACATAATGTTTGCAAGTTGTCTTAGGACATGTACAATCTAAGGGTCTTGTCACTTCCTACCTAGATTTTTAACGAATAGATCTCTCACTATTTTAGTATAGATAGGAACATCCTTAATGGCTTGGATAAGGGGTATATTGATGCAAACATCCTTAAGTTGCCCCAACAGGTTAGCTTCAACTTGTGTTTGGTGCCTTTATACTACTAATCTTTCAAGGATGGAGGGTTTTGACTTCGATTGGTTTGGTCAACCTAATTTGACCCAGGATCCTTAGGTTGGTTGTCCAAGGTCTCTATTGGGGGTTCCTCATCAACCAATTTAGTGATTTGAGGGGATGAAGGCCCAACCAACATTTTCCTTGATATGAGGTGGACATCACTCACCTCAACCCCATAAGTAGGGTATTGAATAGCTTCATTAGCATAAGCTTGTTGAACAAGCTTGTTATTAGGGTTAGGTGTAGGTTGGGATGGCAGCTGAGGTGCTTTAGGTGGCTATGGTGCAAGATTTGTTTGGTTTGGCATAATGGTTTGTTGATGTGGCTACAAGGGTTGTTGTGGCTACTAATAATTCATGTTTTGGTTCTACCATTATTGACCTCTTTTTCATTGAGGTTGTCACTAGTTTTTTTGGGGTGGCCATTGAGAATTATAGTTAGATCCTTGAAAAAAAATTGATGGCCACATGTTTTGTTGCTATTGATTCCAATTGGTTTGAGGCATTGACCATTGTTGGTTTTGTATATTGGCCCAAGACCGAGGGTTCCAACTAGGAGGATTTGCATTGTTACTAGGAAATGACATGTTATAATTCAAAGGATTGGCTTCCATGGTTTCCTTTGAGATATGTAGAATACTTGTCCATCTTCACCTTCCAACGTATGAAAATATGATGTACCTTGTTTGTCTTTAGAGATACTTGCCACCTTCTTGCATTTGTAGTTAGCCCTCCTCTATCTACAATGTGGACAATATTATGTAAGAGTTGATTTTTCCTCCTCTTTCTTCTTTTTGATATGGAGGGTGTCTAACTATGTAGCAAGATGGCTGATCATATCCTCCTATTTGATAGAACATTACTCAATTCAACTCTAGAGACTCCATTGGATGGTTTGCTAATGGAAGATGTCTTATCTCCTCTAACCTTCTTAGTGAAAGACCTTGAGTATTTCCTACATGCTTTGTATATTTCCTCAAATGGTGCCTAAGAAATATCTCTTGCCCCAATGAGGTTAAGTGCATCCATGCAATCCTCATTAATCCCCCTCAAGAATATCAATTTGAAAGACTCATCAAAGAGTTTGTTCTAGTGGGATTTTTTAAGGAAAAACTAGAACCTTTTCATATAGTCTTCCAAAGATTCATCTTCCTTTGCGACATCCTAAAGATTTCATCCCTCTTCCTTTATTTTCCCCTACAGTAATCCTGGTACTTTTCGAGGAACTTTATCTTCATGAAATTCCAATTTAGAACATCTCTTACTAAACCCATAAACCATCTCAGAGAAACATCCTTCAATGTTGCAGGAAATAGTTTGAGCCTATCTACATATATAGTATAATCATAACTTCTACATAACACATCAAACTCAAAAAGGAAGGTATTTGGATCCTCTATGACCAACCCATAGAAGACATGTAATGTTGAAGGTGGTATGCTCTTCAAGGAAATTTCTCTCTCCTAGTTGGCAATGGGGAACTCAAAAGTCACAATCTTTGGTGGGTCTTCCACTGTAGCATCATCCAATGGTGATAATTTGTGTATGGGAAGTATCATTTGCATCTGATGTGGATATTGGTGTCAAAAATGATTCTTCTTCAAGAATACCCTCGCTCTATTCACTTTGATCACCAGTATCCACTAAAGATTTGTGTTGAGGGGAGAAATTTTTCCAAAGCATCTGATGCAAATAACTAGTTGCTCACAAAAACCCACCATGCAATGTAGACTCTATTGCAACAAAGAACACTCACAATACAAAAATAAATGCAAACAAATTCTAAATTTTTATTGCATCAAATCAACTCATGAAAATTAAATCAAATGGAAAAATGAAATTCCACCATAGAGCATACAAAAATCTGCACACAAGATTAATAAACCATGGCTCTTCCTTTTCTTATTCTCACTGCTCCAAGCTCTCTTTGTTGTTGTTTGAAACCTTCATATGGCTCTTATCTTTTTTTTCACCTCTCACTGGTGCCTTATCTTCTCTTCATTGGTGTTGTTTAACCCTGCAACACAAAGCTCCCAATGATACCTCTATAGAGGCATCTTTCTCCTTCCCACGTTTTTCTTCAAAACCCCCTAGAAATATACATTAAAATCATCAATTCTGACCCAAGAATGGGCTCCCAAATCTCCCCCAAGAATACCTATCCATATTCTAAGTTTATGTAGCATTACATGAAACATTTTAAGCCTCCATTAACTCCAAGTGTTGTCTTTACTCCCAGAGGCGTTTTTCTCTATTTTGGGTATTTTAAAATATCTAAAATTTTGATTTTCTGCCTCTTTTATGTTTCAAACGCCCCCCACATTATTTATGCAATAGATAAACAATTAGATATGAAATACAAACTGATATTTGACTTCCATGGCCTCCATAATACCTTTCCAAAATAAAATTAATCAAATTAGTGCTTTGAAAGTGTGGAATCGAGTGCCAACAAGCGAAAAATTGAAAGTTATTTGATTCACACAAAAATTGGTGTGCAATATTAGAATGGTATCCCATGGACCCATGCAAAAGGATTTTGCTTGAACCTTCATGAATTTTAAAATTTTAAACTTTTTGAAAATTGCCATTATTTAACAAACTTTCAATATTAAAATCTCCCAAACTGAAAAAAGGTATGGCTTTGATTCTTTTTGCACATTTCACATGCCACCTCCATGAATATCCCTATCAAATTATTTTACTCCAATCCTTATGAGTTTTCTAGAAATAATTTTCAAAAACTGCTTATGGAGCCTTAAAATGATGATTTGACAAAAACTAATTTGATGCAAATCTGAACACAAAAAGAGCTTTCCAAAGCTGAGAGATGCCAAATGAACCCCAAAGCACACCAAAACTGAAATTCAAACCTAAGATTTATTTTTGGTTCATTTTGATTGCTAGTCTACCTAGATGCTCTCGCATCAACATCTCACCGCCTCCGCACACAATAGTTGTAACTCTTTGGATCATATGCTCCTGCACATTGTTAGTAAAATATTTTGTGTTTATGGATTAAAATATAATTATCCTAATGTTGAAATCAAAACATTTAAACTATGAAAGATTGAAATTACACAAGAGAACCTTGAATGTAACACCATCCCCGACAATGACACCATAAAATGTAAGGCCTCTTCTAATGCTCAATCAACTTGGTGCTAGACACATAACTCAAAGGAGGAGTTCCTAGTTGAACGGTTCACTAAACCCTAGTAAAGACTTCAATTAATTATCAACTAAGGCTTCATAAGCTTTTGATGATGTCGGCATTGTATGTGTATTCACAAAATCTACATGACCTATATCAATGAGTATAGGTGGTTTACACATGTACAGGAAAATAATAAAGTTGGGAAAAGTAAATAAAGTGTAACTTACAAAATAGGGGGAATAACTTAATATGCTACTGATGTTAGAAGTACCTTCAGTTAACATTGTAACTATTAACTGTTAAACCCGAACTCTGTAATTCAATAACACTATTGACTCTTCTAACTTCTTGACCTCTCTAGAAAATGACTCAAAGACACATTACAAAGCTTAGTTCATGATACAAGATATCATTCATGTGCATGTAATTGAGAATCTACTTGAAATGAATTCAACAATGTAACCTTCTAACCTAATAACATAAATTAAGGTGGGTGAATACTACCTCAAGTGGCCCTTGCTTGAGTTTTTGTAACAAGAGAAATCAAATATGTGCTTCTCGAATCAACTAATCATAATAATAAATTGGAACATCGTTATTGCATATAACTAAACTCTCACAATATGAAAAGAATCTTCACAAATCTCTCATTCATGAGTGCATATCCATTACAACTGAATAACAAAAAAACTAGCAATGAAGTATTGTCTATGAAACAAAACTAGAACTATCAAAACATATATCTTCTAACTAGATCTTCTCCTCAACCACTAATCCAAATATATAGGATCAGAAGGAGTTATATTTGTATAAGGACTAAAAATAGAAAACTAAATGCAGATGTCCACTCCCCTTCAAAATAGGACTTTATGATTAGTCTTTGCAATTGAAACTATAATTGAAAAAGTCAGAAGAAGACAAATAGAGTTGAAAATTTTCCCTAATGGTTTGACAGAGACATGCTCTGTGAAAAATGTCACATTGGCTTCCTTATCAATACAAACTTCTTCTTCCTCCCGTTTTCTTATTGGATGATTTGGTGACTCACGATTGACAACTTTAATGATTGCTTCCATCATTTCTTGTAAGTATCACATTCTTAGTGTTCTGGACTCTCCCCTGCAATCTTCTTGGAATCCTTTGGTTGTAGGATGTTCAATCCAGTTGTTGTGGGCTATAGTTCTTTTGGCTTCAAGAGGTTAGTTTCATCTAAAGTATACACATCGCTAACCAACCATGAATTAATACTCATATTGAATTTCATAAACATTCACACAATTATCCATGCAAACATCATCATATCATAATTATATTTCCACATGGTAAAGTCTTTTCAGGATGCATAAAAGATATATAAGGTTCATGATAATTTTTGAGATAAGTAGCTTGAAATGCTATAGTACATAAACTAAAAAGAAGAAAATTAGCTATTTCCTAGGCCCATCATTCCCCACTATCATGCAAGTGGCTCGGGTTCAATCCCTGACAATGATGCCAAAAGAATGTAAGGCCTCTTTGAGTGCTCACTCAACTTGTTGCTAGACACAAATTTTAGAGGAAGAGTTCCTAGCAAAGTAGTTCACTAAACCCTCAAAAAGAATTCATAAGATTTTGATGATGTTGGCATTGTATGTGCATTCAAATACTCTACACGTCCTATATCAGTGAGTATAGGTGGTTTACACATGTACATGAAAATAGTAAAGTTTGGAAAAGTAAATAAAGCGTTAACTTGCAAAATAGGGGGAATAACTTAATTTTCTACTGATTACACACACCTTCAGCTTAACAATGTAACTATTAACTATTAAACCTGAACTCTGTAATTCACTAACACTATTTACTCTTACTTCTAACTTATTTATCTCTCTAGAGAATGACTCAAACACATATTATAGAGCATAATTCATGATATAAGATATCATTCATGTGCATGTAATTGAAAATCTACTTGAAATGAATGCAACAATGTAATCTTATAATCTAATAATATAAATTAAGGTGGATGAATAGTACCTCTAGTGGCCCTTGCTCGAGTTGTTGTACCAATAGGATAAATCAAATATGTGCTACTCGAATCAAGTAACCATAACAATAAAATGGAACATATTTATTGAATATAACTAAACTCTCTTAATATGATAAGAATCTTCACAAATCTCTCATTCATGAGTGCATATCCATTACAATTGAATAACAAAAAACTAAGAATCAAGTATTGTCTGTGAAACAAAACTAGAACTATCAAAAAATATATCTTCTAACTAGATGTGTTCCTCAAAAATTGATCCAAATATATAGGCTTGGGAGGATTTTTATTTGCATAAGGAATAAAAACAAAAAACTAAATCTAGATTTCCACTCTCCTTCAAAATAGGAAGAGGACTAGTCTTTGCAATTGAAACTATAATTCAAAAAGACAGAAGAAGACAAATAGAATTGAAACTCTACCCTGAGAATTTGACAGAGACATGCTCTGTAAAAAATGTCACATTGGCTTCCCTACCAATATAGACTTTTCTTCCTCTTGTCATCTTATTGGATGATCTGGCGATCCATAATTTCTTGTAACTATCATGTTCTTAGCATTCTAGACTCTCCCCTGCAATTTGCTTGGAATCCTTTGGCTATGAGCTAGTCAATCCAATTGTTACGGGCTATAGTTCTTTTGGCTATAAGAGGTTATTTTCATCTAAAGTATGCACATCATTAATCAACCTTGAATTAATGCAAAACCATATTGAATTTCATAAACATTCACACATTTATCCATGCAAACATCATCATATCATAATTATATTTCTACATGGTAAAGTCTAGTTTATGATGCATAAAAAACATAAAAGATATATAAGGTTCATGATTGTCTATGAGATAAGTAGCTTGAAATGTTAAAAGACATAAACTAAAAGGAAGAAAACTAGCTATTTCCTAGGCCCATCAATGGGTTACCTGTAATTGTGTGATTTTAATTTGAAGGGTTAATTTCCTAGGCCCATCAAAGGGTTAATTTCCTTTTTGTTCATAATTATGTTTTGAAGAATTAATTTTTATATTTTATCTAGTCAAATGATTTTGGGAAATATTCCTTTGAACTAATTTAATTAGCTTCATTTTAAAATGACATGCAAGGAAGTGAATTAAACATTTTTCATTTATTGTAAAATGAATTATAGGAAAATTGAAAAATATTTGGGAATAAAAGAAATTAGAAAATAGGAAAAATAAAAAAGAGAATAAAGGAAAAGAACTTAGGTTTTTTATTGGATTCTTGCAATTGGCATTGGATTGGAATCATCAAAGGTGCTTGGATTGTGTGTGTTCTACTTCACTAAATTGTTGCTCTCTCCTAGTTCATTTGAATTTTGGATGGCATGCTCACCCTTAAGGTAGCTTAGGAATTCCTTTGTACATTGAGTTTTTTTGTATTAAGTATCATTTAAAAATATATATATACAAAATTATTCAACCATGCTTTACTATCACATAGACCACTCAGGGTTATCTAGATCTTACTATCTTTTACATGATTCTTTACATAATATTACATGAATTTTTACATTTATTTTACAAATATACATACCAATTTTTAACAAGAGTTTCACATGACTATCTAAAGCTTTACAAAGCTTCTTACAAATATACAACTTTTTTTTAACCAATAGTACTAAAATTTAAACTTACCTCTATTATTAAAAGAAATTGTACTCTAAAAGTACAACATTAATTCTTGTTCAACTCTGACCTATCATAAATCTTTATCTACTTCTATCCTTTTTGTGCATTTAAGTTGTATTTACTTTGAAATTCAAGATAGTTTTACATGAAAGGGATGATGTCTTCACCATTAAACGACTAACAACTCCCAAACCTTACTTCTGTTATGTTTATTTCATTATGTCCTTCCTTTATCTGCTTCACAAATTTACCTTTTTCTATCTCTACAATTGATGCCACTTGCAAAAAAATATTATGAAAAGTGAGTCTTCTAAAATACTCAGTAAGTACTCTCCTAGTACCCAAAAAAAAAATCCTCATTTCTAACCTTTCAAATTATCCTTAAAATGTTAGATGATAAGACAAGCAAAATTAAGTTATTTACATTACTTAAATTTTCCACAAATCCAAATATAATTTCATGACAATTGACCATACAATTATCCCACCAACCCATAAAACCATCCAAGAACATATTCT
Organism: Sequoia sempervirens; assembly: GCA_007258455.2. Taxonomy (NCBI): domain Eukaryota; kingdom Viridiplantae; phylum Streptophyta; class Pinopsida; order Cupressales; family Cupressaceae; genus Sequoia; species Sequoia sempervirens. The sequence continues at coordinate 77,572,631 of VDFB02047397.1, read as the reverse complement.
AAAGTTCTCGTGCAACCAAACATTAAAAAAAAATCCTAATGCTTTCAAGTTGTTTACACACAGAGCATATGTTTAACCTTGAATTGGGTAGTTTATAAAGAATTTTTTGCAACAAAAACAACCATTTAAAACACATAAGTTTTAGTTCAAGAATACTAGACCACATGAACTTGAATATTTTTTCCACTACTTTGCAAGGATATCAATGTTCCAACACAAATTAAGATAAATAAAAATTTCTTGAGTAGAGGTTAGGGTCTTGTAAATTATTTTAGATTTTAACTTTAAGATTTTAGAGCCATCAACCCAATTTAGCTTTTCAAGGAATTCATCATCCCTTGTAATATAATCAAGGAGATGCATGTTTCTGCATGCCTCCCTAAGGATAGAGTATGTCCCCAACTATGATGGAGGAAGGTTGAACTCTTTGCCTAGGTTACTACATGTTTTAATCTTATCAAATTCTAATATATCTTTAAAACACTTAATACCTTTCAAAGTGCCATGTTTTAGCAGAAAATCCTTACAATAAAGCAATGGGTTTACCATTTTTATGCATGTTCCTCCATATTGACCTATCATGGTACACCAACCTTTTTTCTTGATCTATGAATTCATTGATTTTTATTTTCTCCCTAATAATCTCCCAAGATTTTCATATGGTTTTAAACGCATTTGATCCAGTAGTCATCATTGGGAATTTTCCAAAGAGAATGTCATTTTTTAGAATTTATTTCCAATTTTTAGCTTATTTTGGGGCAGTTGAGTCAATATTGTTCATAAGCATAACCTTCCAATGTTCATTACCTTTTAAAGCTTTAACGACCCATTTCTCTACTAGGGCGATGCCTTTCTTCTTAAGGTCTTTTAGTCCTAACCCACCTTCCAATTTATTTAGACAACACCACTCCCATTTCACTACATGCCTTTTCTTATTTCCTTTCCTAACTGACCAAAGAAACTACTTAAGATTTTTTTGAATTTCATTCACCTGGTAACTACTAAAAAGCCATATTGAAGAGTAGTAAATGCTATATGAGGATACAATTTTCTAACACACTTGAAATCTACCATCTAGAGAAAGATATTGCTCATTCTATTGCATAGTTATTTATCAATTTTACTTTTAACCCAATCCCACATGTCTTTTAGACATGGGTTAAATGCAAGAGGAATTCCAAGGTATCTAACTTGTTTATTAAGTCACCCCATTGAAACTCATATTTATTGAATCAACATGGGGAGCACTTTTCCCAACTAAGCATTATTGATTTGGACATAGAAATTCTAGCTACCAAGGCTTCACAAAATAAGTTAAGCTTGTGCATAAGATATTCCATATTCCTTTCCTCAATGTTAAAAAATATTGCAATATCATCTACAGATTGTGTGTTTACAATATCCTCTACATTGGGAAGGTTTACACCATTAAATTTAGGAGATAAGTTATTGTCCCTTAAAATGTAAAATATAACATCTGATGCAATCATAAACAAGGCAGGTGGTGGACAACCTTGCCTAATTGACCTATGTGTTCAAAATTGTTCTAACATGGAGCCATTTATATCAACTTGGACTACTCCATCATTTAACAGTGCCTTCACCATTAGAAAAAAAAACCTTTGGGAAGCCAAATGCTTCCAATTTCATCATAAGGAATGACCATTCTACCCTATTAGAATTTCTCAAAATATACTAAGATAATATAGTATTTTGGTTGAATCTTTTAGCCAAATCAGTGACCTCCTAGCTAGTTATAAGATTTTATAATATATACCTTCCCTTGATAAAACCTATTTGAGTATGACTAATGAATTTAGGTAGAATATCTACAAATTTGAGGGCTAGAATTTTTGCCAATATCTTGTATGAAACATTGAGAAGGGTGATGGGACTCCAGTTCTTCACTAATGATTTATCTCCATCCTTAGGGAGAAGATTAATGATTCCTTTATTGATGTTACAACCTAAGGACCTATTTATGGCTTTTGAATATATTTGCAATAAATCTTCACTAATTCAGTCTATTTTTTTCTTCATAAAACTCAATTGAAATTCCATCAGCACTAGTGGTCTTATCAATTTTTAAAGATTGAAAAGAATTTATAATTTCTTCCTTGGAAATTTCCTTATTAAGATTTTCTGCCATCTCCTCTATGATTTTTTTAGAAGTAATTTTTTGTATTTCAGCCTAGCATTTTGGTTTTGAGGGTTATTCCCCTTACTTGAGAACATATTTTTATAAAAATTGAGGAAGATTTTTTTTATTTCCTTTGAGTCATTTAAGATTTGGTTATCATCCAAAATATGTTCAATTTTCCCTTTGGATACCTTGTCCTTGATATATCCAAATAATAATTTGGATCCCTTGTCCCCATTGTTTAGCTAGTTCAATTTGGTTTAATTAATTTTGAAGGCCATTTTCTAGCTTCCTAGATTCCAAGGCCATTTTTTCCAATAGTTTAGAAGATGGTAGTCGAGCTTTTGACATCATTTTCCCATCTCTCAGTAGTAATTTTATCCTTTAACATCCACTTATTGATCTAAGTGTAAAGATTGCATCATTATAATATTCATCTTTTAACAACTTTGTATTTAAAATGAATTTATTTTTCTTTAACCTATATTGCTTTCTCTCCTTAAATACATGAATCTTAGAGGATATAGGGAGATTGTCAGAGAGAGAGGAAGGTGTTACCTTGATCCTACAACCCTCACAAACTTGATCAAAGCTAAAGAAATATTTATTAGAATAGAACCTATCTAATCTACAATAAATCCTTTTATTTCCTTTTTGGTAATTACACCAGGTAAACCAAATATTCTGATTTTTTTTCCTATCACCTTCAAGTGGGTCAAAAAGGCTAAGTTTGTTCTTCATTTTCAACCAAAAGTATTTTTCATTACATTTCCACTCCATTTAACTTCCTCTAGATTTATACTCCATATTATCCATCATATTAAAGTCACCTCCCACTATCCAAGGGAGATCTGAAATCTCATACAACCATTTCCAAAATTCAATTCTCTCCCAATGATCATTTGGGGCATAAAATGAACACATTCCAAACTTTCTATCATTTCTCTCAATCACAATCTAGATTGCCTTGTTGCATGGAGAGATTCCATGTCCTATCACACATAGTGCCTATTTATTTGAAACCAAAATAGCTACTCCACCTCTGCCTTTCTCATGATTAGTGTGAAATTTTTTAATGTTTTTCCAAATAAATCTAAGGTTGGTTTCTAATGTGAAACTGGGGAATTTTGCTTCTTGTAGGAAAACATCTTTATTGTGCATTAGTTTAAGGTATCTTCTAACCACATATTTCCTATTCAGGAAATCTATTCCCTAACATTTTAGGATGTATAGTTAATATCCATTTGATTGATTGTCACCTTTAGAGTTACTAAATCTCTTGAAACATTTAGGGATTTTTCCTTCCTCATCTATTTTTTTAAAACAAGTTCATTTTCTTCCCTATGTCTAGGGCTTCTTTTCTTATTTCTAACATTTATCCAACCTTTTGATGATGAGTCATTGCCTTCATCATTTTGAGTTTCAGTTTCAAGGTGATCAAGGGTTTCATTAGGCTTGGAGACAACTAACATGTCTCAAACTCCATACTAGGAAAGTTTCCTATTTTAGTTAATGAGTATTCACTATTAAAATCATTTGTAAGAATTTCCTCTTTTCTCATCTTTTCTAATTTATTTTCTTGATCAATAGGCTAAGAGTGTTATTCTAATGATATCATATTAGAGGTAAACTTTTTATTTTCTTCCATCATTCTTGTAGTGTTTATTCTATTATCTTCATTTAATTCCTTAATATTAGAACTAAATTCAGCCAGAAAGGATTTATTAGCATTTCCTTTTCTGCCTTTGGGTTTACCCCTTCCCTACCAATCCATATTTATTTCCAGGTTTAAGCTTTCTATATTGGGAATGCATGTGGTTGGAATTAAAACTTTAAATCCAGATTTATTAGTTTCATTTTTATTACTATTCATAGTACTCTTTTGGTTGTAACTGTACAAAGTGAAATTTTTGGAGAGGTTATTATGCTCACTCCTTTTTTAAGGCACAATAACCAAATCAATACTAGGAATATTCATTTCTAATTGTTCATCATTTATATCAATATTCAATATCTTGTATTTATTTCCTTTTACATAATCTTCATTTAATTTTATACTTGATTGTATCTCGTTTATGTTTCTGTAATTTTTAATGCTCACAGATAATTCATCATGGGAACTTGTATTGTGTCCATAATTATTACTGTGTATAATAGATTAATTGTTTTTTTCTATGCAAGAATTCCTTTCAATTCCTTCTAACTATTTAAAAAAAAAATTGTTTAGTTCCATAATGAAATTATCTAGATTCTCCCAAACTTTACCATTGAGTAGTACAGATTTTGATTTGATTCTTTGATGAGTAGAGTTTGTACTTGGCCCATTGTTTTTTTATCGATACTAATGAGAACTTTATCTAAGTTCTACCCTTTCTAGTCATTAGAAGTTTTGATTGATACATTATTGTCTTTATTTTATGTGACTTTAGCTTCAAGATCTCCCTTAGGATTAACATTCTTCTCTCTTTCCCCTACAACTAGATATTCACCATTGGAATCACTATCGAATTCTAGTTTATCATATCCATACAATGCTAATAGAGATTTTATTCCCACTTTTTTACTTCACCTATTTTTATTCTCCAATTTCGCCTTGCTATCCTTTGTATAATTTCATGTTTACTAATTGTTGTACATTATTTTTTTTCCTTCACTATTTTCCTGTGTTGGGGGAGGAGAGTTATTTACATTAATAGAGATAATATCTTATGTGGATATCCCTTGCCTGAATTTTTATTTGGGTTTAGATCAATCCTTTTACTTTCATTTTTTAGGGGAGTGGAGGTTAAATCTTCATCTTTGCTGAGATTTGTTTCATTCCCTTTATGCCCAAAAGTCTAAGCAATCTCATATTTTGGGTTAATGTAAACACTGCGACTAATTTTTCCTCCTAAATCGCATTTCTTTATTATGTTTTCCTTGTGGTTTTACCACCTGGATTTTCATTATTCATATTTTTTTATTAGGAACAAGACTACTCCCATTCAAGATGTGTTGACCTCCATTATTAGGGCCCTTATGAGTGACCCTAAGGGTTCCCACTAAATATTTTGATTATGGGTCAGTTTTTCCTTCAGTGACCTCTTTTGCAAAGGAAACATGCATTCAGGCCACCAAGCATCTCAATTTCACAAGAAAATATTATTTCTCCTATTTCAATGTCCATTTCTTTTGGGATGTCAATCATTGATTTTATTGAAACTAATACCATTGCATCCATATACAATATATTGGTATTAGTTTGTTCTAATTTCAATACCTTGTCGATTTGAGTGAGCAATTATGTCAAGAAGCTCCAAAATATTGGTGGTACATTTTTCACAGTCACCCACCTTGAGTAAGATACGAAGAGAACCTCATCTTTTATTAGTTTTGAGGACCATTCTATTGCCCTAAAGACAACATTTCCTATCATCTAATGATGCTTAGACACTATTTTTTGAGTCTCATTTGTTAGAAGTTTGAAGAAGATGGAAGCTTGAGTTGTTTGTGAGTTGCTTGGGTGTTGTCAATGATGTCAACCCCTTATATGAAGAGAGTGTTGGAATATTTATAGTATTGTCATTAATGTCATGTTTTCAGTATTGGCATTGATGTCCTACTTCAGTATAGTTGCAGAGATTTTTGGCCTAACTTGTGTTTGGGGACATTGTTGTAGTTGGAAAGTGTTGCATGTTGTATATATGTTGCAAATATGTAAGTAATTGTAGACATCCAAATTTGGACACTTAATTTATCCAAATTTATCACTTTTCGTCTAAACATCCTCTTATCCAAGTTAATTAAGTAATATTACTATTATTTAATTAATATCTTTAATTCTGCTAAATCCCTAAGGTATTTAATTAATAATTAAATACCTTACCCTCATTAATCCTCTTTTCATCAAATAAATTAAATAAATATTACATTTATTTAATTCCTCACAAGTCATTTTCATCTAGTCCTAATCCATTTCCTAATCTCTTCATTAAGGATGTGCACATGCCTAATCCTTGATTAGGATGTGTCACATCCTCCAACTTTTGCAAGTTGACTTTTAATCCTAATTAGCCCCTAATTATCCTCTAATTACTGATTAATTAAGCCTAATCATTCTCCAAGGAATTTTTAATTCCTTTTTATTCTTCCTAGATTCCCCTCTTTTATATGTGAATTTTTAATTCACATTCCATCCTTCCAAGGCTTCTAGAACCTTGGACTTGTCACAATCTCCACATGTGACCAACCTTGGACTGTCACAATCTCCACATGTGACCAAGTCCCACCTTTTTGGAGCCCATCTTTTATCTTTTAGACCTTCCTAGGAATGTGAATTTTTAATTCACATTATTTCTCCAACCACCTTTCCTTTTCCCATGTAGATTTTTGAGGAATTCCAAAATTCCTCAAATGTCTCTTTCACTCCCACTTGGGGACAAGAAATCCCTTTTTGTGGAAATCTCCTCACTCCCCAAGGTGCATGTCCTTTTCCACCTCATGTACCTTCTTGACAACTCATCTCCACCTCATATCCCCTTGTCCACTTCACCCTCCACATGTCAAGATGTGAGGGCTTATGGGTTCTCAACCCACCATAGCCCTTCATCTTGGCCTTGTTGGAGCAATCTTGACCGTTGAATTCTCTAGATAATTCAAATTCTCCTATAAATACCCCCTCCTCAAGGGAATTTGGAACACTTTTGGATTTGAGCAACTACATGCTGCCCATTTGCTTTCCCGAACACTTTGCATTCTCATAACTACATGCTGCCAATTTGAATCCTCAATCCTCCACCATCATCTAGCCATCATTTTAATCATTTGCACCTCTAATCTTGCATTTAGCCATTCAAGCAATCATCTAAGGAGCACACAAACCATTCCAAGCAAGGGCCAATCAAAGAGATATCAACATCAAGGAAGGTGAAGCTACTTGTATTTCATTTCATTTGTTTTTCCTTTTCGTTGTATCACTCTTTTGGATAATCTTGAGGTGTCCTTGGTATTTTGTCATTCATATTTTTTAGTTATTTTGCACATTTAGAAGAGGATAAATATCAAGGTATCACATTTCTGGCATGCCCGGTGGGACCCACAAATGGGTTCTTGCATTTAACATTCATCTTTGCTAAGTATTGTGCAGAAAAAGGTCGCAGAAAGGCGGAAGCGCCCTCTGCTTTACCGCAGAAAGGCGGAAGCGCCCTCTGCCTTACTGCAGAAAGGCGGAAGCGCCTTCTTGGCCACTAAAAAAAGGCGGTAGCGCCCCACATTTGAAAGTTTTATTCCTTTTAACACATTTGTTGTGATTAGGGACATATTTAGAAGGTTTTTCTAACACTTTTCTTGTAGTGGGAGGGGCACAACTTCCATTTTTTCTTAAAAATCTGACAAAGTTTACCGCAGAAAGGCGGTAGCGCCCCACATCTGAAAGTTCTAGTCCTTCTAACACATTTTTTGTGATTAGGGATATATTTAGAAGGTTTTTATAACACTTTTCTTGCAGTGGGAGGGGCACAACTTTCCTTTTTTCTTAAAAATCTGACAAAGTTTACCGCAGAAAAGCGGAAGCGCCCTCTGTCTTACCGCAGAAAGGCAGAAGCACCCCCACTTTTGCTACAGAAATGCGAAAGCGCCCCAAAACAGCACAGTTTGGAAGGTAAAACAGTCATTTTAGCTTCGTTTTTGCTCCCGTTTTTTGCTATTTTCAAGTAGTAACCCTCTAACATTGTTTTGGCAAGGATATTGGTGTTTTTTGCTAACGTTTTGTAGCATATTGTGGTGTAATTTGACCAAGGACAAAGAAGAAGATAGTTAACATTTGCTTGCAGGGCCATTTATTTGATCAAATTTTTGAAAAAAAAATTATCTTTGCTGTTTTCGAACATAGTCTAATTAAGGGGATTAAAACTTCATTGCTTGTTGTGATTGCTTGTTCTTGTGTCACCTAAGGGGGGCATTAATTTGTTTTCGCTTTCCCCTTGCACTTTGTGTGAGCCTGGGGAGTAGTTGGAAACAGTTAGTGTCTTCTTTCTAGTGGGACCTGCTTGGGGATTTTATTACCCCAAGGGATGATTCCAACCACATGTACTAGCCCGGGGTATATAGGGGGAGAGCAGAAGTTATTTAATCCAGTCACGTCGTAATTGGCAGAGCGTCGAAGCTAGGGTGATACCTAGATAGACGTAAAGAGTTGGTCCGAGCCTTTCAGTATCTCGCTGGGGTTCTCGACTCACGCTTGTGACGGGCTGGTATTCACGATTGTGCCTCACGTACCGAAAGTATATTGAGGACTCCCTAGAAGCCTTGTGCATCTTAGATTAAGACTTTGCCTAGCCATACCCTTAATATTAATCATAGGATCGTGCTTGTTTGAAGTGTTTCTCGTGAAAAATCTGTGAAATCTTTGATACTTTGGCCTTACTTTATCATTTTGCATCCTTGCCATAGCCATTGCCA
>VDFB02047397.1:77519275-77561980 GCA_007258455.2 Sequoia sempervirens | reverse complement strand
TCCATCTCGGCCCTATTCATCCTTCCATCCATCCAACACCTATCCATATCATCCATCATAAACATCCATCTCACATGTCCCCTAATCAAGATCAACAAAGGCACATACCTACACATTCTCCAACTACACATAATCCTCATAATTCTACCTCTCCATCATCACACATCATCCATCTCCTCACACCCATCCCATTGCTACTAAAAGCACTTTGGTTGTTAAAGAAAAAATGCATAAATCCAAGTATCCACATGAATCTATGGCTTCCCATGTCCCCTCCAAAAGACATGGTGAAGAAAAGAAAAATATACATCAAATCCATAGGCCACAAAGGCCCACCAAAGCAAAGATCAAAACCATGTGGATCCCAAAGAAAAAAGATGCAATGCCATCACATGAAAAATTAGTAAGAACATCCAAAGTCACTAATCCAAAAGCTCATCATACACCCCTTTCATCTCCTAAGTCTGTTTTGGGTCCTTATGTCCCGAAATTCACCATTCCATCTCCTCCATTATCCCAACATTCTCCATCCCTTAATCCTATTATCTTTCCACATCCACCACCACATGTGCCAATGTTGGTCCTGAACACATCTCCCCATCACATATCCACCCCATCATTCTATCCATACCCTTTCCAGTATCCCATCCATTATCCCATGTATCAATCCCATCAAATCCCTCTAATTCATCCGCTTGCATAATCCATTTGTAAGGTTGTACCAATATCCAACCGTCGCTTCAAACATGGGCTCTTAACACCTTGTACATAACTTGATGCGTAAGTCATTCATCCACCTCCTTATCACATGTCTTCTAAATCTGCTTATCCACTTCCTTATCCTTACCATATCCTTCTGCATGACATCCAAAAATTCAAAAAGTCAAAAAATCTAAATAAAATTCAAAAAAAAAAATAGTAAAGAGAAATAATTCGTCCAATGGTGAAAACTTGACAAACAAGCACCTTGGATAAGCACCATGATGAAAACCTGGTAAACAGGCGTCATGCGTAAATCCCCATCTACACTTGGGGGCAACTTCCTGATATGTGTTCCCTCCATCCGCTATGCTTCTAGCTATGCACGCGTCTTCCTGTTATCCGTCCTCTTCATAAATCCCCCCATCCCACCTACCTTCCGCATCCTACCATCATATCCCGTTTATCTCCCATTTCCCTCCATCCTTCTTGTGATCTTGATCAAAATAGGGGCTCCTATCTATGCATGCTTTGGACACCTATTGGTATACATTCCCTTCATCCATGCTCTATCATATTCCTTAGTCACCCTCCTATCCTCATCTAGTTATCTCCTTTATCTTCCCATCCACTTGTCTTCTATCCCTCATACCTCCTCATATATGACATATCTAGAGTGGGGGCATCTGCTTCCTTTGTGACATAGTCCTTGGAGACATCATCTATCATAACATCCCTTCACGACCCTATCCATCTATCCTAGCATCCCTTTCATCTCCCAATATTTTTGTCCCTATTCATCTATCATAACATCCCTTTATCTCCCTATCCATCTATCATAGCATCCCTTCCATCTCCCCATCCTTATCTTCGTATCCATCTGTCACAACATCCCTTCCCTCTCCCCATCCTTAGCTTCATATCCATCTATCTTAGCATCCCTTTTATCTCCCAATCCTTCTGTCCCTATCCATCTATCACAGTGTCCCTTCCATCTCCCCATCCTTATCTTCGTATCCATCTATCCTAGCATCCCTTTCCTCTCCCAATCCTTATGTCCCTATCCATCTATCATAGCATCCCTTCCATCTCCCCATCCTTATCTCCGTATCCATCTATCAGAGCATCCCTTTCATCTCCAAATCCTTATATTCCCATCCATCCAAACAATCCCTCCAAACCCCCATCCCTATATCTTTATCCAATCTTCCATCTTTATCCTTATCCCATCTCATCCCATCTCACAATCCCTTGTCATTAGTATCTGGCTATAGGCCTCCCCCCAAGCAACCCAATGCCATTCACCTCATCATCATCACATCTTTCCAATCTTCTATCACTTTTCATCACTCATCTGTCTATCATATCATCATCCATCAAGCCATTTTAATAACTATCCCTCCATCATTATTTCCTATTTCTTCACCCTTTCTCTCCCCCCTTATATTCCTCTTTCCTGCCCTCTAGCTCCCCCCGCTGTAGAGGGGAGGAACCGCTCCGTCATGGGGCAAAACCGCCCCACTGCAGAGGGGCAGAACTGCCCCATCGCAGGGCAGAACCGCCCCGCAGAGGGGCGGAACCGCCCCATCGCAGGGCGGAACCGCCCCATCGCAGGGCGGAACCGCCCCGCAGCAGAGGGGCGGAACTGCCCCCGTCCAGGGTGGAACCGCCCCTAGTTGGGGCGGCTGCGCCCCTACCCCGCCAACCGTTGATCCCCCAAAATACAAATTTTTATTATCTTTTTCAAAAAACCAATTTCGATCCATTTCCTTATTTTCCTCCGTGAACAAAACCCATGTCTTGAAATTTTCAAAATTGATTTTTAATTTTTACACCCAAACTTTCGGAGGCCATAACTTTTTACTCGGGTGTCTGTTTGAGCTGAAATTTGACGGGGAGTTGCGTTACGCGATAATTTGACTGGTTTCTTTGAAAGTTGTTGGAACCCGTTTTGACCCATTTTCAGGGCCTCAAAGTTTCATCTTGACCCTCAAAATCCCAATTTAGTGTTTTTTCCAGCATTTTGACAAATTGTTTTCGCTCATAACTCGAAATGCATATCTTGAATTTGGGATGTTAGTTGGCAATTCCTCCTATCTCAATATTGGGTATTTCTTGGCAAAAATCTGGACTCTCGCAAGTATATCTGTGAGGTTTCCTAAAATGGAAAAATTTGACAATTTTTGAAAATTGCCAAATTTGGAAAAATCTGCTTGTCAACACCTTACATCCCTTAAGCCCCGGAACTCGGTGTAGAATCAATTCAATCATATCCTTCAATCATTCTAGTCTTTGATCCAATCCTCATCTAAGCTTTAATCTTATCCCAATCTGAGCTTAGTCAAACCCCTAATCTGGTCTTTCATCCATCTACAGTCAATGTCTTTGGATACCGAACAAAGTCTTAAGATCCCTCCCTCCATCTTCTTCAATTTTGTCCTATTCATCCATTCTAATAATTCCATTCACTCATTCCATGTAACCATTCATCTACTTCGAACCTTCATCTATTATCTCAACACTTCATCGAACCTCCTATCATCTCAAACATTCATCAGACCTCCTTCTATCATTTCAAACTCTCATTCCATAATCTTGATCAATCGTTCCCACCCTTCACCTTCTAGTTACAAGAATCAGTCATCTATCCATCTGGTCACCTTTTCCTCATCCAAATCCTTATCCCTCTATCCAATCCACCCAAACAATCCTTTTTCCTCCCCCCATCCTATCTCATAATCCATTGTCATTGGTATCTAGCTATAGGCTTTTCCCCATGCAATCCAATGTCATTTATCTTATCGTCATCACTTCTGCTTCTTTTACACATCTTTTCTATCTCATCATTCATCAATTCAACATTCATCTATATGGCATGTCCTTCGCCCACTTCATCTTTGATGATTTGGATAACTATCCCATCCCTGAGCTTTATATCATCACTATCCTCCAATCCAATCCAATCCAACAAGTCTATCTTGTTCTGTCGTGTCAGTTCCATCATTTTAACCCATTATCTAGGGTTATCTCATCATCTTTCATCCATCACTTGTCTATGGCCTTTTGTCGAACTATGTTGCCCCTGCGCTTTCACGTAGGCAAGGTCGATCATTTGATCCGCCCCCGGGGTTCCATCATCAATCTTCATTGTCCACTTTGCTCTTCTATCGTCTATCATCGGTCTTTCTCCTTTTGTCCATCCTATCTTTACCATCCATCAAGGTCTCCATCTTGGTCAGTCATCCACCTTTCGTTGAACTACGAGGGCTTTGCGCTTTCATGTAGGCAAGGCTAATCTTTGATCGGCCCCCGAGCCCCTAGGTCTTTAGGGTGTGTCAGTCCAATGTCTTGTCTTCCTTGTGTCGTGCCATCAAGCTATGCCCTTATCTAGCCAGTTCTTCACAAATGAGATCCATTTGTATCATGAGATCCAATCAATTTTGAACAACCTGCGTCATAACGATCTTTTAGTTTAGTATCCATCATCTTTGGTCTCAACAGGATGCATCCTTCCTAACAGACCTCATCAATCCCATCTATCCCCTTGATCCTATGGCAAAGGACATTTGAAATTGATTGTGCTCTTTTGATATTTTTGGCTTTTTTTTATCATTTGAACTCCCTATCATCACTTGTCAAGGCCGCCATGATCCATCATATTATGGCGTGTTTTTATTGGTCCACATAGGGTCATATCTTGTTCTTTTGTTTGATTGTGTCTTCTTGGTTGTCCCACGTAGTACCCGCCAAGATCCCTGAGGTCTTGTGTTATGCTGGGGCATCCTTTTGTGCTTTTGGTTATCTCAATACCTAGCCTAACCAAGGTCTTTGTGGCTTTGGGGTGTTGGGATAGCCTTCTTGTCTGTTGTGTTTATTTCATGCATTAGACACTATTACGCCTTGGTTCCACATACCCTGGCACTTGGTGTCTTATGCTATAGCAAAAATCAGTGCTCCAAAGATGGAAAATTGCATTAGGATTGCATCTCATTTTCCATTATATCGTCTTGCCCCATCCATTCATCCTTCATCCTTATCTCTATCCAATCTCCATCCATTCCACTTAGCCCGAATCATCTAATCATATCCTTGGTCTTGTTCTTAGTCTTGTTACCAGCCTTGACCCATCATCATCATCATCCATTAGTATCCTTCCCTATCCCTTTGGTGTTGTTTTGGGATGTATCATTCCCTCATCAACACTTTCATCATCATCATCAGGTATTCTTTCCTATCCCTTTGGTGTTGTTTTGGGATGTATCCTTCCCTCATCAACAACACTTTCATCATCATCATCGGAGGTATTCTTCCTATCCCTTTATGTTGTTTTGGGATGTATCCTTCCTCATCAACAACACTTTCATCATCATCATCGGAGTATTCTTCCCTATCCCTTTAGTGTTGTTTTGGGATGTATCCTTCCCTCATCAACAACACTTTCATCATCATCATCGGGAGGTATTCTTCCCTATCCTTTAGTGGTGTTTTGGGATGTATCCTTCCCTCATTAATACCACTCAGTGGGATGTATCCTTCCTTATCCTTATGTTGTTTTGGGATCTTTAATTCCCTCATTGGCAACCCTCCATCCATCATCAACCCATTTTGGCTTGTACCTTGACTGGGGCAACATCACCTTTTGTCCTCAAATCCATTTTTGTTTCATCCATTTCCATATCACTTACTCTCTTCCCCATCACCTTGCATCATCTTCCTCATCTCCCCTTGCATCACATCATCTATTTCAAGAGCACACACGTGTTCTCTTCAACCTGCATGTCCTCTCGAGGGGGCATCCATCATTCATCCCTAATTTTCATCCCTAATTTTCATCATTTTCTTTTTCCCTTCCTAGTCACTCCTTTGGATGACTGGGGCATCTTTTCCAATCTAACCATCTTCTTCTAGGTTCTATATTTTAATATTCTTTGAAATAATGCTACTTCGTAACACCATCTCAAAGAGGGGCAAAATGTAGACATCCAAATTTGGACACTTAATTTATCCAAATTTATCACTTTTCGTCTAAACATCCTCTTATCTAAGTTAATTAAGTAATATTAATATTATTTAATTAATATCTTTAATTCTGCTAAATCCCTAAGGTATTTAATTAATAATTAAATGCCTTACCCTCATTAATCCTCTTTTCATCAAATAAATTAAATAAATATTACATTTATTTAATTCCTCACAAGTCATTTTCATCTAGTCCTAATCCATTTCCTAATCTCTTCATTAAGGATGTGCACATGCCTAATCCTTGATTAGGATGTGTCACATCCTCCAACTTTTGCAAGTTGGCTTTTAATCCTAATTAGCCCCTAAGTATCCTCTAATTACTGATTAATTAAGCCTAATCATTCTCCAAGAAATTTTTAATTCCTTTTTATTCTTCCTAGATTCCTCTCTTTTATATGTGAATTTTTAATTCACACATTCCATCCTTCTAAGGCTTCTAGAACCTTGGACTTATCACTATCTCCACATGTGACCAACCTTGGACTTGTCACAATCTCCACATGTGACCAAGTCCCACCTTTTTGGAGCCCATCTTTTATCTTTTAGACCTTCCTAGGAATGTGAATTTTTAATTCACACTTATTTCCCCAACCACCTTTCCTTTTCCCATGTAGATTTTTGAGGAATTCTAAAATTCCTCAAATGTCTCTTTCACTCCCACTTGGGGACAAGAAATCCCTTTTGTGGAAATCTCCTCACTCCCCAAGGTGCATGTCCTTTTCCACCTCATGTACCTTCTTGACAACTCATCTCCACCTCATATCCCCTTGTCCACTTCACCCTCCACATGTCAAGATGTGAGGGCTTATGGGTTCTCAACCCACCATAGCCCTTCATCTTGGTCTTGTTGGAGCAATCTTGACCGTTGAATTCTCTAGATAATTCAAATTCTCCTATAAATACCCCCCTCCTCAAGGGCATTTGGAATACTTTTGGATTTGAGCAACTACATGCTGCCCATTTGCTTTCCCGAACACTTTGCATTCTCATAACTACATGCTACCAATTTGAATCCTCAATCCTCCACCATCATCTAGCCATCCTTTTAATCATTTGCACCTCTAATCTTGCATTTAGCCATTCAAGCAATCATCTAAGGAGCACACAAACCATTCCAAGCAAGGGCCAATCAAAGAGATATCAATAGCAAGGAAGGTGAAGCTACTTGTATTTCATTTCATTTGTTTTCCTTTTCGTTGTATCACTCTTTTGGCTAATCTTGAGGTGTCCTTGGTATTTTTTCATTCATATTTCTTAGTTGTTTTGCACATTTAGAAGAGGATAAATATCAAGGTATCACAGTAATGATGCAAATGTGTTTGGTTCACTTGGTTTCCAAGTGTTTTTGAGAAAATTTGAATAAAATAGAGTTCAGTGTGATAGAGTGGTGTTCAGTGTCTTGCTCCACATTTATTCATGATTGAAGATATGCTCATGTGGTTTGGAAAAGATGATTAGAGCTGTTCAAAGGTGTCATATGCATAGTTTCAAGTTTTGGATCATACTACAATGGAAGTTGTGTTTGATAGTATATTTTTCTAATGAAATAGGGTGTTTGGGAGAAATGAGATTGCTTTGCATTTCTTTGCAGTGAAGGTTTTGGTGTTGCGGATCTAGGAACATTCTTATATTTACTGTATCTACCTTCCCTTAAGGTTTCAAGTGTTGAGTTGTTTCACAAAGTTGTCTAGTGTGTTGAATGTCTGTGTTAATGTGTCTAGTTGCACAGAATGAAGGTTTTCTTGAGTTTTAGGTGGTTGCAGTAGTTGTGCAGAATATTCTGATGATGAAACATTTTGGGATGTATGGATATTTTGGAGTGTTTTTTTATGGTCTATGGCATGTTTTTGAACCTTGAGAAGTGTGTTTGGAGTTGCTTGTTAGTGTTAGTGTAGGTTTGACCGACCTAGCTTGCTAGCGCTAATTGTAGAGGATAATTGTTGTTTGAGGAAGTGTTGAGAATAATTTTTATTTAGATTTGGGTCCCAATTAAGTAGTATCATGGTTTGGAGTCACTTATTTATATTGTGGAATTTTTTGGTGTTGACCTATTTGATGTTTCACGGTTGAGGTGCATACGTTTCCTTAAGGCTAGCCCAATTGAGATTGTTTTAGGTCGTAGATGGTATAATTGCAAGGAGAATTATTGTGTGGATTGAAGATCAGAGTGTGTGATGTGAAATATGTGAAAGTGATTAAGTGTGTTGATTTGAGTGTGAGCCTTAATTCTTATGACTTTCTAATGCAATGAGCGGAAGGTGTCTACATTTTAATCTATTTGATGAGTTGTTTGTACTTCAATGGAATTGTACCTTTGGCATATGAGAGATGCATTATTAGCAGTTAAAATTTCCATTAAGTCGCCCTTTCTTCTATTCATCTTTCTTCTAGATATTGAGTCCTTTGGTAGTGATCCACTGACAGTGAGCCTTTCTTTATCTTTCTAGGTAGTGAGCCTTATTATATTCAATGTTGCAATTCATATATTAGTGAGCTAATCCTCACTATGGTTTTTTCCTTCTTGGGTTTTTCATGTAAATCTGGTGTTCTTATGTGTTTGGATACGTTTGCATTACTATTTCATATGTTTACATTGTGCTAATGCATGTTAAGGGTTTAATGGTGGATAAGGGTTTAAGGGCTAATACATATCTAAATGTTAATGGGAGTTTTTGATGTTTTAAAGTATACAATTGAGTCACCTCCCTCTCATTTTTCATGTGCATCTAACAATTGGTATCAGAGTTGTGGTTCCCAAGAAGAAGCTTAACTGCTTGAGGTAGATCTAGATGGCACAGAAGAAAGGTGTCAAAGCTCCCTTTTTCGATGAAACAAATTTTACCTACTATAAAGCTAAGATGGCATCGTTTTTGGTTTATCTTGGATTTGGAGTTTAGCAATCTATTGAAAAAGGTTATCCTATGCCTACAAATGGTCTGAAAAGTGATGATGAGATCAAGGATTATGAAAAAATGGCAATGCAAGGAATGCAATCCTAAGTGGTCTCTTTGATTCTAAACTTGGAAAGGTGATAAGTTTGAAGTCTGCTAAAGATACCTGGAAAAACTTAGAAGGAATCTATGAAGGAGATGACAAGGTCAAACAAGCGAAGATGTAGAACTATAAAGCCAGATTTGAAACCCTAAGGATACCTAAAGATCAAGATGGGTGTTTCCACAATAATGGGTTACACTTTCTAGGACATCCTGATTTTTGATGAAATCACATATTTTTAGAAAATATAATGATTTAAGCATTAAAATATTCTACTTAAAGGATTCTAATTGAAGAGAATTTGATCAAACCCCCTTAGATCAAAACCCCTTTGATAGAACCTCGCTAGTTTTAAACCATACCTATAATGGAGTCTCCTCTACACCTATCAAAATGCTAATAAAAACCCACTTTTGATTTACATTTTGGGGGATCAAATGAATTCATTTAAAATTTATGTTTTGTAAGTATGTAGTCCTTATTATAAGCTTCCCAAAAAGTATAAATTTAAATATATTTTTAATTTATTTTGAATGTAGGTTTTTCACCAAAAATCAAGCTTTGTGTTTTGCGCATGTGGAAAAATAGTAAATTATTAAAAAAAAATCTAAAAAATATTTAGGTGCTTGGTATTGATGTCCTTGATCCAACAAAAAAAATATTGAATTTCGATACATACAAAAAAAGTTGTGTTATATAGTACACCTATGTCTAAATTGTAATTGCTTTGACTTCAAAACTTAATTAAGAAAAAAATATTCAATAAAACACTATGAAACATGGCTTTCATAGCTCATGCAATGGCTCCTACTCCTGCAACGGCTCTTGTTCCTACAACTCCTGCTCTTGTTCCTGCAATGACTTTTACATTTTTCAAAGGTCTATGTGTATCGCCTCCCTGCAATAGGTCTTGTCCATCTGCTCCAAAGGTTAATATTAAGTCCAGAATGCCCAAAAAGGACATCTTGAATGCTTCGATCGATTCTTCCTCTGCCCATCCATTAGGGCTTCATGCTACTTTCTCAAAAGGTGGCTCCAAAGGATTATGTCATGTACGGTCAATTGATTTTGACAAAGTTTTATCAGATGATCCGGTTGGTGATTCGCATCCTTTGTTGGCCTCATGGCAACGCCCTTCAGAGCCCACAAGGAGTAAGTGCCCCTATTTAACAAGTTCGATTGGTATTTCTTATGCTTCAAATGATTTTGTGAGCCCTAGCATTAGCCTACAGCCGTTGTGGAAATCTCTCCCCTCATCTATAGCTCCTAAGCCTGCTGCTTTGTTGGGAAATCCAAATTCTTCTCAATGGCCTTCCACAAATGAAATAGGCTCAGATACATCCAATGAAAAGAGTTACCCAAAATCTAGGGTCTCTAGCAAAAGTCCTGATGGCTCTTTCAAACTTCCTGAGATGAGATTTTCATAATATGGAGTCTCCATTGAAAGCTTTGTTGTTGCTTTCAAATCAAAGGTAAGTGCAAATACTCAAGTACCTCTTATATAATTTGTTTCTAATTTAAGAGGTCACATGAGTCTGGGATGTAAAGCCCTCAAATGTGTAGAGGCATCCCATGTCCTAGAGTTTGGGGATGAAGTGTTGCAAGGAGAGAAACATTTTTCTTCTCAAGCCTTAATACGTCGTTTTCCCCAATTTTGGCCATCTATTTCAAGTCTCAACAATTGGATAAAAGAAAATTGGCACCCCTTACTGAAAACTGCTCCAAAAATTTTTCTTAGTGCTCAGGGTTTTTTTATCACTGCTTTTGATTCCACTAAAGATAGGGATTCCATATTATTTGACCACCATTGGTCTTGGAAGCAGCACAATCTTTTCCTCAAACCTTGGCACCCAGCCTTCAACCCTTATTCTGAATCCTTGAACAATATGTTGGTCTAGGTTCAGCTTCCAAATCTTCTACTTCAATTTTGGCTCCAGTCCCATTTCAAATCTATTGGAAATTCTTTAGGCTCTTTCTTGGTTGTAGACAAGAAAACTATAGATTTTTCCCACACTACTTCTGCTCAAATTTTAGTAAACGAATACTTCCAAGGATTTACCTACTAATATAATTCTAAAAGTTGTTGGTTGTCCCTGGAATCAACTAATCGACTATGAAGGTCTTCCCTTCTGGTGTAGGAGATGCTTTGAAATAGGTCATGTGGTTGCAGAATGTCACATTAAAGATAAATCATTTAAAAAATAACCATCATGGTGGGAAAATGTCCTCTCAAAGCCATATCCACTTGGAAAAGAAAGTAACTAATTCTTCTACTTCATCACCAGTTCTCACAACATCAAAGAATCTTCCAGCAAAATTGGATGTGAAGGATGTCACCTTTCAGCAGCAACAAAAAAATTCACTTCCACTTCAGCCAAAATCTGCTTCATTCGTGGCTCCAGTAGCAAAATCTGGTGTGAAGTTTGACTCTCTTCCACAAGGCCAAAAATCAAACAAGCTTGGGAATCATGGGGAAGTTGTGAATTGAAAGAATCATACAAAGGATTGGGATCGAGACATTCCATCAAGTAAATCTTCAGTTTCTGAGGACACTTTTATGAACAATCATTGGACTCTTGTGTAGAAGAGGAAGAAACCTTACTCCAAAATGTCTGCCTTTTGCTCCTTTGTTCACATTGAAGGGGGTTAGTTTGTAGCCTACATGGCACTTGCTCTATTTGATACCAGATGATATTTCCTGGTTTCTTTTTGTACTTTCCTTCTATATATTAATATATTATATATAGATGTTACGCCTTTTGCCTAAAAAAAACACTATGAAACCAAATGAAGGAGCTAGATATTGTAGTTACAAATCTAAATTAAAAAAAAAAAAAAAAATTTACCCTTCATAGAAAAAATGATATGTGTTATACTATAAATATCACTGTTTAAAAATGTTGTTTACTATTAAAAGCTAGTTATTGAAGGAGATGGAAAAAGAAATACAATTTTATTCCAAAACCTTTTAAAAATTACAGTGTAGGAAAAAGTATCCCTTTTTCACACTTAATTTAGAAATAATTAATAATAAGATGAGCTTAATGATGCCTTAATTTAGTGTTATAATATGTATTTTACATATTCATGTTAAGTTTAGGGCCCCTTTAATTAAAATGGACTTAATTATGTCTTGTTTTTGGTGTTGTAAGGTGTACCCTTACACTTTCACACTAATCTAGGGCTTTATTAATTAATTGAGGTTAATTTTCCTTATTTGGCCCCTTTAATCCAAATTCAAGCCTAATTAAATGTAATTTAAGAGGGATAAAACCAGACATTCATAAATGCTATTTCACAATACTTAACTTTGGAAGATGTGTGTCCTAGGTAAGTGACCTAGGACCCATTTTCCATAGGGCGAATGGGTCCTCACTTAGATCTAGGACCCTAATTTAACATAATGTTTAACACTGATTAATGTGTGTCCTAGGTAAGTGGCCTAGGACCCATTCACCCTATCACAAATGGGTCCTCACTTAAACCTAGGACCCCCTTTGAAATATGTTTTTGGTGGTATTTTAATGATTTCAAATCTACAATTCAATGTCGGCTTGTGATATTTGAATTCCAGGAATTAATGTTAAGATACATATAAATATAAGGTTATTTCACTATGTTTCACCTAGCAATTTTAATTCAAGCATCCTAAGATTTCACAAGAGCGTTATTGAGAGAATTCAAGAGAAATTTCAAGGAATTCAAGGGAATATTTATAGAAGATTATTGAAGCAATCAAGATTCCTTTAATTATGTCAAATATTTCTTACATCATGCATGTCGTTTGAGCTAATATGGTGATGTAGAGTTCAAGGTCTATTCAATCATATCAAAGGAATTGTTTCTAATCAAGTTTCGTGATCAAGATCTACATTCATTAAGGCCACTTCATGCTAGTTTGTAGATTTGTTATCCAAGGTTTTAAATAAGGTTTGGTGATTTGTTACATATTGTTGTTCATTCATCATTCCTTCATGATTTTCTATTTCATTTTAAGGTTTAATTATGAAAATAGGGTTTGACCAAGGCAAACCCCCATTCTATAATAAAATATATTTTTCTCCCTTTGATGTGTGATTTTAGGTTTTAGGTTGAAGATCATTTGAAGAGAAAAATTGAAGAAAGTTGCAAAGTTGTCAAAGTTGCAAGAAAAGTTGTCAAATCATAGAAACTCCTCTACAAATTTTATTTCCAGTTGTTCGACAATGAACACCTAGAATCTGGGAGTATATATTGAGCAAAAGAGAACCCAGAAAGCATTTTTTAGGAACCCTAGCCAGGACTCATTCACCATAGGGTGAATGAGTTCTTAGTGAGCTTCCAAAGGTGACTTTTGGTGAAAGGTACACGTCCTTTTCCCCTTTCCATATTTTCCTTTTGATTACTATTTTTGTTAGATTTAATTGTTGTTCTTCATTTATATTTTATAGAATACATTTTGAATGAAATAGGGAAAATACATCCTTTAGGGTTCATCAATCCTATTTTGGTAAACCAAACCCCAAACCCTCTTTTCCATCATTTCAAATATATATTTAGAATCTATGAAAAAAATGTCACAAATCACTAGTTTGCATCATCCTCAAATTCCTCATGGTTTAGCAGCTATATATGTTTGTAAGTGAAGATTTAGTTAAAAAAGTTCAATTCAATGTCAAGTTTGGCCAAAAAGTGTAACCCACTATTGTGGGATCACACAAATATTACTGCCTACATGCTCAAAGTTGATGAAGTTGTCAATTCCATCAATGGTCTTGGTTGAAAGCTAGAGGAAAGAAAAGTTGTGAAAAAGGCATTAAGAACTTTGCCTAAACCTTATAACCCTAAAGTTTTTTCTATTGAGGAAGCTTAAAATTTGGATAATTATTCTAGAGATAAGATGTTTGGTGCTTTAGCTTCGTTTGAAATGAGAGAATTTGGTCAAGATGCTACAAATAAAGAAATTTCTTTTAAAATTTTCATAGTGGAAAATGATGATAGATCAGATCTAGATGATCTTGATGAGTTGGAAGCAAACTTTGTGAGGAGATTGAAAAGGGGTACTATAAAATATAGAGGTAAGCCACATTTAAAATGTTTCAATTATGGAAAGATAGGTCATTATGCATCTAAATTTCCAATTAAAGTTACTAATGACAAACAAAAGGATCATAAGGGTAAATTTGTCAAAAAGAGTTATTATGTTGAAAGGGACAATGGTGTATCTGATGAAGAATCAGATTATCTAGATGAAGGACGTGATGAATGCTTGTCCATTTCTTTAAATGTTGGAACTAATTCTACTAATATTGAAATATGTGTGAAGGAAAGTGCTTCAGAAACATGTCATAACGTTGAAGGAATTGTGTGATTGCTTTTCATGCTAGAGAGGAGAAGAATTATTGAATCATTGACAATGGATACTCAAATCATATGATAGGTGATATGAGTAAGTTTATTAATCTTGAAAAGTATAATGGTGGTATTGTTAACTTTGGCGATTCAATACATCTACTAAGATCTATGGAAAAGATTCTATTAGTTTTGATGGCAAGCATAATACAGATGATGTTCTTTATGTAAAGGGTTTCTAGCATAATCTTTTAAGTGTAGGACAAATGTGTAGCAAAGGATATAATCTTTTACTTTAGAATGGTGGTTGTGAAATCAAAAAATTAAGCTTTGGTATTATGGTTGCTACTGGAGCAAGGATATATAGGAGGTAATGTCTATCAACTCAAAGGTAGTGGTGCAAAGTACTTTATGTCTCAAAATAATGAAAGTTGGATATGGAATAGAAGAATGAATCACATTAATTTTGATAGCCTAGTAAGGATAAGTTCTACTGATGCTATGAGATATTTTACAAAGATTACAAATCCTATCAATGCAATCTACAAAGCATGTCAAGTTGGAAAGAATACAAATACAAGATTCAAGATATAGGAATATTCTACCACAGGTCCCTTGGAATTAGTGCATACAGATCTATGTGGACCTACCAGAATTAGAAGCTCATGTGGTGACAAGTATTTCATGTTGTTAATTGATGATTATTATAAAATATATTGAGTTACATTTCTCAAAGAAAACAAAATCATAAGCTCTAGAAAAGTTTAAAGAATTTAAGGCGATGGTTGAGAATGAAATGAATCTAAAAATAAAATGTTTGAGAATTGATAGAGGTGGTGAGTTTACTTCAAGTGAGTTTAATGGTTTTTATGAAGATCATGGAATAAGAAGGTATTTATTAGCCCCTAGAACTCCTCAACAAATTGAAATTGTGGAAAGGAAAAATAAAATAATTTGGGAAGTAGCTAGGACAATGATGAAGGAAGCTAATCTTCCAAATGTCTATTAGACAAAAGCAATTCATAATACAGTCTACATTCTTAATAGAGGTCAAGCAAGAGTGAATATTTCAAAGAATCCCTATGAATTATGGTATGGTAAACCCCCCACCATGAAATATTTTAGATTTTTTGGAAGAAAATGCTATACCAAAAGAGATGAAAACAAATTAGGAAAGTTTGATGCAAGATCTGATGAAGGAATCTTCCTTGGATACTCTACAAGGAGCAAGGCCTATTGGTGCTACAATAAAAGGCTAAAGAAGATTGTTGAGAGTGCAAGTGTCAAAGTGGATGAAGAACCACATCAAAGTTTAGTACTAATAGAAGGATATGAATCTGATGAATCCCCTTGCAGTGAAGAAGGAAAGGTTAAAGATAAAGAAAATGAGTTGATATTTGAAGAGGAAGAAGCTCTGGAAAACAATCCTAAGACTCCTAAGTATGTACAAAAGAATCATTCAGATCAGATCATTTGAGCTAAGAGAAAATATGTGTTGACAATAAGAAAATCTACTATGATAGAAGAGCAACTAAATTTATGTTTACTTTCTGAGGCGAAACCAAAAATAGTGACTGAGGCATGCAAAGATGAGAATTGGATTAAAGAAGTGAAGGAAGAGTTAGAATAGATAGAGAATAATCTGACTTCGGAATTGGTCCCAAGACCAACAAACAAGAATGTGATTGGTACTAAGTGAGTATTCTGAGACAAACTAAATCAAGATGGAAATTTTTTCAAGAACAAGGCTAGACTTGTGTGTAAAGGTTCTAGTACTCATAGGTTGAAGGTATAGATTTTGAGGAAACTTTTTCTCTGATTGCAAGAATGGAAGCTATCACGATGTTTTTAGCTTTTGTAGCACATGAATATTTCAAAGTATATCAGATGGATGTGAAGTATGCATTCTTGAATGGTGAATTTGAAGAAGAGGTATACATTGAACAACCAGAAGGTTTTCAATTGTCAAAAGATTCAAATATGGTATGTAGAATAAAGAAATAATTGTATGGATTGAAGCAAGCTCCTAGAGCTTGGTATGCAAGGTTAGATAAGTACTTATTGTAGCAAGGATTTAGAAAATGTACTGTAGATAGCAATATGTATTTCAAAATTGAAGGAGAACAAATCTTAATTGTGGTGGTATATGTTGATGACATAATCTTCAGAGGAAATGAAGGTATTGTTGCACCAAAGGATTGACTTGTTAATGTCCAATACAATCGTTAGAGTTAATGATTCCATGGTAGGAAGTTAATCCATGTCAAGAACCTAATAATTTCACTACATAGCACAAGGAGACCAAGGGTGCACACCTTGCAAAAATCCCCCCAATACAAGCAAGGGGTTCAAACCTGTGCCCTAGGCTCTAATATCAATTATTGCATAGATGATTGTCATTGCACCAGAAGATCGACTTGTTAATGCTCGATACAACCTCTAGAATTAATGAATCCATGGGAGGTGATTAATCCATATCACGAACCAAAGCGTTGTGCTACACAACACAAGGATACCAAGGGCGCAAACCTTGCTATAGGTATGTGCAAAATTTTTGCAAAGGAAATGCATAAATAATTTGAAATGTCAATGTGTGGGAAGATGAATTTTTTCCTTGGTTTTAAAATCAATCAATCAAAGAAAGGTATATTCATATCACAATTGAAGTATGTTAAGGAAATGTTGAAACTTTTTGGAATACATGAATCTAAATCGATATGTACTCCTATGGTTAATGGTCGTAAGTTGAGCAAGA
Organism: Sequoia sempervirens; assembly: GCA_007258455.2. Taxonomy (NCBI): domain Eukaryota; kingdom Viridiplantae; phylum Streptophyta; class Pinopsida; order Cupressales; family Cupressaceae; genus Sequoia; species Sequoia sempervirens. The sequence continues at coordinate 77,545,179 of VDFB02047397.1, read as the reverse complement.
ATGATGAATCTCCTAAGAAAGAACAAAGTAAGTATAGATCAATGATTGGTGGACTATTATACCTTATTGCTACTAGATTGGATATCATGCATTCAATTTGTCTTGTGGCTATATTTTAAGAAGATCCCATAGAATCTCATGTTGCAATAGTGAAGAGGATATTTAGATATTTAAAGGGCACTCTGGATTATGGTTTATGGTATCCTAAGGATACTAACTTCTCTTTGAGTGCATCTATAGATGCAGATTAGGTTGGATGTGTAAATGACAAGAAAATTACAAGTGGTGGTGCTTTCTTTCTTGGAAGAAAGTTGGTTTCATGGCTAAGTAAGAAGTAGGATTCATTGTCATTATCTACTACAAAGGCATAATATATTGCAGCAACATGTTGTACACAGGTGTTGTAGATGAAGAAAATATTGAAGGATATCAAAGTTTCATATGATGAACCTATTTCTATCATGTGTGACAATACAAGTGCAATCAATATTTTAAAGAATCTGGTAATGCATTCAAGAACAAAACATAATATGGTATCACTTCTTGAGAGAGAAATTTGCAGAGAATGAGGTGAAGTTGGAGTATGTTCCTACTAAGGATCAAGTTATTGATATTTTCACAAAGGCTCTTCAAAACATACTTTTGAGTATCTCCAAGAGAAGTTAGGGGTTATTTCCCCTCCTTTCAACTAGATGCATAAATGTGTGCATCTGTCTGGGAAGCATTTCAAGATACATTCTTCATCCTGGACTGATGTTGATGGCTACCTCTTAGGGGGAGTAGGATGTAGTGGTTGTTGGATGATGCAGAATAGTGGAAAGTGAGATCAATTGTTTCCATCTAAATGTTGTCAAAGAGGGAGAGCAAAAGAGTTCAACGCAATAAAAAGAGTTGGATGAGTCTATGGCCCTTTTTCATTGATGTCAAAGGGGAGAGAGAATCTGAAAAACATGGAGTTAGTATAGAAGTGAATATGGTCTGAAGACCATAGGGGGAGAGAGTGTGGAAAAGTATTGTGTTGTAGGAGAGGAAGTTTGTGAAGAGAGAGGATGAAGAGTAAAGAGTTTTCCTAGTCAGGGGGATTATTGCTTATTGTAGTATTGTTATTGGTTGCTTTTGTTGTTGATGGTTTTTCAAAAAGCATGTGTTTCCATCAATGACAAAGGGGGAGATTGTTTGAAGTTTGGAGATGATGGAAGCTAGAGTTGTTTGTGAGTTTTTTGTGAGTTGTTTGTGAGTTTTTTGTGATTTTTTTTTGAGTTGCTTGGGTGTTTTTATTGATGTTAGCCCCTTGTATGAAGAGAGTGTTGGAATATTATTGGTATTATCATTAATGTCATGTTGTTGGTATTATCATTGATGTCCTAATTTAGTATAGTTGCAGAGGTTGTTGGCCTAACTTGTGTTTGGGGAGATTGTTGTTGTTGGAAAGTGTTGCATGTTGCATATGTTGTTGATGTGTTGGAGAGATGTAAGTAATGATGTAGATGTGTTTGGTTAACTTGGTTTCCAAGTGATTTTGAGAAAATTTGAATAAAAGAGAGTTCAATGTGATAGAGTGGTGTTCAGTGTCTTGCTCCACATTTCTTCATGATTGAAGATATTCTCATGTGGTTTGGATGTGATGATCAGAGGTGTTTAGATGTGTCATAGCCAGAGTTTTAGATTATGGATCGTACTACGATGGAAGATGTGTTTGAAAATATGTTTGTTTGGTGAAATAGGGAATCTGGGAGAAATGAGATTGCTCCGCATTTCTTCGTAGTGAAGGTTATGGTGTTGCAGATCTGGGAACATGCTTATATTAACTATATCTACCTTCTCTTGAAGTTACATATGTTGAGTTATCCCGTAAAGTTATTTGGTGTGTTGGATATTTGTGCCAGTGTGTCTAGTTGCAAAAAATGAAGGTGTTCTTGAGTTTCAAGTGGGTGCAATAGTTATGCAGAATATTTTCATGATGTTGGAATATTCTAATATGTTGTACGGATATTATGGAGTGTTTTTTGTTTGGTTCACAAGATGTTTCTAAAACTTGAGAATAGTGTTTGGATTCACTTGTTAGTGTTAGTGTAGGTTTGGTCGACCTGACGTGCTAGCGCTAATTGTACAGGATAATTGTTGTTTGAGGAAATTTCAAGAAGCATTTTTGTGTATATTTGGGCCCCAATTAAGTAGTTGCATGGTTTTGCTTCACTTATTTATATTGTGGAATTGTTTGGTACTGAACTATTTGATGTTGCATGGTTGAAGTGCATATGTTTCCTTAAGGCCGATGTAATTGAGATTATTTTAGGTTGCGGTTGGTATAAATGCAAGGAGAATTGTTGTGTGGATTGAAGAGAAGAGTATGTAATGTGAAATATTCGAAAGTTATCAAGTGTGTTGATCTGAGTGTGAGCCTTAATCCCCATGAATTCCTAATGCAATGAGTAGAAGGTGTCTACATTTTAGTCTATTTGGTGAGTTTTTTATGCTTTAGTGGAACTGTCCCTTCAGAATATGAGAGATGAATTATTAGTAGTTCAAATCGGTAGTGATCCACCCCTTCTATTCTTGTTTGTTCTAGACAGTGATTCCTTTGGTAGTGAGCCATTGGTAGTGAGCCTTTCTTTATCTTTCTAGGCAATGAGCCTTATTGTATTTGGTGTTGCAATTAATATATTAGTGAGCTAATCCTCACTGTGGTTTTCCCCTTCTTGGGTTTTCCATGTAAATCTAGTGCTCTTATGTTTTTGGATGTGTTTGCATTACTATTTCATATGTTTACATTCTACGAATGCATGTTAAGGGTTTAATGATGGATATGGGTGTAAGGGCTAATGCAGATCTGAATGTTAATGGTGGTTTTTTATTTTTTGAAGTATACAATTGATTCACCCCCCCTCTTAGTTGTCCTGTGTATCTAACATCATTGTCTTTAAAGAAAATTAGGAAAATACCTTTTTGTATCATTCTGCAAAAAGAAAATTAGAACCCTAGTTTTTTTGCCAAATGTTTTGAAACCATCCGTCTATAAATTTTCTTGAAGGAACTTTATCATAGTCTATTTTTGCCAAAAAAAAATGCAATATTTTCTAATCTATTTTCTTCACTATTAATCGCATCCAAAAAATTTGTGTGGGATAGATTACAATTTTTTTTGGGCTGAAAGGTAAGTACTTACCTTTGCCTTCACCACCTTTCATCATTTCATTGCATTCTTCTTTGTTGATTTGGATAAAGCCAGCCTCCTCTAGAACCTCCATTGTAGTTCCCATGATGATTTCTCAAAACAACTTCTCCTTCCTGTTGTTATAGATATTCTTTGCATTATCAACGTTATCAGGGGGTTCTCCCTCACATACCCCCTCCATTATTTTAAAGGAGAACACACCAAAAGGATTTTACAATCCAAGAAATATATAAATAATAAAGCCACAACTAATATCATTTAATATTGACAACACACACAAATACATTCATACAATGAAGGCCCACCCGAAACAAGTCAAGGATATTAAATTAGAGTACTAGGGGAGTACCGAGGGGTAAGGAAAACCTAACACCCCCTTTACGGGGGCCCTTGTTGATGCAATCCTTGGGTTTTGCAATGCTTCTCCTTGCTCCTGCTCTCTCTTCCGTAGAACAGTCCCAATACCTTGGTAATTTGGTCAATATCATCTAACACCTCTTTGTAGATTAAATTTTGAGAAAATATAGTAGGTTTTTTTAATTTTAATTTTTTTTAAAATAAAATCAATTTTGTTCCCTCACTATGGATTTTTTTTATCAAAATCCTTGAAATGTAAATTTCATTTAATGGAATGGTTTTTGTTCATTCTAGATTCAAATTGATATGTTTTGTCTTTCAAAAAAATAGCAATAAAAATTTTAGAAAATCAAGATTTATTTAGTGGAGTTTGAGGAATTTTATGGTTTTTCTTGTAAAAATGAAATTAAAAAACTTGAATTTAGAATTTATTTTTTATGAATTGGAATGGGGGAATCCATGTATCCTCAGTGAATTTCAAAATGAATGTTCTAAAATCATCTTCAACTTTTGGTACCAATGTTGTGCCTTATTCTTCATGTCATGCTCAAAATTGTTTTGATTCATGTGGAACCCATTGTATAGGTATTGGTATAGAGAGTAGTATGGGAGTGTCTCCTGACATTTCCTCATGTCCAAATTTCCCTGAGGATGTTTCATGTGGTGATTTTCTTAATTCAAGTGATAATTTAAATTTAATTTAGTAAAAATTAACAAGATTTCAATGTCATGTATGTAAGTTCTTGTAAGGACTTGGTGTGAGCATGAAGGAATGCCACACTCAGGGATTTAGTGGATCTTGTTGACTTAGTTCCCTCACCTAACCTATGAGAGTAACTTGATTCTTATTAGTTGATACCATATGTTATTTTGATGGCATCTCCTACCTTCTCTCTAGGACCTCATCCATGTTACCATTGGATTTTGTATCTAATGTGAGTACCTATCCTTAGCCATCTTATTTTATTGGTTGAATGAATCTTGTATGGTGTTTATACCATCTTGTATGCATTGTTCTTGGTGTGTGTGTAAGACTTACTCTCATTTTTGGTGTGAGTCTAGTGGCCCTTGTGATTATATCCTAGCATGTGGTGGTGTGGACCTACATGTACCACATGGTTGGGTGGAATGGAAACACCATTGGGTATTAGTGGATCTATTGGAGAGCTCCAAGAACATTATCAAGTTAGGAAAAAGGCTTAGTATTTCCTTGTTTAGCTTTGGCAATTATCTTGTATATTTCTATTGTTGAAAATTTGAGCCCTCCTATCAAATTTTAATAAAATTTTGGAACCTCCTAAGTGGAAGGATTGTAAATCGACCACATAAGTGGCATCGATGATTACTTCTTTTACCATGTTTTTGTGTTGGTTTTGAACACACATGTCATTCTTTATGCTATTTACCTTTATTATGATGCTGGATAAAATAGATTATAAAAGATTTAAATTTTAAAAATTATTATAATGAATATAAATCATGTGATTTTGGTATCATTATTTCATTGGTTTCCTTTGTGTTCCTAAGTGTGTTTGGGGGTGAGAACCCGCCTCATTAAGGTGTCATCTTGGGATCTCCTTGGGGGCTTAGGGTGAATGAAATGTGTTGGACACATTTGCCCTCATCATTTGTATTTTTTATTCTTTTGGATTCCCTTATTGACTCCCCAACCCTTGGGATATATATGCTTCACATGCTAGTGGGTTAAAGATTGGGTGTAGTCACCTACGTATCCTGGTCATTTTTCAGTGTTTATGAGTCTATTTTTTGTTATAGTAATTTCCTAGTGATTCTTAGGTGTTGGACTTGGTTCAAAGACCAAAAATAGGATTTTATTGGCTCTTTTGCTAGGACTTTAGTGTGAAAATAAGACACAAATTCCAAAATTAAACTATAATACATGTCTAGGATTCAAGTTCCTAACCAAGACACCTACATAATTTAAAGACACTTATGTAGTAGCACATGTACTAGTGTCTTATTTGGGAACTAATATCCTCTTAGCACACTATAGTCCTCTGATGTGTTGTTGTTCCTTCATTCGTCAAACAAGTACTTATGGGATTTATTTTGTGGAAAATTTGTAGATGAAACATGCCCCACTTAGCCATGTGAGTCTTCACATATTTTTATATCATCCATAAGGATCTTTGTTGAAATTTCATGTTGAATTTTTCATTGGGAGAAATATGCTCACACATAATCAACCCATTGTCTTTGTGTAAGGAATCTTGTACCTCCCAATGTTTCTTTGTCTTGTAGGGGTCTAAGCCTTATGTTTGAGGCCACTTTTTGGGTTATATCCCTCTTGGGTGATTGGTTTATTTGTTTAGTATTTTAATTATTCAACTTGTGTCATATTTCTTAAGCAGTAGTGATGTACATTATATGTGATTGTGTCATCATGCAATGTGACACCATAGTGTCATGTTTAACTATGTCAATTCTATTTTGTTAAAAAAGTATTTCCCTAGTTAATGTCCCATGGGTCTATGGTGGCGAATTATATGGTGTATCCATATATCTCTAAAAATCCTCTTTAGCATATGCAAATATATCTAAGATTACACTGATCATGAAAAATTCTCCAAAAATAGATTGAAAAGGTTCATAATTTTCTAAAAGCTCCATTATCAAGTACTAATAGTTATATTTGATATGATTGAACCTTTCTTGGACTTTTCATAAGTTCTAATCGAGCTTGATCTTCAACAAGCTCATTAGATTTTGTCACAAATATGGATACCTAATTTGATGTTTGATTAACTTTTTATTTAAATAATTTGAAGGGTTATAATAGTTTTAGTAATATTGTTAGCATCAATTCCACAATCTATTGATATTCCAAGTTTCTACTTAGATTCATCAACTTTGACCCTGTTGAAGGGACTTAGATCCCCCTTAGGAAAGCAATTGTATTCCTAAGTGTAGGAAATAAATTTCTTGGAACTATATGGAAGTAACCACTTTCATCTAATGGATCCAGGGTCTTTCTAGTAATAGGTTGTTTCTTATTTCCTTGTTAATTAAAAAATATATTATGGACACCATCTTGGGCCCCAAAGAAATTGGGAGCATAATCTTTTCAACTATTATTGGATTAATATTTTCATAACCATGTAAATTATCCGTATTTATTATAATTTGATGTGCTTATATCCCATTATTTCTAAGAGAGGGAATGAAACTATGTATTATAGATCCATACTTGTAGGTGTAAATAAATATTACCTTGTCTCATTAATTACACATATGTGGTAATCTATTTTAGGTAAAATAAAAAAACCTAATATCATGTATTTCTATGTCGGGTGGCCTCCTATCGACATCCATTTGAGTGATTTGATCTTATAGGAGTGGGGTTATGTGATTCAAATACTTGATTCTCATTGCCTCTAATAGAGGTGTTTGATGGGAGGGAGAGTTCCTTGAAGGTTGATGAAAGATATCTTTGTGAATTTATTATTGAGGTTCTTAAATAATTTATTGGATTGAATTGAATTGGTGTATGATTGATTGTTGAATTTGTGTGTCCAATGTTTTTATATTTGTGGGATTGTAGGCTCTTTCTAGAAATTTTTTAGTTTGGATTTATGTATCCTTGAGTTTTACCTATTCTAGTGATGCAAAACAACTAAAATGTAATGTAAAAACACAAATAACACCTCAAAGATTAGCCTAAGGAATTGTTAACACAAAGAGATAAGATGAAAGAAGATTGCAAATGATTATACCTTCTCTTTGTAGCTGAAATTCCTTGATTGGACCTTGATTTTGAGTACTTGTGTGCTCCTTGGATGGCTATTGTTATGACCAAATGCAAGATTGACTATATGATGGGATGCAAATTAAAATGGCTAAAATGGCTTGGCTAAGTAAGAGGAAATGCTTGTGAGTTGAGTGTTCAAAATGACAGCATGTAGGTGCAAAATGACTAAGTTTTTGCAAATGGAAAAATGGCAAGAGTTTGGTATAAAAAATGCATGAGAAGAGGGAGTATTTATAGGGAAATTTTAATTCTCTAGAGAATTCAATGGTTGAGATTGAGCCATCAAGCTCAAGATGTAGGGCTATAGTGAGTTGAGGACTCACAATCTCTCACATCTTGACATGTGGAATGTGAGATGGCCTAGGATAAGATCATGTGGAAATGAGGTGGAAGGGAGGTACATGATGTGGAGGAAGTAAAAGTACCTTAGAAGAATAAATGTGAATTAAAAATTCACATGCTTGGGAGAATCTATTGGATAAGAGAGGGTCTCCAAAAAGGTGGGAGTTTGTCACATGTGACTTGATGTGACAAGTCAAATGTTCTAGAAGTTGCATGGGGATAAGGTAAACCTTGAAAAGATAAAATGTGAATTGAAAATTCACATGGGGAGGAGAGAGACCTAGGATGAATAAATGTGAATTAAAAATTCACATGGGAAAGAGGGTCACTGCTAAGAAAGAAAAATGAAAAGGTTGACTAAAAAGGTATGCTAAATGTGGCTAATGACTTTGATTAAGGTTGTGTAAACACTTGATTAAGAAAATTAATAAAATATTAGAGGCAAGTGGCAAATGTAGGAGGATATGACATTAATCCTTGATTAAGAGGATGCACATCCTAATCATGAATTAATTAAATTAATCCAGATTAGAAAGGGATTATGGAGGATGTGACAGGGAGAGAGAAAAATGAAGAATTTAAAATTTATTTTATTCAAAAAGGTCAAATGACTAAATTAAATAAATTATTTATTTAATTTAGAGAGGAAAAGGTGTAAGGTAAATCATTTAATTAAATACTTTAGGGACCTTAGGCAGACCATGAAATATTAATTAAATGGGTGATTTAATTAATACTAAACAAGAGGATGAGGTGTATGAGTTAAAGGGATGAATAAGGAGATGAATTTGACCATATGGAAGTGGTCAAATTTGGATCTCTACACGATTGATTCAATTAGGCAAAGGATTTTATTCACTTTTAATGTCTAATTTCCCTGGTTTTTTTGTTATTAAGAAGGGTTTGTGTCATTTTCCATTTGTTGGTTAGAACCACTCCCTTGGTGTACTAGAAGAGGATTGTAGGCTTGATTTTTGAGGTGTGATAGGACCTAATGATTGTGGTTTAAGTTTTATGGTGGAAGAAGGAATATATACATGAAGAAAAGTATTTATCATTCTATGATATATCTAATGAATTGTTTGTAGTCCCTATATAACTCAATATCATTCCCCCTTCTTTTATGAAATGTACAATTATTTTTGGGGTCATATTTTGAGGCTTATGATAAGGTTTTTATTTATTGTTGTTGCATGTTTTTTTGTTTAGTTTTCCTCTTTTTTCATAGTTATTTTTTAGAGGATAATTAATAGAGTTGGCATTTTAGTTTCTTGATTTTTTTTAATTATTACACCACCATAGCTATTGTAATTATGATTTTTGTTATGACAAAGATAGTCATAAGAATTTATGTAATAATATGATTATAATGAGTTAAGGAGCAATGATGGTGCATGCAAAGGGTTTGCAACGGTCAGTTTCAAGGCATCATCTTGCTAGGAATCAGGAAGGTTGCAAAGACAATCGACATGTGGATTTTGAAGGGGTTTGGAATCTAGATAAATGGGCCTGACCAGAGAAAAGATTTCAAAATGATCTTCATGCTGAGAGGTGGGGTCGCGAGGGTAGAAGATTTAAAAGTGATAAGATGGGTGAAAGAGGTTGTTTTGGGAGAGGTGGTTATAGAAATGAAGCATTTCGCAAACCGCATCAAAATGAGGGTGGTGGTAGAGGGAATGGAGGCTTATCGAGGATGGAAGAAGAGGATTAGGTTCAAAACCCTACCAAGAGGAAAATCTTTAACAAGGAAGTCTTGCAAAGGAAAAAGTCTGATGTGGAATGGGAGGAGGCTAGGGAAGAGGTGCAGGATGGGGAGGCCAGGAGGTCGATGGCGAAGCATGGTAATGGGATTCCGGGTGGTAGAGCTACCTTGGTGGTTAGTGCAGTCAAGCTTCAAGCTAAAGTTTTAAGGTTGGAAAATCTGGGGTTGATCAGAAAATGGTATGGCCTAGACCTCAACTGGGATTATTTAGTCAAATGGTGGAAAGTGCGGTGGGGAGTTGAACTACAGTTTAAAACCCTGCATAATGGCTTTTTCTTGGTTATTTTCCTAAATAGAGAGATGAGGGAAGAGATTTTTAATGGTATTTGGGTTATGGATGGGTTGGTTTTTATTTGAGGTGCTAGAAGGTAGGCTTTAATCCCTCATCTCATGTTTTAGGAGACTGTTCAAGATTGGTATTGTTTGCCAGATCTTCCCATAGAATATTGGGAACTGAGCATTCTTGATGAGATAGGGAATCGTTTGGGAACTTTTCTTTGTGCAGAAGAAAGGAAGAAGGTGGGTGAAGCTTACTTGCATGTGAGGTTGTGTGTGGTGGAAAAAAATCTTGTGATACATCTCTACGATAAGATTGAGTTAATCTCAGTCTATGGGAGTTGCATACAAAAGATGAGAGGTGACTCCTACACAAAAGATAATTTGGTGTGGTGCTTGGGTGCAAGATAGTTGAAAAGCAAGGAGGGGAAATCTAAAGTGGCAGTGGTTCTAGAAGTGCACCCAAAAAAAGTTTTGAATGCCCAAAAGAAAAATAACCAAGTAGAACAGGATGAAGCAAATGGTGATACTACCGCTCAAAAGTAGTTGGCAGTGCTAGTTTCTACCCCAAATAATTCTGAACAAGATGTTCAAAAGGATTCACAATTGGCTTCGGGGGATAAGATTGCAGGGGAGGATGTTCTGGTGGAGGATCAACATTTTTCTTTGGATGAGAAAATCTCAGAGGCTTTGGAGATTCTTGGAGAAGATTGCAGCAACGTGGAGTTGGATTCATTAATAGTGGTGGGTAAAGAGTTAGTAGTTTTGGTAGAGGCAGAAAAAGCTAATGCTTGGATGCTAGCGAAGAAAATGGAGGTTGAGCATTTGGCAGAGGAAGATTTTCCTGAAGGGTTGTTAGTTGGCTATGTAGGTGGAAGTTCATAGTCAGCAAAGAAGCATAAATTTTCCCAGGGTTTGGAAAAAGCTAGGCTTAAGTTGGGGATTCATCAGAAGGATTTGATCAAATCTTCTCGAGATTGTGGTGAAAATAAAAAGGGAGGTAGTATTTCTAACCAAGAAAAAAGGAAATGGGATGGGGAGGCAAGTGTCCAACAAAAAATTGATTCTAAGATGAAAGTAGGGAAGAGTGATACTCTTCCTAAACAACAATGAAGCTTTTAACCTAGAATGTTAGGGGCTTAAATTCCCCTAACAAATGGTGCATGTTAAGGAATGTTTTGGAAGTCAATCAGGTGGAGATGTCTTTTCCAAGAAACAAAATTGGGGGACCAGGATATTATCAAATTTAGTAGGAAGTTAAAACATTGAAAGTGGTTGGTGGCTGGGGCAGAAGGTGCTTCGAGGCATTTGTTAACCATTTCGAAACCTCAGTCAGTTGTGGTAGAATATTTGTTTATTCATTGACATTGGTTGGCCTGTTGAGTAAGAAGTTTGTCTTCTAATCTTCGGTTTATGCTTATAAATGTTTACGGTCCTTCTCTGAGTTCTCTTAAAAGGATGGTTTGGCAAGAATTGGGTGAAGTTTTTAATAGTTTAGTTTAGGATTTTTGCATTATTGGAGGGGATTTTAATGCAATTTTGAGATCTGAGGACAAGAAAGGTGGTGTTGGAAAGGTGCTGCAATCTCAATTAGACTTTCAAAATTTTGTAGAAAGAACTTCTTTGGTAGAATTTTTTTCTGGAAATGGTAGTTTCACTTGGTCCAATCGAAGGAAAGGTTTTTGTAGTATAGCAGAGAAGTTGGATAGATTTTTCTTCAATGGAAATATGAGTATTTTCCCCTTTAGGTTGGATAGAAAAATTATTCCTGGAAGTAGTTCTGATCATTTCCTAGTTCTCTTAAGTGTTGATGGAGATAAAGGGCCAGTTCGCTACCCTTTTAAGTTTGAATTGATGTGGTTTAAGGATTCTAATCTATTAGGTTTTCTAGAATCTTGGTGGAAAGAATGCTCTCCAGGGGGCTCAAAAATGTTTAACATAGTTAATAAGTTGAAATTTGTCAAGCAGTAGGTAAAAAAGTGGAATAAGGAGTGCTTTAAAAATATATTTGAGGAGAAGAAAAGAGTGGTGGATGATTTGGAAGCTCTGTCAGAAGTGATAATTAAAGAGGGTATGGATGATGCTTGTTTTGAAAAGGAGAAGGAGTTGTCAAGAAACGTGAATGATTTGTTGACAAAAGAAGAATTCTTTTGGAGGCAAAAATTCAGAGAAAATTGGCTTAAGGAAGGTGACAGAAACACCAAATTCTTTCATAACTCAACTAAAGCTCGAAGAGAAGTGAATAGAATCAGCTGTATTAAGGTGGTTGATGGAAATATTTTAGAAGATCTTGTGGAAATCAAAGCCTATGCAGTTGCCTACTTTTAGAATCTACTCAATGATTGGGATGGCTCGCACTTAGATGCACAAGAAGAAATTTTGAGAGTTATTCCTAATCTGGTGACTCCTAAGCAGATGGAAATGCTAAATTCAAAATTTTTAGAGGAAGAGATCAAGGTGGTTTTTTTTGGTCTACATCCAAAGAAGGCTCTTGGTCCAAATGGGTTTCTTGTAGCATTTTTCTAGAAATTTTGGGATTTTGTGGGAAAGGAGGTGTTTGAGGATATTGAAGATTCAAGAAGCTCAGGAAGGGTGCTCAAAGAAATGAACAATATTTTAATTTCCCTAATCCCAAAGAAGGAGAATCTTGATTCGTGAGACGAAATTCATCCCATTTCCCTATGTAATACTCTCTACAAAATCTCGGCGAAAGTGGTTGTTAACCGCCTGAAGAAACTTCTACCATTTATAATCTCAGATGAGCAGACTAGGTTTGTTCCAGGTAGGTCAATTTTTGATGGGGTGATAATAGCACAAGAAGTTATTCATTCGTTATAGAAGACAAAAAAACCAACGATGCTTTTGAAACTAGATATCAAGAAAGCCTATGATAGGGTAAATTAGAGGTTGTTGTTTAAAGTTTTGGAAGCCTTTGGTTTTCAAAAAGATTGGTTGGAATGGATTTTTGGTTTGATTGCATCGCCTCGTTATTTTGTTTTGGTTAACAGTTCTTCTAAAGGTTTCTTTGCAACTTCAAGGGGTTTAAGGTAGGGTGACCCCCTTTCTCCCTTCTTATTTATAATTATGGCTGAAGCTTTGGGTTGAGCTCTAGAGAATGCTATGAATATGGGTCAGGTGGAGGGCATTCAAGTGACAAGTAGTCTTCCCATGATAACTCATTAGCAATTTTTTGATGATACGATGTAGTTTGGCATTGCTTCAACAAGGGAAACGAGTAGGCTAAAAGGTACTCTGGACAAGTATTTTCAAGCTTCTGGTTAAGAGGTTAGTGTGGCCAAGTCAGAGGTTTTCTTTTTCAATACAACATGTGTGAAAGAATTGCAGATTTTAAGTATCCTTGGTTTCAAAAAAGGTCAATTACTGTGTAAATATTTGGGTCTTTCGTTGGAGAAAGGAGTTTAAAATGGGGGTTTATGGAACTCTTTGATTGAAAGGTTTAAGAAGTGAATTTCCTCCTAGAAGAATAAGTCGTCGTTCTGGGCTGGGAGGTTAACAATGTTAAAATCGATGAGTTCAGTGCTTCCTATTTATATGATGTCATGTTTTCCTTTCACAGTAGGGGTTAGCAAATTTTTAAACAAGATAATGAAGGATTTCTTTTGGAAAGGCAATTCGAACTAGAAAAAAAATTGTTTAGTGAAATGACAAAATATTTGTGAGGAGGAAGATGGAGCGGGTCTTAAGAATATTCTTTTGCAAAATAAGGCATTAGGGGAAAAAATGGTTTGGATGATTCACTCCCAACCAAATCTTAAATGGGTTAAAATTGTTCAAGCGAAATATTTGGATGAGGATCTGAATTGTTTTCTTACAGCCAAATCTCTCCCTATTGGATCTCAGATTTGGAACTTTATTTGTAATTCTAGGGATCTCATTTTGGATTTCCTAAATTGGGAGGTGAAAGATGGGAGGGAAGATTTGTTTTGGGAAGATTCATGGGAAGGTCTTCCCATTTTAGCTAAAAATCCAGCTTTAGTTAGAGTAAAGGAAAAATCTATCCAAGAATGGGGATTAAGGGTCAAGGACTACTTCAATGACTCTTCTCCATTGGAGTGTGGCTACATTAAATAGAATTATTTCAGACAGATAGGCTTGTCTAATCAAGAAGTGGAAGTTGTTGAGCAAGTTTTAGGGGAGAGGAGAATTTGGCAACATAGAGGAAGCGACAAATTAAGATGGAATGCTTTGCCGTCAAGGGTTTACTCTGTGAAAATTGGTTATGAAATCTTGGCCTCGTCTCGGAATGATTCTCCAATTTTACCAATTCGCTTATGTTGGAACAATGCTTTTTTTCCGAAAGCTAGTATTTTTACTTGGGCAACTGCACAAGGAAGAGTCTTAATGGGAGACATATTTTCTAAGTTAGGTTTTTAGGGTCCTTCTCATTGCCCTTTATGTCAAGCAGCCAAAGAGTCTGTGGATCATCTTTTTTTGAACTGTTGTTATACTTAGAAGGTTTGGTTTTGGTTATGCTCAAAGGTTCGGTGGAAAATTGCATTCCCAAATAATCTCTTTGATTGGTTAAAGTCATGGCCGAAACAAGTGAGGCAGTCCTTGTTTGAGGATTTGTGAGTGTCAAGCCCATCAATTGTTCTGTGGGAGGTGTGGAAGGAGAGGAATAGACATATCTTTCAAGAAAAGGAATTGTCAATCCCTAGGATTTAGTGCAAAATAGAGGCTAATATAATATAATTACTCAATGCCAGATTCGAAGAATCGAACCCAAAGAAAGGTAACTTCTCAGAATGGGATGCGTGGATTTTGAAGAATTGATTTGGTTTAAGAACTTTGATTAATGGGAGTTCAGTAGGAGCGGCTTCTTTAGAAGAGCGAAGGAAAGTTGTTTCGTCCCCTCTAGAGCCAGGTTGGTAAAATTGAATTTTGATGGGACTTCCAAGGGTAATCCTGGGCCCTCAAGTGCAGGTTGCATTGTTAGGGATTCTACAAGAGTGGTTCTGGGGAAGTTAGCGAAATCTTTACTGGCAGGCACAAACAATACTGCAAAATTCCAAGCTCTAATCTTGGGAGTGAATTTTTGTGGTGAATTGGGGGTGGGTCAAGTTGAAATTGAAGGGGACCCCTCTCTAGTGATTAATTCTCTTAGGTCTAAACAGATTCCAAACTAGAAATTAGGTGAGTTGTTGGAGGCTGCATTGTAAAGAATAGATTGGTTGGACCAAGTAATGTTTAATCATGTGTTAAGAGAAGGCAATTTGGAGGCTGATCAATTATTGAATATTGGTGTTTTGGGTCCTGATTTGAAAGAAATATTCAAGTGAGAGTAAATTTATGTGGGTGGAAGGGCATTCATCCCTCCTTTTTGGCGGAGGAAGGTGGCATGGGATGCCACAGTGGATGTTTGCTTGGGACATTGGGAGATGTCTTGGACTCCAAGTTAGAAGCCCGTTTGTGGTGGGTCTTTTTGCTAGGCTTGGCGTACAACTAAGGTGCACACCTCTAAATCTTGTGATGAGATCCCATTATAGCTAGTTCATCCTTCCCCAAAGCAAGGACAACTCGCACGTAGGATGGGGTACGTATTGTGGAAGGTGGCAGCAGTTTGGAAGCCATGTTTATTAATGAAGGTTGGGCTTCCTTTTTGGTTATCTTTTTCTCTACAGGTGTGAGTGGCATTCATGGGTTTCTTTGTCTCTTTTTTGGGAGAATTCTGTGAAAGGTTTCCAATGGCGAAGATTTCCAAATTTTTTATCGAAGTTTCGGTGGCGGTTTTGGCTCGGTTTGGGGCTAACACTCCCATTTCGTTGAAGTCATTGGCTAGACAGGCCTCTTTTAGAGAAGTTACGGATCAAAGGTTAAAGAGAATTCTTCTGAAATATGAACCATTGGTGTTAGTAGTAGTGAAAATGGTATTAGGCTCTGGTCATTTGGAGAGGAATGAATATGGAAGAGACAATCTACATATCTCTTCCCGCTTTTGCACCTCGCTCCTAGACAATAAGGTGTTGAAGGTTGAGACAAAAGCTTTGTTGGTTAAGCTATTTAGAGAGGATTTGTATGAAAATTTTGACGAGGTCCTCCATGGGGTGATTGAAGGTAGGGGCTTCCCAGGACCTTGCGACCTAGAGCGACTGCGTATAGAGGAGACAGTGAAGTTATTTCCTTTTCTATTGGATTTGCAAGGATCGAGTTTGTTGAGGCATCGAATGCTTGTGGCGGTAGCTATTATCTTCCTTGAGAAATTTTTTTGGATAATGGAGGTAGATGATGAGGAATGGAAATTTGAATTTGAAGACTTTGCAAATCTGAACAAATTTTTGTAAGCTGGGTTGTATATATTCAGGGTTCGTTGGGTTAGTAGTGTTATTTTTTTGGTAGCATGGTAGCATAATTGCTTTTATTATTGTTGTTTATGCTTGTTATGGTGGTTTGAGGTTTTGGTTGTTGTTGGTGGTTGGTTTTTTGTAGTGGTTTGGTGAATAGTTGCTGATTTTTTTTAGGGATTTTTTGTGGAGTATGTTGATGAACTGGTCTTTGGATATCTACTCCTGCTTAGAAAATGCCTGTAAAATCTTTATATTATTAATAAAATTTTATCTTATGTATAAAAAAAAAATGATTTGTGTTGTTCTTAGATGGTGGGATGTATATTTATCCATTGGTAGTTTATGTTTCCTTGTTATTCTTTAAAATTTTAAGTGAAAATGGGTTGTTATTATCTTGAGTCACTAACCTTCCATTGGCACTGTAATCATTTCTTCCACTCTTGATAGTAGCCTACTTTAGATTCTCAAAGTGATTTTGATAGCCTCTTTGTAAGATTTGTATAATATTTTTTCAACATCTTCTTATGCATCCCTATTAAGGGTGTATAACAAGAGATCACATAATTCCTTGTGATCCATGCTTGGTGCACTAGTTGAAGAATATATGAATTGCCTCCATCAAGCATTAAAGTGTGCCACTAATTCATTGGTTTCTTGTTTTATGGTTAGAAGCTCTTAAATCTATATTTTAATTAATTTATTCATGCCAAAGGAAATGAAAACATCACCAATGAGTTGTTGAAATGAATGGATCTATGCCTTTGGGAGATGGTAGTACTAATCTAGAGTAATACCTTCTAAGAAAAATCATAAAAATTCATGCTACCACCCACACCCAAGAAAGGAGTTTCTACATAGTCATAGTATAATATTTAATATGTGAATTGGGATCTCTTAATCCCTTGAATTTTGGGATTTTAGGAAGAGTACATGACAAAATGATGTTACGATTGTTGAGTTCAAAGCATCTTTAAGGTATTGAAGGTATGCACTTGAAAAGGGCTTATATGTGGAGGGTTTTATTCCTCCAAATATTAGCCCTCCAAGGGGAGCTTCTTGTATTCTTTTCATTTAGAAAGGAACATTGGTTTGTTGGTGTCTTGAGAGAGTTGAATAGCTAGACACTATTGTGTTTATATTTTGAAAGCTAGACTGAATCTTTTGAGTTCAATTTTATATGGCATGTACCCCACTTGGTTGATTTAATCTTTCCATGTTGTATGATGATAGAAAGGGAGGAATTAAATCCTGCTTGTGTTATGTGTTGCAAGTATGAAGGTGTTGTCATTGATGTCAATAGGAAGTCTACTAACTAGTGTTGTCATTGATGTCAATTGTGTGTTAAGGAAGTTGTTGCATGATAAAAATGTTGAGGATATTGAGAAAATTATGTAAAAGAGGAAAATAGGTTGTTGCAAGTTGTGCATGTGTAGTTGAGATATTGAGGAAGTATTGTGAGCACATGGAGCTATCTTTTGTTGTAGTGTCTGGAGATGAGTTGGAATGAAGTAATGAACTGAGATGATGTCCCTGGTACTTGATTTCCAAGTGCTTTTGAAAAAAATTGATAAAAAGAGAAAATAGTGTAGTGCAAGTGTTTAGAATGTGTTTGAATTGTGCCCCATGTTTCTTTTGTATTGATGTTATGCCTGTGCAGATTTAGCATGTTGTTCAAGGTAGTTAGATTTTGGTATATTTTGAAATTTGGGTTCTAGATCGTTGGTGAAAGGAACTTGTGATCACCAATATGTGAACTGGTTTTGCAATGTTGTATAGAGGTGTCGAGGAGAAATGTATTTTCTCCACATTTATTCGTAGTTGATTTTCAGTAATTGTGGTGTTGAAGGAGAGTTAATGGTGTTGTTATCTTGTTTGTGTTGAGAGAATTTTTGGTTAGGTGTATCAAAAATTTCAAAAGCATGTACTTAATGTTCAATTTTTTTCATAGGTAATGGTCAACCTAGTGTCTACACTACATTCAAAAATGTTCAAGTATTAATGGATGTGTAGTGTGGTGTGTGAGACTTAATTTTGGGTCTCAATTAATTGTTGTTTTGGTCCCATTTCATTCCTATCCACTATGGGAATGTTTAGGTGCCAACCTAACTTGAATTTGTAAATATAACAGATAGAATGTCAACCTTGGAGAAGATGGTTAAGATTGAGATTGATATAAATAAAATTAGAGTTGTTAATATTTGGATGAGAAAGAATCAAGAGAGAAGCAAGATAGATGTGAGATCAATGCAAGTGATGTGTGTGATGTGAACTTGAGTAGAGCTGTGTGAACTTCAAAGTATTGGATTCCTAAATACAATGAGTTGAAGGTGTCTAAAATCTCTTAAACAAGACTACAAAAGTGGTGGAGCATTGTGTTGGATTTCTTGTTGCATTGAGAAATTGTTCTCTATGTAACATTTATCTTCTATCTTCTTGTTCTTTTTGTGGTAGTGAGCCCTAGTTGTGAGCCTTTTAGATAGTGTGTCCTATTCTAGTACTAATCTCTTTTGTATCAATTTTTCCATTACTTATATTGTGAGCTAATCCTCACTATGGTTTTTCCCAAATCTAGTGTTCTATTGTGTATGGTGTTGTTATTTCATCTTTTGTTATCTACATTTCATGATTAATCACATTAACAAAATAAGGGTTTATTATTGCATGCATGTGGATCTGATTACTATTAAGGGTTTTTGATGTTTTGATTAGATACAATTGATTCATCCCCCCCCTAGTTGTCTTGTTCACTCAACATTATGTGCATAGATGTTTGCATATAGAGGTAGTTGAACTCCCCCTTGGTTTTTTTCCATAGTCCTTGTTTTCAAAGGGTTAGTATGAGGTTGGTTCTTTGAATACCTTGGTCTATTTTTCACTTGAATAGAATTATGCATTAGTTTCTTAGTACTCTGAACTTCAAGAATCCTAATTTATTGGATTACATTGGATATAAGTGATTTGTGAGTAGCTTCTATATTTTATGCTTCTTTATTGAGAGACACATGTTCAATATGTTGGGATTGAGTTGTTCCATTGTTTCTTTCTTTAATGAAACTTTTGATCACTCATTTTTATGTTAAAGTTTTTTCATGTTGAAAGGCCACATGAAGGGCTTCTCAAGCTGATTAAGATTCTTCTAAGTATTTTTCCAAATTTCTCACCTTTTTGTCAATTTAGATGGTTGTGTCTTTGCAGCTTTTTTTTGGCTGATTTCTAATTGAATAAGGACCCATAAAATTTTAGTTTAATCTAAGTTTGATTGAAGCACAATAGATTCATTTAAACTAATTTATTGGAAATATCTTCATAATAATAACTATTTGAAGTAGATGCCAAGGGATTAGTCAAGATGTATCAATTAAATGACAAAGGGCTAGTTTCAAAGAGGGAATCTTGTCCCAATTATCTTTTTAGTCCTAACATATTTTGGGGTATTGTACCTATACCAAAAAATAAATGGGATGACAAGAGAGAAGACACAAAAGATTGATGAAAACAAGAAAAACTTGTCTAGAAGGATTTTCTCTTCACATTAGGTTCACCAAAATATGTGATGTTGTAAATCTACCTCACCCCAAAAGTGATGAAGTGGACTTAGAATGTTGTATTTTGTCGCATCCTTTCTTAATGGATAAAATTCAACTATTCATAGACTCATGGAAAAATATAATCCAGTAATGAAAATCTGAATATACTACCCTCTTCTTGAACTTGAGGAGTCTAATGAGTGATAACATTATCATTGATATGTATCACACCACTTGAATTGTTCACTTCTTAAGGAAGAAGATCCAAATTTATAATTATTGTGTTGATTGACATGATTGGATGTTCAATTTGGTACATTTTTGTGCTATCTTGTGGCTCATTGGAATGTTATTATTATAAATCTAATATCGATAATTTCAATGAATTTTGTCAAAAATCTAATTTATCTTATGTAAGACTCTTCCCTTATCCATCATTATTCATTTTATTCTTGAATGTGCTTAAGAAGGGGTGTGCTTTCATTGGGTGCCTCATGATGGTATCAAGGGATTTTCTTCTTTTTGTTACACCCCAATTGTGTAATTACTATTTACTATTACTATTTAGGGTAAAATGTGAATGTAATTTGAATTCTGAAGATGAATAAATTATGCTTGCACTTTGTTATCAAAATAATTATGAATAAATGTTATCTCATTTAAATGATATGTGAAATGAATGGTTATTGAATTAATATTCTAACTATGAGATGTATTATGTGTAATGCATATTTTGTTGAATAGTTGACTACCTTGGGCATATGTTAGTGGATGTAGGTATATGTTCAATCCTCCAAGTGGAGGGAAGTATCACTAAAGAGAATATCTTGGTTGGGTAACCAGTAATGTAACCTATCTGAGATTTCACACACTCACAGTAGAAAGGTTGAGTCTAGACATAGTGTTAGGGAAATGGTAAGTCATCCTTAGAATGATTTGTTTGCATTAGTAAGGGTCTTGATTACTAATGAATGCATGCTTGTGTGATGTTTATCTATTTGAGCTTGTGAGTTCTTCCTTATCTGTTATGCTTGTTTATGTGGTTGAATGCATATTTGGGATATACATATATATATACATACATACATATATATGTATGTATGTATGTATGTATATATATATATGTATGTATGTATGTATGTATATATATATATGTATGTATATGTATATGTATGTATATATATATACATATATATATACATACATATACATATACATATATATGTATGTATATATATATGTTTGTATGTATGTATGTCGACATACACGTATGTCAAATACAATGGGATATCCATACAAGTACGTCAACATATGTAAACATATGCATATATACACATATAAATGTGTTATAATGGATATAGTCACTTGGCCATAATCATTTGGATATTGAATGGATCATTTGACTATCATGTTGCTATATAATATATATATATATGTATGTTTGTATATATGTACAAATACACACATAAGCATAAAAGCTTAATAGAGGAGTGTGTGTGTGTGTGTGTGTGTATATACAATATATTTGTAGACACATAAAATGTACCGATTGACATTGTGCATCTGATCCTGACTACTAACATCGTTTCGTCGTGAATCATCCTTTATTCTAACCATTTAATCAAATACCCTTATCTAATTAAATTTATCAATATTCCTCTCTTAATTAAATAAACCAGTTATCTAATTAAGTCATCTCTTCTCGATAATTAAATTAATCATCTTGATCTAATTAAATAATTTATTTTATTTGATTAAATCTCTAAATTCTATCTATTAAACTAAATAAATTAAAACCTTATTTAGTTTAATCTAACATCATCCCTATTAATTAAATAAATCATAAATCTTTATTTAATTAATCCCTTGTCACAATCATCAAAACTTGCACATCCTCCATCCACTCATAGGTTGACAAGTGGAATCTTGCCATTGGTTGAATGTTAGTCCCACATTGCTCTATTTTGGACATTCATCCATCAATCTCATCTATAAATAAGAGGCTAATCTCCTCATTTGAGGATCCACAATTTGAGTAAACTTACTATACTCAAATCTTTAGCCATTTTCATCAATACCATTGAGTTCTTAGTTAGGTTATGCAGGTTTTTAGCTTGGACCACTCAACATCCTTCATCAAACTAGATCATTCATCAACATTCATCAAGCTTGCATCATAGGAATTGGGAAAGGGCCAATTTTCACATCAAATTAGCACCAATTCCCCCATGGGATCAAGAGTTTGCTAGTTTAATTAGGATTCAATCTCTTTTATTGTTATCTCATTGTATTCTTCATTGCTTCTTTCCTAATTTGAACTTTGTAAATGGATTTCATGGGGAATCCTTGTTCTTACTTGCATTTGATCATCTAATGTGTATGTTCTTATTGTTTTGTAGGTATTAGGATTGGGGTTCACACATTTGGTGCTAGAAGGAGGGCATAATCTCATTTTTAATCACGTTTTTCTAAAAAAATCGCGTTTCTATTTTTTGTAAAGGAAAATTCCAACGTTGGAAGCTCAGCGTTGCTGTTTTAACACCACTGGCTCTCCAGCGTCACCATATAGCACCACTAAAAAATCAAACTGTGACGCTTTAGCTATCCCACCTAAAAAATTTGAATTTGAATTTTAAACAGTGACACTAGTGAAAAGGGTGACACATTTGAGCTCACTTGTCTAGGTACAGAGCGTTGTTGACTAGTAAGCAGAACTATATAGCACCGCTGGAGAAATCAAACTACGACGCAGTCACGGGTTGCACCTGGAAGGGAGTAAAAAATTGAAATTTCATTTTAGCACGTGCCTTTTGTCAAATGATAATTTTATCTTTTGTTTTCTGCTTTTTAACCTCTGTGTTTTGCAAAATTTGATTGATTTTCTTTCTTGTAGGTTAGATCAATTAAAAACGAAAGAAAAAGAAGCATGATGATAGTGTTTCACAAAATCAAAGTGTTTTTAAACACTTTAGTGTTTTTTTAACACTCTTAGGAAACTATTATCTCTTCTTTCTTAGGCTACTAATTTCGTTTGGGCTTTTAGAAAAAAGAACCTTTTTCAATTTTTTGCAAAGGTTTAAAACGAACATTAGGACTACAACTTACTAGAGTTTGTTTTTTGGTTAACAATTGAACAAAACAACTCTCATTTGTCCTTTGGTGCTTTAAAAAGAACTTACAATTGTTTTGTGGCTCTAAAATGAACAAGTGCAACTTTGTCTTTGTGATGGCTTACTTAAACTAACTTCATTGAAAAAGGACGTATGTGCTTCTCTCGTGCTTTATAGCGATCTTAAGAATCAAAAGGATTTTTTTTATTTTAGGTTGAGATAAAGCAATCACCTCCACACTTCATTTTGGGTTAAAAATTGAACAAAACATTGTGCGAGTGTGAGTAGAGCATTATTGCGTACATTCTCTTTCTTTGTGTTGTAAACAAAGATTGATCGAGTTACGGATATTGTGTTTACTCGCTTTTGTTTATCTTAGAGGGCCTCCCTTGGGGAAAAAGTACTCACTCAAGGGAATGACTTAGCCGGCAACACTCTAAAGCCAAGAGTATTTCCAACTGGGATATAAATGTGGGTATTGGAATAAATGCCAATATCACATGGTTGGCTCTGATGAGATGGATCTAAAAAGGGACTCTCGCCATATGGGTCAATCTCCACGAACAGAAAGTCCTAATTAAAACCCATGTTTTAGAATTGCCAAAATCCTTGATCTATTTGTTGGTGCAAGAATGGATGTTCTAAAGCCGCCCCACACTTTTACGATCTTTTAGTAGAAATGGAAAGTATGCCATGGGAGTTTCATGGGTGTTGATGCTTGGCTGCCTTGAATGATGTTAATGAGTTGTGGAGGGGAGCCAGTGGGATCAAGCATCTAACCATTCACTAAAGATAAGCATAGTTGGAATTTTCCAAGTGGGGACTCAACAAATATTGTCTTCCATATCCATAGGGTTGTACTTATTCTTGGTTACAAAATCCTTTGCTTGTTCAAAAACATCTTGGAAACAAACACTTGGGATTTCATCCTTAGAGGTTTCTAAACACTTGGATTATCTCTCAATTTGTCTACTAAAGTTAAACAATAGGTAACCCTTGCCTTGAATTCATCAAATTTCCACACAATATGCTTTGTGGGATTTGAATAAATTAAGACATTGGACATCTATCTTGGGAAACCTAATCAAAGAAGTTTTTGTGGTAAAATAAAGCCACTAGGAAAAGATAACAAAATGAACTCTCACATGTGTTGAAACCTCACAATTTCCAAAAAGTCAAATCCCCAAAACGAAAATCTTTGATTCAAAATCTGGAAATGTATGCTCAAATTGAACCACTTCTTGGTTATAAAGGTCTATAGAAGCATTGCATGTTCTTCAATACCGAGGTTTAGGTAAACCAAGTGTCTTTTTTAGGTTCATCTTAGGATCAAAGGAAATCAAATATTTTTTTCATCCATCCTTCAAACATCAAAATCAAAAATCATCTCACCATCATCTTTTGGATAAATCTTGAAACTATCCTTCATACTAGGCTTTTTGGAAAAAATCAAAATCATCAAATCCTTGAGACAAAGTCCTTGAAATCTGTATCAAATCATCTTTGGCTAGGTATGTGTAGATGCATCCTTTTGCATATACTTAGTCAAAGTTATCAAACCATCTTGTTTAGCTAGGTATATGTCGATGCATCCTTCTTCATATGCTTGGTTAAATTATCATCTTGTTTGAATAGGTGTGGGTAGATGCATACTTCTCCCTACACATTCAAATTATCATCCTTTGAGAAAATCTACCCCTTAGATAATCATCCAACATCTTAGGGTCTATTTGTTCAATCAAAGCAAACCAAAATCGATCAATCAAGGGAAATCCAAAGAAAATAAAAAATCAAAATCCAAAACATATCAGAAAGTCCCAAAAAGTCTAGCATACCCCTCAAGATTTATCAAAATATCAAAACATCCACATCATCCATCTCTTACATCATCATCATATCACCTTTTGATTCTCAAGATATCCTAAAATTTTCTCTTTTGGGCTTAAAATAAGATCAATCCAAAGAATTAAGAGATTCATCTCCCTTATTCTTGAAAATTGATCCTTGTTTTATGGTTCAAACTAGATCTCAATACAAGAAGAACATGGAAGTTGATAAAGAAACACCCGCTTCAAGTGATCTAAGCCAAACGAACGTCGAAATGAATCCTGTTGAATCAAACAATCCTTTGATTACCTCATCATCACAAAACCCACAAGAGGGAAATCAAGAAGAATACCTTACCTTTAGGATGTCGCACGAAGAAATAACCAAAATGCTCCAAAAAATGGAAAATCATAAGATCGTCAACATCATGATGAGGCTTAACCATTCACTATACATGCTTGACCTAGCAAAACAAGGGGCCAAATTGCCTTTTGATTTTGACACGAACTCTATAGTGGAACAATCTTTAGAGGTCATGCCTCTAATTTCATCCACACTCCCCATCACATCCACACCCCCATCCCAAAGCATCACTCAAAACATCCCACAAATCACAACAACCATTGCTCCTACGCAACCCATTGTGAACAAAGGAAGTGCATTTCTCAATGCATTGCAAACACAACCTCTTGTAAACAATCAAAACTTGGATGCAAATACCATTTTGGAACAAAATTTACCCCAAAATCGATTACATAAGAATTTCCCTCTCACTTTCCATAGGGATCCATCATCATCATTCTTTCACGCAACACCTCAAATCCCTCTCCTCACGAATTCACAAGAAGAGGGTGACATGTTCGGACCTAGGGGCATTTTCGACACCACATCATTTTCTCAAGAACTCACACCCCTCAAATTTTCACCTATCTCGCCATTACCACCATTATCCACACCTCTACTTGGCTTGGGACTCCCACCTTTACCAAATATCAATATCAATCAAACCAACATTCCAAACACCAATCAAAACATCACACCAAACTATTAAAACTTGTCATCGATATCGCAAAAACAGATGACAAGTACACAAGAAATCACGACATGATCAACCACCCCCTAACATCTCAAAGCATGGTCTCTCAAGGACCAACCACATCAATAGCACCATCCACCACTCAAACAAACAACACAACATCACCACTCACTACCACCACAAGCACTATTCCAAATCCACCACCACCCCCACCACCACCAAAATTTAATTTATCAAGCCAATACAGCATGGCATTGCAAGCTTCTCACCAAGATACATATCAAAAGGCATTCTTGGAAGTGCAAAAGTAAAAATATGCACAAATAGCTTCCCAACAAGCCACACAAGCAGCGCAAAATGTTCAAGCCACCCAAATTGCACAACAAGCACAACAGGTTGCACAAGCCCAAGCCTTATT
>VDFB02047397.1:77484155-77519175 GCA_007258455.2 Sequoia sempervirens | reverse complement strand
TTCCTCCATCGTTTATCCCGCGATGGATGTCCATACCTCCCATTTTGGCACAGGCTGGGAGGATGCTGGCAAAGGCTGCAGAGTCCGACTTTACACCTGCCAATCGCATTTGGTTGAAAGTTTCTCAATCCTTTTCAACAAACGCATTTTGTGCATATCCTGCAATCATAGCATTCCATTAGATCACATTTCTTTGACACATCTAGTCAAAGAGTTCACATGCCTTGTTTATGCTTCCACATTTTGTAGACATGTCTACCCGAGCATTTCCAACTGCAATATCCGATAATAATCCCCCTTCCGTTACGCTTTGATGGATGTCCATACCCTGTTTCAAATCTCCCATTTTTGCACAGGCCGAGAGTATGCTGGCAAATAGAAACTAACCGTGTTCGAAACCTGTTTGTAGATAGACGGAAGTGCCCTCTGCCACCTGCTTTGCGTATCTGTTCTGCATCAGGTATCCTGCTTTGGCGCTTCTGTTTTATGCGATGGCAGGAATCGAATTTGAATTTGAACGTTAGCAGAGTCATTGTTTGAAAGGGAGCAGCGAACATCTGCTAACGAAAATGGTGAGAAGGAAACAGCACGGGATTAAGAGGGCCTACATCAGCCACCTAAGCGGTCAATGCTTAGAGTGTGCTGGTTAAGCCCAGCCTTCTGTCACCACTCTGATACGAAAATGAAGTTTGAAGTGCAAGATGCTTGATGAATTATTCGATCAGCCAACAAGGAAATATATACATGAGAATACAATTGCAGTAACTGTAACTGTAGCACAAAACTGCATAACCACTTAATCAAGTGGTAGATAAGCGATAGATACAATGTAATAAAGAAATAAATAAAGCTACGTTAACACAAACAATACGAATTTGATGAATGTTAACTTCATAACAAGAGAGGATCTCATAAGAGCTGATTCCCTATAGCTTTGAATAGCCCTTAATAAAAAAACAAAATCTTTACACTTCTTAACTCTACGCTTTGAATTCAATTTCTTCTTGAAACCACATTTTTAGTTATGTTTCCTATCCTTACGAAGAAAAAACACTTAAAGATGGCTTTGGTTTTGGTTTTGTTTTTATTAGTTCCACCATATTCTTATCTAGAGCCATTTTATAGGACTTATTATATGTGGCCTTCATGACCCCCATTATTCTAGGCTCATCTCATGAGTAGACAAAGTAAAAACGTATTTAAAATCAAGATTGATGTATCTTGTGAATTGCATTATCTAAGTGGACCTTCTCAATAGTGGGGATTGTTGTTTTTCTTCATATTCCTTGGAACAGTCCAAACAAAGTTCATGAAGGTTCTTATTGATATTTTAATTCAACTATAATGGGAATTCTCCTTGTTCTTGTAGATTAGCTACATCACTTGTTGTTTAGTTTTTTTATGTGAATGTATTGTAGAAGATATCATCTGCTTGAAAATGATATTCTAATTGTATGCTTTCTTTCAAATTTTATTATTTTAAAGCTTGTAATCTTTTGCATTGTCATTATAGATGATAAAGATACACTTAGTTTCTTTGAAATCTATGATGGGTGTCCTCTCCTTAGACACATACACATAATAGTCATAACCATAATCCTTGATATCGTAGAATGAAGGTTTCTTTCTTAATAAATCATCTCCAAGGGTTTTTCCTAAAAGCAATAAAGTAGGAGAGTTATCTTTTAGTTAAAAAGTTGTGATTACAATTTTTTCCCAACTTTTTTCTCTAAACCAATATTATAGAGTATGCTTGAAGTTGTATCCATCAATATCTTATACAATCTCTCTATAACTCAATTTATCTGAAGGATGTATTGAATTCTTTTATGCCTCATAATATCATGTTCCCTATAAAAGCTATCAAAATTTTCTAAATATAGTTCTCCTTATTGTTTTTTTTTAATTTTTAATTTTTGTCTCTATTTGGTCCTTAATAAGAACCTTAAAACTTTTTAAAATTAGAGAAGACCTTTGATTATAGTTGAGTAAAAACACCCATGATTTATTCAAGAAGTCATAAATAAAAGATAGGTAATATAGGGATTTTTTAAAGGTGGAACATCTATAAGACTAAATACATTACTGTGAATCAAATCTAAAATACCTACAAACCTAATAGAGCTCAAGGAAAACCTAACCAAGTTTTGGTTTTCATATATATAATGTTCACAAAGTAAAAATATAGGGTATAATTTGTTAGCCCTTAGACTAAGTTTTTACATTTCAAGGATATCTGATAGTTTTGTCAATTATCACGTATATATGCTAATGTCATATGATGGTCTTCTCTACTATAAGCTTAAAATTTCCTAAATTTCATATCTCAAAATGATTACATTCTACACATTGGCTTAAGGGAATAATAAATACCATTTCCATTCCTTTCACTAAGGCTTGGTGGAATGCATATATGTTTTGAGCCAATTTTGAGTAGACACAACTTCAATAATTTATTGGAAGGTTGTTTTCTCTACAAGGCTTAAATGAAACCTAGATTTGGCTTGAGACAAAGAGAAAGAAATAGAACTACCCTTGGAATAGAGATCCCATATTTTTTAAATTTTCTTTGTGAAATGCATCTAGGTACAAGCTACTAGAAGCTTATCTTAAAACAAAATAATGAGAAACCATCATATAAAATGACAAAAACTTAAACAATTAGTATGTTGGAGTCAACGCACTAGCTACTTATGATAGGAGTGGGTTCTACACCTAAAATCTGTGTTTGTTGATATTGTTTCTTTACAAAAGTTTACTTCTTCATGGAGATACATTTTCATTTCACAAGCAGCAAAGTTTAATAGTTTTCCGCACCTTTCATAAGACTTATCTTACAATTTTTCTTAGTCCTATTAAGAACCATAGCACTTTTTATAAATATTTGACCACCTAAAAATATCTGATAAAAATAATCTGATTTAAAAGTTCAGTAAGTGTTTTTCAATTCCAAATAGTTTTTATTTATTTATTTTAATGGAATTTCATAAATGTAATCTCCCGAGGAATCTAAACTCAATTAAGGAGGACGAATTAAAAATCGTTATAAAAATGTTATAAAACTTTTTCTAAAATCCATTTTGTTAATGTCCTTACGTTGTAGTCCTGACCAGGTTTCTATCCCAAAAGATTAGGAAGGAATGAGAAAGAAATCATTCCCTGATAATGAGACTCCAAACGTTTATTGAAGTGTTTCCCAAAATCTTTTTGTTACTGTCCGTGTATAATCTAAATTACCAATAACAATGTCTAGAACTAAAAAATCTCTGCAATGTAAACACAATGTACATTACCATTCAGTTAATAGCATACGTGATACACTACACATCACAATTCAATAAAACAATGTCCAACAGATAAAAGGAGAATATTCAAGGTGGTGTACTCCAATTTATCTGCCAAATAAATTGTAAATTGTCACGTTCATATATTGATATATTTCTTGTTTTCTTTTTGTGATCACGAAGTTTCATTTTTACTTTATCCTTAAGATCGGAGATCAAAACATGAATGTAATAGCCAGGACATTTTCCATTTTATGTAGTCTGTTGTTTGTTACCTATGAACAGTATGTTTTTAAATTTCGCGGATTTATATTAACTGCTTGACAACTGATAGATAATAGTTTATATTGACTGGGTAACAACGAATACATTCTTATCATTTGATAACAGACAATCATAATGATTAAACCCAGCTGTTGCTGAATAAATGCATTTGTTGCCTCAAGCGTGTCCACTGCATGGATCATCAGTTCCGAAACTAATCTCAAGTGATATATGTCTTGTATATCTGTCCCAGCTGTTGTAAAATACACGATGCAATAAATGTTTCCACTGAATGGATTATCAGTTGAAACGTATGTCGTGTATATATGCATTGTATATTTAACTCCCCCTCATCTCGCGGCTTCCAAAGCAATGATCAATTCACCTGAAAATACATCAACCATCGCCATATACTGATATGTATCATACATAGCAAATGATATATCTCCACTGCAGGGGTTATCAGTTCCGAAACTGATGCCAACTGATATATGCACTGTATATCCGTCCCAGCTGTTGTAAAATACACAATGCAATAATATCCTCGAATGTGTCCACTGCATTGATTAGCAGTTGAAAATCATATCGTCTGATATATGCATTGTATATCTATCTCTCCCTCATCTCGTGGCTTCCAACGCAATGATCAATTCACGCGAAAATGCATCAACCATTGCCAAATACTGAATTGTTTCATACATACCAAGAAACACATTAAGATATCAAATTAACAAATCAGCAATCTTCCATACACCATCTAATTATTCTTAGAAACTAATGGGCTTTACACATAGTTGGGCAAAGCCAAGAATACCTTCATCCATTGCAGCTTAAATACTGTATCACAACCAGAACAAACACACACACGATACCAATCAATTGAATACAAAATAACGCTTCTAGAAGATAACTCCATGAAAAAATATTAATTTAAACATTCTTCTCTATCGTAATCATCATTATCATTATCAAACGTAATTTCATTCCTTTTCCATTGATTTTACTCGTTTCCAAATGTCATTGCATCCTTAATACTCGGGAATCCATCTTTCTTTTCTCCCAAATTATTTCTATAATAACATTCAATGTCAACGTTGTTGTCCTCTAGAATATTGCAGGATTGAGCATCTAATTATTTTTCGCTGATTGGGAGAAAATGAGAAAAACTTTTTTCAAGCTTTCTCTATAACTTGTTCGCAATGTGCTAATGAGAACACCCCAAAAACAGCACGTTGTTGTCTGTACTTCATTTGATTAGGCAGCTTTTGAATTTTAAAAACTTTTTCAATTTTCTGGGTTAGCGGTGAAAGTTGAATAGACGTGTTAATTCTTATTTAGTTTTTGTGTCCATTTTAATGCAATGTTTGTATACTATTTTTGATGTAAAGTTGGTTTCATTACTTAATTTTTAATTTATATATAATTCTATCTTTATTTGTGTTTTTTTTTTTTATAATTTTTTTTTATTACATCCATGATTATATGTAGTTCCACATACTCCTTTCCTGTCTTAAAATCTACATTTCTTTATCTCAAATCAATCCCATAGCATGTAGTATTGATCTTGTATTATGTAGAATTGACTTGAAAATGTGTAACATTCAATTCAAAATTTGCTGATTCTGTCATATTTCAGTAGTTGCTATGAGATGGCTTAGTATATGATTACTTGATTAATTGTATGTATTGTTTTTTAAAACATTTACTTTGCATTAATTAAATTTGCATTGACATCAATAAATTCTTATATGATTATCATGTGTAATGAAATGAAAAATATTCTAGAAATACTTTGTTTTGGTGCACTAAAAAGAATGCAATTGGAATTGAGTCTTAAGTGAATCATTCATGCTCATTAGTGATTTTGATTAAAAAACTACACAATTGAATCCTAATATGACAATATAATTTGAGATAATATAGATCATTGATTGAGATAAAGTAATGTTATTAAATTTCCACAATCCATAGGAATCAGAGAAGCATATTTCTGGATTAGATTGTGTAAGCTTTTTTGGATCAACGTTTCAGATCACACTCCGTGATCCATCATCAGGATAGAGAGCTCAAGGAGATAAAGTAACTCTTTAAATCCTCTTTAATGCTTGTTAAATCCTTTATTATTAATATAGACACCTAAAAATGGCTAATGTGTTTTCATCTTATCATTTCATCATTATATTTATCATTTCCTCTATCTATAATTAATTAAACAATTTTTAATTACTTAATTAAGATTACATTTTCATTTTTTCATCTAGAATATTTAATTATTTTAATCTTTTTTACTATATTTATATTAATTAAATTGGTTATTTATCATTTTTCCTTCAACAATCTTTGGTCATCTATAAATAAATAACTGTCAAAAATTATTTAAGTAGTTAAGACTATTTTTTAAATTAATTAAAATTAATTTATTAATTCTTTTTTCTCTATAATTAAATAATTTTAACTAACATTCATATTTTAAATATATTAAAACAATTTATTTAAATTACTTATTTTTTTCTAAAATAAATAACTTAATACTTTTTTTTTTTTAATTATTATTTTGAAAAATAAATTTATTTATTTATTTCTTCTACTTTTTACCTCCTTCATCAAATTCAAATTTGGGTTTTTCCCAATCTTTAATTTTCATATCCATTAATCTTTCAAATTAATATCCACCATTGATCAAATGTTAGGTGAGGCATATAAATAAGACCTTCACTCATGCATTATACCCTAACACTTATATTATCAAAAATCTCTCTAGCACTCTCATGATCAAGTCTTAGCACTTTTACACTCAAGCATTATTAAGCTATTATTATCAAGAAATTATCTATAAAGCATCCATCATCAAACATTATCAAAAATCAAGCCTTCATTCTATCATGTTGATATCAAACAAGGATTCAAGTATTTATCAACCAAAAATTAGAGTAATCTAAGGTCCCTTTTATGATATTATTGATTATCATTTGATTTTTTGTATAGATCTTATGCTTTATTAGGTGATTGTTTAAATGTGAATTTTGTACTTTCATTACATTGTTGCTATTTTATATTCATATTTTCTTTATTCACATTTTGACACATTTGAAGGGACCCACATCCCTATTAGATATCTTTTATGAAGGTTTGGCTAACCCTATTTTACTTATTTTTAACCATTTTATGCCAAAAAAAAATTGGAGCTAACTTTGTACGTTGAAGGAAAAACCCTAGAGTTTCAAATATTTCATCATATCTTTCAAAGGGTTGCAATTTTTTTTTACAAAATTATTACTAAAGATTTTGGACGATCTCAAGATCATCTAAATTTTAGGTTTTTTTATAAATTTAAATTTTAGTGTCATTTTATATTTTTTTATAAATCTATATTTTAGGTCACAAATCAACAATTTTTATAGATATTTATATTTTTCAAAATATTTTGAAAAATAAATAAGTGTTTGTTTTATAAAGAAAAAAATGGTTGTCCTACATTAGATGGGTTTTACACTTGGGTGGGCATAGCCAAAAATACCATCATCTATTACAGCTAAAATAGTTTATCCCAACCAAAACAAACACACATACACTATACCATACGGATCAGTTGAATACTCCGTTAGGCTTCTAGAGGAAAAAATGATAATCCGGATTTGTCAATGAACCTTGTGAACACAAACTATTAATCTAGACATTCTACTGTCTCGTAGTTATCATTATCATTATGAAACCTTCTTTCTTTGCTTTTCATATTTCCATTTCCGAGTAATTTTACTCGTTTTCAAACGTCATTATATTCGGAATACTCGGGACTCCATATTTTTTTCGTCCCAAAGTATTATTATTCTTTCATTAACTTCAACGTTGTCATCCTTGCCCACAATACTGCAGTGTTGAGTATCTAATTATTCTTTCTGATTGCGAGGACATATAAAAAAAACTAAACTACTTTTCAAGCTTTCTCAATAACTTTTTCTGAATATGCTAATGAGAACGTTCCAAAACGGATCTTCTTTTGAAATTTTAAAACATTTAATTTTATTTTTTTGGGGGTTAACGGTGAATTTTTTGGTCCATTTTGATGAGGTGTCTTTATATTATTATAAATTAATAAATGATTCAAATTTTTTTATAAAGTTGTGTTTATTTTTTAAATTTTAGTTATTATAATTTATACCTATATTAAGTTATTTTATTTTTATTTTTATTTAATGATGTAAATTATTTATAAATAATCTTTTATTACATCTATGATCACATGTACTTTCATACATTCATTTTCATTTCAAAATCTACATTTTATTTTGGGTCAATCTAGTAATATGCAAATTTCATATCATATAAAATTGGTTTCAAAAATTTAAAGGCAATTTTTATAGCTTTGGCTTATTTCACTAGAAGTTATGAGATGACATAGGATATGTTTCCATAGTTAATTGTTATGTTTTTGTACTTAAATCCATTTAATATGGATTAATTCATAAGATATATTACTATTGAAAATTCATAACCAAAAAACTTATGGATTGAATGGAGAACCATTCAAGAAATATTTTATTTTGAAGTACTAAAATGAACTTCATCTGGATCAAGTTCCTTTAGGCCACCTATATGAGTGATGGTTTTCTATGATTCATTTTCAATCTGAAAGATGGCTTAATCAAGGGGGTCAACCTTGGAGAACATGACAATTATGATCTAATTATATCCCCAAGGTAATTTTCAATATTGTTAGTCTTTATGCATGAATAAATAAATGAATTTTAGGTGACATCAATTTCTCTAGTCCATATTTAGTAGGTTCAATCTCATGAGCTCCAAATAACTTCCATGCATTAGGTCATTTCAACAAAGTGAGAAATTGATCTTACATAATGTTAAATTGATCCATAGAGAATTCAACACCTATTAAATATACCCAAGGAATAATTTAGACCAATAACACCTATTTTACAATAGAAATGTGGTTAGATTTTGTGTGAGATCATTTTTAATCCTTCATCATAGTTCCTGCATCCAAGTGCTTAATCCTTCTTTTTTAATTTGAATATTTTATTTACTACATTTATTTACCTAGATATACTATTGAGGTTGATTGTGTTCATAGCAATGAATTAATCAACATAAATAGCTTCTTAGGAAAGAATAATTTTTGATGCATTATTGTTGAAATCATCTACTCTTACACAACCTAGAGTTTGACCTTATGATTATGCATTCATCCCTTTTAGGATATTTTATATATGATATAACTCTAATAGTAAAATTGATTTTCATACTTCCTAAGTTTTAGACACAAATTTTTAATATAGTTTGATTAATACTTTGCTATATGTAGTGATCTACATATTTTATCTCACCCTTCCACCCTTAAATAATTTACTCTAATGTCTATTTCTAGATCCCATTTCTTTTATAATATGCATGTGTGTATTTTAAATTTGGATATCTTAACATCACTAATAACACAACATCCTTTTGTTCTTGGTACTAATGATAAATTATGCAAAGGACAATGATATATCCTATAACAACCCAAATAGAGTGCTCCACCTTTTAGGAGATGAAGCAAAATGAGGGGTTCCTATTTCACTGTTGTCTCATTCAAGGAAACCTTAGAGATCTCAATCCAATGATAAAGTGAGGGGGGGGGAGATCTTGCAATAAGGTATCCTAGGGTGTGATTAAGGACTAAAAGAGGGTTCACCACCAAGCTAGGGCTTGGAAAAACAAGTAACATGGAAAACCTAATGATCAAACCTAATGATATGTAAGACTTGAATACATGACCTAGAAATGAGTGAAAAACATAATAATAAACTAGAAAAGTATAGAGGGGCACCTGGAAACCAATAGAAGCTTGAATGAAGAATTGAAATGTTGACAATACTGAATTTAATGCGTATGTGCAGGATCATCATGGAAAAAATAGGCCCTTAAGTGTCAAAATTTTTAGAAAAATCAGAGTTTGGCAACTTGATGTTAAAATTTGAATAAGTTATCTATATTATTTAAAAAATATGTAAGAATAGAATCTATAGAAAATTGAATGTAGTTTCTAAACTACTAGGTTTATTTAAAATAAAAAATCTATTTGGTGAAAATTTGAAATTTCAATGCAGTAGTACTTAAATTTTAGGGAAAAAATAAGAAGTAGGTGCCTGTCTGACCACTCTAACCACAATAAAATGATAATAATTTTTTATAATATTTTAGATATAAGTAGAGGACTCATGTCCTAATGTGATTCTTTTTTTTTTTGTAATTTTTTTCCAAGTAAATAATTAATTATGAATTTTTAATTACAATTTTTAAAAAATATAAAAAAATGTATGTCTAACCACCATAACTTTGTAAAAAAATCATGAAATTCATTTTTTTAACCTATAATATGCGAAGAATAGAATGTGATGCATGTTTCAGATTCAAAAAATGTGATACCATTTGAAAGCTATAGATGTTTTTCAATCATCCTATCAATAAGGACTTTAGTCGTAATTCAAATAGAAAATGAATAATTATTATTTATTAAATTCAAAGTAAAACATAATTTATATTGGTGGAAAATTGAGAATTTCCTTTAAAATCCCTTTTTTTCATCAATTTTGGATTAAAAAAATGTCATCAGCCACATACCCTACACATACCCATCATATCGTCACTTTTTGGCCCATCATGATCTTGCACATACCCTAATGTATACTAGGGCTCATACCCAGGTAGGCTGATTTAGTCCCAAATTAGGTGTTTTGCGCAGGAACAAAAATTTGGTGATGACAAGTTTGGATCTTCAAAAATATGGAAAAGTGGCTATACTAGGACTCATACACCAGAAGTAGCGTATCAGTCATGCTTAGATTTTTTTTGGAGGATTAAGATTTGAATCTACTCTTGTAAACTCTTGAATTCTCTTGTGAACTCAAATTTTCTATTAGGAATGCTCTCTTGAAAGTCTTAGGTGAAAATGAGTGAAATAACCTCGTATTTATACTTGTTTATGCCATAAACATTACAACACTACAAGCAGGGATCAAATCTAGGAGAATAAATTTTTGCCAAGTATTTGAATTTAATTTAGGTTTAAGCCACATGGGAATCATACACCAAGATTTTTGCATGAGTCCCATTAGGCTAATCTTTGGGACACATTTTTTAAGAAATTCCTAGATTGATGTGAAATCTGGATTGGGGCCTCAAAAGTTAGGTTGGATCCATAATCCCATGGTGGTTTATGAGTCCCAGATCACTAATTCTAGGCCATACAATCCAAAAATACATGAATTATGATTAGATATTGGTAAATATCAGGAATCTTGGAAAGATGCATTAATTAAGGCTTATGGATGCAAAATAGGACCAAATGAGGCATACATAAGCCCAATTAATTAATGAAGCCCTGTATTAGTGTGAAAGTGTAAAGTTACACTTTACAACACCCTAAGTAAGGCACAACTAAGTTCATTTAGTTTACAATGGCCCAAGACCTAATGTGAATGTGTTAAACACATTAAAATGCTAAATCAAGGCAACATTATGCTCAATCTAATATGGAGGGCCTAAACAAGTGCAAAAATGTAAGGGGATACATTTTCCATCATTACATATCCAATGGATGATTTTTCTTATGATACCTTATATTTTGAATAGTCATCATTGGTGGGAAAAATTTCATAGAAACCAAAGTACACTACTCAAAAGAATACTTATGATAGTAAGTTAAGAGGAAAAAAAAAACATAGGGTGAAATCTCATTTATTTAGGGAATACCATAACATATGACTCAAATAAATGATGATGCAATGTGAGTTTAGATTTGAGCACGAAAAAAAGTAGAAGTTCAACAAATAAAACAACAAGGTGGGTAATAGATAGAAGGCATAATAGGATGGAGGAGTCTATAACTTTGACAAGAAGAAGGGAATAGAATAATTTATAGAAAAAATATCCAATAATATAAAACACATAGTAGATGGAAATAAGCAAGGAAAAAGAATAAAATAAATATGTATAGACTTACATGATTGAAAATTAGACATTATGAGTTTTCCTTGGTCATAATTTCTTGTCTCCAATCAATAATTTGTTTGAATGTTCTAATATATACAAACCTTCATGAAGTGCCTACCTATTCCTAGCATGAAATGTTAGTGAGAGCATTGTATATTGTATATGTTGAGATGCTAGATGATCATGTTTTTGTATTATTATTCTATGTCATGATTCATTGTTTCCATTATGGATATTTTATTGTTATTCTTGATGTGAATGACACTAAAGTGCATGTCATTTATGTTTCCCAGTCCCTTGAAAGGGGATGGATGGATTTTATGTAGGTGTTCTTAGGATGTGTGCATAATGTGGTCTTGCCCGATTGATTCCTTTTATGTTTTGTTTGTGAATATATGCATTATTATAGATGTAATGAAATGCTATCATCACCTGTATTATTTAAATGTAATAAAATTATAGATATGTTTGTGATGCTTTGGTTAATTATATATATATGGAGAAAGTATGCTTGACATGTGCATTCAGTGGATATAGGTACTATTTTTTTCTCCACCTAGCTCCACAAGTTTGTGTATGTTGATCATTAAAGCTTGCACCTCTCCAAACAACCTTATGATAAATTTAGTGAGTGGGGACCGAATTGCACCTCATTTAATGACCTTTAGGATTTTTAAAGAAAGCCAACTCTTCTTTGTGTTTGGGGAAAAGGGGTAGAGAGAAATGCAAATAAAGTTATAGTAATGGAAAAATTAAGCCTTTTCCTTGCTTGTTTAGATAATTGACATTAAAGTTGAATTAATGATGTCTTGGAGTGGTGTTGTAAAGTGTTGTACACATTCAAACTATTCTAGGACCTTTATTTAACTTAAAAATGTCTTACTTAATCATTTGCAAGGGTGTTGTAAAGTGTTTTAAAGAACTTTCGCATTTATCTAGGTGGTCTTAATTCATTGTGATTAATTGGAGTTATTAACCCCCTTTTTAGGCCTTAATTTTGATAGCTCTCGAAGATATATCATGAAAATCATAATTTAAATAACAAATTATTTCTTTGGGAAAAGTTTGGTCTTGGTAAGTTGAATGCCCCTTTCTCAATTGATTTGGAATGGGTTTTTAGCCTTCTTTCAGTCCCCTGAAGCATGGTCCTGGAAACTTAGCCAAGACCCATTTTTCTAAGATAGTGAATGGGTCCTCCCTTAATGAGGCCCCTATTTTTTAACTTCATTCTGGCAGGAATTTAATTATCTTTCTTTCTAGATCTGGTGTTGGCCTTAGTTCTTTGAATTTCAAGGTTAATCTCCTAATTTAGTATAAATAAGGGGTGAATTCACATTATTTCTCCCAACACAATCTAGCAAGCTTATGAAGCATTCAAGAATTCAAGTGATCAAGCATTAGAGCATTTCAAAGGCATTCATAAGGAATTTCAAGATAGATTTCAAAGTTTTATTGCAGCAATTCAAGGTCATAGCATCATGTTAAGGGTATGTGCAGGATCATGATGGGCCAAAAAGTGGCAATATGATGGGTATGTGGCTAACAACTTTTGTTTTACCCAAAATTGATGAAATGAAAAGGGTTTTTAAAGGATATTCCTATATTTCCACCAATATAAATTATTCTTTACTTTGAATTTAATAAGTAATTATTACTCATTTTCTATTCAAATTACGACTAAAGTCCTAATTGATAGACTAATTGAAAAACATCTATAGCTTTCAAACAGTATCACATTTTTTGAATACAAAACATGTGTCACATTCTATGCTTTGCATACTATAGGATTGAAAAAAGAAAAATTGAATTTCATGAAGTTTTGACCAAGTTAAGGTGGTCAGGCATACGGGTTTTTAATATTTTTTAAAAGTTGTAATAAAAATTCATAATTAATTATTTACTTGGAAAAAAATTACAAAAAAATATGCATCACATGGGACATGAGTCCTCTACTTTATATAAAATATTATAAAATATTATCATTTTATTGTGGTTGGGGTGGTTAGACATACACCTATTCTTATTTTTCCCCGAAATTAAAGTACTATTGCATTGAAATTTCAAATTTTCACCAAATAGATTTTTTTTTTATTTAAAAAACCTAGTAGTTTATAAACTATATTCAATTTGCTACAGATTCTATTCTTACATATTTTTGA
Organism: Sequoia sempervirens; assembly: GCA_007258455.2. NCBI lineage: Eukaryota > Viridiplantae > Streptophyta > Pinopsida > Cupressales > Cupressaceae > Sequoia > Sequoia sempervirens. The sequence continues at coordinate 77,505,479 of VDFB02047397.1, read as the reverse complement.
AATAATATAGATAACTTATTCAAATTTTTACGTCAATTTTCCTAACTCTGATTTTTTTGCCACTTAAGGGCCTATTTTTTCCATGATGATCTTGCACATACCCTTAAGGGTTTGATGCATGCATGTGTGTTGAGATAAGAAGTTCAAGAAAGCTCCTAAGGACATTTGTTGTAGATTTTCAAGATCACTCAATATGGCAAGGTAATCAATTCCATTATTGCATGTCTTATTGCTTTCTTTCATCATTTTGGTTTAATTACCTAAAAGGGGCTTGACCAAGGCAAACCCACATGCCCTAACATTCAACATCTCTATCTTTTGTCTTGTTTGTATGCAAATTTAGGACTTTTAGAAGCTTGTAAATCATTGAAGATCAAGTTGAAAAGTTGTTCAAGTCTTCTCCTCATTCAACAAGTCAAAATATTCAGAAAATCTCATCTTCAGACCAATAAATTAGAGTTTCAGAAGCGGACAACTCTACGAAGTCAAAGTGCATATCAAAAGCTTCAGAATCCACCTTTGAAAATCCATAAATTCAAAAGTCGACTCATTTTCCATGAGTGGCGAAAGAGTCCCACTCTAGGGTCAATTTTGTGTTTTCTATATTTTTAGATACCCTTTTGTCATAAACGGGTTTTGCCTCAGTTTGACAGAACTAGGACTGATTCACCTAGAATGGCAAATGAGTCCCTCCAGGCCTGAAAAAATAACATTAGCAGCATTTCAAATGTAATTTCTAGTCTTCATCAAGGTTCCAGGTGCACACTTCAAGTTTCATTCATTTCTGTTTAGCTTTGCATTCATTTCTAGTTCATTGTTGTATTACACAATGTGTTTTCAAACATCACTTGTTTCTTAGGTTTTTGCATTCATATTTGGTCTATTTCATAGTTTACTTTCATTTAGTTCACTTCATTTAGCTTAGATAACATCATACATAACATAATTTGAATGAAACCTTTAGCATTTTTGGTCATAGCTCTCTCCTTTTAGGTGAAAAATCCTAGAAGAGCTAGAGAAGTGCATTGGTGCCAAAAATCTATAGTTCATTTTGGTGAACCTGATTTTCAAATGCTTTATTGACTAATTTGGATTCCTTTTATCATCATAGATCTAGCTTGTATGATTCATTTGCATGCTAGGTGTTAAATTTTGCATCCATAAAAAGTGCATTTAGGTTGCATTGTTGGCATCTAAATTCCTTTAAATTTTTTGAAATTCTACATTTTTCATTTATTTATGCATCATAGCACTCAAAAAACATTAAAATCCTTCAAAAATTTCTAACAATTCTGAAAAAAGTCCTTACTGGAACTCATTCACCACCCTGGGCGAATCAGTCCCTTCTAACCCCTGAAACTGTCTTTTATAGAGTTGAAAACCCTATTTTTAGACTTCTATTTGGTGCCATTTCATACCTATATCAATTGGCTGCATTTTTGTATCATGCATTTCGTAAAATATAGTCTAAATTAGCTCATTTCATGCATGGTTTAAATTTCACATTTGCATTCTCATATTATTACATAGCATAATCAGTCAATTATCATCAAAAAATTGCATTTCATTTCAGTCTTTTACATTGCATTTTGAGTTAGCATAGATTGTTATTTCAAAATGTTAGTTTCAATCTTCTCCAAATTTTCAAAGAAAAAGCTAGTTAACAAGCATTCTAGTCCTTCCTTCAATGTATTCCCTAGTTAAAATACTTTCTTAGCATAAGAGAATGAAAATGTTAACACTTGTCTTAAACTTATACTCCCTCCTTTCTCTTCTATTTGTGTGGATGATGTGTTAGAAGGGAATACAAACATAGATAGCCATGATGATCATAATTGGACTTCTCCCGATACCTCTCCTTTTAGTGACGAAGGTATCTTGGTGAAAGATAGTACAATCATTGAGCATCATGAAGGTCTTGTTTGTTCTTCTCCTCATTCCCCTTGGGAAGATAGTATAACAATACACAATGAATGTGTTTCCATCACTTTACCTAATGCCTCCCCTATTTGTGACAACCCTTTTGTGAATAATCATGACAAACACATTTTTGAGGAGGATATGTTGGTATCAAGAAACCCAATGATTGAGAGTTATAACATTATTTATCTCCTTCCTAATGTTCCTAACAATTGGAAGGGTCTATTTGAACAAGAAGATCCAATCATTGACACACATGAAAAACATAGTTTTCCTTCCCTTGATTTCTCCCCTATTTATGATGAAGCTTCTTTACAACATTTAACCATGACATATGATGCACCTCTTGATTGTCACTTTCCTAAAATCTCTCCTACTAGGGTAGATGTTGTGACACAAGACAATGAGATCATGGACAACAATCAAAATTTCCCCTCTCCTAATATCTCTCCTATTGGTGAAGAAGATATTATGGTGTTACACAATCCCATCACTGAGAATCATGAGAATATTATGTGGGAACACACCATAGAACAAGACAATTCAAACATGGATAGCTCCCTTACTTACGGTGATGATGTTTTGGAAGAACCAATCCTTGAAAATAAAGAACATTTGAATTTTCATTCTCCTAACAATTCTCCTCTTAGGTAGATTATTATCATGCAAGAAAATGATATGTCTTAGGGATAAATCAAACCAAGACCACCGACGTTATGAATGTGCAAGTGTCCATTTGATCCCCCTCAATCAATGAACTGCATACATACCCTATGGGACATCCAAAGAATCCCCTAATTCTTTACCCACCATCACACAAGCAACAAACTCAAAACAAACCTAAACTAATCCTTTATCCACCTAAGCCTAATGTTTCATACCAACCGAGTTACATTGACATTGCTCACATATTTGACAAAGTATATACAATCAAGGTCGACCTCAAACCTGAAAGACTTATCAAGCAACTTGAAAAAGGATATGATTCTATAGAAAAAAGTATCCATGGCCCTCTAGAGCCTATAACACAAACACCAAATCATGGTCTTGTTGATTGTCCTTTCATATAAATCAACCCATCTAACAAACATTCACTCAACATCAATACTATCACACAAGACTCTTCCAAGACTCTTCCTTATCCACATAAATAACATTAGTTGCTGCTCCTTGCCATGTATTAGTTGTAGGATACTAGCATACTCACTATTGCATGTTTTGCATCTTTTGCATCTTTTGCAAGGGGCAGCATACCATCATCCATTCCAAGCTCACCCTTGTCCTACACTAAGTGGGGGAAAATGGTTAGAAAGCCTTATCCCTATATGTCACTTGTCATTGTCTCTTTTGACTAATCATTAACTTTTCATGAATGTATAAGAGCAAGCTTGGGATGTGGATGAAATGTCTTAAGATTGACTTGCATGTGACATACTCCCTTTCCTCATGATGTAGCTTATCAAAAACATATGACTTGGCATAGGTCTTTCCGAGTAAGCTCTCATGTCCTCTTCTTCTACTTTAAAGCAATTTCTCATAGTACGGGTTCTCGCAACCACTTTAAAGTAGGGGGCATACAAAGACAACATCTCTTTGCAAATTTCGTGGCATGATTTACTTTTTTTTGTGATGTGTCCTCTCCTTGGTGGTGTCATTTGGTTTGATGCCTTTCAAGAGTGTACGATCAACTGAAGTGGCCTGATGTGAATAAGGCATCCCATGGATAATGCTATGACAACCCTGATTTGTCCTCTCTTGGAGACATTAGGCACAATGCTCCCTAAGAAGAAGACCTTGCATGAACAAAGCAAAATCCCCTTTAACAAAATTTTGACATGACATTCAAAAAAACATTCACAAAAACCATTTTCCTTTTTGGGACCTTATTAAAGTTATCAAGAGGTATAAATTTGATATGGTTGAGTGGGAATCCCATCTAGCGGCACAAGTTTCCCCATAGCCAACTTTGTGTTTGTGAAGTGCATACCAACTAGTGTATGTATTTCACCTTTTGGGATTTCTCACCCTGCAGACAACTAGAAGTTTTGTGTCCCCAGAGTGATTATACTTTTGGGTTTTCTCACCTGGTGGATAGCCAAGAATTTTGTCACTCCATAGTGAGAACACATTTCATTTCTGAACAAAAAAGCATAGATTTGATTCACAACTAGTTGGACAAACAATAGAAGCTTGATCCACCTCACTTTCATTTCTCTTGGTTCTTTCCATTGCATGATTTTGTATCTTGATGGTTCGACTTAGGATCTTGGATCTTGGGGGCTTGATTACCTTCTTGATCTTTGTCATTCTTTTTCATCTGCATATGTACAATTGGATCTCTCTTGAATGTCAACTTTAGTGTGAGTTTGAAGCAAGTTCATCCTCTCACAAAAGTGGGGGCTAAATGTGTCATAGAAAAAAGTACCCTTTGTTTGACATGGGAATAATTGACTTAATGAGGCCTTGATTCAAGTGTTGTGAGGCATTTTATGCATCCACACTAGGTCTTAGACCCTTACAAATTGAATAGCATGCTTTTAATGACATCTTGTAAAGGTGTTGTAAAGTGTTGTAAGATGATTTCACACTTTTCTAAACTTAATGAACTCATTTCTCCCTAATTCAACATTATAAAACATGTTTAATAACATTATTACATCAATCTAGAAGGCTTATAAATTAAACCTAATGGTAAACTAGTGTTGTAATGTGTCTTGCACATTCACATTGGTTCTTGTGCATTCCTAGGCTATGTGGACCTCATTTTAGTGTTGTTAAGTGTATTTAATTACAATTTCACATTGATTTATGTGTCCCAAGCCCTATTTGACACTCACATCATCACTAATAGTCCCATATTAACCCATATTGTGCATCCTGAGGCTTAAATTGATCAAATACCTGACAAGGTTGCATTTTAGACCTTATTTCCTTATCTCTTGGCATCTGAGCTATCAAATTGGCCCCTGTGGGATCCATTCACCATGCATGGTGAATCAGTCCCATCTAGGTAGGACCCATTCGCCATGTGTGGTGAATGAGTCCCATTTGGCTCAATTTTGATCTTTGAGCGGGAAAAAAGTGAAATTTGAGTTTAATATTGCTTCATGTCGGCCTATGATGAGGTATTAATGGGTAAAATAGGTGAATTTCCTATAAATATGGATCTTTTAACTCATTTTCACATCCACTAACTTAATTCACATATTCATCCACCAATCTTTCATCTCAATCCAAGCAACTTAGGGTTTTATCATTGCAAGACATCAAGAAAGCTCCTAAGGACATTCAAGGGCTAAATCTTCCTCCATTGTTGCAGATTTTCAAGATCAATCAATATGGAAAGGTAATAAATTTGATTATTACATGTCTTATTGCTTTCTTTCATCAATTTGGTTTAATTACCTAAAGGGGTTTGACCAAGGCAAACCCCCATGCCCTACCATTCAACATCTCTCTCTTTTTTCTTGTTTGTATGTAGATTTAGGACTCTTGGAAGCTTGGAAATCATTGAATATCAAGTTGCAAAGTTGTTCAAGTATTCTACTCATTCAACAAGTCAAAATATCCACAAAATCTCATCTTCAAACCAGTAAATCAGAGTTTCAGAAGTGGACACTTGTGGGAAGTCAAAGTGCAGATCGGAAGCTTCAGAATCCACCTTTGAAAATCCATAAATTCAAAAGAGGACTCATTCACCATGTGTGGTGAATGAGTCCCACTCCAGGGTTAATTTTTTGTTTTCTACATTTTTAGATACCCTTGTGTTAGAAACAGGTTGTCTTAGTTTGATTGAACTAGGACTAATTCGCCCAGAATGGCGAATGAGTCCCTCTAGGCCTAAAAAAAAGCATCAATAACATTTTATATGTAATTTCTAGTCTTCTTCAAGGTTCCAATTGCACACTTCAAGTTTCATTCATTTATGTTTAGCTTTGTATTCATTTCTAGTTTATTGTTGTATTGCATAATGTGTTTTCAAACATCACTTGTTTCTTAGGTTTTGCATTCATATTTGATCAATTTCATAGCTTTCTTGCATTTAGATAACATCATACATAACATAATTTGAATGAACCCTTTAGCATTTTTGGCCCTACTCTCTCCTTTTAGGTGAAAAACCCTAGAAGAGCTAGAGAAGTGCATTGGTGCCAAAAATCTACGATTGAAAAAGGATCTAAAAGAAAAAATATTTGATTCGCATGCCATATTATATGCAATGTGAATTGAAGTTTACTTTTGGATAATATAGTGAAGAAATTTTTACTCTAAATTTGTTTCTATAAATGTGCTAGTGTATATGAGATTTTTGGTTTGTATTCCCTAGTGTGTTGCTTAGTTGTGAACTAGCTAGCCCTATGGACTTTTTTACATTTTGTTGTGTATGTGATTTTCCTTACCTATAGAAACTATAATGATGAGTGTAATTCCATATTAACTGTGCTAGTATATGTAGGGTTATGTACAAAAAATTTAATAAATCCTTCTACATGGGTATGAATAGGGGAGTGTGTTTTATTCTAAGTGTTGAAAGTACGGTTGGTGCCATCACTTAGGGAATTCCCTATTTTGTTGAGATCAAAAAGATTTTCTTAAAAGATAATATTGATAAAAAAATAATTCTATTAAAGAAAAATGATGAACTATGATAGATGGGTTTTAGAAGTAGGGTTTATACTATTAAACAAGGATATCTTACCAAAGATTAGCAATAAATGAATAACGGTTGGCTTGTGACTCTCTATTGGGATAAATTTTATCTTACCCAAATTTGGTTCCCTTCAATTGGGTAGTACTCCATAATAGATTGTTAACTTTTGATTACCAACTTAATTTTGTATAACAAGTGTAGTGTTGAAAAAAGTAATCCTTTTTCACACTTAATTTGGATAATTGACATAAATTTGAATTAATTATTTCTTGAAATAGTGTTGCAATGTGTTGTACACATTCACATCATTCTAGGGTCCTTATTTAATTAAAAGGTATCTTAAATTGTCCTTTGCAAGAGTGTTTTAAAGTGTTGTAACACACTTTCAGACTTTTCTAGGGTTTATTTAATGAACTAAGCCTAATGGGCCCCTTTTAATGAAATGTACATAATGTGTACCCTATTTAGGTGTTGTAAAGTGTTGTAACACACTTTAAAATTTATCTAGCATCCTCTTAATTAATTTTTGTTAATTGGAGTTAATGAACCCTTTAATTCAAATTTAAGCCTTATTTGTGACACCTTCTGAAGATCTATCCCGACACCCACAATTTAAATTTCATAACAAATAATTGGGAAAAATTAGGGTCCTATAAATTGGTGCTAGGAGGTCCATTCACCCTAGGTGGCGAATGGTTCCTCCCTCTACAAGACCCCCCTTTATTAGTTGATTCTAAATGGGTTTTTAGTGATCTTTCCATCCCTCATGGTTAGGTCTTGGAAAAATAAGCTAGGACCCATTCACCCTAGGTGGAAAATGGGTCCTCCCTTAATAAGGACCCCCTTTTTGAATTTCATTGTGGCAGGAATTTAATAATGCTTATCTCCATATCTAGTATCAGCTTGAATTGTTTGAATTTTGGGGTTAATCTCCTAATGTAGTATAAATAAGGGGTTAATTCACATTTTTTCTCCTAGCAATTTTATGAGACATCCTAATACTTCACAAGAGCATTATAGAGCACTTCAAGAGAATTTTCAAAGGCATTTCAAGGCATATTATCAAGTGTTTATTGCAGCAATTCAAGATCACATCATCATTTCAAGGGTTTGATGCATTCATGTATATTTTTGTGCTAAGAAAGTGGATGTAGCATTAAATATCTACTTGCAAGCATTGTTCATGTCTTATTCAAGGATAAAGATCTACATTCTTCATGGCCACTACATGTTAGATTTCATATTTGTATTACAATACAATATCCAAGGTATCTACATTGCATCATTTCATGTTTCATGCTTCAATTTCATTTTAGATCATCATTTGGTTTAATTACCTACAAGGGATTTGACTTAGGAAAACCCCTATTCACTAACAAACAACAAGTTTTTCTTCCCTTGAATGTGTATTTACAAATTTATAGGTTAAGATAAAGTGGAGAGAAAGTTTAGGGAAAATTTGTCAAAGTTCTCAAGTTGCAAAGTTGACCTTTAAAGTGCAAGAACAAAGAGTTGAAGCTACAAAATTAAGTAAAAGTTTTTGTGATCTAACAACTGAGAATTTGAGAGTACATAAATCAAGGAAAATAACTCAGATATTATTTTCAGAAACCCTAATAGGGACCCATTCGCCACTAAAGGCGAATGAGTCCTTTGTGCCCTAAAAACAAGCTTCTTACAACAAGGTACACACCTCTTTGAGTTGTAAAAACTTCCCTCATAGTTGCAATAACAGTTAGGTATCATTTTTTATTGTTATTTGCATCTTTTTTCCCTCATAATTTCAAGTGTTTAGTGTGGAAAAGTAGAGTGGTTTATCATCTTGATTCATTTCATTTTTGGTAAACTGTATTTTCCACCTAATCATTAATGGTGAACCCAACATATTGAATATTTCAATTTTTTTATTTTGAAGTCTTTCATTGTATCCTAGGGTTATATCTTCCATTCATTTGCATCTTATTTGCATTGAATAAAGATCTAATTTAGGGTTTCTTGCATTGCATTTACAATTGCATCTCATTTAGAGTTTAGATTTTCATTGTTTTGCATCTCTCTAAATTTGAAAAATACAAAAATAAATTAGTCATTGTGCATTTCATTTATACCTCATTTATTTTCATTTGAAAATAAAATCAAATCAAATTTCAAATTAGGTCTTTACATTCATCTTTTCATTACATTTTCACCTTGCATTTCTAAAAAAATTGAAACTGAAACTCACCGCATCAAATCTGGAACTGAAAGACATTAGTGAAATCTTGCAAAACATTAAAAACTGTTTAAAAATACCTAACTAGGAACCATTCACCCTTACTGGTGAATGAGTCCCTAATCAGGTCAAAGCTAAACCTTTTGGCATTTCAAATAGAATTAAAAATCACTCTGAAATCCACTGAAACATCTCAGAAAAACTTAACCAATACCCATTCACACTTACTGATGAATGAGTCCCTGTTAGCTACTGATCCACATTTTTTGGACATTAAAATATCAATTTTTAGCTTCTATTTGGTGTTGTTACTTTCCTATTTTAGTTCCCTAATTTTCTATTTCATAAAATTCATTGCACATTTAGCTTAAATTTCTTCATTTCAGTGCATTCTTAAAAATTCAAAATAGCATTCAAACATTTCATTTTTAGTGTATTGCATTATGTAATCAGTAAGTTGCATTGCTTAGAATCTAAAAATTTCATTTTATTCTAGGTTGTTGCATTGCCTCCTTTCAATTTTAGGGTTTGCAAACTAGGTTTGTAAAAAATTGCATAAGCTTTACAACTTCATGTCCTATTCACAATACTATTATAAGATGTAATTCAAGACTCATGTCATCCCATGATATCTCACTCGCCATGGATCTTGGGTTTTCTGACTCTCTTTCTGATAGTGTTGATAATCAACCCTCCATGGCTCATAGTTTCCCTACCTCATTTCCAATGACTTCACTTCCTACAATCAATGTGCATGATGTTATTGACAAGCTAGATGAGCATCTAGAAAACTTACAAGCCCATATTCTTAGTAAATGCATAGACATTAGCATGGTTCCCATCATAAAAAATCTAAGAAAAGTGCTTAAAACTTGGAACAAAATACAAATCATTGAAATGAAGAAAAAAATGTGTGGGTGCTTTCTTTTGCTTCTAGGGTTTTGGACCTAAAAGGAGATAGACCAATTTTTCAACCATTCACTCAAGAAAAAACCCTTGAGATTTCAATGCAAAGGATATTGAAATCTAACAAATAGGGATTGAATAATGTCTAATGAGGGGTTCACCACCAAGTGTAAACTTGGAAAAGACAATGAGTTGGAAAACATAATGTGATATCTAGGAGTCTCTCCCTCCACTAGAAATGGTTGTGATGGACACTCTAATGGTCAAATAGGAGTCCTCTATTCCATCTCAACCTTTTGCCTCTAGCTCCCAGAGTCACAGGAACTTCCTTGCGCATGAGCACAAGCATCGTCGAAAGGCTCTGGTCATTGAGCAGACCGCTCTACAAAGGAAGGGGAGTTGACAGCTCCTGTTTCAGCATTTTTTGTTGTATCCTCCTCTCCCCTCCCCTCTGCTTTATTTCCATCATCTTTGGTGCTGCTTTCAACTCCTGTTGTGAGTGTAAACATTCCTAACCCTAAGAGAGTGTACATTTTTTATTGCTCCTTCGGTCGAGCCACCTCTTTTGATTTCCCTTTCGAAAATCCTTCCATTTTCAAAGCCCGTGGACATGCTGAACACCTCGGTGGTGTACATCGCGGTCTTATCCTCCTATTTTGTGCCTTATTCCTTGTCTATGGGGGTCTTTCATCCTCCAATGAAGCAGAAGATGGAGGATATCCCCGCTAGTAAAGGGGATCAAAAGAGGATTTCACCTTCTTCAAAGGGTGGCTCTGCATTAGCATGTGTCATCCTAGTGATGAAGGAAGTTCTAGCATCCCAAAAGTTTGTCACTACTCCCAAGTCTCTCAATGAGCCTAGCAGTGAATCTCAGGTGCCACCTCCCTCGCTCATTGAGTTAACACATGGCACTCCTATGAAGTGCATGTTTATTTCTTTGGACAAGGTCCCGACCCTTTCAGCAATCTTTACAAAGTTGTTGACTTTCACCCCACAAGAACTAAGCAAAGGAGATATTGAGGGGGCTCCTTCCTTAGCTCTTGTTGTGGGTGGGTCGAAGGGTTCCCCCTTTGATATTCCACCCTTGCAGGCTTGTCCACCTCCCCCATACAATGATCTAGATTGGGAGGCTGATGACCTATTGATTGATGAGCACTAGGGGGTGCCTCTTCTTGATCTTTAGATTAGAATTTGTGTGTCATGTTGTGTTCCCACATGCTTGCATTATATGTTCTTGGATGACCCTTGTCACCCTCATAGGTGCTTGGATACATGAGTATTTGTGCATTGTAAAAATTCCTCTATTTATGGCATCATTCTTCCTCTATTATATGTATTGATTTTCGATAATTAGGGTTGATGCAAAGTGTTGGGGGAATTTAGGCTTCCCTTCCATGTTGATCCAATTTTTTATTTTTATTTTATTTTCTCATGCACATTCTTCACATGGTCTGATATAGTAGGGGGTTGATGAAAATTCATTTATATACTATTATATTTATTTATCTATATTTATGAGTAGCTCTGACCTAGAAATATTAGACTACCCCTTTACCCCTTGTTCGTAATATTATTATTATGTCTTATATTTTTGTTCTCCTCTCTTTCTTGCTTACTTTGTGATGTTGTAGTGCTCATGTGTTGTCCCTCACGTGTGTGAAAACATTACCATGGTTACATCTCGCTATGTTCCGCAAGCCACAACATCACTTTTTCATTCTTTCTTTTCTCTCCTTAGGATGCCACGTTCCTTTACGTTTAGCATGCATCATCCTAAGGGTAGGCTACCATGTCACTTCAATTTTCAAAAAATGCATTTTGTGGCCAATGAACCTTTTCTTGAAAATCTTTTCAAAAAAAATTTCAAAAATCGCATTCTCAACAAGGACTCCTAGCGGAATGTGTTTCCTTCATCATGGGTTCATTAAGAAATAACTTGAAGAAATTTCCTCCGAGGAAGGATCAAATTTTCCTATGGTAGAAGCCTCGACCTTCCCCTCTCAAGAGGGAATTTTCTTCCTTTTAAATTATTTAATGAAGCGAACTCTTTCAAAAGGATTCCTTGATGTTGAATTGATTTTAGAAAAATACATTTGCACTTTCAAACACACATCCCTTGAGTAGACCCCTCTTCCTTTTGAAGGGTTCTTGAGGGACCCCTTTGAAAGATCTTCCTTGAATTTTTGACTTTCTATTATGGCAGCATAGATCTGCCCAAGCTTGCATGATCCTCCTCTACGTGCTTGAGGGTACCTCAATAAATAAATTGATATTGTTTCTTGATTTATGTAGCATAATGTTGTTGTGATTGTTCGGTGTTCTTTCCTACTATTTCCTTTATTGTATTTTTTATCTCATGGCTTTCTTGGCTATTTGTGTCGATGGAAACACCAAAGCAGGGGTTTGATTGAGGTAAACCCCTATACACCCCCAACATTTTTCCTCTCTTGGTTGTGTGTAGGTATGTGTACATGTGGAGCTTACTGGAAAACTGGACTCTTAGTGAGTTGATCTTCATTATCTTCATTTTTATCATTTTCTTCATTATCTTTATAGTCATTTCTTATATTCTATCATTTATCATTATTTTTAGTACATTAAACTTTATTAGCTAGACTGTCGGTAGGTTTTTTGGCATTCTGTATTGTACTTTTACACTTTCTAGCTGTACAGATGCTAGCACCCCAAAGAGACGCAAGGGCCCCAGAGAGACGCTAGGGCCCTAGAGAGACGCTAGCGCACGGCACTACTGTCCTTGGGACTTGAGAGTTGTCTAACATATAGGTTGGGTTCCAAAAATTGACTCATTTATTCCCGTCCAAATATTTGGATCAATAGAGTGACAGAAGCACTTGAGAGTGCCCTTCATTCTCTATCCTTGACCTAAGAACTCTTATCCAACTTGAGGTAAGTTAGGGAAGCCTTCCACTCTCAACGCTCTGTGACTTGGAGCCTCGGTGTGGTTGGTTCCCTATCTTAAAGGAGCATATCAGGTAAGGGAGTAAATTGCATTTTCGGATCCCCAAATGTAAAAGGATTTCTCTTCTTTATAGTAGCCACTTGAGTATTAACATGTTTGGTTGGTTGAGGGGTATTTAGTTGAAGAAAACCCTTATTTTGTTTCCTAAATTTTTTGTAATTGTTTTGATTTACGGATTTGAACTTTTAAGGACGGCTAGAGGTGGGTTTTCTTTCACAACTACTAACCGAGTTTTGATATTAATGAAGGGCAGTACACAAGTGTATGAAGGAATGAAATTTCATCATGCCAATCGTATCTTGCATTGAAGGTGAGGATTGGGAATTTGTATGTCAATTTACGAAAAAAGAAAATTTTGGCATCGTGAAATGAAGTCACTAACATTTTCATCATCCTTTTTCTAACATCTCATCAAATCAGCTAAAGAAATCTTAGGAGTCATGTGCACTAGAATTGGTTTATAAAGGCATTAATAAGTTCATTTAATAAATGAATTGAATTATTCAGTAATGAGGAAAACCATTCTAAGGTGGTACCTTTCAAGGACCTACATAATATGTTAGCCAAGAGTTTATCTTCAAAGATGAAATCACTACATAGGGCGGTAAAAGAGGAAACATGGCTAACAGGATCTCCTTTCCCACCATATTTCTAAAATTGGGGAACTTCTACAACTTTTGGTATTTGTTCTCTCAATATCTCCAAGTATAACAGATTGGTTTTGATGTATTGTGAAGGTTGACCATTGTTGTTTCGATTTATGGCCGTGACTTGTTGTTGAAGGGATTCCATGCTTTGCAAGAGTATGTTAATGATAGCATCATTGTTGTTGTAAGGTGGAGGGGTATAAGGTGGAGTGGGGTATGTATGCAAAGGACAACTAAACTATAAATTTGTGAGGGAGGATATTTGAGGAGATACTCTATTGGAAGGAAAAATGCTAGAAGGATTCCCTATGGAAATACCTAAGTGTTCACATTGCTAGTAGATTGAATGGTGGTGCTAACTTGAGTACTAGTGTATGTAGGAATGGAAATGGGTATTGTAGAGGAAGGGATTAAAGTTCCACCTTGGCTTTGAGTGCACTCCAAAGCTTGAGTAGAACTAGTTATGGTAGGGATGGTGTTGCTAAAATTATGCACAATGGTTGTAGGGAGTGAAGCCATAGGAAATGAAGTGTGCATGTTATAATCCATAAGGGGGTTGATTATCCACACTATCAAGAAGAGAGCTAGAAAACCCAAGATCCACGATGAATGGTGCATTGCGGGATGACATCAATCTCGAACTATGTCTCACAATAGTATTGCTAATAGCACACCAAGTTGTAAAGCTCATACAAGTTTTACAAACTTAGTGTACAAAGCCAAAATGGAAAGAGGGTAAAGTGTAATGCAATGACCTAAAATGAAATGTGTAAATGCGAGTTTTAGATTCTAAACAAGGTCATTGGCTAATTACACTATGCAACAATCTAAAAATGAAATATTGTAAATGTAATTTTGAATTTAAGTAATGCATGACATGAACCAAATTAAGCTAGATCTAATGAAATGAATGAAACTAAAACTTATTAAACTGAAATAGATATCTAATAGTAACAAAAAAATCATAGAAATAAATTTTTTAACATTGTAAATTAGATATTCGAGTATGATACATAACTAAATCATCCAGAGGGGTGAATGAGTCCTAGTTAGGGTTTTTGAAAGGGTCAAATGTTGACAAATAATCAACACAAAATTCTCAGAAATAGGGAAAAATAACCTGTATCAAGACTAAATCACCCAGAGGGACAAATGAGTCCCAGATTAGGGTTTTTACACTAAATTTAGAAAATTATGAGTTGTTTTTAAGGTTTCTACATTTGTAGTTTTTCTTTACTTTGTGCAATTAAAGATTTTTAGTGACATTAAATTACTTAAGATGCAAAAATGCAACCTATATGCACTTTTCACTAATGCAAGATTTAGAAGCCCTAAATGTAAATTAACTAATGTAAGATCTAATGCAAAGTTAATGTAAGCTAGATCTAGGACTATGAAGTTCTCCAAATTAGAAATAAGGTATCCAAAGGTTAGGTTCACCAAAATGAACACAAGGAAATATGGTGCTCCACCTTTACAAAGATGAAACAATTAGAGGTTCTCATATTTCACTCTTAGTTCATTAAAGGAAACCCTAGAGACCTCAACTAAGTGACTCAATTGAGGGAGGGTTTCCTTAGGTGTGATAAAAATGGTGGGGGTTCACCACTAATAAAATTCTTAGAATGAAAGGAAATGAAAGCAATATGCAAATATAGCTATGTCACCTAGAAAATGAATTTGAAATCAAAATGGAAAGTTGAGGCTAAAGAGAGAAGTATCTGGAAGACCAAAGATGTCCAAAACAAGGACTGCAATTCTAAAATTCTAACTTTTTATGTGCATTGGGACTTATATGCGAGATTGGAGGATTTAGTCCCAATTTAGGATTTCATTCTAAATCTAGAATCTACCATTGATAAACCAGCATCTACAAAAAATGCAGAAAAGTTGTATATTGGAACTCATACACCCAAGGTGGTGATTTAGTCCTAGTATGAGGGTTTGGATAAAACTCTGGTATCCTCTAGTGATCTTTTGTAGCTTCTCTCTTGTCTAATCTTTGAGTCTAAAAGTTTGAATTCTATCTTGTAGGGGACTTTCCATGAAGATGACAACATCTTGAAAACTTTGACAACTTTCTTCAATCTTTCAGCTTTTTAACTTTGACTTCAAAGGATCTTCAAGATCATGAACACCTAGATCTACAATCACACATGTAGAGGGAAAAATGTTGTGCTAGTGGATAGGGGTTTTCCTTGGTAAAACCTCATTTTGGTAATTAAACCTTGAAATGAATAGAAACATCAAAGGAATGATAAATGAACAAAATGTGATGTTACTGTAGACACGTAAAATATATCGATTGACATTGTGCATCTGATCCCGACTACTAACATTGTTTCATCATGAATCATCCCTCGGTCTAACTATTTAATCAAATCTCCTTATCTGATTAAATTCATCAATATTCCTCTCTTAATTGAATAAATCATTTTATCTAATTAAGTCAATCTCTCTTGTTAATTAAATCAATCCATCTGATCTAAATATCCCTATTTAATTAAATAATTAATTTTATTTCATTAAATCTCTAAAGTCTATCCATTAAATTAAATAAATTAAAACCTTATTTGATTTAATCTACCACCATCTCTTTTAATTAAATAAATCAAAATCCTTATTTAATTAATCTCTTATCATATTCCTCTCTTATTTTATTTAAATAAATCCATAAATTTGAGTCAAATAGGTCACATCATCTAAATATCCTATTAAATTAATTAACTCTTGATTAATTTAATCTCTTATCATGTCCCATCCTCTAGATTTTGCAAGTTGCACATGAAAATAGATTTAATTCATTTATTAAATCTCTATTTTCCTTACAAGGCATCTTTTGGAATATTCTCCAAATTTGAATTCAAAAATTCCAAGTCAACATGTACATCCAACAAGGCAATAACTTCATCTTATATGTCCTTTGTCTTGAGCCAAGTGGAATTTATTGCAATTTCCCTTCCCTCTTGCAAGTCATTTCAACAAATTTGAAATTCAAAAATATGCATTTATTGGCACAATTATCAAATCTTGCACATCCTTCATCCACTCATAGATTGACAAGTGGCATCATGCCATTGGATGAATGTCAGTCCCACATTGCTCAAATTTGGACATTCATCCATCTTGAAATTATATAAATAAAGTGCTCATATCTTCATCTCATCATCCACAAATTATGCAAAGTTATTATGCTAAAATATTTAGCCATTTTCATCCATCACCATTGGGTTCTTAGCTAGGTTTTTGCAGATTTTTGGCTTGGAGCTCTCATCCTTCACCATCAAAGTGGATCAATCATCATCAACATATCAAACGTGCATCTTAGGAATTTGGAAAGGGCCAATTTTCACATCAAATTGGCACCAATTCCCCCATGGGATCAAGAGTTTGCTATTTTAATTAGGATTGGATTTATGTTTTCTTGTTTCATTGTGTTTTTCATTGTTTCCTTTCCTAATTCAAAGTTTGTAAATGGATTTCATGGGTAATCCTTGTTTTATCTTGCAATCTCTCGTTTAACTTGTTTATTCTTGTTGTTTTGTAGGTACTAGGATTGGGGTTCGCACAATTATAACTCACCAAACCCTTGAATGAAAGGTTGCAATATTGTGTGAAATGGCTCCAATGGATGTGGATCTTGACTCTTGATTGAAGGTTATGAATCTTGATTTGAATGCTTGCTTTAATCATGAAAACCTACATCATAAATGTTAGCTCAAAAAAAAAATGATGCATGAAGACCTTGACATGATGCTTGAATCTTGAATGCTACTCTAGGGTATGTGTAGGATCATGATGGGCTAAAAAGTGGCGATATGATGGGTATGTGGCTGACGACTTTTTTTTACCCAAAATTGATGAAATGAAAAGGTTTTTTAAAGAAGATTCTTAGCTTTCCACCAATATAAATTATGTTTTACTTTTAATTTAATAAATAAATTGTCCATTCCATTTTCTATTTTAATTCACGACTAAAGTCTTGATTGATAGGCTGATTAGAAAACATCTATAGCTTTCAAATGGTATCACATTTTTAAATCAAAATATGTGTCACATTCTATTCTTTGCATACTATAGGATTAAAAAAAATGAATTTCATGAAGTTTGACCAAGTTAAGGTGAGAACCAGGGACATCACAGTTTTTTTATATTTTTTTAAAATTTATAATTAATTACCTACTTGGAAAAAATTGCAAAAAATGCTCACATCACATCAGAAATGAATCCTCTACTTATATCTAAAATGTTATAAAAAAATGTCTTACCCATTTTATTTATTATGGTTAGGGTGAGTCAAGCAGACACCTACTTCTTATTTTTCCCTAAAATTTAGAAAGTACCTCTTGCATTGGAAATTTCAAATTTTCACCAGTAGATTTTTTTTTTTTTTAAAATACACCTAGTAGTTTAGAAACTACATTCAATTTTATATAGATTCTATTCTTACATATTTTTGAAATAATTTAGATAACTTATTCAAATTTTTATGTCAAGTTGCCTAACTTTGATTTTTCTAAATTTTTTGCCACTTAAGGGCCTTTTTTTCCATGATGATCTAGCACATACCCTCCAAATGCTTGATAAATTACTCTTGAATGCTCTCTTGATCATAATTTTTTTGTAAGGATGATTATTCAAAATTGCTAGAGTATTGGAAGTCTTGAAATTGTTAGGAGAAAATATGTGAAGTAACCTTGCATTTATACTTGTTTATGCCAAGTTTCTCAAAATTACAACACTATAAGTTGACATCAGATCTAGGAGAATAAAATACCACTAAGAATTCAATTCAAAATAGGTCAAAGTTAAAGTAGGAATCATATGCTAGTTAGGGTGTATGAGTCCTAGTAGCCTAAGCTTGAGACAAAAATTTCAAGAAATGTTAAGTTTTATGCCATATTCAGGATCAAGCCTTGAATCCTAGGTGGGACCCATACAACCAAGGTGGAATATGAGTCCTAGATCACTAAACTAGAACACACAACCCAAAAACATTGAATTATGATTGTTCATTTGATAAGTGTCAAGATTTTCCTTAGAAAAATGCATTTAAATAGGCTTGTGGATGCAAAATAAGACCAAATAAAGCATAAAGAAGCCATGATTTGATAGGGAGGGCCCAAAAAAGTGTGAAAATAAAAAGGGATACATTTTCCTACATTATAATTTGGAAGATATTTTGGTGCAATCATGGTTTCGTCAAGGATTGGAGGCTCAATGATGGGTTGAGGCATGTTTTGAAGCGATAATTCTGCTATGTATTTTGCCTTAAACTTTTGATAAGATTTGAAAAAGAAATATTCACAATGTTTAATAGGTTCAATAGGCTTGGGCCAAAGAAATCCAGTGAGAAATTCTCATGGGAAGACACAGGATTAAAGCCACTATGGTGCACAATAAATATCTCATTGTCAAAGGGAAACTTTAAACATTTATGCAAAATCGATGAGACAACTTCCATGGAGTGTAGCCATGGATAACCAAGCTTCACACATAATTGATCTAACGTTGGGATGACGGAGAATGAGACATCTAATTATTTTTGTCCAAAATTTAAAGGGTGATCCAACCTATCGTAGGGAAAGAAAAACTATTATTTTCTTTTATCCATGCTTTTAGTTTATCATATGTATCATGATAGATTTTTTGTAGAAGGAATAATTCTTTAGTGATCACATTATCTACATAAACAGGATCAATTAATATCCCATTAGTGGGCATGTCATTGATTCAACTGGCTATGTAAAGAGGACCATCAGGTGTGTTTTTGATTATATCTTTTGATGAGAAAGCAATGTGAAGAGGAATTCTAGTTTGTCCTTTATGAGGTTGAGTTTTGATCAATCCAGCCATATTATCCATAAGAATCTTTTCATTAGTATCCATGTTGTCATCATCTGTGTCAACATTCATCACATCATTCTTCTTAGTTTTAATAGCTTTGAAAAATGAAATATTATGATTTGGCATGGGGTTGGTAAAGATTTGTAGGTTTTGTTTGGGAGGGGAAAAAAAATTATTACCTTGATCATTAACACCTCCAATTTGAATAGGATTAGAATTAATGAGGTCTTGCACAAGATGTTTAAAATGCTTACAATGTTTCTTATCATGTCCATTTTGTTGATGAAAATGGCAATAGGAATTTGATATTAAGTTTGGAGGTAATGGCTTAGTAGGATCAGGAGCTCTAATGAGTTCTTTTCTAAAATTTGTAACATGGTGTAATGGAAGGTATCGAGTAAGGGAATAAATTGTCTTTTCGGATCCCCAAATGTAAAAGGATTTGTCTTCTTTATAGCAGCCACTTGGGTATCAATATGTTGGGTTTTTTGAGGGGGATTTAGTTGAAGAAGTCCTTTATTTTGCTTCCTAAGAGGTTGGTAATTGTTTTTATTTTCAGATTCGAACTTCTTAGGATGACTAGAGGTGGGTTTTGTTTCATGACTACTAATCAAGTTTTGATAATCACAAAGGGTAGTACACAAGTGTATGAAGGAAGGAAATTTCATCATGCCAAGCTTATCTTTCATTTTAGTTTGTAAGTTCTCAATGAACATTCATTGAAGGTGAGGATCAAAAATTTGTATGTCGATTTGGGAATAAAGTAATTGGTAGCATGAAATGAAGTTAGTAACCTTTTCACCATCCTTTTTCTTACGTCTCATCAAATATGCTAAGGTCATCATAGGAGTTATGTACACTCAGAAATGGTTGATAAAGGACTCAACAAGTTCATTGAATGAACAAATTGAGTTTAATGAGGAAAACCATTCTAAAGTGGTATCTTTCAAGGACCTAGGGAATAGTTTAGCCAAGAGTTTATCTTCAAAGATGAAATCATTACATAGGGCTAGAAGGATTTTAATACACAATGCTAGAATGTTTCCCAGTGGAAATACCTAAGGAAGTGTTCACATTTCTAGTAGGTTGAATGGTTGTGGTAACTTGAGGACTAGTGTATGTATGAATGGGAATGGGTATTGTAGAAGAAGGAATTGAAGTTCCACTTCTGCATTGAGTACATCCCAAAGTTTGAGAAGAACTAGTGATGGTAGGGATAGTGTTGTTAACATTATGCATATTGGTTGTAGGAAGTGAAGTCATGGGAAATGACGTATCCATACTATGATTCATAGGGGGTTGATTATCAATACTATTCAGAAGAGAGCTAAAAAATCCAAGATACATAGCGAGTGGTCTATAATGGTATGACATGAGTCTCGAACTATGTCTAACAATAGTCTTGCTAATAGGAAACCAAGTTGTAAAGCTCATACAATATTTCACAAACTTATTGTACAAACCCAAAATAGAAAGAGGGTAAAGTGAAATGAAATGACCTACAATGAAATGTGTTAATGCAATTTTTAGACTCTAAACAAGTTAATTTGATGATTACACTATGTAACAATCTGAAAATGAAATGTTGAAAATGCAATTTTGAAATTAAGAAATGCAATAGATGAACCAAATTAAGCTAGGTTTAATGAAATGAATTAAATAGAAAATAAATTAGCTGAAACAGAGATTTGATAACAACAAACAGAAGCACATAAATGAAGTTTTTGATGTTGTAAAATGCATATTCAGACTTGATTCAGGACTAAATCACCCAATTGGGTGAATGAGTCCTATTTAGGGTTTTTAACAGGTCTAGTTGGTGAAAAATAGACAACACAAAATCCCCAAAAAATAAGTGAAAATACCTATAGAGGTACTAAACCACCCAAATGGGTGAATGAGTCCTAGATTAGGGTTTTCAAACTACATTCAGCAAATTATGAGTTGATTCTAAGGTTTCTAGTTTGTATGTTGACTTGACTGTTTGCAATTATAGGTTTTTAGTGAAATTGAATTATTTAAGATGCAAAAATGCACCCTATATGCACTTTTCACTAATGAAAGATTTTAGAAGCCCTAAATGCAAATTAAGTAATGCATATATAATGCAAACTTAATGCAAGCTAGATCTAGGACTACAATGTTCTCCAAATTAGAAATA
>VDFB02047397.1:77126961-77484055 GCA_007258455.2 Sequoia sempervirens | reverse complement strand
GTTGTGAGGCATTTTATGCATCCACACTAGGTCTTGGACCATTGCAAATTGAATAACATGCTTTTAACGTCTTGTAAGGGTGTTGTAAAGTGTTGTAAGATGCTTTCACACTTTTCTAGACTTAATGAACTCATTTCTCCCTAATTCAACATTATAAAAATTGTTTAATAACATTATTACATCAATCTATAAGGATTATAACTTAAACCTAGTGTTAAACTAGTGTTGTAATGTGTCTTGCACATTCACATTGGTTCTTGTGACTTCCTAGGCTATGTGGACCTCATTTTAGTGTTGTAAAGTGTATTTAATTACACTTTCACATTTATTTATGTGTACCAAGCCCTATTTGACATTCACATCATCACTAATAGTCACATATTAACCCATATTGTGCATCTTGAGGCTTAAATTGATCAAATACCCGACAAGGTTGCATTTTAGACCTTATTTCCTTATCTCTTGGCATATGAGCTATCAAATTGGACCTTGTGGGCCCCATTCGTCATGCATGGAGAATCAATCCCATCCAGGTGGGACCCATTCACCATGTGTGGTGAATGAGTCTCATTTGGCTCAATTTTGATCTTTGAGCGGGAAAAAAGTGAAATTTGAGTTTAATATTGCTTCATGTCGGCCTGTGATGAGGTATTAATGGGTAAAATAGGTGAATTGCCTATAAATATAGATCTTTTAAATCATTTTCACATCCACTAACTTAATTCACATATTCATTCGCCAATCTTTCATCTCAAGCTAAGCAATTTAGGGTTTTATCATTGGAAGAATGCTAAATTGAGGATCCGTTTACAATCATAATTTCATATCCAAGATCTCCATTCTTTATGGCCACTACATGTTAGTATGCAGATTTTGTTCACAAGACATCATCCAAGGTGACGTCATTTACATTATTTCATCGATTGGTTTAATTACCTACAAGGGTTTTGACTAGGGAAAACCCTAGTTCACTAAATAAATAAAAAAATTCTTGCCCTTGAGTGTGTGATTACAGATTTACAGATTGAAAATCAAGTTGAGTAAGATTTGGAACAAAGTTGTCACAATTGCAAAGTTAATAAAGTTGTCATCCAAGGTGCACGATCATGGAAAGAGCTCTACATAATTGAATATAGAATTCTAGAACTTGATAACAGGGAATTCAAGACTGCAGAAATCAAGGAATAGAATCCTAAAATCAATTTTTTGAAACCCTAAAAGAACACATTCGCCACTAAAGGCGAATGAGTCCTCTATAGCTCAAAAACAACAACTTTCTAGCTAGGTACACATATTCTTATGCTCTAAAAACATCCCCTATAGTTTTTATAACAATTAGGTTGCATTTCTGGTTGTTATTAGCATCTTATTTTGCACATAATTGAGTGAAACATCTCTTAAAAAAAATAGTGATTCATCATTATTGTTTTGGTGAATCCATTTTTCAGTGTTTCAAAAACATAAATATGGCAATGTGCCAAATATTTTACAACATTTCAAACCTTAACTATTTTTTATAATAGATAAGATAGACACAGGATGTCATAGATCCTTCATTGTTGGGAAGAGAACAGGCAACAAAGGCTAGAGAAAGCACAATGCAGTATTTCAAATTTCCCTGTGGGAAGCATCCATTAAGGTCCAATCAAAGATAAGAAAACCCTAAATATTAATAGAAATACTCATATATTTATAGAAACCTTCCTCCTTTAAAGCATAATATGAAAAATGACATATCTCTTACAAAAAATGAAAGAGTATAATGGACATGACCCAATTTCTAAAAGATAGCATAGAACATAGAAACTAACAACATGTAAAATAATTAATTGTAATATCAATGTAAACCTTTAACACATTGTTTTCAATATGAACAAAATATGAAAAAGAAACTTGAAATAGGCCATAAAAATGCACAATCCCAAATATTTCTTCCTAATAGATTAAATTCTTGTGATATATTAACTAAAAACAGAGGTCAGATGCAAATCTGATGATAGTCTGAATTAAATTCAACATACCAAAGAGAAGAACTGGTATTCTATAAAAACCTTTCTATTTCTGAGAAAACTGAGCTCCCTAAAAAAATATCTATATTCTTCAAAATATTTTTTGAAGAAGCTTCAAAAAAAAAATTTCTTCACTATTTCCAACCCCTATTTATAGCCAAAAGAAGAGGACATTGCTGCAAACAATCTAGAAGAAGAAGAAACTACCAGGTGCCTAAATCTGATAGCTCACAATCCGATCTTAGATCTTGATTATATTGCAACAATCTTCGCTCATAAATTATGAATTGCTTCATTAATTGTTTTAGATATTTTGTGAAGATATACTATTAGAAGACAGTTAGATTTAACACATGCTGGAAAAAATTGATCAATTAGCTATGGAGATTGATGACATCGACTCAAAGGTTCAACCTCAAAAGAAAGAAATCCACATCACTCCCCTATGAACTCCACCCAAAAATATTTTACGTGGAAGATACAAACTACCCAACGAAGTAGATGACGTGTCAAGAAAGTGAGAAATTTTAGATTTTATAAGAATAGTTTTGAAGAGAATCCCTACCAAGCTAACATGTGTCCTAGTTTAAGCTCAAAAGGATATATATATATGTATATATATGTAAAGCCGCACAACCACCACGTGGCACATTGCACATCTTTATGTGAGAGTAGTCTTCATCCTTCGGGCCTAAATCCATGTTGATGTGGAAAGGAAGCAAGGGTTTGAAACCAAAAAATTGGTCAAAGGAAAGCAATGTTTCACAGTTATGGCGACTCATAGGGGGCCTTTGCTTTCGGAGGCATGAACCTAGATCTCAAGTAATTCTTGGAGTTTGAGGAAGGCGGCATGCTGAGTCTACGAATCTATATCATTGGGTTGGATAAGTGTGCATAAAATCTCATATGCTTGATCTAGATCAAAGACTTGTTTAAATGAAACCCGTCCTCAACTTGATGAAATAGCTCTGATGTGGCAGTATAGTTGAGAAAGGGGGAGGATTTCCCTCTTTATTTTTGTGACAATCGGTGATGGGTTCAAACTTTGGAATGTTGTGGAGGTTTGGATTTTGCGCTTGATTGCTTCTACAATCTACTCGATTGTTAACACTCCTCCATCCATTGAGAAAAGGGTGGGAAAACCATATTGGAGCAAAATTTTGAACTCCTTCTTGATCTCACTGACCTTCTTATTCAACACTTCCTAGAAATATTTACTCTTAGAAGCAACCCTTAAAGCTTTTTTAGTTGCTTTACATAATTTTGAGATCAAGCTCCTTGATTCTTCAACTAGGGGAGTGTATGTGTCGAGAATTTGGTCGACCCTTGGGCCAACCTTCATGTTTAATTCTTGAGCATCCCTCATAAATTATGAGATTGGTTTCAAGGCTACAATTG
Source organism: Sequoia sempervirens (assembly GCA_007258455.2). Lineage (NCBI taxonomy): Eukaryota > Viridiplantae > Streptophyta > Pinopsida > Cupressales > Cupressaceae > Sequoia > Sequoia sempervirens. The sequence continues at coordinate 77,480,648 of VDFB02047397.1, read as the reverse complement.
CAACTATGATTCTCTCCCAATGAGTAGATATTAGTTTTTTCAGTATTGGGAGGATCCCAGATCCTGCGCCACAACCGATTGTTGTTGGAATTGGGGCTCCCTTTCTTTCATGATTTCCTCTAATTGACTCTTCTCTTGGAGAATGCTTGTAATTTCAAAGCGTAGCTTCCCAATCTCCTCATCATGAGTCTGCAAAATAGACTCGATGTCTTTCTTTTCTTGTTTTCAACCGTTTTTGTTTCCACTTGGTCCTTCTAAAGGTTGTCAAATGTTGGGGATTACACACTATCCAATTCATTTTGCATATCCTCCTTTTTTTTTAATCCATTTCCTGTAGCTCTTTTTGTAGCCCATTTGAAACAACATTCATCTTGGCTATATCTCTCTCTAGCCTTTTATGCCTTTGTTGATTCTCTCCATTGGTCTCACATTCAACCGTGATCACACATTTGGATTTCTCTACCTCAACATGAAGCCAATCCTTCTCACCCTGGGCCTCATCAAGCAGCTTAGTTGCTTCACCTTGTTGACCCTGTAACTTCCTCAGCTAGGCCATTTCTACATCTTTGCCTCTTATTTATGCCTATAGCCTATTCACCGTGGATTTTACATTTTCCAACTCTACCGCATGCTTCAAATTTTTTTCTATATTTTCATATTCAGTGTAGACCACCTTCTGAGTTGCTTTGGACATAACCACTTTGTCATGCAAGAGAGTCTCATTAAAATTGAGGCCTACTGTTTTGATGCCATAATATTCAAACTACATTTCTCCCTATATCTTGGATGCTAGTGGCCTCATGGAAGTGATCAGTAGAGTGTTCCACTCTTCATCAAAACATGCTTCAATCTTATGAGTTGCTAGTTTTGTTGTTGTCTTTACCTATTGTTTATTCTTTCTTACTTGTCGGGCATGCTTTGTTACTTCCATATGACTTTGAAGACTCTGTAGGGTGTCAATACTCTATGTGGCAAGCAAAACACCTAGAGGGAGGCTAAAATAGCTGATAGAATGAGAGGCTTTGGCCATGTGAGATTGTGGAGAGGCGAAGGGAAGAGTTATCATGAAAAAAGGTGGGATGCCTAGGTAGGAAAAGAGGCATTTTCCTAGAGCTTGATGGGGGTGGAAAACTAGTAGCATGTATGCATCAAAGTTTTCAATGGGTGCTTATGATAGGGCAATTAAAGAATCAATCGCGGTCAATGTAGATGATGCTTGCTTAGTGCGCAGGTTCTCTTCATAGGGTTCATTGTTGAATATGGCTAGAGGTGTGTTCAAGATGAGGACATTAGAACCCATGGATGGAGGATTCTTTTCAATAGATGAGGGAGTTGGAAAAACTAAAGATACAATAGAAGAAAGAAGGGTAGGCCCAAGACTTACCTGGGCTACCAAAGCCGAATATCTTAGTAGAGTAGACTCCACCTCTTCTTCTCCTCTGCTCAATATGCCTGATTCACCCAAATCTTGGACTCACCTCTTCTTCATAGGGGTTGAACTAGTGGATTGAATATCTCTTGCAACCGAACCTACTGAAGCTTGGGCTCCTACAGCTATAGTAGATCTCTTTGGGGACTGTCAGGTCCTTTTTCCCTTTAGAAGGGCATTGGTGGAAGATGTGATCTATGAGCCCTTCTATTTTAGCTCTTTCCCTTTTCCTTTTCTTATGTCAGACTCTTGAGGTTGGGAGGTATAGAGTGGTAGTTGCTTCGGTCCAATCTCTTTGTCGGATTCAAGATTACTATCATAAGTTTTGGCCTCAACATCATAGATTTGGTCAAACTTTTCATCGTGCAGCTTAATGTCTCCATACATGGCACAATGTTTCTTGATTTCCTATCAGAACCTCTAGAAATATACTCTCTTTCTTCTTGACCATCCCAGATTCTTTAACTATGTGTTGAGAGTTGGGCTCATCTGGATTCTTTGTTGAAACTCTGCCACCTAAACACAAAAATCAAGCCATGGTGGCTGGTCAAAAGGTATAAAAGCAAGGTCAATATAGACATCTGCCTTATCCTTGGTCGGGTTCATTCTTAACTCAAAGTACTACTTCCTTTCATGTTTTATAGCAAGGAGATGCCTTACAGGATTGTAACTCAATGCATCGTAGATGAGGACCAGGACTAGGTGAGCCAATTTCCTAGTAAGTACCTCCACTCTTCCCTTTTCACAAGTGTCACCTGACTATTTGCAATCGTAAAGCAATTTTTTATGTCTCCCATTTCCATAGGCTTTGTGAGTAATAGTTTCTGATGACATACCTCGAAAGCGAAGGTCCTATCTATTACAAATTTAGGGAGCCTAATAGGCTCCTCAATAAAACCATGGAATTTGATGAAGGAAAAGTTAGATCCCATTAAATAATCCACCAGGGTCTGGTGGCTTTTCATCCATTATAAGGTTTCAGGGAAAAACTAACTCGGAGGGTACGAAGAAAAATCTAAGAGTACTAGTTATAGGAAAGTCCACAATAGAGTAATAATCCCATGTCTTGGAAAGAAAATGGGTCCAAACCGAAACTAGTTGGTATAATCTCTTTGCATCAAACTTAAAGAGTGACAAATACCATATGAAAAATTTAGGGTTCTGATGTAAAATCAAATGTGCTAGAAAAGAAGAATGCCTAAATAAAAAATTAGTACCATTATTTCTTAATTGATCCAACATCTTTTCAACCACTAGAGATCAACAAAATAAAAATACTTTTGGCTCTTCTCTTTCCTAAGCATAAAATCCAAGCCCACCTAAAAAGCATAAACCATTTCATCATCTTCAAAACTATAGATACAAGCTAACATTGTGAAAATGGCCTACACATCATATTTGAACTTTCTATGTACTAGAGGAATATGAGTTGATTTCCTTCTGGTTTCTCATTTGTTTCATCCATATAAAAGTTTAATTGTTTTCCTCTGGTCTTCCAGAAATCTTACATCTTTCTATGTTCAAACCTTTCGCCACTCCAGTTTATAGAGATCGATAGCATATCTCAGATGGTCATTGTGTTGATTTTGACCCTCAAACTATTGTCACTGATAATCCATGTTTCTTTATCTAGCATTTTTGCAAATGCATCCACCAGTTTTGGACACGGTTGTATGGTGGGAAACATGAATTGTGGTAAGCCACAATACCAAATTCATGTTGTAAAGCCTTCAGTTGCCCCATGGGTGATCATTCTATGCATTGCTCCTTCCCTAAGGCTTTTAGGATTCACATGCAACTTTGGGTCAAAGATATTGTCTAGAAAATCTTTAACCACCTCTTGCTTAATGGGATCACCTATGTGTATGGTTTTAGTATGGGAAAAAATCTGCTCTTCCAATGTTGGGGCATTAGCAAATGAATCCTTCCCAAATATGTTGGTGTAGCATGGTTTGGTAGATGAGACTCCAGCTTGTCGAATAGAAGATTATGCCTCCACCATTGTTGCATTGGAGGATTTGTAGAAAGATTCTTTAGAGTAGCAATTGCTTGAGGTTTGTGATACTTAGTTAAAATTTTATTTTTGGGTGCATTTAATATTCTTGCATGTACATGAAATAAGGCATTGTCATTATTGCTAGCCCACTAAGTGTTGTCAATGAGGTGATACATGTTGAGTGGGATCCATATTCCTTATCAATTCCAATTCTTCCACAAGAATATAATCAATACATTCCCTTCACCACCTTTTTCACAAATAAGCCTTATGCAGTGGGAAGCATGTATTTTACTGATGAAAAGCATGCTTTGAGAGATGAAAAGTACTTAAAAAATACATTTACATTTAATTTGGTAGGGTTTAGTGCTTTAAGAAATTTATTTTCACATAAGTAAGAAAGTTGGCGTTGATGACAACAATGGACACATGGAAACAATCAGTTCATTCAAGCATTTACTTCCCAATGCTTTAATTAATTTCTCAACATTTGGTTTTAGATCGTCCATAAAATTCATCCCTCACCTCTTATCACCTTGATAGTTTTTCCATTACTGTCCAATAGGAAGTGGACTTTCCATTTGTCGTGCTTGTTGATTCACTTTTTCAATAAATAGGAACATCAACTTGGCAAAAAAATCAATGAATTAGCTTTTTGAGTTAGTAAGATTCTCCTGATGTATTAACCATTCTACTAGTATTTAGCTTTCTTACTACTGTCATGGCTGGCCTAGGCACCCCCATTCAGCTCTTGAGTTGAAAGCTAAAAAATTCCTTTGTGGGAGAAGTTAGTAGTGATAGAATCAAATTACTAGTGGGGAAGAATGACTGCCTCCTTGATGTGGCATTCAAATGGGTGCTTGGGAAAGATTACGTAAAGGATGAGAACCAGCCTTGGTGCAACTCCAACATTATCTCCTGCTTTATGGCCTCTTTGTTGGATTTAGACATTTCCAAGCCTTGGATTATTGAACTATTCCATGCTATGTTTGATTTGACATACTTGGATGGGCTAGGGGAGATTGTGCAAGTGGGTATCCTTGGTGGCAGCATCCCAAATGACATGGATGTTTGTAGGAACATCGAATTTGGGGAAGCGGTGACCTGACTACCCTTTCTCACTGAATCCACACCATGGACTTGGAGAGGCATCACTCATTGTCTTGACCTATGGCCTCCTTCCTATTGAGGGAGTACAAAGTGGAGTGTGTTCCTAGGTTCGACTATAAAAATCATTTCAAATTCCTGGTGTATAGGCATGGTACCAAGTATTGAGTTCTATGTCGTGTCATGCCCACTTTTGTTGTGTTGTGTTGTTAACCCCTTACCCTATTGAAGAAAAACCTAAAGAAGCAATATTTTGACTATCACAATGGATGAAATCCTTAATTCCATTGCTATTTTGTGTCCCCTCCCCTTTTTTCCTTTTTCTAAATGTATTTCTTTTTGGGTTTGTATGAGGAGGTTTCAAAATTCTCTTAGAGCCTTAGGCTCAGTATGCATATTATTGTGTAAATATTTTAAATGAATATAAATATAATACTTTTCCACTATTCTTGTGTAACTCTCATGTCTTATTTGAAAAAATAATTGTATTTTACAAAAAAAATTACATATGGTACATAACTGCACAAAAATTTAAAAGAACTGGATACTTTAATGGAACAATTTTAGATGAATACCATTTACCACTATATCCAAAAACTTTCCATCCATATCCTTCAACTCATGCATTTCTTTTCTTGACTGCATGGATTCAAAAAGGGACCCTCCATAGTGAGTCAAACTTAGCATGATTCCTTGGTTTTGCAGCGCATTCATCATACTGTAGCATAAGGCTTCCTTCTTTGAACTCTAGGATGGAGGCCTTTTTATCAAACCATTTCTTGACTATCTGATAGTGCTTGATCATGGCATCATACATGTTTTATCTTTTCTCTTCGAGTTTCAAATTTTTTGCCAATCTTACTTCCATTCCACTGCTTTCTTCAATTTTGAAAGCTTTCAATAGTTGTAATACTAAAATTTCTTTGGAAATGGGTAAAACCACCTCCTTGCCATACACTAATTCATAAGGGGAGGATTTCAATATCTTCTTAGGAGTAATCTTGTTAGCCCATAAAGTAGCCCACAAATGTTTTTTCCATTCCTTCTGGTGTTCAAACCTGATACACTTGTTAACCTAATTAGGTTTTTGATGGCCGACTCTACTAACCCATTTCCTTGCATGTAATAATTGGACGAAGTCTTGAGATAGATCCCATGGTTGAGATTGAAGTATAACATCCTAGAACCTACCAAATATCATGTGTTATTAGATATGATGGTCTTAGGAAAACCAAACCTTGCCACTAGCTCCTCAAAAAAATTAATGATTTTTGCTTTGGTAGCATTCTATAGAGAAAAAACCTCTATCCATCTTGTGAAATAATCGATTACCATAAGAATCCACTTATGGCCTATGTTGGAGATGGGATTGATCATCTTGACAAAATCCAAACCCCATTGTGCAAAGGGTTACTTTGTCATGATTGTGCTTAATGGCATGGCAGAGTTCTTCTGCTAGCCAACGAAATATTATAATTGAGTACACTTCCACACCAAGTGATGTGCTTTGAAGAACATGGAAGGATAACTTAATATCATGCCCACATTATCTTCAAATTAGTAGTCTTTGCAGAGAAGTTTCCACCCTCAAGATTGCTATGCAATTCATTTAAAACTCTTTCTACCTAAGGCTTATCTAAGGAACATTGTAGGACATTGTCTTAATTTATTTTAAATAAAATCTCCTTAATTAATACATACCCTGTGCCTTGCAGTAAAAAGTAGCATCTTTTGTGAGGTGGGATACTAGTCAAGTACTTTCTAGTTTGCATAAATCACATCCAATCTGCCACCCATGACTCGTCAAACTCAAATTGATTTGTATAGACTTGTTGATCTCTTCTTCCACCCGGGAGCTTAATTCCTGCACAAGGTATTCACAAAGACCTCTTCACCAAACCAACTTGGTCAGTCAGATGCCTACATCATATTCTAGGATCTTGGTGATCTAGTTGGTCCTTTTTTTGATTATCTCAACAATAGTAAAGGCCTACTTCTCAACAAAATTGTACTTGGTTTCATATCCTTTGAGATTCCTAGAGTGGAATGCAATGGGATGTTCTCCGCTTCCTTCTTTATCATTTTGAGTGAGCATCAAAGCTATGTTGTGTTGGCAACTATAGACGTAGAGTAAGAAATACTTAGAGAAGTTTGGGTTAGCTAGCACCAGGGTTACGAAGATGGCTGGCTTTATTTTCTCAAAAGAAAGCTTTCCTTTAGGGGTCCATTTGAACACTACATGTTTCATTAACATCAGTGTGATAGGCCTCACAATTCCTATGAAGTCTGAAATGAACCAATTGATGAAATTGATCTTTCCCAAGGACTATAGCCCTTTTTGGTTTACTGGCAGTGGTAGTTCTATTATATCCTTCACCCTTTCAAGGTTGATGGTTATTCCTTATTTTGATACTACAAGAACTAGCAGCTTGCCTTGCAGCACTTCAAAAATGCATTTATTGGGATTTTAAGAATCTCAAACTATTGACACTTCTAAAAAAAATGCATTTATTGGGATTTCAAGAATCTCAAACTCTTGAAACTTCTAAAAAAACACTTTTTAGATGATTGAAATGATCATCCTTTGATTTTGAAAAACTAGTCAGGTTGTCTAGATATATTAGGATGATCTGGTTGATCAATCCCTTAAAGGTGACATCCACCCCTCTTTGAAAAGTGGCACCTAGATTGGAGAGTCCAGAGGGAATTTTTGTGTATGTGAACATTCCCCACTTGGTGGCGAACAATATTTTTTGCTATCTTCTTCCTTCATGTAGACCTGGTTATATCCTAAAAAACCATCGAGCAGTGAGAACATTTTTTCTTAGCCAAGGTCTATAGAATTTGCTCCATTGAGGGCAAAGGGTAGTGATCTCTTAATGAAGCCTTGTTCAAGTCCTTGAAATCCATCCAGAGCCAAATATCACCATTATTTCTCTAAAGTAGTACAAGATTGGATACCCAGGTGGAATGTTTGATCGAGTATATGATTCTTGATTCAATTAATTTGGAAAGCTCTTGTTCCATTAGTGTCTTGAATTTTGGATTGATTTTCCTTTGTTAATGTTGGATGGGCTTCAAGCCTTCAAAAAAATCAATAGTGTGCTGAATTATGCCTGGATCATATCCTATAGGATCATCATAGGTCCAAAATACAACCTTGTCGCATCTAGAAAATAGTCCTTTAACTCTCTCCTTGTCCCTATATGGGATGTCTCTTCTAACCTTAAGCTTTCTACAATTCCCAACATCGAGGTCTCCATAGTCTCCTTGATAGTGAATATTTTCTTGTCATTTCTCATATCTTCGCAATCAAAGAGATTTTTGAGAGAAATCAAGCCTTGTGGGAGCTTATTTCCTTTTAATTGGATCAATTGTCATTCATCAATCTATCTAGATTTGGGTTGTGAATTATCAGAAGCTTTCCTTGAATTTTGTAGAAAAGTGGTAATCTAAACATCATCTTCACAAACCTACTAGTTTTTATTATTGTCGGGAATTGACTATTGGATGATGGTCTACACTGTAGTTTGTTTTCTTGTTGATTCAAGTGTTGGCTCAAACTATGAGCCAATCGAAGCGATCTGATCTACAATGACATTCTAGAATCATGGGATAACATGTATGTTAAAATATTTAAAGCTCTCGATCAGATTCCATATTTTGTGTCTATAAAACCTCATTCTTACATTTTTTGTGGTTTCTTGTCTATGGAATTGGCTTACAACCAAATCTAAATATTTGAACACTTGTACTCTCTTCATGCCTATCCATTCTATTAGAATCAATCCCTGGAACAAAGCTTCATACTTTGCATCATTATTTAAGTATGAGAACTAGAAGAAAAAAGTTTTGAAGGTCTTTGATCCAGTCAGAGCTATCAGTCAAACGCCTTCTCTAGAATCAGTCTTGCATTTGGCCCCATCGAAATATAATGTCCGTAGAATATTGTCACGTAGTCTGTTGGGTTCTTCCTATTCCCTTACCAATTTTGGGAAGACTTGGTTATTATCAAAGATCACATAGGTGCCCAATTTGACCATAGCATGGAAGTTCTCAAATAGGTTGGAATCAGTAAATTGATTGAGGAGCTCTTCTTTAGGGGTCTGATCACTTGTGTCCTCTTCATCTTCCAAAATTTATACACAATACATCTCCCCTTTTGAGGAGGAGGTATGCATTGCTTCAAATCACAAGACTGCATTGTTTGCTATATGTTCTACATGAAAAGTTTATAACAGAATCTTCACCTTTTCCCTGTGCTTTGTCTATAGTATTAAATGAGACCAATCAAGTGCTAGATATCCACTGAGCTTTTTTGTGAAGTCCCTTGAAAGACACATCCCAAAAACTAGAGGAATGTCTATCAAGAATACTTCTTGTGTGAAGGTTTGGCTCAGACATGAGAAGAGGGTCAAAGATAGATCCTTAATGTGATTGATATTTATGACTTTCTTTCTATCTAGCTGCATGATCCATTTCTCAAGAGGCTCATACTTAAGTTTCATGGCGTCATCCACTTTCTTAGGCATCAACATGGTACTAGCTCTCGAATCAATCATGTTATTGTGTAAAAGCTTATCTCCCATAATAATTGTTAAAAATAAAGGTGTGGGATTTGGTTTTCTTATCTCTTTTATGTTTACATTGTCCATGACATTTACGTATGCTGTGACTCCCGAAGGTCAAGGGTTTGACATAGACTCCTTTTCTTTATCTTGATTTCATGGTGGAATTGCATTCATCTGTGGCATTTGTTCCTCTTTCTTTAATGCCTCATATAGCAATGTCTTCTATTCTAGAATTGATATAACATCCAACAGAGACACACTAGCTGGTGCCTTCTTTAGCTTTTCTACCATGTTAAGTTTTTTGACTAGTGGGGCCTTAGGTTTGAACAGTGGTATTTCTTTTGTCTTCAAAAGAGGTCAATATGACATGGACAAGTTTGTTGCTTTTTCCACCTATTTCTCTAGCAATGGTGGAGTTTGTGATTTTTGGGTGGGTCAGACTTGCGAGGCTTGATCCACTTGTGATTGTGGTTGTTGTGGCTATGGACATTGTGGAGTTTTTTGCTTGTATTCTCTAGTGAGCTATTTTTTGGACCTCATGTTTTAGTCCAACCATACTTTTGGGGAACTAGTTGTTGAAACATCATTTTCAAACACTACATCTTCTTCCTCCATCTAAGAAAAAAGTGCTTGGTATAGTGAGATATCAAGCTCTTGCTCTAGGGACATCCCTTGTGTTTGTGCTTTGAAGTGGGTATTTTCCATTTTGGAAGAGTAATATTCTTCTATTTTCAAGAACACGCCTTGGCCTCTTTGCTCCACTATCTTCTATTGAATATTTCCATTCAAAAAAATTCAAGGCATATGGGTATCATTACATTGGAATTACCATGTGTTCTCATCTTCCGCCAGATTATTTGGCCTAGGACAAAATCCTTGCTTGAACTATTCCTAACAGTCTGAAGTGACATAGTGACTAGAACTATCTAATTTGTAGGCATTGGTTGTTGATTTCTTCATTTCAGAGCTCCTTGATATGTGTTCTATTGATAAGATGGCCTTCCTCCTTGATAGGTCTGCACAAATTTTTTTGGAGGTGCTACTTGATGTCATTAGATGAGGACTAGCTTGTTCACGAAGGATCGCATGAGGTTCTTCATATCATTCACATCCACTATTAATGAAGAAGAGTTTGACATGTTGGGTTGTCCTCTTCGGTATACATACATGGATGGTGGTACAATTGACATGCTCCTTTGTGGAGTAGACATACTAGGAACCACCTCTTCTTGAGGTCCACTAGAGATTTCCTTAAACATGGGCATTGATGGTCATGATGGAAGCTTCCCAGCATCGATCAAACTATTCTCTAGGAATACAACTAGATTGTATGCATCAATCAGTGTATCTCCTCCCACAGATTTTATCATGATTGTGATAACTAAATTGAAAGCCTTTAGGTAGAACATGAACACCATAGCTACTAAAGGCCTAACTATCATAGGAATCCTCTACTAGGTTTTGTGGAACCTATTGTTGAAGTCATCTATGGCCTCTTGTAGGTCACTCTTAATAGTGATTAATTGCTGCAACAAAGAGGAGAGATCTCCTTTCTCCAAAAATTGCTCAAACAAATTCTCATCGAGTTGATCCCAAGAACAAATAGAAGTGGAAACCAAGGATTAATACCAGTCCTAGGCCTTTCCTTTGAAAGATGTAGCTAGTAACCTAATGGCTACATTCTCTTCTATGATGTTATGTACTCTACATACCTCCAAGGTATATCTTGGAGATGTTCAAAAGGGGTCTAAAATCCTCTTCAGAAAATATTAGAATTGACTTGAGAGCATTGGCGAGTATGGTAGGCCATATAGCTAGGGGTGTGGGTGGTTGTAGCAAGCTATTGCTATCCAAAGTTACACATTTTCTAAGAGTGATAGCACCTATATGAGCCATTATAAATAGATTCCTATGGATAGGGTAGATGGGTATTCTTATTTGGAAGGTTCGACCTCCTGGAGGAGTAGATAGGTCTCTAGATTGTGGGGTAACTCTTCTTACTTGATTGCTTCTTACAAGTGATACAAAACTTGCAAATCTCCTCCTTCTAGGTGCCAAAGTAGGTAACTAGGAGTACTAGAATTGGCCTTTGGAATATTCTCTTGTTTGAAATCTAGGCATGAGATTACCAACCTCTCCTCTTGGTTTGATTTAATAAATATTTCTGACTTCCAATTGGACATTTGAAAAACTTCAAGTCCCACTAGGCATGCCAAAAAAATAACTATTGATCATTAAAGCTTGCACCTCTCTGAACAACCTTATGGAAAATTCATTGATTGGAAACTGAATTGTGCCTCATTGAATGACCTCTAGGATTTTTAAAGAAAGTTGACTCTTCTTTGTGTTTGGGGGAAAGGGGTAGAGAGAAATGCAAATAAAACATAAAGATGGTGATGCGCCAAATCATTTACAATATTTCTAACCTTAACTATTTCTTATAACTGATAAGATAGACATAGAATGCCACAAATCGTTCATTCTTAGGAAGAGAATGAGAAGCAAAGGCTAGAGAACACATAATGCATTGTTTCAAATCTCCCCATGGTAAGTATTTATTAAGGTCCAATAAGAGATAAGAAAACCCTAAATGTTAATAGGAATACTTAGATATTTATAGAATCCTTGTTCCTTTAAATAATAATATGAAAAATTACATATATTTAACAGAAAATTATAGAGTATAATGGACATGATCCAATTTTTAAAAGATAACAAAGAACATAGAAGCTAACAATATGTAAAATAATTAACTAGAATATCAACGTAAAGCTTTAACACAATGTTTTCAATATGAATGAAACATGAAAAAGAAAATTGACAAAGGCCATAAAAATGCACAATCCTAGAGATTTATTCCTAATAGATCAAATTAAATTGTAATATATTAATTGAAAATAGAGGTCGGATGCTAATATGATGATAGTCTGAATTAAATTCAACATGCCAAAGAGAAGAAATAGTATTCTATAAAAACCTTCCTATTTCTGAGAAAATAGAGCTCCCTAAAATAATATCTATATTCTTCAAAATATTTTTTGAAGAAGTTCCATAAATTTTTTTCTTCACTATTGCCAACCCTTATTTATAGCCAAAAGAAGAGGACACTGCCACAAACAATCTAGAAGAAGAAAAAACTACTAGGTTCCTGAATCTAATAACTCGTAGTCTGATCTTAGATCTTGATTATAGCAATCTTCGCTCATATAGTCTCAACTACTTCATTAATGGTTTCATATATTTTGCAATTAACGGTTTCATATATTTTACAAAAATATATTGTTAGAAGACAATCAGATTTAACACAGCCTAGCAAAATATAATCAATCACCTATGGAGATTGATGATGTTGACTCAAAGGTTCCACTTTGAAAGCAAGACTTCCACCATGCTCCCCGATGAACATTTCCCAAAAATACTTTTCACAGAAGATACAAACTACCCAATGAAGTAGATGATGTGTAAAGTGAGCGAGCAATTTCAGATTTTATGAGAATGGTTTTGAAGAGAATCCCCACCAAGTTTACACGTTTCCTAGTTCAAGCTCGAAAGGAAAATGATATATATCCACACAACCACCATGTGGTACATTTCACGTCTTTGTTCTTTAGGTGCAAATCCATCCCGAAGTGGAAAGGAAGCAAGGGCTGAAAACCAAAAAAATGTTCAAAGGAAAAAAATTCTTCATAGTGTATACTATGACAATGGTTATAAGGAGATGTCACATTGGCCATTTATTGTTTTTCCTTCCCTGTTTTACTCAATCCATGTGTGAGTCCCTAATTTTTTTACCCATGTTGACCTAGATACTACCATTGGTATGATTCAGGATGCCATAATCCTTTGTGGATGTCCCATGAATGTGTTGTTGATATCTTGTTAAATTTCCTTTTTTTACAATTTAACACAGTTAAATGCTTATAATATGGACTCAATAGTGAGGTTATATGTTGAATGATAATTGGGGAAATAATAAATAATAAATTATTTTGATTTATTCCTATTTGTGAGAGTTTAAAATTGAACAATATAAATATAATTGATATTAATTTTAATTTGATTTGAATTCTAGTTTTTGCAAGTAATGTGAAAATATGCTTATATAGAATTAAGTCATAAATTAATGGTGGAATATAAAGTTGGCTTATATTTAAATGTTTTATTTTGGGTTGAGTGAAATTAGAGATTAAAAGTGAGTAATTGGAAAAAAATCTAACAAAAATATATTTTGAAAAGGAGAAAGGGTTAAGAGGGAAAAGGAATTTGATTTTTCATTTTTATGTTATATTTTTGTGAGGAATTTTGAGATAGAAAACCCTCTTTTCTCCAAACTATTTTTTTGGTGATTGGGAGAGAAAACAAAGAGAAAATTTTGTGAGGTTTGAAAGTTCTCTTTTCAAAATTTGCTAAATTGAGAGGCAATTTTTCAATTTCTCCTCAAATGATTATTTTTTTTTCATTTTGAAAGGTTGCAAATGGATTGGTGGGCTATTAGAACCTCCCAATGACTTTTATTTCATAGAATTAGGGGGTGTATCAATTATTGTATGCAAATTTTGTGAATTTACCTAAAACATCTTTATAATGCTAAATTTTTAAGAAATGTACAAAATGGAAAATTGGCACTGAAAATGATTATTGGGAACTTTTAGACAAAAAGGGTTTATTTTATTTTTTTGAATTTCATAAATTTTAATTTTGTAAAATTTTCAGTCATTTTATTGGTGATTTTGAAAAATTCTTGGTTTTTCATAAACTAATATTTTAGAAAATTTGAAGGAATTGTAAGAATTATAATGTTTATGAACTTGGAAATCAAGGTATATTTTTTCCCTGTTCAAGATAATTATATTGAAAACATATTGTGTGTTTCATGAGAAAAATGTGTTTGTGAATTGTTTCCCATCACTATTTAGCTGAATTTTTATTGATTTATGAATTGGGTCTCAGCCTAGAACTACTCTTGAGAAGAACTTAGTATCTCTATTCTCATTTTTTCATTAAGTGAATTTGCATCATTAGTGTGTATATGGACTTTGTATCTTGTGAGAGGTATTAATGGATTTGTTTAGCTGGTACTTGAGGTCATTATGTTATCCCTTCTAAATCTTGTGAATGTGAAAGTGATTCTTGTCTGATTTACATGAGTATGTTTGGGCCACATGACTATCTTCTAGCATGGTGAGACTCAATTTATTTTGTTTCATGTGGTAGGGTGTTGTGGAAACCATCGTTGGGTTTTGGAGGTTCAAGGAGCTAAAGTGACATTGAGATCTTTTTAATTTTTTGTTTATTTTCTTTGAAATTAGTTCAATTTAATGTAATTTCATGTTGGAATGACATTTCAATCTTCTCCTTATGTTATTATAATGTAACTATAAAAGAACCTCTCTCTTTGAGATGAATTGTATCTAATTTAATTAGTTAGTGAATTATACCTAATTACATGTCTTAGCATTTTTCCTGGGAATGATCGTAAGTGTATGATGCTTTATTTATTCCTTCAAAAGTTAAAGTGAACTTAGGAACATTTGTTTTGGGTTTAAAATGAACATTAGTGTTTTCTAGCATGTTTGGGTGGCTTGGTGCTACATCTAGTGTCCAAAATCACCCAAAATGTCAATAACATAGTTTGGGAAGCCTTCTCAGTGGAGGTTTGGTCGGGTACAATATAGTGGTGGTCTGGTTGATAGTGGGGAAACTTGTTTTTGAGAGATTTTAGATTCAAAATTACCTCTTTTTGGGTGACCTTATTTCCCACACAAAAAGTAGAATATAAATGCTCTCAACCATGGTTATCCAATTATTTTTCTAGCCTATATCCCCTATTAGATAATTTTCCTGCCATATATCTCATTCATGATGATTATTTTCATCAACTAGACTTTTAGAAACCTAGTCAAGTTATCTCTCTCTTAGGACTTGTTTGTTCCTCTAGCTTTTAGGACATTGTATGGGTAAAACATGTAAATAGCAGTTGTTCATCATGGTCCTAAGAGTCTAGTGGTAGGTTGATATTTTCCTTAAGTATCTTAATTTAGGTCTTGTGGTTCCTCTTGATCATTTTTCATGCATTATTTTGAAGTTTCTCAACTGTCAAACTTAAGGTTAGGAAGATTATGTACCTTGTCTTAAGAATTCTTTGGAAGGTTGTAAAAATTCTTGGTTTTTCTTGTTAATTTTATCACCATTCCTCACATGTATTGATGTGTTGTCTTTTAGTATCCTTTTTCTTGTGTGATCTCACATTGTGATAGGACATCTTGGGAAGTGTGTGGTTGTCTAGAAGTGACTCATTGTCATTCCAGTTAGTGGGGAGTTTGTATCACCTAGTTTGAAATCCTATGGTAATTTTTTTCCTTATTTATTATTATTGAGGATGTGGATTGAAGTTTGATGGTTTCCTCATCATATCCTAGAGTTGTATTGTTAGAGAACGTGATCGTAGGTTGCAATTGATCATCATGTAGGTGTTTTTTCCTCTTCGTTTGTCATATGTTTTTCATGGTGGATCTATTCCACATGTGTTTAGTCTTTTGATATTGTAACATTCCTATGCAATTTTGATGTCATTTGGCTATTATTCTATTTATTAAAATACTTGTGTGTACATTTTTGTTCAAGTGCAACATATTGATATCGTATCTTTGGTAAATTGTGGTTGTTATGTTTAAAAAAAACTTGTTCAATCAAGTTCTTACTTATGCTTGTGGTGTGGTGTTAAAACATCATCCACTTTTATGCTTTTCTACCAAATGACCTAATTATTGGTGCTTCTATTTCCTAGCTTTCTCTCTCTTACATCCATGACAACTTTTGGAATTAAAACTAGTTTTATATTTTCATCAATTAGAGGTATCTCTTCTAATGGTATAATATTTTTTCTAAGTTAATTTCTTAGAAAATATATACATGAAAAAAAATATTATTATTATGTCCCTTTAGTAGCTCCAAATCATAATCAGCTCCACTAATTCTTCTCAACAATCTATAAGGATAAGATATAAAATTCTTAAGTTTCTTAGATCAAAATGCCATTAAAAAATATTTTATGTGGTTGTGATCATACTAAAAATATCATATCTCCAATATAAAGTATTATTTTTATCCTATGATGGTTTGTATACATATTATTTTAATTTTGATCCAATTGGAGATATTTTGGAGTGACTTTAAAAGATTTTAGCTCTGTTTGTGTGCCATAGAAAAATGGCCCCTTGTCATTTTCATGCCTTTTAGGTCTTGTTTTGTGGTATTTGATATATTTTTCTCTGATTTTATGTTGTAACATGGCTTGAACATGCATATTTAGGTACTAAAATTCAAATAACGTCTTGTGAAGGTGTTGTGAAATGTTGTAAGAAATTTCTACATTCTTCTAGACTCTATTTATTGCAATTCACTTAAAAAATCACCTTTTCATCTCTAAACAAGTCATATTTTGAAGTGTTGTAAATTATTGTAACAAGATTTCACACTTTTCTAGGCACATCTTCACTATTTATCCCTTTCTCATGCTTCATTTGACCCCTTTATTCCCTCATATGTCTTAATTAAGTTTATTTTTGAATGTAATCCTGACAAACAACTTAATTCCTGACACTTATTTTCAGGTCCTGGGTGGAACCCATTCTCCATGAGTGATGAATGAGTCCCCCTTGGCTCCAAATTCAAAAAATTTAAGCTTTCCTTTCAGGTTTTTATTCGAAAACACTTGATGTCAGCCTGTGATGATGTATAAATGGTTAACTAAGGCACAAGGTTGTATAAATATGTAATTTTCACCTCATTTTACATCTCCTCACTCATTCAACCATTCCATATCATATTTCAAGAATTCAAGCATTCTACAACATCAATTCAAGCAATATTCAAGCACTTTGGAGCATCCATTGATATTACTTCATATTTTCTTTATCAAGTGTTTGGTAAGTTGATAACTATTGCATATTATTAGTTTAGCATTCTCTTTCATTTCATTGTTTCATTAAGGGTTTGATTACCAAAAGTAGGGTTTAACCAAGGAAAACCCCTATTTGCTAACCCTCAACCATTTTCCCCCTATTGCATGTGTGTTTGCAGACCTAGGTATGCAGATTTAACAAGATTTTTTGTGTTGAATATTGGTAAACAAGTCAATTAGGTGTTTCAATTCAACTCATTCATAGTTCAAGCTTGGAGAAGGTTTTATGTCTATTTCCTGGAGAATTGACTTCGACAACCTGACAATCAGAGATTTCTAGATCTGGTGTTGCAGAGTTGTCCCTGATTTTTTAGAAATTTGTGAGAGGAATGATTTGACACTAGTGGTGAATGAGTCCCACTTTAGGACTGAAAATTTGAATATTTTCAAATTCTAGATCCCGATAGTCAGAAACCAGTTTTTGACACTTTTTCACTAGTAGGAGGACTAATTCGCCACCTTGGATGAATGAGTCCCATTGTGAAATTTTAGTGATTTCAGTCAACATTCACAAAATTCTAGATTCATCAAACATTGCCCAGGTGCACTCTATTTCATCATATTTCTTTCTGTTCTCCATCATTTCTTCATTTAGTTCATTTTTTGCATATCACTGTGTGTTTTTCAAAATAGTTTAAATCTTAGTTTTGCATTCAAATTCATTCATTTAGATCAGTCAATTGGATTTAGTTTACTTAATTTAGCTTAGAAAACATTCCTACACAACATAATTTGAATGAATTGGTTAGCATTTTTTTCCCTACCTCTCTCCTTTAGGTGAAAAACCCTAGAAGAGCTAGAGAAGTCCTACGAAAACCCAAAAATCAAGGGTTCATTTTGGTGAACCTACATTTTGAACACTTTGCATTTTTTATTTCATTTGCATATTGCATCCTAGATTACTTTTGCATCAACATTCAATTAGGACACTATTTTTTTTTTTGCATTGTAGGACTTTTTGTTTTGTGTTAGTGAAAACTTCATTTAGATTTCATTTTTGCATTGCATCTCATTGAAACAAATAAAAATTTGCATTCTACATCCTTGATTGCATTCTATAGAGCATTAAAATCATCTTAATTTTTTTGAAAAACGTAAAAAAATATGATACTAGGACTGATTCACCATTGGAAAATCAGTCCCTCTACACTTTTTACACAACATTTCTAACAATTTTCTAGCATTTTTCTACATTACAGTTTCCTGTTCTTTCATTTTTTTTTCATTTACAAATTCTCTATTTTTGGTCATTTATTGCACCTTAGTTTACTTGCATCATTGCATTTTCTTTCTATAAGTTTTGGAATTCATTAAAATCATTGGTAGACATGTCAAATTATGCCTTTGGTTGTGACCCTAATGACCTTGAACTCACACATTCTCCTTCAACTCCTCATGATTTTCTTCCTTGTGATGTAGAAATCATTGGAGAAGATGATGCTATCATGAACAAGTTCTATAATGACTGCATTGACAACCTAGAAGACAATGCAACCTTTTACCCATCCATGAAGTCACAAGATCTTCCTACTATTGTACCTCATGATCACTTTGCATACTTACATCTTGAAATCAATGTAGGACCTAAGGTTCCTCCCACAAGTGGACCTAGTTCCTCTAAACAAACACTCTCACAACCCAAGTTTCATGATCACAAAGTCACAAAAACTCCTATAAACCTTGAAGAAATGTATGGTAAAGGCTTCAGTATCTTAAGTAAACAAGGTTGTGACACAAATCATGAACATGACATCCATCAACTTCTTGAAGAACAGTCAACCAATGCACACACAACAAGATTAGGATACCAAGATCCTTCTCATCCTGGTAGACATCCTTTTCAACCTAGGAAACTTCGGGATGCTAGTATAGTGATCTTTGATGCTCCTCCTAACTTAAACATTCTCCTTCCATGTGAACAACCATTCTATCCTTCTAATGACAAGGATTTTAGGATCCCCATGGGTCCCATTCCTCCTTCTATTCATGAGCAAGTTGAATCTAGCAAACAAAAGTGACTTTAAAAATTGAAGAAGCTCAAGTTTCCTACACATCCTCCACGTGAATGTGAAAGGAGACTTCAACTACTTTTAAAAAAAGGTCTTATACTTTTACCACCTATGAATATGTTGTTTATTCATCCAAAAGACTCTAACATACCATTTTACAAATATGATCGTATTCTTGGACATTGAGTAAAAGAATGTCAGACATTGAAGGACATACTAGATAAGTATCACTTCACTGATACTGATTGTTTCCCCGTCATATCTTAAAACAATAAAAACACCTTCTCCATGCCATAGTTGTAGAGTTCCCTATTCTCACTATTGCATGATCCTTTTCATCACTCACCTCATCTCATTCTCGCCTTTACACTTTGTGGGGGGAAATAAGTTGTTAGCCTTGTCCTTGTAATACATTTGACTTTGTCTCTTAACTGTGTTATTCCGTTTCCACTTAACCATTTAAGATTGAGAAACCAATAACTTAGTTAATGGCTGAATTCCATTTGCTTTACTTGCTCCTTTTTCATTTTTCCTTCATGTGAGTATCGTGTTCCCCTGTTACATGTGTTTGATGTTCCCTCTCTTTGTACACTTCTTCTATTCTTAGCCCTATTCTTCTAATTTTCGTGCATTGTCTTTTTCATTTTTGTTTTGTGTTCTCCTCTTGGGGATGACACAAAGAGTAAAGATGCCCTATGTCTCTTCCATGTTGACCCAAAAGGTCCTTGTCATTTTCATTTTTGTTTTGTGTTCTCTTTTTGGGGATGACACAAAGCATAGAGATGCCCTGTGTCTCTTCCATGTTGACCCAAAAGGTCCTTGTCTTTTTCAATTTTGTTTTGCATTCTCCTTTTTGGGATGACACAAAGCATAGAGACACCCTATGTCTCTTCCATGTTGACCCACAAGGTCTTTGTCTTGTTTTCTTTTGTTTTGTGTTTTTCTTTTGGTGATGATGCAAGGCATCGAGACCAAAATGTCTCTTTCATGTTGACCCAAAATATTTTGCCTTTTTCTTTCTTTACGCTTGTGTGTTTTCCTTTTGGTGACGATGTAAAGCATTGAGACTACAATGTCTCTTCCATGTTGAACCAAAATGGAATTTTTTATTTTTATTTTTGGCTCTCTTTGTGTCATTCTTCTAGTTCTATGTGCTTTGGGGAATGATAACAGTTTTGAGCTCATTCATAAACACATTGCAACAATGAACATACTAACCCCAAATCCATAGATCCCTTATGTGTTTGGTGTGCTCTTTTCTAGGGGAAACTCCCTTTCTTTGTTTTTCATTTCCCTTGACATGACATAGCCTAACATTGAAATGTATGACTTGGCATAGGGCTTTCCATGCTAGCTCTCATGTCTTTTTTTCTTTTTTCTTTTTCTTTCCTTCACTACTTTAAAGTAATTGCTCACACACGTTAGGTGTGTAGAAATTCCTTTAAAGTGGGGGGCATACATTACCATTAATTCATTTTCATTCTTGGTTCTTAGTGTAGCCTTTTCATTTATATGATGTTTTTTTCACTTTGTGGATGACATTGGTTGTGATGTCCTTCATAAGTGTGATCTATCTCAACATATTACATTCCTCTTAGTAGCCTAATGTGATGCACTGCTAAGTTGTGAATATTTATTCTTTGATTGGTCCTCTCTCGGAGACATTAGACACAATTTCCCCTAAGTGACTGACCTTACATGAACTTAACAAACCTTTCTTTTTGTTCATGACATTTCTCTTTGTGGAACCTTGTTAAAGTTATTAGCAAGTGTAACTTTAATATGGTTGAGTGGGAAGCCCACTTAGTAGCATGAATTTTCCCCATAGCCACCTTTGCGTTTGTGAGTGCATACCAACTAGCGTATACATCTTACTTTTTTGGGATTTCTCACCTCGTGGATGATAAAAAACTTTGTGGCCCTAGAGTGAGTACAGTTGGGCTTTCTCACCCGGTGTATCGTTATGTATTTTGTCAACCTAGAGTGAGTATACATTATCTTTTTCAAACAAACAACCTAGATCTAATACACAACTAGTTTGATTGATGATAGCAACTTCATTCAATTCATCTCAACACTTGTGTGTTCCTTTGTTCTTTTGCTTATTTTTCCATGGGATCTTCATCCTGGGGGCTTGATCATCCCTCTTGATCATTATTATTCCATCTTGCTAACATAAGTGCATTTCAACCCTTCTCTCGATGTTCATGGCTATTTTAGTGTGAGTTTGAAGAAAATTCATCGTCTCACTAAAGTGGGGGCTAAATGTGTCATTGAAAAATGACCCTTTGTCATTTTCATGGCCTTTTAGGTCTTGTTTCATGGTATTTGATATATTTTTCTCTAATTTTAAGTTGTAACATGGCTTAAACATGCGTATTTAGGTACTAAAATTCAAATAATGATGTCTTGTGAAGGTGTTGTGAAGCATTTGTAAGACATTTATGTATTCTTCTAGACTCTATTTAGTACAATTCACCTAAAAATTGTTAGTGTAATTAATTATTTATTGCACTAGCATAATTTAACTTAGGTATTTTATTTAATTAATTAATTCCTAGGTTTCATAAATTAGAATATCATAAATAATGGCGTAATTCCCCTTTCCATCTTTGTAGGGATAAGATTCCTTCTAGAAGATGAGTTGTCCTTTTAGAACTTATCTCAATATTTTATCATTTCCTAAGTAGGGTTCACATGTTCTCACACGTTGTTAGATCATGACACATGGCAACATCATATTGCATCTTGCATCTCTCTCATGCCTATATATTCAAGGAATTTGTACATTTGTAATCATCTCATATTCTAGATCAATAATAATCTCTATCTGCATACCCTTAGTTGCAACACTTTCTGTGTGGTTGAATTTCTTCTTGGAGGTCCTCTTGAAGGTTGTAGCTTCAGGGACATTGTGCATCCATAATTTCAACATGGTATCAAATCCCTTCCATTGAGATTTCATCCCAGGATCAAGAAAGTTGGGCTAGAGATATTCATCATAGGCTTGAAGGTTTCCATTGCAGGCTACTTGACTCCACCTAGGGACCAAGCTAATTTCTGAAGTAGATTGAGTTAGATTTGAGCTTTCCATTGTCTTCAGAAGGCCTTGAAACCCTAGGATCACTTGTTCAATCATCAAAATCAGATTCATCAACCTGGGAGCCATTAGAGTTATTTGGGTTTGCAAAATCAATTAGTACGATACGTACAAATTTGTAGTAAAAAAATCCTCCCTCTCAGTTGTCCTCTAAGGCAATTTTTTTTATAGCATTAGGCCATTTTTCATTTAAAAAAAAAAAAATCAGGCTTATTTCATATTGTTTTGGAAAGAAAAATATTTTAGGCAATTTATATAGTTTGCAGAAAAATTTATCACATTGACTGCATATTAAATTACCTGGTTGGCGTCAAGGTTGATTTAGTTATGTATAGACTATAATATATTTCTCCATCTGCATATGAAATTTTTTCACCATCGGCATTTTAAATTGGGGTTCAATATTTCCATCGGCATTATGGGTTTGATTTGGTAAACCCATCAGGATTTTATTTTTAGTCAACATTGATATTTTTTATTATCAACATTATTTTTGAATTTCCATTTGTGGCAATATTCAAAAAAAAAAATTATCGACATTTAAATTTCTACAGAAATAAAACCTCATTAGCCACATTTAAATCATTTTCTAGGGGGACGTACAAGTTTGTTGGCCAGCATCACTGTGTACTAGTCACATCACGATTGGCTTTCATCATCTCCTACTGATTGGTCGTTCAACCTCCCATTGATCAAATTATTTCTTCCCCCCGATCTCTGTTACTGTCGGTTGTTTGTTGCCGACACCCATGCTCACTCCGTGGACAAAGTCTTGGTCATATCAATGATCAACAGCTCTGCTCCATCCAACGGTGCAGCCCCAACACTGCCCAGCTTTGCCTGACCGCCGCTTAGCCCGACAACTTGTTTTTTTTGCCACTGATCTCTCCAAGGCCACATCAACAACCAAATGCTAGCTCGAGGGGGCTAATATTTTGCTCCTAATTATCTTGCAAAGTGCCTCATCTAGGCCTTTTTTTTTTCTCATAACTTTCACAAACGGTATCAAAAATTGACAAATGAGATATCATTAGAAAGATGATTTGGTCTACTTTGCAGGGGTGCAATCTATTTTGCATAATTTTTCTAGTAGAAAAATCTACAGTCAACTAAATTCAAACCTTCTATTTGGACATAAAGGCTCATATCTTCACAACCGTTCATCAAATTTCAATGATTCCAGTGGCATTAGGAAGGTAATTCAGATTTTTTTTCATCAATCCATTTACTTTGATCAGTTTAAGCTCCATGTACTCTTGTATTAGGGTATGTGCAGGATCATCATGGAAAAAATAGGCCCTTAAGTGGCAAAAAATTTAGAAAAATCAGAGTTAGGCAACTTGACATAAAAATTTGAATAAGTTATCTATATTATTTCAGAAATATGTAAGAATAGAATCTATATAAAATTCAATGTAGTTTCTAAACTACTAGGTTTGTTTTTTTTTTTTTTTAAATCTATATGGTGAAAATTTGAAATTTCAATACAGTAGTACTTAAATTTTAGGGAAAAATAAAGTAGGTGTCTGTCGACCACCTAACCACAATAAAATGATAATTATTTTTATAATATTTTAGACATAAGCAAAGGACTCATGTCCGGATGTGATGCATATTTTTTTGTAATTTTTTTCCAAGTAAATAATTAATTATGATTTTTTATTGCAACTTTTAAAAATATAGAAATTTGTGTGTCTGACCTTAACTTTGTCAAAACTTCATGAAATTCAATTTTTCTTTTTTTAATCTTATAGTATGCAAAGCATAGAATGTGATGCATGTTTTGGATTCCAAAATATGATACCGTTTGAAAGCTATAGATGTTTTTCAATCGCCTATCAATAGGACTTTAGTCATAATTCAAATAGAAAATAAATAATAATTATTTATTAAATTCAAAGTAAAGAATAATTTATATTGGTGGAAAGCTGAGAATATTCCTTAAAAACCCTTTTCATTTCATCAATTTTTGGTTTAAAAAAAGTCATCAGCCACATACCCTACAAATACCCATCATATTGCCACTTTTTGGCCCATCATGATCTTGCACATAGCCATTATATTTTTTTAATTTGGTGCATTTACTCAATAACTTGGATATCTTGAAGCTTGGGAAAAGGTTTTTTGATTTGGGTAGCATCACTTCAGTTGCATATCATATTTTGAAGTCTCTATTTTTTGTTGAAGGTTAATGTCTTTTGAATTTTGGAGAAATTTGATAGTACATTATGGGGCTTGCATATACTCCTTCTCTGACTATGTTGCACAAGGGTAACTATCAACAATGGCAGGATGGGATCATACACCGTCTTCAATCACTTACATTTTTTCCACATTTGTATGGTATATTTCCCCATCCAAGTGAAGGTATTCATGAATTTGTTTGGAGTTACAACAGGTACATTGTGCTGGAGATCATTTCAATGCAAGTTGATTGTGACTGTCCTCACATCCTTTGTACTAAGATTTGGGAGATATATGGAGATTCAAATAATCCACCCTTCCCCAATGGTCATGATTCAAAATGTCATTCCTCAGATCAGGTACCCCATGATGATATTGTTGAGCAGGAGGTTGATTTCCTTGAATCTTCTGAAGAGGTTGATAAGGTTTCTTCAGGTACTTCTTCTCCATCAGATATTATTGGTATCCCTTCACATTCAATGATTCCTTGTCCAAAGGCATTGATTGAGGCTTCCATCATTCATTAGGACAAATTTAGTTTTCCAGACTTGACATCACAGGATGGCTTTGTTTTAGGTATCACTCACTTGGCTACTTCTATAGGTTTGGAGAACACTCTCGAGTGGATATCACTCCTCTATTCAGATCTTACTTTGGAGAGTTCTCTTGAGTCTCCTCATTCCTTTGTCTCAACCTTGAATGGGGATCTAGAGACTATCTTGGAGGCACTTGGTTTCTCTTCAGAGATTTCATATATGAGACTTCTTCCCTCTCATTTCATTCAGGAGTTGGAGTTTCTTTAGCATCTTCCATTGGATTTTCTTCTTCCTAGTGGGAGACATGTGGTTTGGACACATTTGTTTCTTCAGACTTCTTTTATTGGTTTTGAGGACACTTCATTGTGGGGGGGAAATCTAGTCTCCATCATATATTCATTTATATCACTTTCTTTGGATATTGTTCAACATCTGTTTCCATATCATCCTAGTTTGTCACCCTCTTCATTGATTGTGGCATCTTCATATTTAGTGACAAAGAAGAAATTTCAGAAAAGTTTAGAGACATCATCAACATCCATATTCATCAATCCTTCCTTCAATTCCTATCTAGAATGAGAAGCATCCCTACACTTGCACTTTGTTTTGTTTCTTCCGAAAGGGAGACAAGTTGTTTGTCGACAATGGATCTTGTTTTGTCTTTAGACACTTACCATTTTTGTAGGTGATCTCTTGTTCTGGGGGGGCTATATAGTCTCTCTATTTCCATCCTATGGGGGGGCCATTGATTGTATCATATCCATGTGACAGATAGTGTACTTGGGGGGTATTTGAGATTCATCCATTCTACATTTTCAACTCCTTTTTGGAGAGGGGTTTTGTTCCCATTGAGTTTTCCCCTTTTCTCCAGTTGTGGGAGATTTGTTGCATCTTTCATTTTCATCATATAAATGGGTACCTAAAATGGCCATGTAGTATCTAGGACCATTATCATCATCATCTTTGCATAATCATTTCACTTCCTCCCTATGTTGCACTTATGGGGGGGTGTTAGTGTAATTAATTATTTATTACACTAGCATAAGTTAACTTAGGTCTTTTATTTAATTAATTAAGTCCTAGGTTACATAAATTAAAATATCATAAAGAATTGACTTCGACAACCTGACAATCAGAGATTTCCAAATCTGGTGTTGTAGAGTTGTCTCATAATTTTTCAAAAATTTGGGAGAGGACTAATTTGCCACCAGTGGTGAATGAGTCCCACCTTAGGATTGAAAATCTGAATTTTTTCAGATTCTGGATCCTAACAGTCAGAAACTAGTTTTTGACACTTTTTCACCAATAGGAGGACTAATTCGCCACCTTGGACGAATGAGTCCCACTATGAAATTTTAGTGATTTTATTCAGCATCCACAACATTCTAGTTTCATCAAATATTTCCTAGGTGCACTCTGTTTCATCCTATTTCTTTCTGTTCTGCATCATTTCTTCATTTAGTTCATTGTTTTCATATCACTGTGTGTTTTCTAGTATAGATGAAATCTTAGTTTTGCATTCAAATTCATTCATTTAGATCACTCAATTTCAATTAGTTTACTTCATTTAGCTTAGACAATATTCCTACATAACATAATTTGAATGAACTAGTTAACATTTTTTTCCCTACCTCTCTCCTTTTAGGTGAAAAACCCTAGAAGAGCTATAGAAGTCCTACAGAGCCAAAAGTCAATGGTTCAGTTTGATCACATCACTTTCTATTGGTACCCTTCCATCTACAAAATTGAGATCAATAAATATTTGAGATCCATACCTATAACAAAACATGAATTACATCCTATGGATTGACATGTTATAGGTGGTGAATTGAAAATTCTCCCCTAAGTTGAACCAATTGATCCGAGTCTTTTTATATCTTAATTTTTTGACTATCCCAATTTTTCCATCTATTTATAGGTCATAGGTAGTGTTGGGGGTTAGCTCAATTCCCATATAAAGGAAGATCATGATGCAAGGGCATCTAGAAGCATTCAGAAATTATTGCAGTTGATAGTGAAGTTTAGTTTAGCCAATAGCATGGCTAGTCCAGTATGTTGATGATCTGAGGTTGTGGATTAAAGGGTTTTTTGTTGGGAGTATCTAGTTTAACCATGCTAAGTTTCAGGGATCTGCACAAAGGATCGATTGAGTAGTGAGGATCTGTTTGCTAAAAGTTGTTCAGTTATTCTAGTTGATGTTCTTGAGGGAAGATGATGCGATTCTAGTACGTGGAGTTGTTATGGATGTTTTTGTGGTGATTCGTGGGGCTTGTGGATGTTTCTAGATTGTGTGTTGTTGGTCCACATTGAGCTTTGTGCTCACAATTGGTGATTTTATTTTGATAGTTTATGTTTTCCATGTTCTTGGCCGATAGGGCATGGTGTATTGCGGATCTTCAAGGAATAATTTAGAAATTTTTTTCATGATTGAGGATGTTGTTTTGGATCTTTTCTTTGTTGTGGCTGACCTTGGTTGATACTGGTTGTAATTTTTTATTGTTTGGGGCTGACTTATTTGAGTTGGCATGCTATTTTACTAACCATTGTGATTGGGAGGACATGATAAAGATTAAATGATGTGTAGATGATATAAATCAAGGAGAGGATTTGTTGGGATAGATAGAAGAAGGATAGATCAATAAGGTGTCTAAGAATATGAATTATGAAGCATGGTGATGAAGTACTCTAATCTAGAAGAATCCCAGAGCAGAGAGTGTGTGGAGCAGGGAAAAGAAGTCGATTGAAAATTGTTGTATGAATTATTTGTAACCCCTAGGATGTGGCCTAGAATTGATAATCCCGAGAGGCATATGTAATTTGTTTTGAGATTATAATATAGTGTGGAAGAGCTTTGAAGGCTGGGTTTTCCCTGTTAGGGTTTCCCAAGATATATCTTGTGTTTGGTGTTCATGATTGTCTTTTATCTCTTTGTGGATTAGCTATTAAATTATGTTGCATATCTGTGTGATCATGGAATTGGTAGTCTAGGCTGTAAGGTTGGATAGTCCTTAATTGGATCCTCCTATCTTGGCTGCATTAATTAGTATCAGAGTTGGTTGTGAGTCTGTAAGAATTGGGTTTTGGTTGTTTATCTAATTTTTTTCAATGGGGAAGAGTGGGAAAAGGATGAAGAAGGAAAATGAAACCCTAATGAGCAAAAGGGATACTTCAGAAGAATAATTTTGCAAAATTAAGATGTGTAATGTAGAATTGAGGGAGAGAAATGAAGAACTAGAAGCAGAGCTAGATATGTTTGAAGACCTTGAAAATAAATTTGCAAAAGAATTCAAGATTTTTTTGGAGGAAAGTTTGAAAGAGCTAAACAAGGAGAACAATTTGTAGAAGAAGGAAATATCTAGCTTGAAGGAATATGTTGCTTAGTTGGAGTAGTCACTTATTGTATTCTAGAACGATAATGATAATTTGAGATCTAAACCTGAAGTGAGTGATGTTTTATGTGATACTTATGATTTGTGTGATGCTGTAGAAGTTTCTTTAGGTGAAGTTGAAGGTAACAAGGTAATGAAGCCTACAACTGTTGGTGATGGTATTGGTTTCAAAATCATGCAAAGAATGGGATATGAAGGAAATGGATTGGGAAAGCACAAGCAAGGAATTACAGAACCTGTTGAACCAATAAAGAGATCAAAAAGTGAAGGCCTTGCATATGATAGAGGTAAGAATGTTATTACCAGTTTGAATATGAGAAGAAAAGGTATGTATTATTCACATTGTAATAGGAATTGACATGAAAAGGAATCATGTTGGGATCTATATCCTTGTAAGTTATGTGGATTAAGGAATCATCCTGAAAAGATGTGTTGGGATAAGATGAGAAGGAGAAAGACTATGATAGGTTATGAGAAGATGGATGATGGGTGGATTGATGGAGCAAAGTGGAAACATGTTACTTGTGTGCTTATAAGATCGTATAGATGGAAGAAATCATATGTTGGAAGAAAAGATGGATCAAGATGCAGAGAAAGAAGACCTTACGTAGAGAATATAGGGAAAGGAGATAGAAGTCATAATGCTAATCACAATGAAGGGTATTGGAGGAGTAAAAGAGGATTTTCTATAAGAGGAACATATTTTCAAGTTTGGGGGAAGAAAGAATCAATCATTGAGTAAGAACCTAATACCAAAGAAACTAATGAAAGAGAAGAAATAAATGATGCAGAGATAGTTTGTGTAAGTGAAGAAGACCCTATTGATACATAATTAGTTTATGCAGAGGAAGGGAAACCTTTGGAGGTATGAGATTTCATAGTGGAACCAAAAGAAGGTGAAGCATTAATCTTAAGAAGAAAGTTTATGTACCAAAGCAAAGTAAATGTGAATGAAGAAATCAATGAGAATAGTGATTTTGAGGCAACTTACGGAGAAGGCTTGCTCACACCACCGACCAGTGAGGTAGTACAAGGCTTGCAAGTAGATTTCCAAACCTTGACCATGACAAGATGAAGAACCTGAGGCAACTTGTAGGGTGGGATTACTCAGACCGTTGACCAGTGAGGCAGTGCAAGGCTTGCAAGTAGATTGCCAAACCTTCACAATGACAAGATAAAGAACCTGAGGCAACTTGTAGGGTGAGCTTGCTCAAACCGCCAACTAGTGAGGTAGTGCAAGGCCTATAAGTAGATTGCTGAACCAATTCAAAGAGGAACTTGATGCAATTTTGTAGGGTGGACTTGAACAGAACATCAACCTTGAGGTAGTTGTAAGTACCTATGGATAGATCACCAAACCAATTTAGGAGAGACAAAATTGGATCTGATATAGTATAAACCAAAGTTAGGAGACTCACTTTTCAAATAACCCTGAGAGTTTGATGCGGGGGCATTCAGAAGCATTCAAAAATTGAGGCAATTGACAATGAAGTTCAGTTTAGCAAACAACATGGCTAGTCTAGTATGTTAATCATCTAAGGTTGTGGATTAAAGGGTTTGTGGTTGTGGGTACCTAGTTTAACCATGTTAAGTTTCAGGGATCCGAATGAAGGATTGATCGAGTAGTGAGGATCTATGTGTTGATAGTTGTTCAGTTACTCCAGTTGATGTTCTTGAGGTAAGATGATGTGATTCTAGTACGTGGAGTTGTTGCAGACATTTTTGTGGTGATTATGAGGCTTATGGATGTTTCCAGACCTTGTGTTGTTGATCCACATTGATCTGTGTGCTCACAATTGGTGATTTTCTTTTGAGAGTTTATGTTTTCCATGTTCTTGGCTGATAGGGTGATTTGGCATGTTGTGGATCTTTGAGGAATAATTTAGAAGGTGTTTTCGTGATAGAGGATGTTGTTTTGGGTCTTGGCTTTGTTGTGGCTGACCTTGGTTGATTCATGTTGTAATTTTTTATTGTTTGGGGCTGACTTATTTGATTTTGCATGTTATTTTACTAACCATTGTGATTGGGCCAACATGATAAAAATTAAATGATGTGCAAATGATATAAATCGAGGAGAGAGGATTTGTTGAGACAGACAGAAGAAGGATATATCAATAAGGTGCTTAATAATATGGAGTATGAATCACAGTGATGAAGTACTCTGATCCAGAAGAATCTTAGAGTAGAGAGAGTGTCAAGCAGAGGAAAGAAGTCAATTGAAAATTGTTGTATGAATTATTTGTAACCCCTGGGCTACACCCTAGAATCTGTAAGCCTGAGAGGAATATGTAATGTGTTTTGAGATTATAATATAGTGTGGAAGAGCTTTGAAGGTTGGGTTTTCCCTGTTAGGGTTTCCTTAGGATATATCTTGTGTTTGATGTTCATGATTGTCTTTTATCTTTTTGTGGATTAGCTATTAAATTCTATTACATATCTGTGTGATCATGGAATTGGTAGTCTAGGCTGCAAGGTTGGACAGTCCTTAATTGGATCCTCCTAACTTGGCTTCATCAAATCACTTGAAAAAATTCTTATTAATAAATTTCCTCTAACACTCATGATGCTCTTAGTCCATTTAGTTTCATCACTTCCTTGAAGAATGGATCGACCACTTACGAAGCTTTCAAATTTATAGATATAGAAAATAAATGAGCATATGTTGTTATTTCTTACCTTGAAATACAAGAAGTCTCATGCTACAACCCATTGATAAACTTTCTAACTTTTTCTCTTGGATGGGTAAGCATTAAAAAATTACTACTAGAAATGTTTGCTTAATTTTATTATTTAAAATAATGATGCATTTTCTAGTGAGATTGATCACATCATCCGTGAGTCCCTTCAATGTGAACATTTTCTAATCTAGTTGTAGTTATTAAATTACTTAATTTGGCTCACAAAAGGAGTTTAGTGAATCACTTAGAAACAAAAATCCCTTTTTCATAATTCTACACCAAAATGAATCTTTCATTGTTGAGAATGATTTCATTGTAGATGTTGTAATTGTCATTTCATAACTTCACTTCCAACACATTAGATAAGAATACATTTTTTGCATAGTTTGTTACAATTTCATTCTTCCAATCTATGGAGATATGATATATAGAAAACATGCTTGGCCTTCTAGATAGTACACCATCAACAACATTATTCTTCCTAGTGCCACACTTAATAGATCATATTAATACTCTTGCAGGTGGATTGTAGTACCCCTATTTTTTGTAGTTTTTTGATGTAATGTGTTTCAACTTCATCATTTACTTATGATTTTTGTGTGGTTATATTCTTTATTTGAAGGGTGTGTATGAAACACCACATGTTTGAGAGGAGGTTTCTTAACATTTCAGTTGTTGGAGTTTATATTTTTGCATGCCTATGTGATGCTTAAATTCATAGTTTATCTTTGTGCTTTAGTTTAGTGGTATGTGCATTAATTATGTAGTAATTAAATGTGAAATTTATTATTGATGTTTACATGAATGATTATGTTATGAATGTCTTGATTTTATTTTTATGTTCTATGTTATTGTACCTCATTGGGTGATTATGTTGTGCTTTAACTATATATACTTTGAGCAATTACCCCTTGACATGAATTGATTGGTTATAGGTACAGGGTTATTTATTTAGGTAGCTAAATAGGTTTGAGTTATTATATAATGACGGTTAATTTAGAGATGTCACATTGGGACTCAATATATATTTTCCAATTGTACTTGAATTGAGTATGGTAGGTATCACATTGGACACTATATGGAGTTGAATCCAAATCGGAGGCAATTTTGGATTGTTTCTATGTTGTGGATGACTAATGAATCTATTATTAAATTAATGGTTTAAATTTTATATTTTTAATAAATGAAAAATTAGAAATTTAAATGATTTAAATCTTGGTTACTATTTTTTTTGTTTTGGGAAAGGAGAAAATAGAAATGAAGTTAAGTTATTATATATGTTTGTAAAAATTCCTTAGGTTGGGAAATGTAGGTTATGCTTGATTTAATTTTTTGTAAGATGGTGTGTCCCTTTGTCTCCTCAATGCACAACACTTGGGTTTGTGACATGGCTTAACTACCTCTTGTGGAACTTGTATAAATCTAGCAGTTGTATCAGGCATTAACAGGTCAATATTTTGATGCAATGACAACCACCAATGTAATAATTAGTATTAGAGTTGAGGCCATAGGTTCAAACA
Source organism: Sequoia sempervirens (assembly GCA_007258455.2). Classification (NCBI taxonomy): domain Eukaryota; kingdom Viridiplantae; phylum Streptophyta; class Pinopsida; order Cupressales; family Cupressaceae; genus Sequoia; species Sequoia sempervirens. The sequence continues at coordinate 77,448,166 of VDFB02047397.1, read as the reverse complement.
CCTTGCTTGTGCTGGGGGGATTGTTGCAAGATGGTGTGTCCCTTGGTCTCCTTTGTGCAACACGATGCTTGGTTTCGTGACATGGATTAACAACCTCTTGTGGATCTTGTATAAATTTGGCGGTTGTATCAAGCATTAATAGGTTGATCTTTTGGTGCAATGAAAACCACCAACGTAAGATAATTATCATGTTTAAATTATTATTTCCATAAATTTAATTGAATATATGAATATGTGGATTTAAATCATGAATTTAAATGATATATGTAGTGTAGTAAAATGCATACCCTTACATTTTCACACTTGTTTGGGCCCGCCTTGCTTTATTTATCCCTATTTATGTCTTAATTGGTCCTATTTTGCATCCACAGGCCCTATGAATTATATCCTTTTTTGGCTAATCCCAACATTCTCCAATGCAAAAATGATAATTTAATGATGTCATTAGAGTGTCCATGACTTTTGGGTTGGGACTAAAACACCACATAGGGCATCTTTGTCCCCCGAAGGTCTTGAGACCATAATTTTGAGAGCACCTGAATAGGTCCCTTTTTGGAGTCTATGCCCCAAGATTTGAGCCTCAATACTAAGATGCCACCTAGGGCATCTTAGTCCTCATTGGCTTATTTTCAAGATTTAATTTCAAATTCTGGTGGGATTTAGCCTCCTTTATTTAATGAATTCATATGCTAGCTCGATGTGATGCAATTTTAGGATATTAAGCATAGCTAAGTATAAATGCAAGGTTCATTCATTCATTCTAATCAAAGTATTTTGTGAGAGCATTCCTAATAGTAAATTGAGTTCACAAGAGCATTCAGGAGTATTTCTATCAAGCATTTGGAGCCATCATCAAGATTCAAGCATCCTATCAAAGAGGTTCTTCCATCATGTGTGTTGTTGTCCTAACATTTGTGATGTAGGGTTTTGATTCAAGCAAGAAATTCAAGTCCATATCTATCAAGAACTCTTTGATTCAAGATCCATATCCATTGAAGCCATTTCACACAAGTTTGCAAACCTTATGAAAAGGTTTTGGTGAGTTGTAGCATTGCATGTTGTTCTTTCATCATTTCCCTTCATTATTTCATTTAATTTCAAGGTTTAATTACCAACAAGGGGTTTGACCAAGTTACACCCCCATTCACTACAAGCAACAAGTTTTTCCTTTCTTGCATATTTGTGATTGCAAATTTAGGTTGAAGACTTGAAGATCATTTGGAGTAAAAAATTGAAAATTTGCAAAGTTGCATTTGAAGGTTGTCATCTTCACAAAAACTCACCTACAAGCCAAATATGGAAGTTTCAGAACCTTAGATCGAAGAAGATTCAAGTGCAAAACTTGGAGCTCAAGACCAAATTCAGAGTTTTCAGAAATTCAAAATGGGACTAATACACCACCTTAGTTGTCTTAGTCCTCTTGAGCATATTTTACAGAGAATATTTTAGATCCTGATCTGGCATTTGAAGATTCTGCATCTACCCTAAAAAATAGCAGTGGGACTAAGACAATAGTATGGACATATTTATCCTCCTTCGCATATCTAGATAGCTTCTTTGCATTTTTGGAATCCTCACAACATCTCCAAACTTCCTAGGTACACACATCCTAAATCCCTATTGCATAATTTCATTATTTGTATCTCTCATTTAGCTTGCATAACTAGGTTATGTAGGTTGAATGTTCATTTGTATTTCCCACTCATTTGCTTGATGGTGAACCCCTTAAAGCTAAGAGAGCCCCTTCCTAGGTCTTCCTCATTGATAATTGACTCACCTTGTGAGGTTGAATGTCAATCCAATTAGGAATCCTAGGAGATTTTTGAGTGATTAATGGAAAGAAGGGTGATATCATACAATCATCCCTCCCTTTTCATATAAATCATTCTGGTGAACCTGACCTTTCTAAGCATTCATTTTCTGATTTGGAGTCCATTAAATTCTTAGAACTAGATTGCATTTCATCTTGCATTAGTGAATTTGCATCTAGGTTTTTGCATATTTAGTGAAATTACATCTATGGTTTCTTATATTTTCATTAGTGAAAGTGCATATAGGTTTCATTTTTTCATTTTTTTATTCTTGCATCATTTAGTTTCATTCAAAAACTGAAAAGTGCATTGTTCATCATCTTAATTGCATTTAGAAACATTATTATTGAATTAAAAATTGAAAAAATTGCATTTAGCATTGCATCTAACTACTTGTTACTAGTTACTTTTCCTTGCATTCATTGGCATAATTTTCCATTTCTAAACATCACCATCTTAAGGGTATGTGCAGGATCACCATGGAAAAAGTAGGCCCTTAAGTGGCAAAAAATTTAGAAAAATCAGAGTTAGGCAACTTGACATAAAAATTTGAATAAGTTATCTATATTATTTCAAAAATATGTAAGAATAGAATCTGTAGAAAATTGAATGTAGTTTCTAAACTACTAGATTTGTTTAAAAAGAAAAAAAATTCATTTTGTGAAAATTTGAAATTTCAATGCAGTAGTACTTAAATTTCAGCAAAAAAATAAGTAGGTGTTTGTCGACCACCTAACCACAATAAAATGATAATATTTTTTTATGAGATTTTGGATATATGTAGAGGGCTCATGTCCTAATTTGATGCATATTTTTTTGTAATTTTTTTCCAAGTAAATAATTAATTATGAATTTTTTATTAAAATTTTTAGAAAATATAAAAACTCGTATGTCTGACCACCTTAACTTGGTCAAAACTTCATGAGAATTCAATTTTTTTAATCCTATATTATGTGAAGCATAGAATGTGACAGATGTTTTGGATTCAAAAAAAGTGGTACCATTTGAAAGCTATAGATGTTTTTCAATTAGTCTATCAATTAGGACTTTAGTCGTAATTTGAATAAAAAATGAATAATAATTACTTATTAAATTCAAAGTAAAGCATAATTTATATTTACAGAAAGCTCAAAATCTCCTTTAAAAACCCTTTTTGTTTCATCAATTTTGGGTAAAAAAAAAGTTGTCAGCCACATACCCATCATATTGCCACTTTTTGGCCCATCATGATCTTGCACATACCCCTAAATAGGAAATTTGTAAACACTAGAGACAATCCAGAATTTGTTGTCTTTCTAAGAAAAACCTCTACTAGGACTAAAATTCACACCTATCATCTTAGTTCCTCTCAAGGTTTCTGGCTCATAAGTCTCTCTCTGTTGTTTGCTATCTGTTTCAGTCCTTGGAACTTTATAATCTCACTAGTAGGACCAAGACGCCCTCACTAGAATCTTAGTCCCTGTTGACTTTGACTTTCTAGTTTTCAAGATCTAAAATTGCTTTTTTGTGCTTTTGTGGGCTTCTTTCAGATTTTTTTTCAATTTATAGAATAGCTTTATCTCAATTTATTTCATTTCAAGTGCATTTGTTCAATCTTGCATCATGGATATGTGCTTTGGAAAGCTTTGGATATCCTTGAAGTCTTTAGTGGATGTCTCAAATTGTGTCTTTGGTAATGACCCTAATGAAATTGAAATCACTCATGCTCACTAAACTCCTAATGCATGTCCTCCTCATGATGTTGACATCATAGGAAAAGATGATGACAACATGAATAAGTTCCTAAATGATTGTCTTGATAACCTTGAAGCTAATGCATCCTTTTATCCATCCATGAAAAAACTAGATCCTCCCACAATACCACCTCTTGAGATGTTTTTTTACTTTCATCTTGAAACCAAAGAAAAATTTGAACCTAAGTTCGCTACAATAAGTAAATCTAGTTCCTCCATTCAAAAAAATGATCAACCCTTTTATGAGAACAAAGTAACAAATACTCTAATCAATCTAGTAGAAACATATGACGAAGAATTCACAATCTTAAGAAAACAAAGATGTTATACAACAAATGAACATAACATTCACCAAGTCCTAGAACACCTATCAACCAATGAAAACACAACAAGGTTAGGATATCAAGATCCCCCTTGCACTATACAACCTCCTCAAAAATACCTAAGACTTCATAGTGATGTTATGGTGATCTTTGATTTTCCCCTTGATATGAATATCCCCCTTCCTAAAGAACAACCAATGACTCGTAACAATGACAAGGATGACAGGATCACCTTAGGTCCTCCTCCTCAACCTTCAACTAGAGAAGTTGGTGAATCTAGCAAACACAAAAGACCTTATAAATTACAAAAGTTACAACCTCCATGTCCACCACCTGAAAATGAAAGGAAACTAAAATTTCTTCTAAACATAGGACTCATAACATTTCCACCTATGAATAGATTAGTTCTCTATCCTAAAGATGCAAAAGTTCCACATTGTGCATATCAATGAATTCATAGACATAGTACCGATGAGTGTCATGCATTCAAGTTAATATTGCAAAACTTTCACTTTGATGGCAATGATTTCCATCAAGTGATTGCATAAATTTTCCTTTTCTGACCTCTTGTCATGTAATAGTCATAGGATATTCTATTCTCACTATTACATGATCTTTCTGATCACCTACCTTAGCTCATTATTTTCTTGCACTCAGTGGGGGAAAGAAGTATATGGAATTGTTCTAGTAAGGCATTTGTTTTTTTCCATTAGGTTCATTATCTACCTTTTGCTTATACTGATTGAGATTGGGAGGTGGATGACATGCTTTAGGTTGACTCACCTATGCTTTATTAGTTTTTTTTTTTTTTTTCCTTTCTTATTTCTTTTCACTTTTTCTTGCATGTGTGTACCATGATCCCCTGTGATGTTCTCTTTGATGTTTCTCTCTATGTGCCTTCCTCTATTTGTAGCTCATTCTTATATATGTTGTATCCTTTTTCATTTCCATTGATCTTTTATCTTTTCTTTTCATTTTCCTTTTTGCCTTGTGTTTTCTTTTTGGCGATGACGCAATGTGTCTAGACACCATATGTCTCTTCCATGTTGACCCAAAATATTTTTCCTTATCTTTACTTTTCATTTTCATTTTTGTCTTGTGTTTTCCTTTTGGGGATGATGTAGGGTGTTGAGACACCCTATGTCTCTTCCATTTTGACCCAAAATGATTTTGATTGATTTCACTCTCTTTGTGTCATTCTTCCAGTTCTATGTGTATTTGGGGAATGATGATAGTTTTGAGCTCTCTAATATCATTGTAGTAAAGATAGATACTAACCTCAAATCCATAGATCCCTTATGTGTTTCTAGGGGGAAACCCTCTTTTCCTTTTTCATTTTTGGATATTTTAAAGCAATTTCTCACATCATGGTGTTAGCAATTTCTGTAAAGTGGAGGCATACATTCACATTATTTTAGTATGATTTAATTTTCATTTTTCCTTTTCATGTTCCTTGATGTGATTTTATTTCTTTATGCGATGTGTTTTTCCTCTTGGTGGTGTCTTTATGTTTGACTTCCTCCGAGACCATGCTATTTCCTTTTCCTCTCTTGGAAACATTAGATGCAATGTTCCCCAATATGAGACCTTTTGTGCTTGTCCTCTCATGGAGGTATGGATTTGATATGGACTCCTTGGGGCTCACCTATTGAACAAATAGCATCACTAGCCCTTGTGAGCATGCAATTTTTTACCTTATTAAAGTCATAGAGGTATGGATTTGATATGGTCCCTTGGGGATTATCTAGTGAAAAACTACCTTCACTAGCCCTTCTGAGAGTGCATTTTTGTACCTTATTAAAGTCATGGAGGTATGGCTCTGATATGATTCCCTGGGGCTCACCTAGTGAACAACTAGCTTCACTATCCCTTGTGAGTGTGCATTGTTTTTGCATAGTGGACAACGTGTTCTACTTGTAAACATTTTTGGACAAATAGCCTAGATCAGATCCACCATGTTAGATGGCCAGTTGAAGCTTGATCCGTTGCATTTTTCCTTTCTCTTTTTCTTGTCTTTGATGGCATATGTTTGTAATCTGATTATGGCTTCATATATCATCCACAAGTGTGTTCCTTTGTACTTATGTTGGTTTTCCATAGGATCTTGATCCTAGGGGCTTGGCCACCCTCTTGATTATTTTCATCCTATCTTATTGACATTTGTACATTTCAATCCATCTTGATTTCATGGTTGGCTACTTTAGTGTGAGTTGGAAGCAAGTTCATCCTCTTACTAAAGTAGGGGCTAAATGTAATGTATTAAAATGCATACCCTTACATTTTCACATTTGCTTGAGCCCGCCTTGCATTATTTATCCGTATTTATGTCTTAATTGTTCCTATTTTGCATCCACAAGCCCTATGAATAATATATTTTTCTGTCTAATCCCAACATTCTCCAATGCACAAATGATAATTTAATGATTTCATCGAAGTGTCTCTAATTTTTGGGTTGGGACTAAAATTTCACCTAGGGTGCCTTTGTCCCCCAAAGGTCTTGGGAACCTAATTTTGAGAGCACCTGAACAAGTACCTTTTTAGAGTCTATGCCTTGAGATTTTAGCCTTAGGACTAAGATACCACCTAGGGCATCTTAGTCCTCCTTGTCTTACTTTCAGGATTTAATTTCAAATTCTACCAAGATTTAGCCTCCTTTATTTAATGAATTCATATGTCGGTTTGGTGTGATGTAATTTTGAGATACTAAGCATAAATAAGTATAAATAAAAGGTTTATTCATTCATTCTAATCCAAGTAATTTGTGAGAGCTTTCCTAATAGAAAATTGAGTTCATAAGAGCATTCAAAAGTAGTTCTATCAAGCATTTGGAGCCATCATCAAGATTCAAGCATCAAATCAAAGAGCTTCTTGGATCATGTGTGTTGTTGTGTTAACATTTTTGATGTAGGGTTTTGATTCAAATAAGTAATTCAAGTCCATATTTATCAAGCATTCTTTGATTCAAGATCCATATCCATTGTAGCAATTTCACAAAAGTTTGTAGACTTTACAACAAGGGTTTGATGAGCTATAGCATTGCATGCTGTTCATTCACCATTTCCCTTCATTATTTCATTTCATATCAAGGTTTAATTACCAATAAGGGGTTTGGCCAAGGAAAACCCCCATTCACTAAATAACAATAATTTTTTCCCTTCTTGCATATTTGTGATTGTAGATTTAGGTTGAAGACTTGAAGATCATTTGGAGTGCAAAATTGTAAAGTTACAAACTTGCATTGTGAAGTTGTCATCTTTACAGAAACTCACCTACAAGTCGAATTAGGAAGTTTTAGAACCTAAGATCGAAGAAAAAGAAAGTACATACCTTGGAGCTCATGACCACATTCAGAGTTAGAAATTCATAATGAGACTAATACACCACCTTGGGTGTCTTAGCTCTCTCGAGTAAATTTTTCAGAGATTGTTTCAAATCCTGACCCAACATCCAAAGATTTTTCATCTGCCCCAAAAAATAGTAGCACGACTAAGACAATAGTAAGGGCATCTTTTTCCTCCCTGGAATATCTAGATAACTTTGCATTTTTCATTATCCTCACACATCTACAGTTCCCAGGTACACACATCCCAACTCCCTATTGCATAATTTCAATATTTGCATCTCTCATTTAGCTTGCATAACTAGGTTTTATAGGTTGAATGTTCATTTGTCTTTCCCAAGCATTTTCTTGGTGGTGAACCCCTTAAAGCTAAAAGAACCCCTTCTTAGGTCTTCCTCATTAAGAATTGACTCACCTTGCGAGGTTGAAAGTCAATCCAGTTAGGAATCCTAGGAAATTTTTGAGTGATTAGTGGAAAGAAGGGTGATATCATACAATCATCCCTCCCTTTTCATATAAATCAATATATATTATTTAGGAATAAATTTAAATTCTTATTTGGATTTTCATGAAATTGAGGAAATTATGGTTTAATTAAATGGAAAAATAATTTTATATTGTTTTAATTTGGATATTGGAAAAAGGGTAAATAGGAAAATGGGCTTTTATTTTTAATTATTTTCATTTTTGGAAGAAATTGAGATAGGATAAAACCATCTTCTTGTAAAAAAAATATTTTATCAATTTGGGGAGAAATTATGAATGGATTTGGATGAGATTAGATATAGGATAAAACCATCTTCTTGTAAAAACATTATTTTGTCGATTTGGGGAGAAATTATGAATGGATTTGGATGAGATTAGATACAATAGGATATGAATGGGAAGTGGAATGTTCTTATAACTAATTGCTTGGATGCATTCATCATGCTTGAGGTATTCTCTATTTTAAATTTTGTTATAATTTTAGGTGATTTGTTAAATTATTCTCCTTTCTCATTTTATTTCAATTTAAAAGGTTGGGTTAGGATTAGGGGAGAGAAAAAACCTCCTAATGCATTTTGTTTGATTCAATTCCATGTTAAATTAATTGTTTTAGATTTTTTTTGACAATTTTCATTGAAACATGGTTATAATGCCCATTTTTTTTGTAATTATGTGTGTACAACATGATTTCCTACCCTAAATGATGCAAAATTAAAGAAAATACAAAAAGAGAAATACACAAAACACCACCTCAAGATAATCCTAGTTTAACTTGAATAAAAGAAAGATAAAAGCAAGATTATACCTTGCTCAATTTGATCCTTTGGTTGGTCCTTTGATGTTGATAAGTTGTTTACTCCTTGATGGAAAATAAGCTAAAATTATATGCAAAATGATCTATATTGGATGGAGAATGCAATAATGGATGTGGGTGTTTTGATAGATGTGTGAAAACATATGCAATGAAAGGTTTGAAGTGCAACAATGGAGGATGAAAAATGCAAGTGTTTGAATGCTTGAGCTTGAGAGTAGAATGCTAGATTTCTTGTAAATGTGAATGCATTAATGAATGAGACAAAATGAGACAAAATCCTTTATTTTAGGGGAAGAGTCTCTAGAGATTTGAATGGCTAGGATTTAGCCAACATGGACAAGATGGAGGGATGTGGTGAGTTGAGGACTCACAAGCCCTCACATCTTGCCATGTGGAAAATGAGGTGGAAAAATGATAGTTAGGTGGAGAGAGGACATGTGAGGTGGAGGTACTTGCAAGTACCTTGGGATTAGGGGAAGATTTCCTCAAAAAGGAAGTTCTTGTCCCCATGTGGGAAGGATGTGGACATGTGAGGAATTTTATAATTCCTCACTAATCATCATGGGGAAGAGAGAAATGTTAGGAGTAATAAATGTGAATTTTAAATTCACATGATTGGAAGTACCAGGGGATAAGACAAGGTCCTCATAAAGGAGGTCCTTGTTCCCATGTGGGTGATATGACACATGAGAGGTTTTGGATTTTCCAACAACCTTCATGGGGAAGAGGGGAGCATTGGAGAAATAAATGTGAATTTTTAATTCACATGGGGAAAGGTCATGGCTAAATCAATAAAGTACTTATGATAGGTTGACTTGGAGGGATACCAAAAATGGTATGAAGACTAGATTAAGGTTACAAACAAGTGATTAAGAAGACTAATGAAGTATTAGAGGCAAGTGGCCAAATATGGAGGATGACATTAATCCTGATTAAAGGTGTGCATACCTAATCATGGATTAATTAAACTAATCCTAGTAGAAAAGGATTATGGAGGATGTGACAAGGAGAGAGGAAAAAGGGAATTTAAAATTGATTTAAATTGAAAAGGCTAAGTGACTAAATTAAATAAATTGATATATGTATTTAATATAGAGAAGAAGGGATGAAAGATAAAGTATTTAATTATTATATTAAATACTTTATAAACCTTGGGAAAAAGGTGAAATATTAATTAAATAGAGGGTGATCCCATAATAGTGGTTTACAATTTTGGCCAAACTAGACACTGAAATTATTATTTTTAACTAAATCTTCACATTCAAGCACCTATAGCGGCTAAACCGTGAGGAATTTGAGGATGGTGCAAACTAGAGTCTCATCAAATTTTGTTTGCAGATTCTAAAAATATTTTTCCAAAATTTTTGGAATCAAATTGCACTTCTTTTCCATCTCCCACGAAAATTGATTTTTTCGAAAACAACATTTTTAAAAGTGACACACAATTATAGCATAGCTTTTTTCCATGAAGGATAAAATTCTAATTCTTTCAAATTTAGATTTGTAACTATAATATCTAGTGCTTCCACTTGGTTAGATAGTTTTTATTGAATATTTTTTCCTTAATCAAGTTTCAAAGTCAAACAAATTACAATTCAGACACAGCGCGACCGTATAACGCGTAACTTTTTTTGTATATGTAAAAAATATTTTTTATTTTTGTTGGATCAAGGACTACAATATCTAGTGCACTCATATTTTTAAATTTTTCTTTTTTGATAATCTTCTATTTTTCCACATGTGAAGAACAAAGAAATTCATTTTTGATGAAAACCTATGTTTAATAAAAATAAAAACAAATACATAACAAAACCAAAACATATTAAAATTATATTCATTGGATAGCTTGTTTTGAGGAATACCATAATCATTTGAAATAAATTTTAAATGAATTCATTTGATCCCCCAAAAGCTAAATCAAAAGTGATTTTTTATCAGCATTTTGATAGGTGTAAAGGAGACGCATTTATAGGTATGGTTTAAAACTAGCGAGGTTCTATCCAAGGGGGTTTGATCTAAGGTGATTTGATCAAACCCTCTTCAATTGGAATCCTTAAAATGGAACTTTTTAAGGCTTAAATCATTATATTTTCTAAAAATATGTGATTTCAGCTAAAATTTGTTCCTCTCGGGAATTGTAAACCACTATTCGATAGCACCTAGATCATTTAATTAATATTTATGGGGAATGGACGAATAAAAGGGACAAATTTGACCATATGGGAGTGGTCAAATTTGGATGTCTACATTATGAAAATGCAAATTTTATAGATTAGAATAGGCTTTTGAAAATTTTGGCACTAAAGGGTATAGCTAAAATTTTGAAATCTAAAATTTTAATTTTTGAAGAAAAATTCCTAGTTTTTAGTCTATTGAAAAATGAGAAAATTTGGACATTTTATACGAAACATTAGGTTTTTGAATGTTGGAATAAAATAAAATTTTATGAATTATTGAAATATATCTTATGAAAAATTGTTGAGAAATTTTATTTAAAATTGGACTTTTGGTTTTTTATTCATGTCACACTCATTGGTGAGTTTGAAGAGCCTACAAATAAGGTACTAGAGAAGGTATGGCAATGGGTATCAAAATGTAGTCATCCCACTGTGGCTTATAGGTTGATCATGGGTGTGAAGTCATTTAATCAAGTGGAAATTAGTGAAATGTAGGTAATTAATTAACAAAGATAATGGATTCCTCCCGCATGCCTTGAGTGTCTATAAATACTATGGATGTTTGGAAAGACATGCCATCTGAGAGAGATTGCCTGTTGTAATATAAATTATCCTCATTTGTATGAGATGAGTACTATATTTCGTGCATTCCATACATGTGAGCACCATGATGACACTCCCTTTTAGCTTTCTAGCATCTTATAGTAGTATCTTATATGCTTGTGATATTCCATTGGTGAGTAGGCTCAAAGATGATCCTTGTGCTTTCCTAGTTATGAGTTACGTCATGATGATTATATGATGTGATATTTGTGAGTTTTCCCAATATGAATTTGTAATGTGACATTGTTGAGTTTTCCTAATATGGATTTATTAAGTGACGGTGATTTTACCTAATGTGGATTTGTGATGTGTCAATGGTGAGTGTTTCTAATGATGGTTTTGTGATATTTAATTGTTGTTTGAACCCAATGAGGACATGTATATGATCAATCTTGTGATATTGGATAATTTTTTAATATTATGTGTATGGTGAGTGTATTATGAACATGTATGGAATGAGTGGAATCCTTCTCCCATATTTTTTTAGTGTGAGTGTTGTGCTTGTGGCCCATGAAACTATCTCCTAGCATGGTAGAAGTGGATACTTTTGGTTCCAAATGGTTAAGTCTCATGGATACCACCCTTAGGGATCAAAGGATCACTTTGGAGTTGATCGGGACTTCAATTTGATAAATGTTCTCATGCTCATTTTATGCTTTCATGAATTTGATGATTATGATATAATTGTAAATGTAAAGGATATTTGAGTCCTCTTGTAATTATAATTATGTGATGTTTTGTACCTCTCTTCAAGATGGATTTTACTCCATAAATAATGGATTGTGTAGTTATTCATAGTTACTTGACTTGGTGATTGGACCAAGTACGGTCATATTATGGATGATTATACTTATGTAATGTAATGGTAAAATGTACTTAGCAACATTTTATTTGGTCTTGAAATGAATGTAGGAATATTTTAGTTTGGTTTTAAAATAATTTGTCTTTAATAGTGCTATGAACCCATCGTGTATTTTTCCTACTCCTAAGAACTTGTTCCTAAAGTTTCGTATCATTTAGGTCTCTCTTGTAGCCTCTTATGAGTTCTTGTAAAATTCAAAAAGTGTTGAATATTATAATTTAAGTTTTTATTGCTCAAGCCTATATTTAGGGGTGTCATAGAGGTTATTTCACTCCACCCTACCTTCTCCTTCACTTTTCGGTGGTGTCAAACAATCAAGGAAATCACACTCTTCAGTTGAATTCAAGTTATTTTTTGGTGTTTCTAAGTTCTCATTGTCTTCTAGATAGATTTAGGTGGTTCCTTCATTCTTGGAGGGTCCTAGAGGTCCTTCCCTGGTCTAGGAAAGTTGACTTCCTAGGAAACTAGTGCCATTATAGGGACACTGGTGCCTAGGAGCTATACCAGGGACAAAAGTACCTAAATAGGACTTGGAATGAAGAAAAATAGGGTATGAGTTGTTAATCAAATATGATATGATAAGAGACCTATTTTTATTTATTTCATTAGGAAATGAGATCCACACAATGAATTGATTATCAACCCTTAGGTGAATTAAGTAAAAGTGGGAATCTTTAGATTTCCTTATGATTGAAGGATGGGGGTCAAGGTCAAACAACACTTTTGGGAGAAAAATAAAAAATAGAAAATCAACACCAAAATGCAATATAATACTCAAAAAAACAATATTAAGCTCAATACTGATAGAACCAAAAATCATATCACAGATCAGAGAAGGGAAGAATGATGTTTAATAGTCACCAAAAGTGTTTTTCCGAAGTAGATATGAGACTCATTCGCTTAGGGGTGAATGGGTCCACTACCAAGATTTTCCTGTAGCTTTTAGGGGCCTCTGATATAGATATAAATCTTCAAATTTACCCAGGTTTCACAATTGGACTGTCGTAAATGACTTCGGGATCTTAGTTTCCATGAGAAGATAACAATTTTGAAATTTTTTGTAACTTTCACAACTTTGTAAATTTTTCTCTTGAAAAAGTTTTCAAGATTTCTTCCACTAGATCTATAATCACACACACAAGAGAGAATTTTTTTTTTGGATGAATAGGGGTTTTCTAGGTCAAACCCCATTTTGGTAATCAAACCTTGAATTGAAAATGGAACATGAAAGAGGGAATGAAGAATGAACAAAGGTATGTTACCACTCAGCAAACCCTTGAATGAAACCTTCATAGATGGAGATATTAGGAAGTTTGAAACTTGAAAAAAATGGTTGAATTCAATGTGGATCTTGACACTTGAATCTTACATGGAATGATGCTTTGAATGTCTAACTTGATCATGAAACCTACATCACAATGTTAACTCCAAAAAATGCATGATGCAAGAAGACTTTGACATGATGGATGGATCTTGAATGTTGCAATAAAACTTTGATATATTTGCACTTGAATTCCTTTGATCACAAAAATTTTCTATAATTTTGTCACTTCAAAATGCTAGCTACTTGTCTTGAAATTCTTGGTGAAACTTGGTGAAATAACCTTGTATTTATAGGTATGTATCTTTAATTTCCCAAAATTCAAATATCACAAGTTGACATTGAATTATAGATTTGAAATCACTAAAATAACACCAAAAACACAATTTACATTTAGGTCCTAAGGTTTAGGGAGGACCCAATCAGCCACGGGAAAATGGGTCCTAGGTCTATTAACCTAGGACACACATTGGTCATTGTGAAGTGTTATGTTTAGGAATTAATAAATTTCAGCTTTCCCCTTTAGAAAATGTAAGTAATTATGCTTTGAAAATGAATTAAAGGGCCTAAAATAAGTGCGTAAATGTAATAAGGTACATTTAACAACACTAAATTAAGGTATTATTAAGTCCAATTCAAATTAGGAGGTCCCAAAAAAGTGAGAAAATGTAGAGGGTTACATTTTTGTACACTACATTTAGGCCCCACTTTAGTGAGAGGATGACCCAATGTCAAACTCACACTAAAGTAGACAATCAAGAGAGGTCTAATTATGCAATCATTGGAAGGATAAGATGAAAAAGATCAAGGAAGGTGATCAAGCCTCCAAGATCTAAGATCTCATGGAAAAACCAGCAAAGGCACAAGGAGATACATGACTATGTTAAACATATGTATGTAGCAATGACAAGATACTCAAACATATAATGCCAAAGACTTAAACAAAGAGAAAAAGAAAAAGGAAAAGAAACAAGGGGAGGATCAAGCCTTGACTATCCAACACGATATGGAACACACCTCAACTATTTGAACAAAAATGTTTATGAGTGGAACATCATTGTCCACCATGCAAACAAAAAAACAATCACATTAAATGGGCGCCTTTTTGGAGTTTGTGCCTCGAGTTTCATGCCTTAGGACTAAGATTCCACCTAGGGAATATTAGTCCCCCTTAAGGTATTTTTAGGATTTAATTTCAAATTCTAGTGGGATTTAGCCTCCTTTAATTAATGAATTCATATGTCAGCTTGGTGTGGTGCAATTTTAGGACATTAAGCATGGATAAGTATAAATACAAAGTTCCTTTCTCTCATTTTCATATATTCAAGATATCCAAGCATTTTAGCAATTTCAAGAGAGCATTATAGAGAATTCAAGAGCAATTCATCAAGCATTTGGAGGAATCATCAAGATTTAAGCATCATCAAGGATATTCTTGCATCATGTTTGTTATTGTGCTAACATTTGTGATGTAGGGTTTATGATTCAAGCAAGTATTTTATGCAAGATCAACATTCTTCAAGCAAGAGTTAAGAACTTTATCCATTACAGTCATTTCAAGCATTTTTTTAGCACCTTATTACAAGGGTTTGGTGAGTTGCAACATAGTGCTTTTTTCATTCATCATTTCCCTCCTTTTTCATTTCATTTCATGGTTTCATTACCAACAAGGGCTTGACCAAGGAAAACCCCCATTAACTAACAATCAACATATTTTCCCTCTCTTTTGTGCTCATGATTGCATATTTAGGTTGAAGACTTGAAGACTATTTGAAGTGCAAACTTGCAAATTTGCAAAGTTGCATTGCAAAGTTGTCATCTTCAGGGAAGCTCGCCTACAGACCAAATCTTGAATTTTCATAACCTACGATCATAGAATAAGGAAATGCATACATCAAGCCTCAGGATCACATTGAGGGATTCTAAAAATTCAGATCGAGACTAATAAGAAACCTAGGGCATCTTAGACCTCTTGAGGGTATTTTTCAGAAATTCTTTTAGATCTGGGTCTAACATCCGAAGATTCCACATCTACCCTTAAAAGCGGCCGTGTGACTAAGAAGACAATAAGGGAATCTTAGTCCTCCATAACATATTTTGACAACATCTTTGCATTTCCAAAATCATTGTCACATTTCTGGACTTCCTAGGTACACATATCCTAACTTGTTGCATTATTTCATCATTTGCATCCTTCATTTAGCTTTGCATTCTTAGGTTTTGCAAGTTGAATTCTTACTTGTCTTTTCCAAGATTTTGCTTAGTGGTGAACCCCTTTAAGTTTAAAGAACCCCCTCCTAGGTCTTCCTTGTTGAGAATTGACTCACCTTATGAGGTTGATAGTCAATCCAATTAGGGTTCCTAGGAAATTATTGAATGACCAAAGGAGAATAAGTGGGCCTTTCCCCCACCTTATTTTCTTTGATTCATTTTGGTGAACCCGACATTTTTGAACATGCATTTCCTGATTTCAAGTTTATTAATTTCCTAGATCTAGGTTGCATTCATTCTTGCATTGCATCTTGCATTATTGAAATTTCATCTAGGATTTCTCATATTTTGCATTAGTGAAAGTGCATATAGGTTGCATTTTTTCTCTCTTGCATCATTTCATTTCATTGAAAAATTGAAATGTGCATTGTTCATTATCCTAATTTCATTCAACTTTGCATCCAATTGCTTGCCACTAGTTACTTTTTCTTTCATTCATTTGCACATTCTCTTGTTTTTGAACATCGGCTCCCTAAATAGGAAACCTATGAACACTATAACAAATCTAGATTTTGTTTTTTTTTTCACAAAAGCCTCTGCTATGACTAAAACACCCTTCCTGGTGTCTTAGTCCCTCTATGGGTTGCTAGCTTAGAAACCTCCCTCTAATGTTGTCTATTCTAGTCCTTGGAACCTCAAAATCTCACCAATAGGACCAAGATGCCCTTATTGGTGTCTTAGTCACTATTGAATTTGACTTTCCAATTTTTAGGGTTTGAAATTGCTTTTATGTGCTTTTTTTTGCTCCTTTCAATTTTCTATTATAGTCAATAGAATTTTTGTTATCTCAATTTCTTTTGTTTCAAGTGTAATTGTAAGCATAGGATATTGTGTTCATTTCACTTTCTTTGGTTTACCCTTTGCATGAGTTTTACTACTTGGTTTCCTACTACTAATATTGTGGTTAGAATAAGTGCGAGACTCATGGCATCCCACAATAAAACACTCATTGTGTATCTTGGGTTATCAAGATATGTTACTCTTAGTGTTGATATTTGTTCACTAGGTATGGACCATACCTTTGATACCTCTTTTTCTATGCCCACCTTACCTAAAAGTGCTATTACAAGTGTTCAAACAATTTTTGATCATATATCTCAAGAAAACAGAATGAAATTGCATGAAGACCTAACTCATTTACAAGATAGCATGAGTACTGAAAAAAATTCCAACACTATTATACATGCCATAGATAGTATTCACCGCATGATGGAAAGTGATGAAGGACTAGAAGTTTTCTGTAACATAGCTCAAATATTTGGAAAACATCTTCCTACCACCACCAATGGTGCTCACGCTTCAAACAATGTGAAAATCGAAGGAGGAAATCAAATTCCTCCCCCTTCAACTATAACCTCCATTCCTACCTATACAAATCCTCAAGTGACCACAATGATGCAACCAACTAGAAATATCCTTCCTACCTAGAAAATTTTCACTAGTGATCCTTATACCTATGTGACATCTAATCTTATATCTCCTCCTATAAGCAATCCATTCACTGGTCCTTCTAACACATACAAAAAATTACCATATTCACCTCCATATCAAACCACAATCAATGATCCTATCATTAATGACCTATTACAAAGCCTTCCATCCATTCAACCTCAAGTTTCCACCATAAATCAAAATAAAAATGTTTTTCCTTCATACTATGTCAAAAGAAACCCAATATCTTTGGAGATATTGAGAACTTTGGTGCCACAAGGTATAGAGGTCCCTATATTTGAGAAATATGGAGGAAAGGGAGATCCTCGAAATTATGTTAATCCATTTACTAAATTCCACATCCCAACCTACCCAACAACTCGATACCTAAGTAGCTACTATAAAGAAGAGTAATCCTTATATCTTTGGGGATCCACAAAGACAATTCACACTCTTAAATGACACACTTTACAATATCATGACTCAAATATTAAATAGAAATATGCTTACCTTACCTCTCATTTGTGCCCTTGACCCTAGCAAGCCATTACTTCCAAGCTTTAGACACAATGTTTATTATTCTTATCACTAACAAAAATGACACGATACGAAACATTGAAAGTGTCTTAAACACCTTGTGCAAGGCATTATTGATTCTAAGAATATCCAAATTGGAGGTGTAAATGACAAAGGAAATAAGTTTGTAGCTCCTCCCAACTAAAACCTACAAATATTTACCAATCCTATGCCCAATCGCAATATTTAATTTGTTAAGGCTAGTGAAACTAAGCCCAATGTGATGAACGTTGACACAAATGATGAAAACATGAGTAATAATGAAAAAAATCATATGGATGATGATGAATAAAATCCTAAGGATAATAGTGAACAAAGTTAACACAATGATAGGAGTGATTGACATCAAGCGTTGTAAACAACAAACTATAATTCCCATTGGCATTACTTTCTCTTTAGAATAAACAATAAAAAGTGCACCTGATGGTCCTCTTTACATAGCTGATAGAATCAATAACATGCCTACTCCTGGGATTTTAATTGATCCCTTCTATGGAGATAATGTGATCATAGAAGAACTCCTATATGCGCTTGAACCCAGTCAAGATAGATATGATAAATTGAAAGCATGGATTAAAATGAATGATGGTTTTACTCATGCTACAATGGGCTCAATCACACTCCCTTTACAAGTAGGACCAGAGAAATTAAATGTATCATTCTCTATCATCTCTAATTCAGATCAATCTTGTGTGAAGTTAGGCTACAAATGGCTTTGCTCGATGAATGTAGTCCCATCCATTGTCCATAAGTTCTTAAAGTTTCTAGTCGGTAATGAAATATTCACTATGAACCATAGTGTCTTTAGTGCTCCATTTTCCCATGGAAATTTTTCCTTAGATTATTTCTAGCCTAAGCCCATGGAACCTTTAAGACCTCATGAGGACTTCCTTTGCCTATCCTACCAAAATTTCAAATAAAAATGCATAGCCAAGTTATCCCTTGAAAATTTTTCCTCCACCTATGATTGACCCTCCACCCCTTGAAGAAAAAAATATTGAGCTTAAAGCCCTTCCATCTAACCAAGACCCATCCATCAAAAATCTCTTTCCTATTTCCTACAAAAGGAAAAGAGAAAACCAAAAAAGTCCTAATCTGCCTCCTAAGAAAACTTATAAGTCCAAGGAGAAAGTGGTTGAACAACTTTCCATGGTTTCTTTCATTCTTCCCTCACAAGAAGAAAAGAAACCTATGGTTGAAAAACCCGCTCCTACCCAAATGCAACTTGAAAACTATAATAAAAGAAATACAAATTCTAGAGAGCGTAGGTGTAGATGGCATGTTGTTGCTCGAAAGATGAATACAGAGAATAACATTGAAAATCAAAAGTTGAACTTGAAAAAATCAATAAATGTTGACCCTCCTTTCTTACTAGAACAAATAGATCCTATGACTACAACACAACAAGGACCAGCACCTTCTATGGAAATTATCATTCTTCCTCCTATTGTGGTTAACCTAGATGATGATGAAGAAACATCTAAAATTGATGAGCAAGTGGATAATGAGATGAATTTGTTATTTTCCTCTTCTATGAGCTTAGATGATAACAATCGTGTTGATTCTCCTAAACCAAGCAATGCACCACGTGTTGAATTTGGTGATTCTCCTAGTACAACACTTGTTGTCCCTCTCGCTAGTGATCTGCATTCTACATATACTGAACAAGATTGGGATACAAATGACCTATTGGATGGTTGAATCGTATGTACTTTACTAGTATTTCCTTTTTTCTTTGTTAATTGCATGTTTGTAATGTGATCCCCCATATTATTTTATGTTTCCTCTCTATGTGCATTCCTTTATTTGTACCTTCATTCTTGTATATTTCATAAGCTCTTTTCCTTTCTTTTCATTTATCTTTTCATTTTTGTCTTGTGTTTTCCTTTTGGGAATGACGCAATGCATTGAGACACCCTATGTCTCTTCCATTCTCACCCAAAATACTTTTCTTTTTCTTTCAATCTCTTTGTGTTATTCTTCCAGTCCTATGTGTATTTAGGGAATGATGACAATTCTGAGCTCTCTATTATCATTGTAACAAAAATAGATACTGACCTTGAATCCATAGATCCCTTATGTGTTTCTAGGGAGAAACCCTCTTTTCCTTTTCATTTTTGGATACTTTAAAGTAATTTCTCATAGCATGGTGTTAGAAATTTATTTAAAGTGGGGGCAGACATTTGCATTTATTTTGCATGATTTCATTTCTATTTTTCTTCTTCCATGTTCCTTGATGTGGATTTCTTACTTTGCGCGATGTGTTTTTCTCTTTGTGGTGACATTGGGAGTAATTCCCTTCAAGAGCATGATCTATCTTAGCATATTAAATTCATCTAGTGGTGATGCAATGCATTGCATTCCCTAAGTTTTGAATATTTTATCCTTTTATTGGTCCTCTCTTGGAAACATTAGGAACAATGTCCCTTAAGATTAAGACCTCACATGAACTAAGAAAAATCCCTTCAAGCATCCCTCTTTCATGTTGCATTTTCCTTTTGTACCTTATTAAATTCATGGAGGTATGGCTTTGACATGGTCCCTTGGAGCTCACCTAGTGAACAACTAGCTTCACTAGCCCTTGTGACCATACATTTTCTAGACCTTATTAAAGTTTTGGAGGTATGGTTTTGATATGGTCCCTTGGGGCTCCCCTAGTGAACAACTAGCTTCACTAGCCCTTGTGAATGTGCATTTTTCTTTTTTTCCTTATCATAGTCATGGGGGTATGGCTTTGATATGGTCCTCTTGGGGCTCACCTAGTGGAAAACTAGCTTCACTAGCCCTTGTGAGCATGCATTTTGTTTACATAGTGGACAACGCATTCCACTTGTAAACCTTTTTGGACAAACAACCTAGACCCAGTCCACAGTATGTTGGACTACCAGCCGAAGCTTGATCAATTTCATTTTATTTTTCTTTTTCCTTTTTTCTCTCTTTGAAGGTGTATGTTTGTGATATGTTTATGGCTTCATATATCATTTACATGTGTTTTCCTTTGTGCCTATGTTGTTTTTGGCTACCCTCTTGATTATTATCATCCTATCTTACTAGCATTTGTACATTTGAAGCCCTCTTGATTATGTGGTTGGCTACTTTGGTGTGAGTTTAAAGCAAGTTAATCCTCTGATTAAAGGGGGGGCTAAATGTAGTGTAGGAAAATTCATACCCTTACATTTTCACACTTGCTTGGGCCTGCCTTGCTTTATTTATCCCTATTTATGTCTTAATTAGTCCTATTTTGCATCCAAAATCCTAATAAACTATATTTTTTTGGCTAATCTCAAAAAACATGAATGGATAAATGATAATTTAATGATTCTAGTTGTGTGTCCTTGATTTTTGGACTGGGACTAATAAGACACCTAGGGCATCTTTGTCCTTGAAAGGTCTTGGGACCATGATTTCAAGTGTGACTTAAATGGGCCCATTTTTTGAGTTTGTGCCCCAAGTTTCTTGCCTTGAGACTAAGATGCCACCTAGGAAATCTTATTAACCCTTAAGTTATTTTAGGGATTTAATTTCAAATTTTTGTAGGATTTAACCTCCTTTAATTAATGAATTCATATGTCAGCTTGGTGTGGTGTAATTTCAGGACATTAAGCATGGATAATTATAAATACAAGGTTCCTCTCTCTTATTTTCATTAATTCAAGATATCCAAGCATTCTAGGAAATTAAAGAGAGCATTGTAGAGCATTCAAGATCAATTCATCAAGTATTTGAATGCATCATCAAGATTCAAGCATCATATCAAGGAGATTCTTGGATCAAGTTTGTTATAGTGCTAACATTTGTGATGTAGGGTTTAAGATTCAAGAAAGTATTTTATGCAAGATCAACATCCTTAAATCAAGATTCAAGAAGCACATCCATTGCAACCATTTCAAGCATATTTGAAACACCTTATTACAAGGGTTTGGTTAGTTGTAACACAGTGCTTTGTTCATTTCTTCATTTCCCTCCTTTTCATTTCATTTTAAGGTTTAATTACCAACAAGGGGTTTGACCAAGGAAAACCCCTATTCACTAACAATCAAAAAGTTTTCCATCTCTTGTGTGATTTTGATTGCAGATTTAGGTTGAATAATTGAAGATAATTTGAAGTACAAAGTTGCAAACTTGTCATCTTCATGGAAACTCACCTACATACCAAATCTTGAAGTTTCAAAACTTGGTATCAGAGAATAAGGAAGTGCAAACATCAACCCTCAGGATCACATTTAGAGA
The DNA here is from genome assembly GCA_007258455.2 of Sequoia sempervirens. Classification (NCBI taxonomy): domain Eukaryota; kingdom Viridiplantae; phylum Streptophyta; class Pinopsida; order Cupressales; family Cupressaceae; genus Sequoia; species Sequoia sempervirens. Next base: position 77,426,188 of record VDFB02047397.1, on the reverse strand, counting down.
TTTTAGAAATTTAGATTGGGACTAATAATACACCTAGGGTGTGTTAGTCCTCCCAAGGTTATTTTAAAATTCTTTCAGATCCAGTTTTGACATTGAAAGATTTCACATCTGCCGCAAAAAATAATAGCGAGACTAATAATACAATAAGAGCGTCTTAGTCCTCCATAGCATATTTTGAAAACTTCTTTGCATTTCCAAAATCCTTATCACACTTCCAGACTTCCCAAGTACACATATCCTAATGTGGTATTGCATTATTTCATCATTTGCATCCTTCATTTAGCTTGCATTATTATATTTTATGAGTTGAATGTTTACTTGTCTTTTCCAAGCTTTTGCTTGGTGGTGAACCCCTTTAAGTTTAAAGAACACCCTCCTAGGTCTTCCTTGTTGAGATTTGAATCACCTTGTGAGGTTGATAATCAATCAAACTAGGGTTCCTAGGACATTATTGAATGACCAAAGGAGAATAATTGGGCCTATCTTCCATCTTTTTTTCTTTGGTTCACTTATGTAGCCTCTAGTGATCTTCTTTAGCTTCCTTCTTGTCTAATCTTCAAGTCAAAAAGTTTAAATTATGGTTTGTAGGTGAGTTTCTATGAAGATGACAACTTCTTGTCAACTTTGACAACTTTTTCAACCTTTCCTTCAAAGGATCTACAAGCTCTAATTCAACTAGATTTGCAAACACACATTAAGAGAGAAAAATGTTGTTTTGTTAAGTAATGGGGGTTTACCTTGGTCAAACCTAGTTTTGGTAACTAGACCTTGAAATGAAATAGAAAAGCATGAAGGAATGATGAATGAATAAATTCAATGTTGCAACTCACCAAACACTTTAAACAAGGGTTGCAAACTTGTGTGAAATAGCTTCACTGGATGTGGATCTTGACTCTTGCTTGAATGCTTGAAACTTTGTCTTGAATGCTTGCTCGAATCATGAAACCTACATCACAAATGCTAACTCACAAACACACATGATGCACGAATAATTTGACATGATGCTTGAATCTTGAATGTAGCTCCAAATTCTTGATGAATTTCTCTTGAATGATCTTTGATGAATACTTGAAGGCTCTTAGATTTCTCACTAGGAGAAACTTAATGAAATGGCCTTGTATTTATACTTCTTTATGCTTTATTTTGCAAAATTACAACACTACAAGTTGACATTCAAAAATTGAAATAAAGGATAATAAAATCTCACCAAGAATTTAATTAAAATAGGTCCTAGTTTAAAGCAAGAATAATACACCTAATTGGGCATATGAGTCCCAACGGCTTAAACCTAGGACACATACTTCAAGAAGTGTTATGTTCAATGTGACATTTGAAATCAAGGCTCGATAGCTAGGGAGGACCAATATGCCTAGATGGGAATATGGGTCCTAGATCCCTAAATCTAGAAGTTATAACCAAAAATATTAAATTATGATTTTCCATTTATTACATGTCAGGATTACCCTTTAAAAAATGCATTTAACTAGGCTTGTGGATGCAAAATAGGACCAATTAAGGCATAAATAAGCCAAACTTTAATAGGAAGTACCCAACCAAGTGTGAAAATATAAAGGGATACATTTTTATACATTACAATAGCTACATAGTTTGATAAACTCTCTCTTTATCACCATTCATGTGTTTAGAGAAATAGTTGTCTTTAACCCACAAATTTCTTTTTTGTATGGAATTTAGTTTGAGCAATCATTGATTGTGCATCCCTTTGATCTTTCTCTTTCCATAGTTTCTTAGGTTTGTTCTCTTTTCCAAAAACTTGTGAATCCTTGTTCACCTTAAGTACATCTTTCCTTTTTCTTTATACTCTTGGCTTTACAAAGTTTGTTGTACAATGTTTAGCTATATGGGCAAGATTATTACAAATTTATCATATAACATTCATATCTACTAGAGAAGAAAATGAATTTCTACGTACAAAATTTGTTCTCCTTGTAGGTATAATTATACACTCTTTACCCTTATGAACGAACCAATTACAATTATAGCAATAACCATAGAAATATGAAAAATACCTTGTCATAGTATTTCTTTTCAAGTAGGAAGAGAAAGTATTCTTTACTTTTGATTCCTTAAGTCTCTTACCCTTATGAAGCCATCTGCATCAACTACTTTTGTATTCTAATTCTTCTTCAAGTTCTTAGTGGCAGGCTTGTTAAGCTTCTTATCTACCACAAGATTCTTTTCTTTAATGTCTCTCTTCAACTCAATAGTATTTGATTTTGTATTTTTAGACTTATCTTCTACTTTGAATTTATCATATAAATTTTTAGATTTACTAGTAGTTGGACTTATACCTTTAACAAATCCAAAACCATAATTTTCTTTTGCTAGATTTTGTGAGTTAGTTAACTCATCCAGTATCTCAGATCCTCCTTTCAACTTCAAACCTCTATCAATATATTCTTTATGCTTTTCTAAATCTTTTCTTAAAGAAACTACTTAAACTTCTATCTTTGCATTCATCAGATTTATTTTTTAGTTTAGACTTGACTACTTCTTCTATTCTCATGGCTTCTTCAACTCAAATCTTTAAATTGATTATCTTCTGATCAGATTCATCAAGATTTTTAGGTAGCTTCTCTATCAATTTTTGTGTATACATCTTTTCATTTTTGTTCTCCTTTCTTAATCTCTTAATCTCATCAACAACACTAATAACTTATCCTTCAAGATCTACTTCTTCTTCTTGCTCATCAAAAACTTCAACTTCTTCATTTTTCCAATCTGTAGAGCCATTTTCCATGAATAGGGATTCATTTCCCTTAGCAATCAAAGCAAAATAATGTTCACCATCTGAGCTATCACTAGCATCAGAGGAACCACTTTTTTCTTGTTTAAGCATACTATTCTTGTTTCTAAAGAAATTATTTGAGAATTTCTTCTTCTTTGGGAAGTAATATTTCTTCTTTTTACTATCCTCTTCTTTCTTAAAGTTATCCTTTTCATCATAAGGGAATTTAGAAGAAAAATTACCTATCTTACCATAGTTCAAGAATTTAAAAGGTAACTTACCTTTGTATTTTCTAGAGCCTCTTCTTAGTATTTTGAAAAAGTTAGCTTGTTCTTCATTAGTCTTCTCAGACTCATATATAGGTGTCACTACCACTTCCTTTCTATAGTAACAGAAAAAGTAGCCTTTTCCTTGCTTGTTTGGATAATTGACATTAAAACTAAATTAATGGTGTCTTTGAGTGGTGTTGTAATGTGTTGTACACATTCACACTATTCTAGGACCTTTATTTGACTAAAAAATGCCTTAGTGGATCCTTTCCAAGGGTGTTGTAAAAGTGTTGTAACACATTTTCACACTTTTCTAGGATATATTTGCTTAATTAAGCCTAATGGGACCCTTTTCAATAAAAATGAACATGATTTGTACCTTGTTTAAGTGTTGTAAAGTGTTATAAAGAATTTTCACACTTATCTAGGTGGTCATTAATGAATTTTGGTTAATTGGAGTTATTAATCCCCTTTTTAGGCCTTAATTTTGACACCTCTTGAAGATCTATCCCAACAATCATAACTTAAATATTAAATTCTTTCATTGGGAAAAAATTGGTCTTGGTAAGTTGAGCCAAGACCCATTCACCCTTGATGGTGAATGGGTCCTCTCTGAAGAAGACCCCCCTTTCTCAGGTGATCTAGAATGGGTTTTTGGCCTTCTTTCAGCCCTTCGAAACTTGGTACTTGAAACTTAGCGAGGACCCATTCACCCAAGATGGAGAATGGGTCCTCCCTTAATGAGACCCCTATTTTCAAATTTCATTCTGGCAAGAATTTAATTATCTTTCTTTTTAGATCTAGTGTTGGCCTTAGTTCTTTGAATTTTGAGGTTAATCTCCTAATTTAGTATAAATAAGGGGTGAATTCACATTGTTTCTCCCAACAAGAGCTAGAAAGTTTATGAAGAATTCAATCATTCAAGTGATCAAGAATTAGATAATTTTAAAGGAATTCATAAGGAATTTCAAAGTAGATTTCAAAGGTTTATTGCAATAATTAAAAGTCATATCATCATGTCAAGGTTTTAATGTATGCATGTTGTTGAGCTAAGATTGTGAGTGTAGACTTGAAGATCTATTTGCAACTATTAATCATATCATATTCAAGGATCCTAGATATACATTCTTCATCTCCACTCCATGATAGTTTGCAGATTTGTTTCACAAGACAACATCCAAGGTGACATCATTTACATTACTTCATATTCATGCTTCATTTCATTCATTTCATCAATTAATTTAATTAACTACAAGGGGTTTGATTGAGGAAAACCATCATTCACTAAAAAATCAACATTTTTTTCTTCCCTTGAGTGTGTGATTACAGATTTACAGGTTGAAGATCAAGTTGAGCAAGATTTGGAGCAAAATTGTCGAAGTTCCAAAGTTGCTAAAGTTGTCATTCAAAGTGCAAGATCATGGAAAGAGCTCTACATAATTGCATAAAGGCTTCCAAAAATTGACAATAGGGATTTCAAGAGTGCATAAATCAATGAACAAGATGATAAAATCAGTTTTTCGAAACCCTAAAAGGACCCTTTCACCACTGAAGGCGAATGAGTCCTTCATATCTCAAAAACAACAACTTTCTGGCCAGGTACACAAATTTTTATGCTCTAAAAAATCCCCCATAGTTGCTATAACAGTTAGGTTGCATTTTTTATTGTTATTTGCATCTTATTTTACATAATTTGAGGTGTTTATGGTCCTAGAAAAACAAGTGGTCCATCACATTGCTCATACATTTGGGTGGATCCTATTTACACCCTATAACTTTCTATCTTCTTTGAATGCAAATCCTCTTTTATCAGTGTATGCATATCATATTCTCATCTCATAGGAAGTGAAGATACCATGCAAAACAACATCAATAGTTGTATTCAAATCTCTTAATTCATTTATTGCAGAAATTTTAGAATCATACCTAGATGGTAATGATCTTAAAACCTTTTTGACAATAACTGGTTCTTTCACTTCTTCTCCAAGGCCTCTAATGAAATTAAATATTTCTTCTAATCTCAAGAGATATTCTAAGATTTTATGTTCTTCACTCATCTTAATAGATTCAAACTTCTCTCTATAAGTTTGTATCTTTGTTTGTTTAACTTTATCATCACCTTCATATATGTTCTTCAACTTGTCCCAAACATCATGTGCAATTTGACAGTGTATTACTTTGAAAGACACCATGTTATAAGATAATCCACAAAGAATAGCATTATTTTCCTTGGAATTATTCACATATGCCCTCTTACCAGCCTAATTAGTAGGGGTTGTGGGTATGTGCAGGATCATGATGGGCCAAAAAGTGGCAATATGATGGGTATGTGGCTAACAACCTTTTTTTTACCCAAAATAGATTAAACAAAAAGGGTTTTTAAAGGAGATTCTCAAATTTCCACCAATATAAATTATGATTTACTTTGAATTTAATAAGTAATTATTATTCATTTTCTATTCAAATTATGACTAAAGTACTAATTGATAGATTGATTGAAAAAAATCTATAGCTTTCAAATGGTATCACATTTTTTGAATTCAAAACATGTATCACATTCTATGTTTCACATATTTAGGATTAAAAAAAGAAAAATTGAATTTCATGAAGTTTTGACCAAGTTAAGGTGGTCAGACATACGAGTTTTTTATATTTTTTAAAAGTTGTAATAAAAATTCATTATTAATTGTTTACTTGGAAAAAATTACAAAAAAATATGCATCACATCCGTCCATGAGTTCTCTCTCTATATATAAAATTTAATAAAAAAATATTATCATTTTATTGTGGTTAGGGTGGTCAGACATAAGCCTACTTCTTATGTTTTCCCTGAAATTTAACTACTACTGCATTGAAATTTCAAATTTTCACCAAATAGATTTATTTATTTTTTAAACAAACCTAGTAATTTAGAAACCACATTATATTTTCTACAAATTCTATTCTTACATATTTTTGAAATAATATAGATAACTTATTCAATTTTTTACGTCAAGTTTCCTAACTCTATTTTTTTTTGAATTTTTTGCCACTTAAGGGCCTATTTTTTCCATGATGATCTTGCACATACCCTTGTAGTAGAAATTACATAACCGTTTACTTTAGAAATCCGAAAACCAAATCCTAAAGATGATATATATGCTTGCATTCTGATACTCCAAAAAACATAGTTTTATACATTAAAGAGAAGAGCTTAGTTTGAGGATGAACCTTATTGACCATGCATAGTGTTCACACTTCAAGATCTACCTAAGTTGATAAAATTCTTCAAAGGAACTAGTGCTTTGATACCAATTGTTGGAATACAACTATCTACTAAGAGGAGGGTGAATCAATAGATTTAATACAACTAGTCCTCCAAATCTCTTTAAATGAAACTTAGAAGATTAAACAGAGAGAAATCACACAAAAATTCACATAACACCAAAATGTACATGGAAAACCTAGTATGGGAAAAACCACGATGAGAAATAGCTACTTGAGTATACTACTTGAAACAACAGAAAATGGGGTCAGTTGTTATCATATGGTTTAGAACATAGAGCGTACCCACTTTCCAAATATTTCATTCAAGGATAACCCTAGAGATCTCAAAGAAAGGGAGAAAGAGATCTTGCATTAGTGTTGACCTAGGGACTGATTGTAAACTAATGAAGGGTTCACCACCAAGTGAAGACTTGGAAAGACAATTGCAATGTAAGATGTAATGCTCAACTCTAATTCTATGCAATATTTCACTAAATATTCTAGAAAGTATGCAAAACAAAACAAAAAGTTATAGGATGAAATATGTGCACTTGGAAATATGAAGGAGATTGAATGAGGCTATGAAATTGTAGAAATTATAACTTTAATGTTGACTGGGACTCATATTCTAGGCTTGGCGAATCAGTCCCAAATTTTGGTTTCTATGCAAGAACAAAAATTTACCAAATGGGTATCTAAATCTATAAAAAAAATAGAATATTTTGACCTAAACTGGGACTCATACATCAGAACTGGAAAATCAGTGAATAGTTAGGGTTTTCTGAAACTTCAATGTCTGAATCTAGTCTTCAAGGTCTATTTTGTGCTTCCTAATTGTTTTTTGGATTTGAAACCCCGATTTGCAACATATAGAAGTCCTCTAAATATCTCCAATGCAAGGTGACAACTTTCTCCAAATAAGCTCCTGAATGTTTATTCAACCTAAACCTGCAAATCACACACTAAAGAGATGGGGAAATGTTTTTTTTTAGTGGATAGGGGTTTTCCTTGGTCAAACCCCATTTTAGTAATCAAACCTTGAAATGAAGTAAAATAGGAATGGAGGATGATGAATGAACAAAATATGATGTTTCAACTCACCAAAACCTAGCAATGAACTAATGCAAAGATGCAAGAAATGACTCCAATGGATGTAGATCTTGACTCTTTCTTGGATATGATAGATCTTGAATGAAATGCTAGTTCGAATCATGAAACCCTACAACATAATTGTTAGCTCAAAAAGAAACATGATGCATGGATACTTTTACATGATGCTTGATGCTTGAAGAATGCTCTAAAATGCATGATAATATTCCTTCGAATTCTCTTGTAAACACTTGAATGCTCTTGTGAACTCAAACTTTCTATATGCATGAATACTTGAATGATTGTGGTGAAAATGAGCGAAAGAAACTTGTATTTATACTTAATTATGCAATAATTCCTAAAATTACAACACTACAAGCCAACATCAGATCTAGGAGGATAAAATCCTACCAAAAATTTGAATTAATTTTAATTTTAGGCCACACTGGACTCATTATCCCAAGGCAGAAAATGAGTCCCATTAGGAATAATTTATGGGACCATTTTTAAAATTCTTAGAAAGGTTTGAAACTAGGTTCAAGACCCAAAAACCTAGGTGGGACTCATATGCATGGGGTTGGGAATGAGTCCCAAATCACTAAATCTGGGCCATACAACCTAAAAACCCTTGAATTATGATTAGATGTTGATTTGTGTTAGGATCATCCTAGAAAAGATGCATTAAATGAAGCTTGTGGATGCAAAATAATGCCAAATAAAGCATAAAAAACACAATAATTCATGAAAACCCTAGAAAAGTGTGGAAGCGTGTTGCAATACTTTACAACACCCTAAATAAGGCATGATTAAGGTTAAATAGAGATTTATTATGTTCATTTAATTAATAAAACCTTAGAAAAGTGTGAAAGTGTGTTACAACACTTTAGAACAATTTAGCAAGGTACCATTTAAGTTCATTAGTTCACAAAGGCCCAAGACCTAATGTGAATGGGTTAGACACATTACAACATTAAATCAAGGCACTATTAAGATTAGTTAACAAGAATGTCCTAAACAAGCAAGAAAAAGTAAAAGGGATACTTTTTTTCATTGTCACATTTAGCCCCCACTTTAGTGAAAGGATGACATTTCTTAAATCTCGCACTAAAGTAGAAAAATATGCATTGATAGGGGTCCAAGTGTGCCAATGCTAGTAAATTAGGATGATGATGATCAAGAGGGGTGATCAAGCCCTCAGGATCAAGATCCCATGGAAAAACAACATAGACACAAAAGAACACACATGAAAATGATATAAGAGCTACAACAAAGCACAAGAATACATTGCCAAAGAAATAAAGAAAATGAAACAAAGTGAAAAATAAAATGGGTGGATCAAGCTTTGACCATTTTTCCATCATGATGGGGATTAGATCTAGGTTTTTTTCTCAAAAAATGCATGCTCACTCTAAGGAAACAGAACTTCAGGTTGTCCATTGGGTGAGTAATCCAAGAAGGTTACACACACACACACAAGTGGCTAAGGGAAAGTCATGCCCTCATTCGGCTTCTCTTCAAACCATGCCAAAGTTATACCTCTTGATAAATTTGATAAGGAACCATGCAACTTCAAGCTTCATGAGAAAAGAAAAACTTTTTATGCTTGGAGCTTATGGACCAACAAGATGGATATACATGCATGCGAGTTTGGTTATGCAAGGTGGCCATATAACTAAAAATGAAAAATGCATAGAATGTTCAAAGGAGTCTTTCTTAGTTCATGCAAGGCCTTAACTTAGGGAAAATTGTTCCTAATGTCTTCAAGGGAGCACCAATCAAAGAATAGAAGATTCAAAACTTAGGGTATGTAGTATGTTGCATCAAGCCACTAAGAGGAATATAATATACTAAGAGAGATCACGCTCTTGAAGGACATCACACCCGATGTCACCACAAAGTTAAAGATGCATAATTTGAAGTAAGAAGAATACACCATAAAACATGAAAAGGAAAAAAGTGCAAAAGAATAATGCCAATGCACACCCCAACTTTAAAGAAATTTCTAAACACAATACTATGAGAAATTACTTTAAAGTAGCAAATGATAAATGCTAACAATAAAGATGACATGAGAGCCAACTTGGAAATCGCAATGCCAAGTCATATGTTTCCAAATAAATAAATTCCATAATCAAGAAAAGGGAGGGGTTGCCCCAAAATGAAGCTCGAAACACATAAGGGATATATGGATTTTGGGTTAGTATGTTCTTGCTAGAACACTTTTATAGAGCTCGAAAATTTCATCATTCCCCAAATACACATAGAACTGAAAGAATGATACAAAGAGAGAGAAAAAAGAAAAACCTCTCAGGTCAACATGGAATAAACATGAATGTCTCAACGCCTTGCATCATCCCCAAATGGAAACACAGGACAAAGAAAAGAAATAAAGAAAAGTAAAGGAAAAGCTTTTGGTTCAACATGGAGGATACATAAATGTCTTGATGTCTTACATCACCCCCAAAAGGAAAACACAAGATAAATGAATAAGATAAAAGGAAAAATGTAAATAGAGAAGAATGAAGGTAAAAATAGAGGAATGCCACAAAGAGACAGGGATACATCAAATAGAATAGTAAGGCACATGCAGGTCAACCTAGTTAAAGGGACAATGAAAAATGCACTTAGTAGGACAAGGCTATCTAATTCTTGTCCCCATTGAGTACGAGACAAGAATGAGTTGAGGTAGGTGATCAGAAATATTATGTAATGGTGAGAATACAAGATTCTACAACTACTACATGATAAGGTGCGGAAGGGTCCCATTTTAAGGGACTATTTCTATAATATCAAGTGTTTTGAATATTTGTTGTAATGCATGACACTCATCAGTACTATTTTCAAGAACTCTATGGAATTGATAGTTTGATGTGTTTTTGTTCTTAGGATTTTGTTTTTGGTCTTGAACTATTGATTTTTGGCTCCTATGGGCTACTCTTGCTCTTATAGGGTTTTTCACCTAAAAGGAGAGAGATAGGAGCAAAAATGCTAATGGTTCATTCAAATTATGCAATGTGTGATGTTGTCTAACCTAAATGAAGTTAACTAAATGCAATTGAATGATCCAAATGAATGAAAATGAATGCAAAAGTGAAATTAAAGCTATGCTTGAAAACACATTGTGATATGCAAATAATGAAGTAAATGAAGAAAATATGTAGAATAGAATAAGATGAGTTAAATTAGAGTGCACGTGGGAAAAGTATGATGAATCTAGAATGTTGTGGATTCTGGCTAAAATCACTAATTTTTCATAGTGGGACTCATTCACCTAGGGTGGCGAATTAGTCCTCCTCCTAGTGAAAAATTGTTTGGAACAAGTTTCTGTCTGTCGGGATCTAGAATCTGATAAAATTTAGATTTCCAATCCTAAGGTGGGAATCATTCACCATAGGTGGAAAATCAGTCCTCTCCCAAATTTGTAAAAAATTAGGAGACAACTCTGCAACACCAGATCTAGAAATCACTACTTGTTGGGTTGCCAAAGTCAATTTTGCAGGAAATAGACAAAAAACCTTCTCCAAGATTGAAATAGACTTGAGTTGACTTGAAGCACCTAGTTGACTTGTAAACCAATCTTCAACACAAAAAAACTTGTTAAATCTGCACAAAAAAGGTTGCAAACAAACATGCAATAGGGGAAAAATGGCTTAACGTTAGTGAATAGGGGTTTTCCTTGGTCAAACCCCACTTTTGGTAATCAAACCCTTAGTAAAATAATGAAATGAAAAGGAATGATAAACTAACAACATGAAAATACTATCAACTTATCAAACCTTTGATGATGCAAGTTTGAAGTAATGTCAATGGTTGCTTCAAAGTGCTTGAATAGTGCTTGAAAAGATGTAAAATTCTTGAATCTTGAATGAATAGGTGAATAAGTGAACTTGATGAATGGGGGTTGAAATGAGGTGAAAATCACTTATTTATACAAACTTGTGCCTTAGTTACCCATTCATACCTCATCATAGGTCAGCATCAAGTCTTTTAGAATAAAATCCCAAAAGGAAAATTTAAAATTTTGAATTTGGAGCCAAGGGGGACTCATTTGCCACCCAAGGAAAATGGGTCCCACCTAGGACTTGAAAATGTGTGTCGGGAAATATGTTGTATTTACTATTGTTTGGCAGGATAATACTAAAAAAGACACTTAATTAAGCATATGAGAGCATAAAGGGGCCAAATAAAGCATGAAAAGGGGATAAATAGGGAAAATTTTCCTAAAAAAGCATGAAATCTTGTTACAAGACTTTACAACACTTCAAAATAAGACTTGTTGATGAATAGAAAGGTGATTTTGAGGTGAATTGTAATTAATAGAATCTAGAAAAGTGTAGAAATGTGTAAAAACATGTGCCTTCAACATGCATGCCCCTTTTAGAATGGGGACCCTCCTTTTCGCTTCGTCAAGTCACTTTTGTCGTCGCCTCATTTTGCATGCCCCCTATTTTTGTGTCCTAAATGGTCAATCAATCTCAAAGAAATCATTTTGAAGTGACCATGTTTTTCCCCCCTCAAATTTCCAGGGCTTTAGGCCCTTGCGGAGTTCCCTTAGTTGTTTTCTCTTTTGAACTGGCATCCTTGGGGCCCAGTGGGTTCGCCCTTGCAGGCCGCCCTATGTGGATTTCCTTAGCTTTGCAGCCATTCTGAATGGCCACTGCCCGATGCCCTTTTGACCTACAGAACTTGCACCCTTCAATGTCATTTTCCTTATCAAGGTGCTCGAGTGGCCAACTATTGACTTTTGTTTGCATGTCAGACTCCGCCCTTCCCATGGCCATTTTTAAAATAACTAACCACCAAGTTCAAGTGCTGCCACACAATCATTAATGAGGTGCATTTAATACACTAAAATCTATAAATAACCCCATTAAGCTGTCATTTTCATTTTTCTGCTATTCCAAAGTAAGTCAGAGAGCCCAACAAACGCTACTATTGTTCCTTCCACATTAATTTGTTGATTCCAGGTCATTGCTAACTATTTGGTCATCCACCTTCATTAGGTTCTGAGGGTTAGTTTTCTGCCATGCACCCTATTTCAAGTTTTTCTTGATTTCTCTATAAAATTGATAAATTTGAAGCAAGAAAACTTGATCAATAACTAGAACGGACCTAGGCAAACAAAACCCACTTCTTAGAGTTTTAAACTTGGTGAAAATTGTTTCATTGGCCGTGTGTGGAACTTGTTGTCTCCGCGGCTGTTTGTCAACCAAAGTATCTACACTATGTGGGTTCACACTTAGTCATCATCATCACCACCCTTTGAAACATGTTTAAACTTGAAACAATGATACCCTATTTTGGGTCCACCCCACCGGGAGGCTCCTTCTACTTGGCTGCTCTAAACTTGATTAAAATTCATGAACTCAAGAGAAATTCATCGACCCTCTCAGGTCTGCATCCACAAGTTTCCACCTACAAAACACCCTTCAAAATTTTCCATTTCAAATGGCTATTCAACCACATCCTCCTAGTAGGCAGGTTTTGCCTTAGTTAGAAACCCTTAGACTTGATCAAGTTGAAACAAATTTAGTCTTGACCCATCAAGGATTGAACCCTGCAGACTTCTGCTTGTGGGATTCTACCTTCACTTTTCCATTTTAGATGGCTTTTACAACCCATCCTCCTTAGCGAACTTTTCCCTCATCTCTACCATCCAAGTCAAAAGTAACAATTTACAAAAGTGGATCATTCTTCATGGACTTCCGCTCCCCTTTTGCTGATGCATGGATGAATACCCAAACCGCAAAGCCTTAGCAACTTCTTGATGGTTAGCTCCCGACCCCATCTCTATCATCCATTCTTTTGCATTTTAAACGACCAAGAATGAACCTCCTTGTGGGCCCCTCACAAACTTCTATCTGTGAGATGTTGTGGTGAGTTTTCCATCCTAAATGACCCCTAATGACTGACCTTCCACCCTTTGTCCCCTGAGCCTACCGCATTTGCTTGTATGATAGGATGAAAATGATTAATTATTGAACCTTAAGTGGACCATCTACTGAGGGTGGCTAGTCATGCAACTCCATCTTAGACCCACCATTCCCAAGTTGAAAGTAATTCCTCTCGACCTGCTATGCAGGACCCAGCCTCCCCATCTCTATTTGACTGTCTGATGATAAGTGAATGATGCCTTGAGCCCTCCACAAACTCAATGCCATAGGTTTCTCTTATCAGACCATCATTTAACCTTCACCATTCTGAATGGCTGTGACCTAACATCTCCCCACATCATCCAACCCAAAAATCTTTAGCTCAAAATAAACTATGATGTCGCCTCCTAAAGCCATGAGTCTCGATGGAGGAATGCTACCCACGAAACACCGCCTTTCCATCATTGTTTCGATGGAAGACCCCAAATGAATGATCTCCCCTCTGATCTGGCGTACCTGAAAGGTGGTCTTCACTCCTTCAAAACTTCAAGATGACCTTAATGCCTCCAAACTTCAAAACAACCTTCACCCATGTGCAAAAATGGTTCCTCCTCCTCAGTGGACCCCACTCAATGACCAAACCTTAAGGTGGGCTGGGATAGTTGGGATTTTGTGCCCTAATTGTCATCCCTCCTACAACTGCTTTAGAATAGCCACCATCCTAGGGAAGTCCATGCCCCTGGGCTTGAATTGCTATAATTCCCTCGAGTGAAAGGTTGATGTTGATCTGTAAGAGATGTTAGGATGTTTAAATCATGAATTATCTTATCTAACATCATTTTTGTAGGATTTTTGCTAGCTTCCCCATTGTTTTCATACTTGAATGTGCTTATTGCACTCTCACCTATAGGATATATGAAACTAGGTGCAGGACCTTTAGAGGTAGCCATAGAGAAAGACAAGGGAAATAAGCTAGCCAAAGCACCCTAGGGAAAAGAGGATAAAGATCAAATGAAGTAAAATTCCCAAGGGGAAATCCTCAACTCCAAGGTCACCACAACTTGGAAGGAGGTCTCAGATACAAATATAAGACACATAGATATTGATGAATTCAAGTAAAGTGTATGGATCAATCCCACAACAAAAAATGTGAGAAAGATTAGTAGCAGTGGGTTGGCCAAAGCTACTAGTTTTATGCCCACTCTCATCATTCCCGAGCTCATAATGGCCTATAGGGAGGCATATCATCCAGAGTCTAGAACAAGAGTGGATAGAGATGGGAATGTTTTGGCTGACTTGTTTTCCAAATCAATAGGGAAGGCCTTTCATATTCCTACATTTAGAGAGATGGAGGAAGCATCCAAAGAAGATGCCAAGGAGATGTGGGATTCTGACCCCCTCAAGTGAAAAAAGATCATAAGTCAATACTAGTTAAAAGAAAAGAAGGCCAATACAGCTAAGGTTCCCCAAGAGCTCTTCCACAATGACTTCTATGAGGATTACAATGAATTGGTAGCCTTATTAAGCAGAGTAATGGGCCTTACAAATACTGCCTACTTCCAAGAGTGGATGTTATACTTCATAGAAGATATCCTCTAAGGAAAAACCAAATTCTACTAGGCAGGAATAATTAGCAATTACTTGCCTGAGAAATTTGTTGTTGTGAAGAATACCTCACGCTTCTACATGACTTCATACCTTGTCTATTAGTTGGTTGACTGGACACCATACAAAGGCTTGTTTAGAGCTCTAGATGAGGCTTTGGGTAGGGAATGAAAGGTCTATGACAGGTACCCTCAACTTCAATACAAGAATTTTAAGAGGGAATATTGCAGAGTCAATGACACTTTTATAGGTCATATTATCAAATTGCTTAGAGGTGATTTCGAAAGAAGGGTCTCCCACACTGCCAATGCTTACATCCACCAATTTGAATTTTTGTTCATTCAGTTCCATAAGTTCACATACATCTATGCCAAAGGTTTCTCAGAGAAACCATACAAGCTTCCCCAGTACCCAAATGACTAGATAATATTGCTAGAGCTCTCTCAGCAACTATAGCATACACATGCCCTCCTAAGCAACAAATATAAGGTAGGGATTCCCTATCCTCTCCTTTGGCCATGCAAACCATTTAGATAAGGAACTCTTGGAATACCACTTGGAGCTCTATACTACCTAGCCGCAGATGGACCCCTATGGGAAACTTAGAAAGATGGTTGCAGTTGAACATGCCCATGTGCAAGATGTTGAAGAATTTTGGGCCAACTGTAAGGATGAAAAAGAAATGTGAATGAGGCACTACATTCACATGATTGAATATTTTTTCAAGAAGTTCAACTTGTTCCCTGTGCTAGATCAAGATGTGAAGGATGAAAATACAGTGATCAATCCTTGATATGGTGTAGTTGCCAATCTCCCTCTACCACTAATTGACTAGAATGAAGAAGAGGTCAATGACCTCAACATTCTCACAAAGCTAATGGAGGCCAGAATAAAAGAGTGGATTGATGGGAATATTTCCCAATTGAAGCTACAAGGGGTCACCCTGAAATATGGGGAACTTGAGGACAAGCCGACAAGTGAAACTGGCAGTGGGATAGTTGTTGCCCTAACTGGAGAAACTTCAAAATCCCCTCCAGCCAACAGGTCGAAGAAGGGGAAAGAAATGGTTGAGAGTCATCCCAAGCCTAAGGTGTATGCAAGAAAGGCTTCAAAAGGAGAACCTTAGAAGAAATCAAAGAAATTAGGTAGTTTCACATAAATGCCTACCATCCAGGAGGACCCACTCCATGAAGGAGAGGAGCTAGAGGTTGAGCAACCAAGATCCCCACCTATTTCCTCTACTCTTTCCATCCCCACTACTACCATTGCCACTACTAGTCCCCTTCCACTTGCTTCCTAGGTGATTGTCGCCACTTCTCCACCCGGGGTGGATATCTTCATCCACCTTGCTTCTACCCCACCTACTACGCAAGTAATGATAATCAAATCTTCCTATGCCACTACCTCTCTGCTCTCCTCTTCCTCCATGTCTCCATCAACATCTCTTCTACTACCTACAACAAATATTCTAATGCCCAATCTATCACTCCTAGAGGCCTTCACTCGCCATATGCAGAATATCCCAAGGGAGCTATCTAGGGTAGTAATGAACCTGGCCATACAATCTTCCTTGGAATAGTTTGTTGCAAATATCTCCACTCCTCCTCCAGCTGAGCCATCAGAAATGAAAGCAACGATGGAAATATCAGAAGAGTTGGAGCAGAAATAAAGGGAAGCAAAAAATTAAATGGAAGAGGAGGCAGATGACTACCATGAGCACTCCCAGTACCAACACCTTGTAATTCATAAAGTGGTGCGTGAAGGAGAGGAAGAAGAAACACAGTCATCAAAGGAAGACACTAAGGAGCCAAGTACCAAATACATTGTGGAAAATTTTGACCTAGACCTCAAAGAGGAGTTGGATCAACAACTCAAGAATGCTGGAGAGGAAGTAGAAAGGTAGCCTTCCAATGAAGAAAAGAATGTTGAAGAAGAAATGGAGGACACTGGGCCTCCAACTAGGGAACAAAATAAGAGTCCCGAGCCTAACAAGGAGATGTGTCTATTAGAAGAGGAGGAAGAGGGCCACAAGCATGATGAAGAGGTGTTGCCTTAGCATGAGGCAAAGGAAGAACAAGAAGAAGATAAGCCTAAGGGAAAGGTTGAAACTAGGAAAATCTTGAAAGTAGAACACCATGAAGAACAAGGGAATGACATAAAAGAACAAGAGAAATCCACCGAAGGGGAGGACAACCCCAAGGAACATTCAGCTACCAAACCCTCATGAAAGGGAACCATTTTCATTTAGGATTCTAATGAAGAAGAAGGAAGAAAGAACAAGAGGCTTCAGGCAACAAAGAAATTGAAATCCAACACACCCGTGAAGAAGAAGGTGATCATGAATCACCAAGAGGAGAATCTCAGATGCTAGAATGGCTAGAGAAATAGTTGGAGAAGAAAACATAAACCCTAAAGGATTTGAGGACAAGGCTGAAAGCCATCTTGGCTTAGGCCCAAATAAGCACTAAGAAAGAGAAAAATACAAAGGTTATATCTTAGCTAACAATGGATGTATCCAGATCTAGAACCGTACAAATATCCACTCTAGTTGTGGGAGAAGAAGGGGTAAACTACAATTTCTACACCCTCTATTTGGGAAAAACAATGAGAGAGAAAAATATTGACCATCTCCAAGGATTTGTTCCCACCATTGTGCAAAAAATGCACAAAGATAATATTTTTGAGGAGTTGAAAGCATAGGTGGCTAACTTAATAGCATACATTGAACAGTGGTCATCAGTCGAAGAGCTCCCTACCACGTCCTTGACACTACCATAACTGTTGTCCAAGGATCATATTGAACAGTTGCAAAAAAGAAAGAATTAGATGAAGGCCATAGAGAATTGGTTTTGGCAGGTTCTATACAATGGAAATATGGGCATAGGTCACACTATCAAGACATCCAACAAGTTCCTAGAAGTGTAAAATATACTTGAGGGTATTGGCTAGATCATCATAGAAAAAACATGCCCTTAAGTGGTAAAAAATTCAGAAAAATCAAAGTTAGGAAACTTGACATAAAATTTTGAATAAGTTATCTATATTATTTCAAAAATATGTAAGAATAGAATCTATAGAAAATTGAATGTAGTTTCTAAACTGCTAGGTTTATTTTAAAAAATAAAAAATCTATTTGGTGAAAATTTAAAATTTCAATGGAGTAGTACTTAAATTTCAGGGAAAAAAGAAGAAGTAGGTGTTTGTCTGACCCTAACCACAATAAAATGATAATATTTTTTCATAATATTTTAGAAATAAGTAGAGGACTCATGTCCGATGTGATGCATATTTTTGCAATTTTTTCCAAGTAAATAATTAATTATGATTTTTTATTAAAACTTTTAAAAATATAAAACTCGTATGTTCCACCTTAACTTTGTCAAAACTTCATGAAATTCAATTTTTCTTTTTTTAATCCTATAGTATGCAAAGCATAGAATGTGATGCATGTTTTGGATTCAAAAATGTGATACTATTTGAAAGTTATAGATGTTTTTCAATCAGCCTATCAATCAAGACTTTAGTCATAATTTAAATAGAAAATGAATAATAACTATTTATTAAATTCAAATTAAAGCATAATTTATATTGGTGGAAAGCTGAGAATTTCCTTTAAAAACCCTTTTCATTTCCTTAATTTTGGGTAAAAAGAAAGCTGTTAGCCACATACCCTACAAATACCCATCATATTGCCACTTTTTGGCCCATCATGATCCTGCACATACCCTTGAGGGAATAAATATTTTTTGCAATGAATTCCCCAAGCTATATAGGATTACGTATCCCAAACTTGAGGCTATTCTCAAGATACCTGATAAATCCTAGGAGAAGGAGCTTGCCTTAGTAGAGGGTGACCATTGGCACATAGAGACATGGAAGTTGGGCTTGGACCACTACAAGGAGGTGTTGGAATGAGTGCTCCATGAGGTGAAGTTGGATATTGATTGGCTCAAGGAAATCAGGTCAACTTACAAAGAATATTTGAGACTAATGATAGATTTTGATGTGCTTGCTGTCGAGTTGGATCCAGAAACATTAAAGTTGTACTACCATAAGAAGATTGAAAATGTGACTGCGGATGCCATGACACCAAATTTCTTGAGTTTTTCCACACACTCCTTGGCTCAATCCAAGCAAGTAATAAAGAATACATAGAAATGCGATAAAGACTAGGATGAGATCACAAGAAAATCAGGGAGACTAAATTTCTAGGTAATTCAATCAGATATATTGGAGTGGAATAAGCTCTAGGCATTGATTATAAAGTTTTTAGAATATGCCACCATCAAGAAAAGTGAAGGAATTCCTATGATCGATAATGAGTTCATCGCCAAGTACCTGTAGCAAAAGGAAATAAGAAAAAGGACAAAAGAGCTACAGTGCTGCTCACTAGAGGACAAAATAGGCTAAATGACAAGGATGTAGTTTTAAATTGTAATATATTTGGGGGTAGGTGAAACCCTAATTTGTAGTGAATCTTGGCCATTCATTTTTCTTTTTAGACACTATAAATAGGGGGTCTCTCTCATTTTGAAAAGAGAGTTGAGTTGTTGTAATGACATGTTGCTAGAATTTTAATAGAAATTCATTAGATTTGGTGGATTCTTGAGTTCCTTTGCATGTTTCATGATTCTTCTTGTCTAAGTTAGTGAATTTGAGTAGATTAACTTTTTTTTTCTTTATGTTTTATATTTCTTTAGTAGATTAGTTAATGTTGTTGATTGATATTGAAGAATTTTCTTGTGTGTTGGCAACCTTTCTTGTCCATACTTTTTGTTGTTTATTGATAGTAAATGGCTATGTAAAGTTAGTATAGGCATAAATCAAAAGTTGCACTAAATTTCTATCTTTTTTTAATGCTTATGGTGGATGAATGGTTGAATATCTCCAGTCCTTGGAAGCTTGCACTATTTTCATGAGATTGTGAAACAATCTAGTTAAGTGGAATTCAGTTTTAGGAAGGCTATTCATAGTAGGGTCCTCCATTGTCATTGTTCATTGCTAGTTTTAGGTCTAGGAACTTTCTCTCTTCCTTGCCCTTTTTCATTTTTTTAGAAGTGACTTTGAACAAGGTTCATTGCACATTGTAAAGCTAAATTTGAATTTAAAATAGGAGTTTTAGACTATTGTTTCAACCTACAACAACTATGCAATCACTTTCACATCCTAAGAACTCCATAAGAGGATTCGATTCTCCTCCAATTAACTCCATAAGTCTACCCTGTGATTACCATAAAAATCGCCTCAAAAAAACTATGACATTCGAAGCAAGTCATGACTTAACACCCAAGAGACCCTGGGGTAATTTTTAGTAACTTGTTGGAAATTTCCTTTCAAGAGAGAAAGTACACATATGCACTGCTTATGTTGAGAAAGTCCTAAAACACCCATCAAAAAAACTAGCGCTAGAAGGAGGGCTCCTTTTTAGCTAATCTGGATTGAATCGATTCATTCTCCCCTAAAATATTGCAAAGATTTTTAAGGTCAACACCAGAAAAATGAAAATTTCAAGAACTACAACCCCCTGCAAGGGCTAAAGGACTAAAGAGAGGATGTAGTTTCTTCTTCCTCCTCCATTCTATCCACTTCACCCTCACTTTCACCTCCTTCCTCTTTCCATTATCCACACACTCATCCTTCATCTTCCATCTCTACCTCTTCCACTTAGCCGTCCCAAACTGTATTTCAACCACTTACTTCCCATAGCTAGGGTGTTGCCCCTGTCCCTTCCTTCCAAGTCCAAAGTGCAGTCCCAACTGTCACTACCCCTCTACAGCCCCAATTTTTTGTTCAATAACAAATACCACCCCCACCTCCCCTCATGGATTGGCTGGGAAATAATCCTTCCTTGTTGTTCTTCAATGCTTACCATAATATGCCTAATAACCTAGAGAGCTTTTGCATGAAGTTTTATCCTTGGGATCCATAAAGGACAGCTAAAGAACATATTAAGATCTTCCAAGCGACGTTGAAAGATATGCAGATTTATCAGGAGGATGTAGTGTGTAGGATTTTCCCTTATTCCTTGTGGGAAGAGGCCTTCTATTGGTATATCAAATTACCAATAGTTTCTATCACATCTTGGACCTTGTTGATGAATTCCTTCTTGTAGAAGTACAAGATCCCAATCAGCTCTTTAGAGCTACACTGGAAATTCATGTCTGTTTGAAGGGAAGTCAATGAACTAATAAACTCCTTCAATTATCGATTCCACCAAGCATACACAAGGTTGCAAGCTCTCTGTATGTGCTCAATGATGTTGCTTCCTTGTCCATTTGTTATGCAGCATTAGATAACCTCATAATTGCATTGGTGAGAAGGATATGGCTGGCTCCTACCACATTAGTGGATGCTTATGCTGAGGCAGTCATAGCCAACACCGACTTATTTAGGAACTACAACATTAGACTCCCCTAATGAATCAAGTACCGCAACTACCCATAGTGCCTCATCTAGGGAAGCCCATGAACCAGACCCCCCCAGTGCCTCATTACTTGCAACCTCAACAATTGTAGACCTATGAACAACTGCCACAAGTATCGACATACCTACAAGGTTCTGAATTCCTACCCATTCAGTAAAACTAGCCAATAGCACAACCCGTCTTCCTTTAGAATCAAACGTCGCAATTGACCAATACAAAGAAGGATTGGTTAGATGAGTTGATGGAGATGATCAAAAAAATGTCCACAAAGATGGCACTTGAGAAATTAGAACAGCCAGCTGCAAGCTTCTCAATGCAACATTCATCCCAACCTTAGCTGAGATAATAGGGACAACCATGAAGTAGGTACCTTGTCATCACCAAACTATGAACAAGGACATAACTCGAATCATAATTTTGAAAGGAGATCCTTGCAAAGACATAACTAGACATGGAATATAAGGCCAAACAATGGGGGTGTTCCCACTCCTCTTGATCAACCTTATAGTAGTGGGAAGACCACTAGTGGAGTGTATCTCACTGAGGCTACCTTATTCAGATGGTGTAGGATTCACAAGACGAGTAGGAATTTTGAATTGGATTGCCTCAATTTTCAAACAACCATAGAAATATTTCAAGTGGAGGTCCAAAACATTGTTGATGGTGTGAATTATAGAGAAATAGTTTTGTTTGACTCATATGATTCCTCTTGTCTCATGGTCAACTAGGCCCCATTCCCGTGAAGTGACAGTAACGAGCCTGAGATCAAGACTACCTCTGCTAAGAACGAAGAAGTACAAAAGGTAAGTAACAAAGAAGCTTTATCTCAACTCTTTACTTTAGTAGATAATGGTCTTGTAGATGAAGAAGGGTCTCGTAAAGATGAATTTCAATTGTTCCATCAAAGAGCCTCTCCATATAACTTAAGAAATAGATAGGTAGGGGGACTATTCACAACTTCCATTCCACCTAGTAATTTCAGCATCCCACCTGACCCCAATGCTAGTAACAACCTTGGCTATCCCCATGTTCCCACACAATACTTGAACATAAATAAGCAACTAGGAAAAATGCAAAGCCATCTTTCCAACTCATCCATAGGTAGATCTTTTGAGGCTGAAATTGAGTAAATGGGTGAATATGTGGCTAAAGGGTTTAAGAAGATTAAAATCAACTTCTTCGCTTTTGAGCTACTTAAATTTCCTGCAATTAGGAATTCCTTCTTTAGGGTAATTAATAGAACCCCATCCTCCAAGGAAATGCAAGAGGTATCCAACAAGAAGGTCACCTTTGAAGAGCTGCCACATGAACCAATAATCCAAGAAATTCTAGGAAATAAGAAGGACACACCTCCAAATCAGCAAGCTTAGAAATAGCCTGCCAAGAAGAAAAATCAAGGCCAATCTAAGGAAAAGACAAATGAAAAGGACAAGGGTCATGTGGCCTAGGTTGACGTACCTATGGGATTTTTCTAAGGAAGGTTCGAAATGCCTCCCTTCCTAACTACTATTAGGATATTCAAGAAGAACCTACACAATTGTTTGATTAACTCTAGAGAATCAACTAATGTCATGCCTTTGGCTATATCCAAGGCTCTTGGGATTGTCCCCACACCTTCAAGGAGAAAAGTAACCCAACTAGACAAAACAAAGGTGAACATCATTGGATAAATAAATTGTATCCCCATGTAGATTCTTGTAGACCCAAGGGTTCAACAAGTTATTGACATCTAGGTTGTGGATATTCTAGACACATATGGAATAATCTTGGGTTGAGACTTCACCTGAGCATTGAATGTATGTCTTGCAACAGATTTCTCTCACATTTGGTTGTCATGGAAGGGACTACCAAATCAAATCCACATTGATTGAGATCCCTGCATGAAATTTATGATCATGAAATATAACAACACCAATGAGGTGTTGTTTCTTGAAATAGAATTGGAAAATTATTGCCCCATGACTTATCAAGGAGAATTAGAGTTTCAAAAAAAAGAGGTAGCTGATGAGGTCCTCTTGGTATTGTGTAGTCCTTCTCCTAACTTAGCCTATATGTTCCCCAAAGCACAAAAAAATTAGTGGAATTAGAAGATGATGAGTCCTACAAAGATGGTAATTTAAGAATGCTAGATGGATTCCAAGACTTCATGGAGAAATGCATACAAGATCAACTCAGCCTGGGGGTGAGGATGAATTTTTAGGAGCTCTTGCTACCTAGTTGGTGCAGGGTTCATAATGCTTCCCACACAGAATTTGAGTGTTGCTTGTGTCAGATAGCAATAGAGCACATCAAAGGACAAGCCATTTCTCAAAAGAATCCACCAACTGGATAGTTTGTTAGTAGCCATAATGAGCCTATTCCTATTCCATAAGTGACAAATGCAAGTGAGAAACCAAAGAGGAATGTACACATGATTGGCCCTGAGGTCAAAGAGCCCTCCAAGTTTTGGACATTACGCTTCGATGGATCCAAGCCCTAGTAGGAGTTGGAGCCAGATTCAAACTCATCATCCCTATGGGTAAGACTTACCTTATTTTCCATAGGCTTTAGTTTTATTGCACCAATAATGTAGTAGAATATGAAGCATTAGTTCATGGTCTTCTAATGGCTCTAAGGAAGAAGGTCAAGATGTTGCAGTGTTCGGCGACTCAGAATTGGTGATAAAACAAGTCAAAAAACTATACTCTTGTCATGATAGAAGGTTGGAAAATTATAGGCATAGAGTTTGGGATATTTTAGAGAGCTTAGATGCATTCAACATCTAGATAATCCCTCTCTTAGAACCATACTGTTGATGCCTTGGCTCAAGCATCCAACACTTTGCAACCCCTCTCTTTGTCTGGCCGCAAGAGATTCACTTTTGAGTTGACCTCCACCCCATCCGTGCCAGACAACATCACTCATTTTTAGGTGTTCAATGATGACAAGCATATCCTAGAATTTGTCACCATTTTCGATGTATTTTCTACCCAAATAATTGATGGGGCTAACCCTGAAGAGGCCGAATTGGATATAGAAGTCATCAATCTTGAAATGAATACCATTCCATGGGGTATGGTTTAGTTGGAACATATAATTGACCTAGATCAGATCTGAGACCAAGATCAGTAGGAAAAGAATGACTCCATCAACAATTAGTGCCATGCTCATAAGCTTGGTACAACTAAGGAGGTTAAAAATGTATTTATTGGTAAAGTTTGCACGTCAAAAGAAAAGACATGAATCATTGATGCTTTGCAGAAGTATCATGATGTGGTAGCATGGAGTTATGAATATTTGAAGACTTATGATACCTCCATTATCACACACACCATTCCCCTTAGACCGGATGTCTTATCATTCTGACAATGACAAGGTCCCATCAATACACTCTTAGAGCCCATCATTTATAAAGAAGTGCAAAAGTTACTATCAGTAAGAATCATCTTTCCAGTTAGGCACTCCACGTGGGTGGCCAATTTGGTCTTGATTAGGAAGAAGAATAGAGAAATCAAATTGTGTGTGGATTTTTTCAATTTGAACAGGGCTTCAGAGAAGGACAACTATCTAGTGCCTTCATTGGATGAGGTATTGTAGATTGTTAATAGATCATAGATGGTTTCCTTCCTTGATGGATACTCCAGATATAATCAAGTGATGGTACAATATGAAGACAACGTTTACCACCAATTGGGGAACCTTTTCTTACAGAATAATTTCATTTGGACTCATTAACATTAGAGCCACTTTCCAGCATGCGATGGAAATATCTTTCAAAGATCTGTATGGAAAATGCATCATCAATTATATGGATGATTTGAGTGTCTTATCAAAGAAGCAGAGTGACCATGTCTTCGATCTATACAAGGTTTTTCAAAGGTGTAGAGAATTTGGGGTTTCCCTTAACCCGAAGAAATGCATCTTCAGAGTCATTGAAGGAAATCTCCTTGGGAATGCTATTTTAGAATGAGGAATCTCTATAGATCCTAAGTGCATCTAGTCCCTATTGAAGCTTCAGTTGCTAGGTAGCAAGAAAGAGCTGAAATCTTTCTTTGGAAAGATAAATTTCATTAAAAAATTCATCACGGGCTTTACTGAAATCTTCAAGCCACTCAATGCAATGTTGAAAAAGGATGCCAAAATTGAGTGGACCCCAGAAGCAAAGCAGGCCTTTGAATAAATCAAGAAAGATATTGTTGAGGAACCCATGCTCATTAGCACTAATTATCTGAAGCCATTCTAAATTTACTCATTTTCTTCAGATTACTCGTGCACCAACATTTTAACCCAGAAGGATGATGAAGGAAATGAGCATCTAATGGCCTCCATGAGTGCTCCATTGAAGGATGCTGAATTAAGATATCACAATGTAGAAAATTAGGCATATGCTTTGGTTAGAGGAGTTAAAAATTTTAGACATTAAATCCTTCAGAACAAGGTCTTTTCCATTCTTCTAGATCTAGTAGTGAAGATGTTGCTAATGCAAAATGAGATAGGAGAATGAAGGGAAAAGTGGGTGACCTTGTTGCAGGAATATGACATGGAGATTCAGCTGATGAAATTGGTAAGAGGACAAGCCCTCACCCAGATGATAGCTGAAATAGTAGCTGAAGTAGGACCCAAGCTCATGGTTCAGCAGTATCAGCTCGAGGTTGTTTCCCTAGGGGAGTGGTACAATGACATTTTCTTCTACTTGTTGAACAAGTGCTCATCTCACTTACATGGAATTAAAAAGAATGCCCTTAGACTAAAGAGTAGTAGTTACATGTTGCAAGGATTTGTCCTTTACAAAATAAATCATGATGGAGTGTACCTTCGGTGCCTCAAAGAAGAAGAAGTAGCACACGTGCTGAAGGAATTCCATGATAAGTTTGGTACCAAACATGGCTCAGGTCCTTCTACTGCTCATCAGATCCTATGAGTAGGTTACTATTGGTCAATAGTCTTCAAGGATTCTCATAACCATGTCCACACATGCCATCTCTGCTAGATTGCTACAACCAAAGAAAGGAATGTTGTTGTCTTGCTGCAACCAGCCTTGGAGGTGAGACCGTTTGTGCAATGGGGTCTCGACTTCATTGGTTTGGTAAGCCCACCATCATCTACGGGTCACAGGTACATTCTAACCATCTCTAATTATTGCACTAGATGGATAGAAGTTATTTCTTATAGGAAATGTATGACAAAGGTGGGTATGTGCAGGATCATCATAGAAAAAACAGGCCCTTAAGTGGCAAAAAATTAGAAAAATTAGAGTTAGGCAAGTTGACATAAAAATTTGAATAAGTTATATATATTATTTGAAAAATATGTAAGAATAGAATTTTCAGAAAATTGAATGTAGTTTCTAAACTACTAGGTTTCTTTTTAAAAAAAAAAATCTATTTGGTGAAAGTTTGAAATTTCAATGCAGTAGTAGTTAAATTTTAGGGAAAAAATAAGAAGTAGGTGTCTATATGACCACCCTAACTAGAATAAAATGATAATATAAGTTTTTTATAATATTTTACATATAAGTAGAGAACTCATGTCCCGAGGTGATGCATATTTTTTTGTAATTTATTTCCAAGTAAATAATTAATTATGATTTTTTTATTACAACTTTTTAAAAATATAACAAACTCATATGCCTGACCACCTTAACTTGGTCCAAACTTCATGAAATTCAATTTTTATTTTTCTAATCCTATAGTATGCAAAGCATAGACTGTGAAACATTTTTTGGATTCAAAAAATGTGATACTGTTTGAAAGCTATAGATGTTTTTCAATCAGTCTATCAATCAGGACTTTAGTCGTAATTTGAATAGAAAATGAATAATAATTACTTATTGAATTCAAAGTAAAGCATAATTTATATTGGTGGAAAGCTGAAAATATCCTTTAAAAACCCTTTTGTTTCATCAATTTTGGGTTAAAAAAAATTCGTCAACCACATACCCATCATATTGCCACTTTTTGGCCCATCATGATCCTACACATAACCAAGTATTTGTTAACTTTCTTGAAAGTTTTATCATAAATCGTTTTGGTTTCCCGTATGCACCAGTGTGAGATAATGGTCTAGCCTTTTCCTGACTTAAATTTGCTAGTTGGGCCTTCAATTATAGTATTTCCCTTAAGTTTCCATCCAACTACTATCCTCAGGGAAATGGCCATGCTGAATCTACAAACAAGAGCCTGATTACTGTTATCAAAAAGCTGCTTGACAAGAATCCCAAGGACTGGCATACCCAACTATACTTCTCACTTTGGGCAGACTGCACATACCACAAGGCTACCTTGGGTAATTCCCCATTCCACCTCATCTATGGCCTAGACCCTATATTCCCAATTCACCTAAAAATTCCCACCCTTAAATGTATCAATTCCTTTTATGAAGAAGGGGATCGAAGAGAATCTCGCTTAGCCGAGATGCTACACCTAGAAGAAGTACGTGACCATGCCATTGAAAATTTTGCTAAGCACTAGGGAGTGCTCTAAAGATGGTTCAATAGACGAGAAAAAATCAAGGCCTTTAGAATTGTTGATCTAGTCTTATGTTGGGACAAGACCCATGAGAAGAAAGGGGGACATGACAAATTTGACAAGCTCTAGAATGGCCCCTATTAGATTGCTGAAATCCTCGGAGATAATGCTTTCCACCTCAAGACCTTAACTGGTGAAGATATCCCATTTCCCATCAATGAGAAGCATTTGAAGCATTACTTCCAAGCTTGAGCACTCTTTTGAGTTACTCATGTAAATATCTTTATATAGGTTAGTTTAGGTTACTTTTGGTTTTCCTTTGTCTCACTGCTTTGTGTTGCTTTTGTTTTGTTCATTTCTAGACCTTTTTCCCTTGCTAAGGGTGTCTCTTTAGGTCCTAGTGTGGTGGACGTGCTCATTCAATGAACAATTCACTTTGCTTCCCACTCTTAGTGTTCTCTGGATAATTATTCACTCTTAATCATTGGCCTCTAATTGCTGCAATGGAGCAGTTTCCTTACTTGAACTCCCACTTTACTTATAACTCAACCCTTTACTAAATCCTTTCACGTTTGACTTGGATCCTACATGATATAAACTAATTGCCTCTACAGAATTGTATAATGGCTGTTATGAAAGCAAGGCAAGTGAAAAAACTTAAATCTACTTCAGTGACCACTGTAGTTCCAAGCCCACTGTAAGCTTCAATGCTTACATGGTTGAATAAGAAAAGTAATATCAAAAGAATATCAAAAGAAAGAAAGAAAGAAATGTTGAAAATCAAGAAACCATGTGGGTGTGTAGACAACTCTATTAGGGCTATGTACGACTGGCTGGCAGTAGAGTAATGTTCGTAGGATCACAATGACAACTCTGTCAGGGCTATGGATGCCTAACTGGTAGTGGGGCAATGTCTAGGTTACTTTTGGAGTCAAATGATTAATGTAGCTTGTTTGGCCAGATTAGAAGCCTTTGGTTATAGTATCTAAGGAGATGAAATGAATTCACCATTCACACACACTTCCAAGATCCTTTTGTGATTTGATTCAATTAAGGTTTATGTTCTCTCTTGAGCCTCTTAGTTCACCTTTGAAAATAGGCTTCTGGTCAGTGAAACTAGAGATTTGGGGTTCTAGATGAACACATATGCTTAGAACACTCAGGAACATTCTCTAGCAGAGTCACCATTTGTTGTGCCTTGAGCACACACACCCCATTCAGAACAAGGACCCTCTTTCTTTTTGCTTCACTAGGTCACTTTTTTCATCGGCTCATTTTGAAGTGACCATTTTTTGCCACCTCTCAAATTTTTAGGGCTTTAGCCCCTCACTAAGTTCCCTTAGTTTTCTTCCTTTTCTCTTTCGAACTAGCATCCTTGGGGCCTGGCGGGTCTACCCTTGCGAGCTGCCCTAAGCAGATTTCCTTGGCTCCATAGCCATTCTGAATGACCATCACTTGGCGCCCTTCTGACCAGCAGAACCTACACCCTCTGGTGCCCTTTTCCTTGCCAAGGTGACCGAGTGGCCAACTGATGACTGTCATCCCCTCATCAAACTCCTCCCTTCCCATGACCATTTTCAAAATGACTAACCACCAGTTTTAAGTATCGCCATATGATCATTAATGAGGTGCATTTAATAGACTAAAATCTATAAATAGCCCCTCCTAAGCTATCATTTTCACTTGTTATCTATTCAAAAGTGAGTCAAAGAGCCCAACAAATTCCACCGTTGTTCCCACCATGTTCATTTTCCAATTCTAGGTCATTGCTAACTATTTGGCCGTCCATCTTCATTGGGTTCTATGTGAATGAAAATATGCCTATCATAATGAATTCAAAAAAAATTCAATAAAACCTTATATCAAAGAAGCTTAAAGAAAAATAAACAAACTCTTAGTGCAACTTCTTCAAAGTCATTTTATTGCTCTCTATCTCCAGCATTTCGTTGATTCAAGTTGCTCTCAGATTTAGTATGCCAAGCTCAACGGAATGGACTACTAGAGAATGAGATTTAAACCAAAATGAATAATATACTAAGATGCAAGATTAGGCTATGCTATGATAAAATTATTACTAAGATATGATTATTGATAAAATGCTAAAGATGCAAATGCATAAGCGTAATTGCATGTGTGTGTCTGCATCTATGTGCGTGTACGTAACCAATGATTGGATTCACACATGTACTTATAGAGTTTTTCAAGGATTTTGATTGGCTGAGTTGGTCAAGAGCTGTGATAATTCCTGACAGATTGAACGATCGAAGATGGATGAGACTAGAAAGAAAAATAGAAGAAAATGAATAAAGCAGGATTTTTCCATTTTCATGTAAGAGATAAGATGAGATGATTAAAAAATCATCTTTTTTAGAAGATAATGGAAAGATATTGAGAAGATGAATAATGAATTATCAAATTCAATTATTTATTTATGGGTGCATGCATATTTTTCTTAATTAAATAAATATTTAATTAAGATTTTGAGGAAATCAGAAGATTTTTAATTAAATAAAATATTTAATTAAATTTGAAGAAATGACGTGTATGAAATTAATTAAATAAAATATTTAATTAATTAGAAGAAAGTTTTTAATAGAAGAAAAAAATATATTTAAATTTAATTAAATTCAAAAAATGATAATTAATTTAAATAAATAAAATGTATTTATTTAATTAATCATGTAAACATGTGAAATAATCAAGTCAAATAAATTTATTCAATTATAATGGGAGAATAAAATGAAAGAACAATATAATTAAATCAATTAAATTTAATTACATGTAGAAGACTTTAGAGAAATTAATTAAATAATAAATATTTAATTAAATGTCAAGATTAATTAGACATGACCAATTTTATGCACATACATTTTTCCTCTCTTTGAGGTGATGTGTGAAACGCATTGCTTGAAAGAAAATAATTTTTTTTTTCCCCTGATATGTTTTTGATGCTGATGTTGATGATGCCCCCTCGGGAGGTAAATCATGGATGATGATGTGAATTTTGAAAATTTGATAAATAAAACTTGATTGGATGATGACATTCTGCTGGTGATTCAGTGATTTAGCTTCCGATAATTGGTGTAAGAGATGCACCTGGTGAAAAAATAAAGTGATAGAAAATAAAATGCCACCAAAACCCACCTTAAGTGACCCATATAAGGTAAAAGGGGTAAAAGTGGAAGTCATTTTCGGGTATGTGCAGGATCATGATGGGCCAAAAAGTGGCAATATGATGGGTATTTGTAAAGTATGTGGCTGATGACTTTTTTTTTACCCAAAATTGATGAAATGAAAAGGGTTTTTAAAGGAGATTCTCACCTTTCCACCAATATAAATTATGTTTTACTTTGAATTTAATAAATAATTATTATTCATTTTCTATTTAAATTATGACTAAAGTCCTGATTGATAGGCTGATTGAAAAACATCTATGGCTTTCAAACAGTATCACATTTTTGGAATCCAAAACATGCATCACATTCTATGCTTCGCATACTCTAGGATTAAAAAAAGAAAAAATTGAATTTCATAAAGTTTTGACCAAGTAAAGGTGGTCAGACATACAAGTTTTTATATTTTTAAAAGTTGTAATAAAAAATTCATAATTAATTATCTACTTGGAAAAAAATTACAAAAAAATATGTATCACATCCGGACATGAGTCCTCTACTTATGTGTAAAATCTTATAAAAAATATTATCATTTTATTGTGGTTAGGGTGGTCAGAAGACACCTACTTCTTATTTTTCCCTGAAATTTAAGTACTACTGCATTGAAATTTCAAATTTTCACCAAATAGATTTTTTTCTTTTAAAATAACCTAGTAGTTTAGAAACTACATTCAGTTTTCTACAGATTCTATTCTTACATATTTTTGAAATAATATGGATAACTTATTCAAATTTTTACATCAAGTTGCCTAACTCTGATTTTTTTGAATTTTTGCCACTTAAGGGCCTATTTTTTCCATGATGATCCTGCACATAGCCTTTCGCCCTTTTACTGTAGTGATTTTTATGCTCTGACAGTTAGTTAGCAAGATGCAGATTCTCTTTCACAGGAATAGATTCAAGTGGGCCCACTGATTCCAGAGACCTACAGCATATGGACCACCGATGAGTCGATTGAACCCTTTATGAGTCAAAATTTTGTGAATTTGATCAATTTTTAGGCTTTTTCACACGGAGTTAGGGAAAAAAAATAATGTTTTAGTGCATCTGCCTATCTGTTTTAGCGCATTCAAAAATTTATTTAGCGCATCTAGGATGTTCTTTAACGCACATAGGTGCAGGGTAAAATTAGGTTTTCTAGCACATACGAAGTGTAGATTAGTGCTTATAGGAGTCAAGTCTGGCTAGAAAACTTTAGTGCATCTAGGGCACAGAGGCACGCATTTAGGGATTGGCCGCAACAAAGGTGTATTAGCACATCTAGGGTATGAGGTAGCACCTCCACGAGGTATCTTACCGCATATAGGGTTTTAGCGCTTATAGGAAAAACTTTAGTGCTTTTAGGGTGTAAAAGTGCACATACAGAGTTTTAGCACTTTCGAGGTAAACTGTAGTGCTTGTGAGTTTCAGCACATTGGAGGTGCAGATTAGCGCATCTAGGAAAATTTTGGCAGAATGCGATTGTGATGAAAAATGATGGTGTATACATTGCTTCCTTGGTCAATAGATAGAGAAATTATTTTTCCATCATGCTGATATGAGTAGAAATGATAGAAAATATGATGATTAACTGATAACTTTGCTTCCCCAAATAGAAGACAAAGAGTAGATTGATTGACTGATTGACTGATTGCATGATAACTTTGCTTCTCATGAATGAAAAATAAAGAGTAAATGTCTGATAAATTTGCTTTCTATGATAGAAACCAAATAGTAGAGGATGGTTTTCAAACATATTTGCATTCATGACTGAAGTACAAAATGATTGGATTGTTGATAAATTTTCTTTCCTGAAAATGAAAAAATAAATAGTATAATGATGATAGAGTAGATTGATTTGATATTCAGATAGATAGATGTAGCCATGATTGCATGATATGATTCATTGCATGATATGAGTCACTAATATGATGCATTTATATGATTCGCTGATTAATTTGATATGGGTCACTGATATAGTTCACTTGATAGATAGAGCATATGATATGAGTCATTGGTATGAGTCTGATTAATTGTCCTTATGATGACCACACAAAAAATAGGAGGTTTTCGACAACCTCCAGATTAGAGAGCATTTCTCGATATGTTGGGATCGGGTAGGAGAGCTGACTCCATTAGAGATATAGTGGATAGGTGACTGTGGGTTGGGATCTTTGTTGGCTATCCTGCGAGGGATTCGAGTCAATAGGGGACTGTTGATTGCATTGGTAGAGAGGTGGCACTCTGATCATAACACCTTTCATTTTTCGACTGGTGAGATGACCGTGACACCTGAGGATGTGTACAGGATTCTAGGGATTCCTGTGGTAGGTGACCTTGTGGTTTATGACCACAAGGAGATAGGAGGGACTAAGGCACTGAGGAGGATATGTGGTGATATGTCGATAGTAGGATATTGGGTGTCATGGGTGGATTTCAATAGATATCTAGCCTTAGTTGTTGTGCTCGGTGCATTCATTGGAGGCTTCCTTAGACCGGACCATCAGTCGAAGGGATTTTCAGTTGGTTTGGGTAGGATGCTAGAGTGGATGGTGACTCAGCCACGAAGGTATGCCTGAGGGAGCTACATTTTGGCTCATTTGTATCATGATCTACATCAGGTGGTATACTGAGGATCGAATAGTTTGGCCAGTGGTGTGACTCTGCTCCAGATCTGGGCCTAGGAGCATATTGCGATTACGAGGCCAGAGTGTGCCAGGGCTAGGCCACCAGGCAGACTGTATGTATATGCATATTCAAATGCACTTGTCCAACCCAAGCTGGGAAAGTTGGAGTATTAGCAGCATTTGTTAGATGATGTGGATGCAGTGATATGGAGGCTATATACAGATTGTGAGCCTTGGGACACGAATCATTTGGAGATGGCATTTGTCTGTATGCCTCGATATCTGATAGGACATACCCCATAGATTATTAAGAGAGTTTTGGCCTTGTGAGTTTAGAGACAGTACAGATACATGTAGGGGATGCCACAAGGCATTGCTCACTATGGGTGGTGCAAGGATGATCTCGGATGGGGACGATGTATTACCTACCAGGTGGCATATACAGAGTATTCTAGCTTACAGCTTGAGGTATGGGCATACAGGCTAGAGGTGACAGATATAGGTATGTGAGATGAGTAATTAGTATATTTCCACACACATCGATTCCCATGATTTACATTCCTAGATGAGCCAGGGCCCATTGCAGTAGTATAGCAGCTAGGGGTGGAGAGATAGGAGGGTGTGGCCAGTGGAGAGCAAGTGGTGGGTGGAGGAGAGGAGGAGGAGGAGGGTGCCAGAGATGAGGAGGAGGGTGGTAGGGAAGATGATAGCTCAGATGATAGGGATGATGGGGGAGATGATGGAGGGGAGGAGGGGATGACAGTGAGGCAGAGGTTAGACAGCCTAGGCAGTGCTCAGATTGCATGGAGGCCTAGATTTGGTGGAAGACCACGAACCGTTATCAGGGTTTCCTCCTCATCACAGCAGGCGCAGATAGACATGCTGCAGGCCTAGGTGCAGGTTGTTCAGGGACAACTAAGTTAGGCATAGAGTTTGATAGCACAATTATAGTCACAGTTGGCATAGGCACAAGCTTAGGCTCTAGCACTGACACAGGTATCTCAGCTTGCCCCAGACCCACAGATAGCCCAGTTGATCACAGAGAGGGATGCATTGAGATGAATGGTAGTGGAGGCTGAGGGTGTCGATCAAAGGCTTATGGGCACTATAGAGAGTGCATCTTTGTGAGAGGCTATTGCAGAGGGCATGGAGATGGCGAGGGAGGCAGAGTACTACCATGTTAGATACGAGGAGTTGTGTCCTCTTGAGCACAGGGAACCATTCCCATGGTCTCGCAGTAGGACCAGGAGCAGGTCACAGACAACCACATAGAGCATGGGGGTTACTAGGCCTTGGCGAGATCCAGATGCAGGTACTAGTGGTAGACCATCTCCTTTCAGACCAGCTCCATCAGGGGCATCGACCAACTAGTTTATGATGCCGTGATGTAGATGTATTTCACACATGTATATCATTTTTGGAGCATGTATATTGATTTTGATCATATCCCATGTATCTCTCTTTGGACTTTTCAGTTTCCTTGGACACTAGAAATTTGTATTGTTTATGATGAGCGATGATATGTAGCGTTGATGATTTTTGATGATGATGTGCATGTATGAGATGATGATGTGATATGCATTTATTTCTATATGTTACAGCTTTTTATATACATTTGAATGATTTGATGACTAACATGATATGCATGATGATTTGATATGATGTTTTTATGATGATGATGAGAAATAATTGATGATGCGTACTAATGATGTTATGCAGGTGGATGACTTATGATGTGATTATGAAAATATGCTATGGGATATTTGATATGTTTTATGAGAAATTTTGTTTGGAAAATGATATGAAAATGTATGTATGGAATGTTTGTTCTTTGGATTTCCCATTGCAAGCAAATAATGGTAATATGATGGAAAATGAATGTTGTGTTTATGATATGCATCATGAATTTATAATATGAATTGATATGAAAAAATGATAGGATGATTAGAGGTATGGTATGAATGTAATGTGAAAAATGATAAATGATATGAGTTACAATATGAAGTGAAATGATTAATAATAATGAGATGTATGATAAGATGAGAAATGATATGTGATGAAATGTAATGATTTGTAATGATGACGAAATGAAATAATAAAATGAAATGAAATGATAAGTAATAAGTGAAATGAAATGAAATGAACGATAATGAAATGATAAGTGATAAGTGAAATTAAATAAAATGATAATAAAATGAATGATAATAAAATGATAAATAATTTGAATGATATGAAATGATAATGATAATGAAAATGAAAGTGATATGATAATGAAATGAAATGCAATGATAATGAAACAAATGATAATGAAATGGTAAAGAGTTGGAATGATATGAAATGATAATGATAATGAAATGATAATATGAAAATGAAAGTGAAGAATTTGTCCAAATGTCCTCCACGAATAGTCCAAAGAGATATGACAACCATTGATATTTTTGTTAGCCCTTCAAAACTCTGATGTGAATCCATTATGCAGTCATATACACTAATCTAGAATGAAATGCAATTAAATGAAATGAACCATTTGTTGAGATTTTTGTTAGCTTTCTTCAATCATCATAGAGTGTTTTAAAATGTTGGAAGTATGTACAAGCATCAGAGGGGAAATTAGCAACAATGATGATCTGAATACAACTTTCATGATTTTTGATATAGCAAGCAAACACAAGCATCAAGGTATAGTTGAACCGAGATGACCTGAGCATTTCTTGCATAAACAGACAAAGAATAACCATGTTCTGATGCAAATGTGGAACTGTCATCAATGATAAACTTTGGAAATAATGTCTCACGACATATTTGCAATAGATGGATAATTAACCTCAAGACAATAGACAAAGAAAAATCATCCTCTTTCCTCACCACTCTAGTTTAGTACATCATCGAGTGTGCTCCAGAGAGATGATATCAAAAATTAAACAACCATTGTTCAAAATTTAGTATTGCTATGCCAAATATTATTCAGATTTTAGATCATCTAGATATAAGTCATGATATGGTACCTACTGAAAACTGTTGTGATATGGATCGATGATTGGATAGTTGTTCATGTAATTTGATTGTTTGCTTGCATGATTGGATTTGATGTCATTGTCTAGCTGTTTTGATAAAACCTGAAAGTTGGTTACCCCCAGTATGTCAACATTTGTCCCCAGTATTAACATAACTCATCGAAATGAATATGTACAATAATCAAGCCATGGTAAGACATTATCGCTCTAGGAAAATGATGGCATCATGATGCTGGTATGGCCCTAAGATGATGGAAAGATGCATAAAAATGAAGGCTAAGAAGCCAGGTGCAGAACATAAACTAATAGATGGAGAGCTACAAATAGTGTATGTTTGCCAGATTTTCACTATTTGTTTTTATTACATTTTTCTTGTCAATAGACTACCTGTTGCTAGGTTTTCACTCTATGATGATTTTTTTATTTTATTTTTTGTATTTTTGTAAATTTTCAAGACATTTTCTGAATTTTTTTGTATTTCTGAAGGACATTTTCTAATTTTTTTGTATTTCTTCAGGACATTTATGGATGATGATAACTAACTTAAACATAATATTTCTTCAAGTGCGTGTTGTTGATGGGTTCGTCAAATAGGTCCCCTTTTGGCGTTGACAACTTGTATGCTCTTGAACCATATACTGCTATGACCACATATGAACCCAGCCAATTCGGTTCAAACTTTCCTTTCTTCTCTATGTCTTGTTGATTGCGTGGGTTCTCTTCTAGAAAAAGATCACCAACCTGAAAGGTACGCGGCTTGACTCTGTGATTATAGCTGTGAGACATCATTTGTTGATATGCTTTCAAATGATTAGCTGCTCGTTGTCTCTTTTCATCAAGGAGTTCCAGCTCTTGTAGTTGAGAAACTCTGTATTCATTATCTATTCTGAGCCCTTTCAGTGATACTGTGAGTGAGGTTATTTCAAATTCTAAAGGTAATATGGCCTCTGCTCCATAGAAAAGAGCATACAGTGTTGTTCCTGTTGCCATGCGAACACTGGTTCTATAGGCCCATAAGGCAGGATTGAGTTGAACATGCCAATCTTTTACTGAATCATTCACAGTCTTCTTTAAAAAATTTAGTATAGTCTTATTTGAGGCCTCTGCTTGGCCATTCCCTTGTGGATAGTAAGGTGTTGAATATCTGTGTTGAATATGAAATCTCTCACAAAGTTCGTCAACATCATGATTCTTGAAAGGCCATCCATTATTTGTAATAATGGAGTTGGGAATGACATATCGACAAATAATATAGTTGAGTATGAACGATGATATTTATTTTCCAGTAACTTTAGTAAGAGGTACTTCCTTAATCGACTTGGTAAAGTAATTTGTGGCTATGCTGATGAACTTATGCCCATTTGATGATGAAGGATGAATCTTTCCTACTAGATCTAACCCCCATTGGGAGAATGGCCAGGTTGGCGTAAATGGTTGAAGTTCCTGTGCAAGAGCATGAATGAGATTCCCATGAATCTAGAATTTTGAACACATTTTCACAAAAGTGAATGATTCCCTCTCCATTGTAGGCCAGTAGTAACCCATTCTAATCAATTTCTTTGATAAGGTCATTCCACTCGAATGAGTACCACAAATTCCACTATGAACTTCTTGTAAATTCTTGTTAGATTCATCACGTTCAAGACATCGAAGTTGATTACCATCAAGACCACGGCAATAAAGGGTGTCGACGATAAGAGTGTAGTGATAGGATTGGCGGATAAAATTTTTCTTTTGGTTACGGGATAAATCTGGTGGCAAGATATCATCTTTTAGGTAGGCATAAATTTTTCCATATCAAGGTGAATCAAATCCCACCAAGTGGCAAATGATTTGGCTTTCAGGGGTGTCATAAGTAGGTGTAAATGATTGTTCCACAAAAAATTCATAGCGAGCCTGATTTTTTGGGAGTTGTAACAATGATGCGATTATAGCCATGGCATCGACCGCTTTGTTATCAAGCCTTGGAATTTGTGTGAATTTAATGTCCACAAAGTACTTCTTGAAGTCGTCAACCATCTTCTTATATGGCAACAGTTTGTCATCTTTGGTCTGATAATGGTCATTGATTTGATTAATGACTAACTGTGAGTCACCATACACTTGTAGTTCTGTAATCCTCCATTCCAATGCTATTTTAAGTCCAATGATTAATGCTTCATATTCGACTATGTTGTTGGTGCATGGAAACATCAACCTATATGATCGAGGAATGGTGTGTCCTTGGGGGGTGACAAAAAGTATGCCTACCCTCGATCCATGTTGAGTGAAAGAACCATCGAAATATAAGGACCATGGTTGTTTGGATTATGCAATAAAGACATTAGCATCTATAAATTCAATGTACAGGGGATGGTCTGCTTGTAGTGGTGCTTCAGCTAGTTGATCAGCAATAACTTGTCCTTTGATTGCTTTGCTATCAACATAATGGATGTCAAACTCACTTAGAATCATTACCCATTTTGCTAACCTTCCTATCAATGATGCTTTGCTTAACAGATACTTGAGTGGATCAATATTTGAAAGAAGATTGATTGTATGAGTTAACATGTAATGCCAAAATTTCTGTGAAGCAAAGACTACTGCTAGACAAGCCTTCTCGATGGAAGTGTAATTGAGTTCATGACTTGTTAGTGTTCTGCTGATGCAATAAATTGCACATTCTTTCCTTGTATGGTCTTCTTGCGCTAGCAATGCACCCAAGGATGTCTTAGTTGCGGCAATATACGAGATTAGTGGTTTGTCTAGATTTGGTGGTACTAGAACTGGTGGAGTCATTAAGTACTATTTGATTTGTTGAAAAGCCAATTCAAACTTGTCATCCCACTTGAAAGGAACATTCTTATGCAGTAGATGTGTGAAAGGTAGACTTTTGTTGGCCAATTGTGCAATGAACATTCGTATAGATTGAAGTCATCCCTGTAATGATCTCAATTGACTGATGTTCCTTAGGGGAGGCATTTCCATGATCGCCTATACTTTGGCAGGATCTACTTCAATTCCTTTTCCTGATACTATGTATCCTAAGAGTTTTCCATATGTGACCCCAAAACACATTTATTGCGATTGAGGCAAACTTTGAATTTCTTCAATCTTGCAAATATTTTGGACAATATTTTCATATGTCCTTCTCTAGTGTATGACTTTGCCAATATGTCATCTACATAATCTTCCATGAATGTATGCATCATATCATGAAAGATTGTAGTCATGGCTCTTTTGTAAGTAGCCCCAGCATTCTTT
Organism: Sequoia sempervirens; assembly: GCA_007258455.2. Classification (NCBI taxonomy): domain Eukaryota; kingdom Viridiplantae; phylum Streptophyta; class Pinopsida; order Cupressales; family Cupressaceae; genus Sequoia; species Sequoia sempervirens. The sequence goes on along the minus strand of VDFB02047397.1, from coordinate 77,386,451 downwards.
AGATTGAAAGGCATAATGTTCCAACAGTAAGTTCCCCATGGACATGTGAAAGCTGTTTTTCCCTTGTCGTCGGGTGCAATCTTGATTTGGTTGTAACCAGAAAAATAATCCATTAATGAATACATGGCATGGCCAACTATTAGATCAACTATAGTGTCAATTTTTGGAAGTGGGAAGTCATCCTTAGGACATGCTTTATTAAGATCTCTAAAATTTGTGCACACTCTGACACTTTTATCTGGATTAGATACAGGAACAATGTTGGAGATCCATTTTGCGTAGTCGATTGATCTTATGAAGCCCACATCAAGGAGTTTTCTCAGCTCTTCCTTAACCAATAATGCAACATGGAGGTGCATCTTTCTGAGTTTTTGTTTCACAGGCTTAACCCCTGGTTTGATAGACAAGTGATGCATGATAAGATCAGGATCAAGACCTGGCATGTCTGCATAAGACCAAGCAAAGTTGACTTGATTTTCTCTTAGAAATTCCATGAACTCTGGTATTTCTTTCTCTTTCATTGATGCAGCTAACTGTAAAATCCTTGGTTTGTTTGAAGTTTAAAGATTGACGACTTGTGTAGGCTCAATCAAAATAGGTGATCGCTCATGGTAGTGCTCCAGGAGAGTATCAAGATTCCCATCGTCTGGTGCCTTAAAAAGGTTTTCACCATCCAATACACTCTTTATTTTATCTTGTGTTTGATCTAACACTGCCAGATTCTAGTTTTCACCATTAGATCTTTCTTTCTTATTTTTATTTTTGCAGCTAGGAGAATTGACACTCTCTTGATTAAAGAATCTATGCCAAGAATCACTAGTGGAACAATCATTTGCATTATCTGTAGAAAGGAAGTTGACGATAGATTCATCACTTGGAAACATAGGTATATCAATAGGTTCGTATGAATCCCAATCAATGACATCAGGATGGATCAAAGATAGTGGGTCATCGGGTTGCATGAAATCAGCTAAGGTTATGGTCATAACGGAGTTGACCATAGGATCTGAGGTATGAGGTGGATCAATGATGATACTATCCTCATGATAGTCTTGTTCATTTAAATCTAACTTAGTATCACTAGAATCATAGTCACCTTGTAGTTCAGATTCTTGTGGTTGGGTTCTTGACCCTTCACCTTCGATTAGAGTTGGGGTATACTTGTGTATTACATCAACCTCTTTGTCCCTCCAAAACTCATCATTGTGAATGGTGTCCCATTCATATTCAGCAGAGTCTGTGTCAAAGTTATCATCCACAAAATTTTGAATTGTTTCCAAACATGCTTCTTTTGAATCTGAACCTTCTTGCAATGTGAAGACAATGTCATGCAATTGTTTGGGTGTTCTTTCTTTTGAGTTAGTATCATAGCCTAATCTAGTTTTCTCTTTCGCAGCAAGTCCTCGAAGGTGAATAGGTTCAACTACTCCTTTTCTTTTTCCGATAGGACCCTTATCATAGCCCATTTTCTGCATGATTGAATACCCTTTTCCATATCTATCTATTGGTAATTTGACATTAAAAACTACTTCATCTTCATCTTTATAGAGCCAGTTTAGAATTTCTCTATCCTTAGGATCTTCCATGGGGAATTTTTCTTTGATGAATCATCCATTAAACTTTGTGCTTGGCTCTGTTGGTGGTTGCATTGATGTTGATGTGACTGATATTTGATGTTGTGTGATAGAAGGTTGTCCATGTGACTGAGGTGATGTAGGTAAATTAGCAAGACAAAGAGAGTACTCCTCGACTCCATGGTCCTTGAATTTCAATTTCTTGTCAAAACTATTGGTTAACTGATTGATTTGTGTGTCAATCATGAGAGAAGTACTAACACGAGCTTCTCGATTGTTAGGAACCAAAGTATCTTGACTAGTTTTGATATTGGCACAAGTTTGAATAGTTGAATTATCAGTTGGTATCATGATTTCCTGTACATCATAAGGAAACTTAAGACATTGATGATATGTGGATGGGATAGCTTGCATTTCGTGGATCCAAGGATGACCCAGCAAGATGTTGTATGCAAGATCACGGTCTAATACTTGACAAAAGGTATTTTTGATAACAGGTCCCACTCTGATTGGTAGCATTATTAGACCCTTGGATGCTCTTTCCTCATCATCGTAGGCTTTAATAGTAATATTTCTTCTGAGATCAATGGAGTCCTCAGAAAATCCTAAAGCCTTAACCAACTTCATGGTACATATGTTCAAACCAGCACCTCCATCTATTAGAACTTGTTTGACACGAAACTTGTGAACCATGACTTCTAAGTATAATGATGAATTATGGGGATGAGTTATGGAAATTCCATCTTTTTTGGAGAATGAAAGGCATGTGGGTGAGGACAAGTGTCCTACCATGATTTGAAATTGGTCCACATCCAAATCAGTGGATACAGTTGTTTCAACGAGGACATTTTCGAGAATTTCCTTATGTGTTGGGGAAATCTTCAAGAGTTCTAAGATAGAAATCTGAGCAGGAGTTTTTCGAAGTTGGTTGACTAAGTCATATTGATGCTGAGGTGGAGGCACAGTGGATTTTGAAGAGGCACCCTTTAAGATAACTTTAGCTTGTGCCCATGTTGTAGCATTGACTTCTCTATATTCCACCAATCGTTGACTTTAATAACATTGAACCATTCATCATTAGTGTAGATATGATTGATTAATCATCAATATGATTCACACTTTTTCCAGAAGACTCACCTTTTTGATAGTTGGGAAAAGGGTTGCGAAATGCTTGGTGGTCTTCATTTGATTGTTGATGTCCTTCTATTGTGATGGTGCCATTTTTGATTAAGTCTTGAATGGTATTCTTCAAGGCTTGACAGTTATTTGTGTGATGACCTTTGCACCAATGAAAGTCACAATAGTATGCCTCATCCCATGATGGAGATTTCACATTGGGTTCATAGTTTCGTTGAGGTGGAAAGGTGATGAAATTTTTAGCCATCAACTCTTTGAATGCAGATTTTAAAGATTGACCCAGTGGAGTGTAAGTTCTTCTACTAGAGAAGAATGAAAATCGTTGCAGTTTTGTATTCGAGGTATTCCCTAAGGAGTTGCTATTGTTAGTGGTTCCTCGATAACCTTGATTGTTGGCAGTCCCTTGATTGGGAGTAGAATGTTGATTCACATTGTTCCTCAGAGGAGGAGGATTGTTTCCTTGATTCGTAATTAGGATGACATTGTTATAGGTGTTGTTGTGAGGAGCAATCGGAGTACTAAGAACAAATGGATTAGTCGAGACATGATTTGCATCAACAACACCATCATTCACCATGTTCTTGTTGCGAGTCCAAAATTTAGACTTGTCCTGATTGTTATGATGATTGGATGAGCTAGGATTATCCTTGTCAAGTTTTATTATTCCTCTTTTGACCAAAGCACTTTCAATGGTTATAGCATCTTCAATCAATTTCTAAAAAGAGGGAGGACAATGTAAATTCAAATGATAGCTCATTTCTGAATTCAAGCTGTTAATGAAGGTGACCATCTTTTCCTTTTCAAGAACATGACATGGATATCTGGCGAACATTCTTCTCCATCTCTGAAGAAAAGTAATAAAAGGTTCACCAGGTTTTTGTGCAACTTTGCAGAGATCTATCATAGTGATTTGGTGTTGGAGGTTGTAGGAATATTGTAATATGAACAAATTGATTAATTCCTCAAATGTTTTGACAAGAGGTGTGATTTTGGATAGCCATTCCATAGAGTGAGCTCCAAGACTCCTAGGAAACAAACACATCAATCAAGTGTCCTCATGATCGAACTCTAAAGTCATGTTTTGGAAGTCTCTAACATGGTCGATTGGATCCGATTTCCCATTATAACGATGAAATTTTGGAATTTCACAATGTTTGGGAAATGGAATCATGTTGAGACTTCAATTGAAAGGATAAGGACAAACGTCCTCAAGAGTATATTTCTCTGTTGTGGTTCCCCCTTGTAACTCTTTAATTTGTCCTTGAAGTGCTTTAATTTGTTGAGTCAAAGCACTAAGATCAGATAGGGGTGTTTCTTCAGGTTTGCTCTTCAAATTCTTGGTATCAAAGTCATGAGGCAATTTAGCCCCTTGTTCAGCTAGATAGAGGAAATATTTTTCTTTATCACATTGCAAGATCTTTTCTATGGCTTTGTGAAATTTGGAATCTTTCTCAACCTCTCTAAGACATTCTTCATCTCACTCATCATCACTATCTATATGGGTTTTGCTCATGTCTTTGTAGTTGTCGAATATATTTTCTTCTCTGTTATCCATGTCATTGTTGAAAAGTGGATTACGACTTATACTGTAAAGAGGATTACTGTTTTCACCTTCTTCTTGAGTGTTTTGGATTCCATCTGTTAATTTATTGTATTAAGATCTTGTGAAGATAGGAATATGATTTTGAAGAGTTCTTCTAAACTTAGATCACAGTTCTGATAAGTGCGACAATGATGATATCTTGATCTGATAAGATGGGAATCTTATGATATGATCAAAGATGTTCCTAATTTTTTATTATGGCTTCCAATGATGAAGGATGTCAAAATCCTATTGGGGAAGTTGAATCAATAATCAATTTTTTTTTTTGAAAGGTGCACTCTTAAGATTTGATCTTTGTTTTCAAAGAAAGGTTTTAAGATCACTGGAGTATTTGATTGGGATGTGATGGATATTCAATAGAAGGTTGTGGTATATTATCAAACTCAAGAGGTTGATTAAGATTATGTCGTTGAGATAGAGCTAATCTCTGATAATAATCTTGAGAATCCAAAGGCTCTACAGCATACTCGTCAGTGAATCCCCTAACAAATTCTTGGTATCTATGAAGAAATCCACGGTAATGAAGCAAGACGTGTCAACTTTTGTACAAAAATCTTTTTCTTTACAATGTTTTCTTGTACCCTAATTGTTTCTTGGGTTTCCTAATCCTATTGGAAACTGATTTCTTGACAAATTTTATTGATTTCCACTCTCTAAGCATGGAAGAAATATCAAAATGTTACCGGACCAAAGATGTCAGAAAGTTAGATGTGTGAATGATTTTAGTTGTTGTTTTTCATGTTCATTTAGGATGATCTTTTATCTAAATTAATGTGAATGAAAACATAGAAAACACTCTGAATTAAATGGAAAGTAACCAAACATAGATAAAGCAAGCACATCCTATGGTAAAGATAGGATAATATCTGCTAGATTCCACACAGGTTTCCCTAGTCGCATATTGGTAGCGTGTGAATTCAGAAGCTTGGCTACACGAGCTCCCCCTTACAGTGCACTCTCTTCTCAAGCTAACCAAGCTTCCAACCCCCATGAAACTCCCATGGCAGATTGATCACCTCTACTACATATTGCAAAAGTGTGGATGCCTTCACACCGACCAGTGATGTGCTAGCAAATAGAAGGTTTTTGGTTTACTAAACAATAGTGTTTAATTTGGGACCCCCATTCAAGCAGCCATACATGGGGCAAGAGACTAATCACTAATTAGGTGGTACTCTAGCTTGAAGAGGTTAAGCTCAATAGGGTTTATGGGAGTACTACTCTATCCGTAAGACACATCCGCACTCTTAATCTTAGGTTTTCCCTTAAGATTCACATTTATATATCGGTCGGGGGTAGCTTGGCTTTAGTTCCATTGCCAGTTTGAGTCACGTTGGGGTGATGAAATCCCTAGGTAGGCCCAATTTCTAGAGGCAATAATTGTTTCTCTTACACCCAGGGTCACATCACTGTGCAAGGGGAGAGGATACTTCGGTTATTGCATCAGGGTTACACAGGGGTAAAGTGGGTCTAGCTTTTTGATCACCTAGTTTGCACAGGGTGAGAGCATAGTCACCTACCACTTTCAAGCACAATCAAGTAGAGTAAAAAGATTCATTTTAATGCACCAAATGACAATGATTTATGCTAAGTGAAGATATTGCTTCACAACCGACATGGGGTTCATTTTAACTGCATGATCAAAGTGTGGTGACTATCCTAGATTGATTCATTTTAAACCAGAAAAGATCATGTCCGCGGAATGCGTCAGACTTAGAATCCTATTTTTGTGTTACAAACCAGATGCACTGAAACATACAGTATATGCACAAAAACATATTCCAGATGTGCAGAAACAAACCCCAGATGCACAGAAACAGACCCTAGATGAGTAGAAACAGACCCTAAATGTGCTACAAAAATCCTAAATGTGCTAAAACAGTTCTTAAATGTGCTACTTTAATTAAATGTAGATTTAAATCTCTAAATGAAATAGTAGTTAATTCTCTAAAATCTACCTTAAATGCGCTAATTTAACTCTTAAACATGCTAACTTAACTATTAAATGCACTACTTTAACTAAATGCAGATTCAACTCTAGACGTATTAAGACTATATGCGCTATTCTATCCCTTGGATGCTCTAAATTAACTCTCAGAAGCATTGAAACAGTCCCCAGATGCGTTGAAATACCTACAAAACAGAAGCATTAAATTCCTAGATGCGCTGCAAAAAGTATCGAATGCGCTAAAATGCTGAATTTTTTTGAAAACTGAACTCTAGAACATGGAAACCTTTTAGAATGCTCTACAAGAAAATGTCAAAATCGAGGCATAGGCCCCACGGTGGGCGCCATTTTATGTGTGTATGAAAATATGCCTATCATAATGAATTCAAAATGCATTCAATAAAACCTTATATCAAAGAAGCTTAAAGAAAAATAAACAAACTCTTAGTGCAGCTTCTTCAAAGTCATTTTATTGCTCTCTATCTCCAGCATTTTGTTGATTCAAGTTGCTCTCAGATTTAGTATGCCAAGCTCAACGAAATGGACTACTAGAGAATGAGATTTAAACCAAAATGAATAATATACTAAGATGGAAGATTAGGCTATGCTATGATCAAATTATTACTAAGATATGATTATTGATAAAATGCTAAAATGCAAATGCATAAGCGTAATTGTGTGTGTGTGTCTGCGTCTGTGTGCGTGTACGTAACCAATGCTTGGATTCACACATGTACTTATAGAGTTTTTTGAGGATTTTGATTGGATGAGTTGGTCAACGGCTATGATAATTCTTGACAGATCGAACGATCGAAGATGGATGAGACTGGAAAGAAAAATAGAAGGAAATGAATAAAGCAGGATTTTTCCATTTTCATGGAAGAGATAAGATGAGATGATTAAAAAATCATCTTTTTTAGAAGATAATGGAAAGATATTGAGAAGATAAATAATGAATTATCAAATTCAATTATTTATTTATGGGTGCATGTAGATTTTTCTTAATTAAATAAATATTTAATTAAGATTTTGAGGAAATCAGAAGATTTTCATTTAAATAAAATATTTAATTAAATTTGAAGAAATGACATGTGTATGAAATTAATTAAATAAAATATTTAATTAATTAGAAGAAATTTTTTAATAGAAGAAAAGAAATATTTAAATTTAATTAAAAATATTTAATTAAATTCAAAAGATGATAATTAATTTAAATAAATAAAATGTATTTATTTAATCAATCAAGTAAACATGTGAAATAATCAAATCAAATAAATTTATTCAATTATAATGGGAGAATAAAATGAATGAACAATATAATTAAATAGATTAAATTTAATTACATGTAGAAGAATTTAGAGAAATTAATTAATTAATAAATATTTAATTAAATGCCAAGATTAATTAAACATGACCAATTTTATGCACATACAGGTTCTAAGGGCTAGTTTTACACCACATGCCCTATTTCAAGTTTCCTTGATTTCTCTATAAAATTGATAAATTTCAAGCAAGAAACTTGATAAATAACTAGAATGGACCTAGGCACACAAAACCCACTTATTAGAATTTTAAACTTGGTGAAAATCGTCTCATTGGCCACATGGGGAACTTGGTGTCTCTATGGCTAGTCATCAACTAGAGCATTTGCGCTTTGTGGGTCTACACCTCATCATCACCATTACCACCCTTTGAAATGTGTTTAAAATTGAAACAACGATCTTCTATTTCGGGTCCGCCCTAGCAGGAGGTTCCCTCGGCTTGGCTGCCCTAAACTTGGTTAAAATTCATGAAATCAATTGAAATTCATTGACCCTCTCAGGTCTGCATCCGTAGGTTTCCACTTGCAAAATTCCCTTCAAACTTTTCCATTTCAAATGGCTATTCAACCACTTCGTCCTCCTGGTAGGCGGGTTCTGCCTTAGTCAGCATCCCTCATACTTGATCGAGTCAAAAAAACTTTAGTCCTGACCTGCCATGGAGTGAACCCTGCAGACTTTCGCTTGTAGGATTCTACCTTCACTTTTCTATTTTAGATGGATTTCACAACCTATCCTGCACTCCCCTTTCACTAATGCATGAATGGCTACCCAAACCGCAAAGCCTTAGCAACTTCCCGATGGTCAGCTCCTGACCCCATCTCTTCCATCCTTTCTTTAGCATTCTAAATGACTAGGTATGAACCTCCTTGTGGGGCCCTCCTCATGTACTTCCATTTGTGGCCATTGTGGTTAGTTTTCCATCCTAAATATCCACTAATGATCGACCTTCCACCCTTCAAACCTCAAGCCTTCCATGTCCACTTGTATGATACGATGAAAACAATTAAGTATTGAACCTTAGGAAAACCATCTCCTATGGGTGGCTTGTCACGAAATTCTATTCTAGAGTTATCATTCCCAAATGGAAAGTAATTCTCTCCTGCCTGCTATGTGAGACCTAGCATTCCCATCTCCGTTGGACTATTTGATGATAAGAAAATGATGCCTTGAGCCCTTTGTGGACCTGATGCCATGGGTTTCTCCTGTCGAACTGTCATTTAATTTTTGCTATTCTGAAGGACTGTGACCTAATGTCTCCTCGCATCATCTGACCTAAAAAGCCAAAGCTCAAAATGAACTACGATGTTGCCTCTTAAAGATGCGAGTCTCGCATGGCGAAATGCCACCTGTGGAACGTTTCCTTGCTATCACCGTTTTGACGACATACCCCAAACAACTGAGACCCCCTCTAATCCTGTGTTCCTGAAAGGTGGTCTTCACTCCTTCAAAACTTCAAGATGACTTTAATGCCTCCAAACTTCAAAATGACCTCGAACAATGTGCCAAAATGGTTCCTCCTCCTTAGTGGACCCCACTCAATGACCAAACCTTAAGGTGGGCTAGGACAATGAGGCCACTGTGCCCTAATTTCCATCCCTCCTATAGCTGCTCCAGAATAGCCACCCGCCTAGGGAAGGCCATGCCCCTAGGCCCGAATTGTTATAATTCCCTCCTATGAAAGGTTGATGTTGATCTGTAAGAGATGTTAGGATGTTTAAATGGTGAATTATCTTATCTAACATCATTTTTTAGGATTTTGGCTAGCTTTCCTATTGTTTTCATACTTAAATGTGCTTACTACTCTCTCACCCACATGATATATGGAACCTGGTGTAGGACCTTCAGAGGCGGCTGTAGATAAATACAAGGGAAAGAAGTCAGCCAAAGCACCCTAGGGAAAAGAGGATAAAGATCAAATGAAGTACAAGTTCCAAAGGGAAAACCTCAACTCCAAGGTCACCACAGCTTGTAAGGAGGTCTCATATACAAATATTAGACACATAGATATTGATGAATTCAAGCAAAGGGTTCAGATCAATCTGACAACAAAAAATGTGAGAAATATTAGAAATGGTGGGTTGTCCAAAGCTATTGGTTTCCTACCCACTCTCGTTGGTCTCGAGCTTGTAATGTCCTACAGGAAGGCATATCATCTAGAGTCTAGAACAATAGTGGATAGAGATGGGAATGTTTTGGCTGATTTGTCTACCAAATAAATAGGGAAGGCCTTTCATATCCCTACATTCAAAGAGATGGAGGAAGCATCCAAATAAGATGCCAAGGAGATGTGGGATTCTGACCCCCTCAAGTGCAAAAAGATCATAAATCATTACTGGTTAAAAGAAAAGAGGGCCAGTGCAGCTAAGGTGCCCCATGAGCTCTTCAGCAGTGACTTCTCTGAGGATTACCATGACTTGTTAGCCTTATTAAGAAAATTAATAGGCCTTCCAAATGTTGCCTACTTCCAGGAGTGGATGTTATACTTTGTGGAAGAGATCCTTTGAGGAAAAACCAAATTCTACTACGTAGGAATAATTAGTAATTGCCTACATGAGAAATTTGTGGTTGTGAAGAAGACCTCGCGCTTCTACTTAACTTCATACCTTGTCTATTTTTTGGTTAACTGGATGCCATACAAAGACTTGTTCAAAGCTCTAGATGAAGCTCTAGGTAGCAAATTAAAGGTCTATGATAGGTACCCTCAACTTCAATACAAGAATTTTAAGAGGGACTATTACAGAGTCAATGATGCTTTTATAGGTCATATTATCAGATTGCTTGAAGGTGATTTCGAAAGAAGGGTATCCCATAGTGCCAATGCTTACATCCACCACTCAACTTTCTATTCATTCAATTCCCTAAGCTCACATACATCTATGTTGAAGGTTTCTTAGAGAAACAATACAAGCTGCCCCAGTACCCAAATGACTAGATAATATTTCTAGAGCTCTCTCTGTTGCTGCAACGTGCACATGCCCTACTAAGAAACAAAAAATTGGTAGGGATTCCCTATCCCCTCTCCTTCAACCATGGGATGTATTAAATCCATACATCCTAATGTGTAGACCATTCAGATAAGGAACTCATGGAATACCACCTGGAGCTCTATATTGGCCGGTCGTGGATGGACCCCTATGGAAAACTCAAAAAGATGGTCACAGTTGAACATGGCCATGTGCATGATGCTAAAGAATTTTGGGCCAACTGCAAGCACAAAGAAAAAATGTGAATGAGGAACTACATGTGCATGACTAATTATTTTTTCAAGAATTTCAACTTGTTCCCTATGCTAGATCAAGTGGTGGAGGATGAAAATACAATGATCAATCCTCGATACAGTGCAGTTGCTAATCTCCTGCTACCGCTAATTGACTAGAATGAAGAAGAGGGCAATGACCTTGACATTCTGACAAAGTCGATCAAGGCCAGAAAAGAAGAGTGGATTTATGGGTAGATCACCTAATTGAAGCTACAAGGGGTTACCCTGACATATGGGGAACTTGAGTATGAGATGGGAAGTGAAATTGACAGTGGGACAACTACTACCCTGACTAGAGAAACTTTTAAATCCCCTCTAGCCACCAGGTTGAGGAAGAGGAAAGAAATGACTGAGAGTCATCCCAAGCCTAAGGTGTATGCATGAAAGGCTTCAAAAGGAGAACCTTATAAGAAATCAAAGAAATCAGGTAGTTTCATAGAAATTCCTACCATCCAGGAGGACCTACTCCATGAAGGAGAGGAGCTAGAGGCCAACCAACCAAGATCCACACCTACTACCTCTACTCTCGGAGTCACCATTGCTGTCATTGCCAGTTTGGTCCCCTTTTGCTTGCTTCTTAGTCGATGATTTCCACTTCTCCATTCATGGTGGATATCTCCGTCCACCTTGCTTCCACCCCACCTACTATGCAAGTAATGATAATAGAATCTTCCTTTGCCAATACATCTTCACTCTCCTCTTCCTCTATGTATTTGTCAACATATTTTCTGCTAGCTACAACAACTATGCCAATGCGGGCTCTATCACTCCCAGAGGACCTCACTTACCATATGTAGAATATCTCAATCGAGCTATTTGGGGTATTAATGAACTTGACCATATAAGTTGCCTAGCCATAGTTCATTGCAAATCTCCTCACTCCTCCTCTAGCTAAGCCACCAGAAATGAAAGCAATGATCGAAATATTAGAAGAGTTGGAGAGGCAAGAAAGGGAAGCAACAAAAGAAATGGAAGAGAAGGCAGATGACTACCATGAGCACCCTGAGTACCAGCACCTTGTAACTAATAAAGTGGTGCGTGAAGGAGAGGAAGAAGAAATACAATCATCTGAGGAAGACATTGAGGTGTTGGGTACCAAATACATTGTGGAAACTTTTGACCTAGACCTTGAAGAGGAGTTGGCTCAACAACTCAAGAATGTTGGAGAGGAAGTATAAAGGAATCCTTCCAATGAAAAAAAGAATGTTGAAGAAGAAATGGAGGAGGACACTAGGCCTCCAACTAGGGAACAAAATAAGAGTCCTGAGCCTAACAAGGAGATGCCTCTATCAAAAGAGAAACAAGAGGGCATCAAGCATGATGAAGAGGTGTTGCCTCAACATGAGGAAAAGGAAGAACAAGAAGAAGATAAGCCTGAGGAAGAGGCTAAAACTAGGAAAATCCCGAAAGTAGAACACCATGAAGAACACATGCATGACATAGAGGAACAAGAGAAAACCATCAAAGGGGAGGATAGCCCCAAGGAACATACAGCTACTGAATCCTCACGAAAGGAAACTATTTTCATTCAGGTTTTTGATGAATAAGAAGGAGAAAAGATAAAATAAGAGGCTCTGGGCAATAAAGAAATCGAAATCCAACATGCCTGTGAAGAAGAAGGTGATCATGAATCACCAAGAGGAGAATCTCAGATGCCATAATGGCTAGAGAAATAGTTGAAGAAGAAAACCTTGACCCCAAAGGATTTGAGGGAAAGGTTGGAAGCCATATTGGCTTAGGCCCAAATAAGCACAAAGAAAGAGAAAAATCCAAAGATTAGATCTCAGCTGGAAATGGATGTATCTATATCTAGAACTATACAAATAGTCATTCCAATTGTGGGATAAGAAGGGGTAAGCTACAATGTCTCCACCCTCGATTGGGAACAACAATGAGAGAGCAAGAGATTGACCATCTCCAAGGATTTTTCACCACCATTGTGCACCAAATGTACAAAGATAAGATTTACAAAGAGGATTTGAAAGCATAGGTGGCTAGCTTAACAACATACATCCAAAAATGGTCATCAATTGAAGAGCTCCCTACCACTTCATTGACACCGCCACAACTACTTTTCACAGATCATATTGACCAGTAGGAGAAAAGAAAGAATTGGACAAAGGCCACTGAGGATTGGTTCTAGTAGGTCCTATACAAATGAAATATGGGCATAGGTCACACTATCAAGAAAACCAAAAAGTTCCTAGAAGTTCAAAAGATACTCAAGGGAATAAAGAAGTTTTGCATTGACTTCCCCGAGCTATACAGGATTAAGTATCCCAAACTAGAGCCTATTCTCAAGATACCTAATAAATATTGGGAGAATGATATTTCCTTAGTAGAGGATGACCATTGGTTAGTAGAGACATGGAAGTTGTGCTTGGACCATCGAAAGGAGGTGTTTGAATGTGTGGTCCATTAGGTGGATTTGGATATTGACTAGGTCAAGGAAATTAGGGTAGCTTGCGAAGAATTTCTAAGACTGATCATAGCTTTTGATGTGCTCACTGTCAAGTTGGATCCAAAAAAGATAAAGTTGTGCTTCCATAATATTTGGTCATTGAAACTTTGGAGGCCTAAATTTTCTTCATAAGAAAAGAATTCAGTCAAGGGATTTCCTATAATAGAGAAACCAAAAAGAGTATTTGAAGGGTGCATCTTATGAAAGCAATGTTCATAGAGAATCATTTCCAACAGGTAATTCAGTGAGGGCTAAAACACTTTTAGAGATTGTTCATTCATATTTATGTGGGCCAATGCGAACACCCTCCATTGGTGGAAGATTCTATTTTTTGAAATTCATTGATGACTGCTCAAGGAAGACATTGGTTTTCTTTTAAAGCATAATAGCGAAGTGTTTGAATTTTTTTGTCAATTCAAGGCTCTTGTTAAAAAGCAAAGCAATCATTAAATCAAAGTATTGAGAATAGATAGGGGTGGTGAATACATCTCAAATGATCTAATATTTTTCAAGGAACATGAAATTCACAAGCAATTCATAACTAGATACACACCTCAAAAAAATGGAGGAGATAAAAGGAAAAATAGAACTATCATGGAAATGGCTAGAAGCATGTTGAAAGCCAAACATTTTCCAAATAAATATTGGGATAAACTATATCATGTGTAGCATATATAATGAATAGATGTCCAACAAAAATTGTCAAGAATATGATTCCAAAACAAGCTTGGAGTGGAAGAAAATATAGTGTTGTTTATATGAGAGTTTTTGGATATGTGACATGCAGATGTGCCAGATGAATTAAGAATAAAATTAGAAAAACAAAGAAAAATGCATATTTTTTAGATATAGTGATGAATGAAAGGCTTACAAGTTGTATAATCCAAATAACAAAAAGAATTATAATCAACAAGAATGTACAATTCATAGAAGAGGAAGCATGAGATGGAAGTGTAAAAAAAATAGTCAACATATTAGCAGGTATACCACAAGAGGAAAATGAAGGTTTTATACCAGAAAATACTCCTTCAAATGTGACTCTTTCCACACCCTTTCAAGCTCAACAAAGTGGTCCACAAGTTACATGATCATCAAGTGTAAGGGAAACCTCATGTATACAAGAAAAAACTTAAATAAGTGGACAATAAACACCTTCTACAATAGGGATTTTTAGTGTAGGATGAGCAAGTCCACATTCCATGAGTTCTACATCAAGTGACATGTCAAATCCTACATTGGTAAGCTTAGGAAGACAAAAAACTAGAAGTATAGGAGACATTTATGAGAAAAATAAAGGTGAGAATAATGTAGGTCTAATTTCTATTTTTGATTTATATTCACAAAGAGATGATTCAATTCATTTTTAAGATGTAATTAAAGATGATAAATTTGAATATGCAATGTATGAAGAAATTCATGTTATAGAGAAGAATCACACATGGGAGTTGGTTAACCTTCCAAAAGTAAAAGATGTCATAGGAGTGGATTTGGTTTACAAACCAAGTTGAGTGCAAATGGTGATGTGCAAAATCATAAGGCAAGGCTAGATTCTAAGGCTTATTCACAACAACCTAGGGTTGATTATAATGAGACATTTTACCTCGTAGCATGTTTAGACACCATGAGAATGATAATTTCCATAGTAGCTCAAAACAAGTGTCTTGAAACTTATCAAATGGATGTAAAATCAACATTCTTAAATGGTCATCTTGAAGAATATATTTATGTGGAATAGCCACCTGGGTATGAAATTTTAGGCAAAGAAGACAAGGTTTACAAGCTCAAGAAAGAACATTATAGTCTCAAGCAAGCTCTAAGAGCTTGGTACAACATAATTGATTCATATATCCTACAAAATGGATTCAATAGGAACAGTAGTGAGCCAACATTGTACAGAAAGATGAATTAAAAAGGTGAAATTATCATTGTATTTTTATATGTTGATGATTTAATATTCATGGGTGACTTATGAATTGATTTGTTCAAAGGAGCTATGAAGAAGGAATTTGAAATGACTAATTTGAGACTCATGAAATAATTTTTAGGCATTGATGTGAATCAAAATGAAAATGGTATATATTCATCTCTCAAACAAAGAATGCAAATGATATTTTGAAAAGGTTTAATATGTTGAATTACCAATCAGCACCAACACCAATTTTCACTGGTTTGAAGCTAAGCAAGGATGACAAAGGATCCAATGTAGATCCAACTTTGTATAAGAGACTTGTTAGTAGTCTCATGTACCTAACAACCATAGTTTCAGACATAATGTATGGTGTAAGTTTGATTTCAAGGTTGATGGAGTCTCCAAAAGATTCACATTGGAAAGCTAGGAAAAGAATCTTAAGATATGTGAGTGGAACTTGGAATTATGGGATCCAATATTCAAGCTAAAATGAGTTAAAAATCATAGGATGGACAGATAGTAATTTTTTTGGAAGCATTGATGATAGAAATAGCACATCTGATTATGCTCTTCACTTCGGTACCAGTGTAGTATCATGGTCTTCAAAGAAACACCCCATTGTCAAACTTTCATATGTTGAAGCAAAGTATGTAGAAACAATAGGGGTATCATGCCAAGCAATTTAGATTAGAAGAGTGTTGTAACAGATAAAACATGAAAAAGAAAATTCAATAAAAATATATTGTGATAACAACTCAACCATAGCATTGTCCAAAAATCTAGTCTTCCACAAGAGAAGAAAACATATTAACACTATATATCATTAATTCTATGAGATTTCCATTATCCATAATGCTTGAATTTTTTTATTTATAGATTTTGATTGTGTTTTAATTTTTTCATCAATGTTTCAGATCACACTCTTTGATCCATCATCTCCTTATAATCTATATCATCCTAATGATGGATCACATAGTGTGATTCAAAATGTTGATGAAAATATTCAAAAAATAATCAAAATCTAGAAATAAAAAATTACTAGATATCATTTTATTAGAGAGCTAATTAACAATGGAGAGATCTTTTTGGTATTTTTCAGGTCTCAAGATCAATGTACAAATATCTTCAGCAAGGCAATATGGAAATAAAGTTTTATCTATCAAAGAGATTTATTGGGCATCATAGATGGCAACAGTTATGATAAAGGGGGAGTGTTGGTGTGTCATAGAAAAATGTCCCCTTATCATTTTCATGGCCTTTTAGGTCTTGTTTCATGGTGTTTGATCTATTTTTCTCTAATTTTATGTTGTAAGATGGCTTGAACATGCACATTTAGGTACTAAAATTCAAATAATGATGTCTTGTGAAGGTGTTGTGAAGTGTTGTAAAACATTTTTACACTCTTATAAACTCTATTTATTACAATTTACCTGAAAAAATCAACTTTTCATCATTAAACAAGTCCTATTTTCAAGTGTTGTAAAGTCTTGTAACAAGATTTCACACTTTTCTAGGCAGAACTTCACAATTTACCCCTTTCATATGCTTTATTTGACCCCTTTTATGCCCTTATAAGCTTTAATTAAGTGTATTTTTAAATGTAAGACCAACAAACAACAATAAATACAAGATAATTCCTAACACCTAGTTTTAGGTCCTAGGTGCCACCCATTCGCCATGGGTGGTGAATGAGTCCCCCTTGGCTCCAAATTCAAAATTTTTAAAATTTCCTTTCAGGTTTTTATTCAAAAACACTTGATGTCGGCCTATGATGAGGTATGAATGGGTTACTAAGGCACAATATTGTATAAATAAGTGTTTTTACATCCATTCTAACCCCCATTCATTCACCCATTCATTCACCCATTCATTCAACCATTCATTCAAGCATTCATTCACACATCTTCTCAAGAATTAAAGCATTTTACAACATCTTATCAAGCACTATTCAAGAATTTTGGAGCATCCATTGAAATTACTTTAGATTATCATCTTCATGGGTTTGGTAAGTTGATAGAATTTGCATGTTGTTAGTTTATCATCCTCTTGCATTTCAATATTTCATTAAGGGTTTAATTACCAAAGTGAGGTTTGACCAAGGCAAACCCCTATTTGCTAACCCTCAACCATTTTTCCTCTCTTTCATTTGTATTTGTAGACCTTTGTGTGTATAATTTATAAGCATTTAGGTGATTGAAGATTGGTCAACAAGTCAACTAGGTGCTTCAAGTCAACTCAACTCTATTTCAAGCTTGGAGAAAATTTTATGTCCATTTCCTATAGAATTGACTTTGACAACCCAACAAGCAAACATTTACAAATTTGGTGTTGCAGAGTTGTCTCCTAATTTCTCAAAATTTTGGTAGAGGACTGATTCGCCATTAGTGGTGAATGAGTCCTACCTTAAGACTAAAAAATCTAATTTTTTTCAAATTCCAGATCCCAACAGTTATAAACTTGTTTCAAATAGTTTTTCACCTATAGCAGGACTAATTCACCACCCTGGGCAAATGAGTCCCACTATTGATTTTTAGTAACTTCAGACAACATTCTACATATTCCAAATTCCTCAAATCTTGCCCAAGTGCACTTTGTTTCATCCCATTTCTTCTTCTTTTTTCATCTTTAAGTTCATTATTTGCATATCACTGTGTGTTTACAAGCATAGTATAAATCTTAGTCTTGCATTCATAATCATTCATTTAAATCACTTAAATCCATTTATTTTCCTTCATTTATCTTAGAAAACATCACACATAACATAATTTGAATGAACCCTTAGCATTTTTGGCCCTATCTCTCTCCTTTTACATGAAAAACCCTAGAAGAGTTAGAGAAGTCCATAGGAACCAAAAATCTACGATTCATTTTGGTGAACCCACATTTTGAACACTTTGCATTTCTGAATTCATTTGCATATTGCATCTTGGATTACATTTGCATCAACATTCAATTAGCACATTGTTTTGTTCTTGCATTCTAGCACTTCTCATATTGCATTAGTGAAAGCTTGGTTTAGATTTCATTTTTGCATTGCATATCATTGAAGAATACTAAAAAATTTCATTTTGCATCCTTAATGGCATTCTAAAAAGCATTAGATTTATTTTAAATTTTTTCAAAAACACAAAAAAATATCATACTGAGACTCATTCGCCACCCTAGGCGAATCGGTCCTTCTGCACTTTTTAAACAACATTTCTAGTATCTTTATGGCATTTTTCTACATTACAGTTTCTTGTTCTTGCATTCTATTTTAATTTCTAGAATCTTTGTTTTTAATCATTTATTACATCTTAGTTTATTGCATCATGGCATTTTCTTTTAATAAGCTATGGAATTCATTAAAATCATTGGTAGACATGTCCAATTGTTCCTTTGGCTATGAACCTAAGACATTGAGCTGCCTCATGCTCCTTCAACTCCTCATGAATGTCCTCCTCATGATGTAGACATCATTGGATAAGATGATGATAGCATGAACAAGTTCTACAATGAATGCCTTGATCATCGCAAATCCAATGTATCCTTTTATCCATCCATGAAGTCACAAGATCTCCCTACTATTGTACCTCCTGATCACTTTGAATATTTACATCCTAAAATTGATGGACCTAAGGTTCCTTCCTCAAGTGGACCTAGTTACTCTAAACAAACACATTCACAAACATACTACAATCACAAAGTTGCAAATACTCTTATAAACCTTGAAGAAACATCTGGTAAAGGCTTTACTATTCTAAGTGAACAAGGTTGTCACACAAAACATGATCATGACATTCATCAAATCCTTGAAAAAAAACCAACAGAAGAAAACACAAGCAAATTAGGATATCAAGATCCTTCTAATAATGATAGACATCCTTTTCAACCTAGGAGACTTCGGGATGTTGGTACAGTGATGTTTGATGCTCCTCTTGACTTGAACATTCCCCTTCCATGTGAACAACCATTATCCCATTCTAATGATAGGGATGCTAGGGTTCCCATGAGTCCTCTTCCTCCTTCTATTCATGAACAAGGAGAATCTAGCAAAAGAAAACAACCTTACAAACTAAAGAAACTCAAGTTTCCTACACATCCTCCACTTGAATGTGAAAGGAGACTTAAACTACTTTTAAATAAAGGTCTTATACTTTTACCACCTATGAATAGGCTAGTTATTTTCCCTAAAGATTCTAACATACCATTTTGCAAATATCATCACATCCTTGGTCATCATATAGAAGAATGTTTGACATTGAAGGACATACTGGATAAGTATCATTTCATTGAAATTGATTGTTTCCCCATCATACCTTAAAACAATCAAAACCATTCATCATTCCATAGTTATAGAATTATTTATTCTCACTATCACATGATCCTTTCCCATCACTCATCTCAGATCCTTGCATTTAACTTTGTGGGGAGCAAGAATTTGTTAGGATTTTCGTTGTAATGCATTTGTCTTTGTATCTTAACTATGTTATTCCTTTTCCACTTAATCATTTAAGATTGAGACACCAATAACTTAGTTAAAGGTTGACTTACATTTGTAGTACTTGTTCCTTTTCTTTTCATGTGTGTATCATGTTTCCACATAACGTGCATTTTATTTTCTCTCTTATCATACACTTCTATTTGTATCTCTATTCTTCTATATGCTGTGAATCTTCACTTTTTCATTTTGTGTTCTCCTTTTGGGTATGATGCAAAGCATTGAGACCGAACTATCTCCTTCATGTTGACCCAAAATATTTTTCATTTTCTTTCACCTTTTCATTTTCTTTATTTTCACTTGTGTTCTCCTTTTGGGGATGATGCAAAGTGTTGAGACCACAATGTCTCTTCCATGTTGACCCAAAATAGACTTTTCTTTTTCTTTCATTTTCGTTCTCTTTGTGTCATTCTCCTAGTTCTAAACTCTTTCATAAAAACATTGTAACAACGAACATACTGACCCCAAAACCATAGATCCCTTATGTGTTTGGTGTGTTCTTTTCTGGGGGCAACTCCCTTTCCTTGTTTTCATTTTCATTTTTCATTGACATGAGGTAGCCGAACTTTGAAACATATGACTTGGAATAAGGCTTTCCAAGTTGGCTCTCATGTCTTGTTTTTTCTTTTGCATTTTCTTTCCTTTGCTACTTTAAAGTATTTGTTCATAGACCGATGTGTAGCAATTCCTTTAAAGTGGGAAGATACATTACCATAATTCATTTTCATTCTTAGTTCCTAGTGTAGCCTTGTCATTCATATGGTGTGTTTGTCACTTTTTGGATGACATTGGGTGTGATGTCCTTCATAAGTGTGATCTATCTTAGAATATTACATTCCTCTTGGTGGCCTGATGTGATGCATTGCATCCCCTAAGTTGTGAATATTCTATTCTTTGATTGGTCCTCTCTTGGAGACATTAGACACAATGTTCCCTAAGTGACTGACCTTGCATGAACTTAACAAGACTCCTTTGAATATCTTTTATATTTCACATTTTTGCATTTTACATTTTACATTTTTTCCAACTTGCATAATGCAACTTGCATGCCTGTGGCACCTTGCTTTTTATTCATGAGTTCTAAGCATACAAAGCTTTTCTTTTCTCATGGAGCATGAACTAACATTTCTCATTATGGAACCTTGTTAAAGTTATCAAGAGGTATAACTTTGATATGGTTGAGTAGGAAGCCCACCTAGCGGCATGAATTTTCCCCATATCCACATTTGTATTTGTGAGTGCATACCAACTAGCATATGTATCTTACCTTTTGGGATTTCTCACCCTGCAGATGATCAAAAGTTTTGTGGCCTTGGATTGAGTATATTTGGGCCTTCTCACTTGGAAAACTGCCCAAAGTGAGTATACATTCTCTTTCAACCTATATCTAATCCACAACTAGTTGGACAGACAATCGAAGCTTCATCTGATTCTTTTCAATATTTGTGTGTTCCTTTGTTGTTATTCTTAGTTTAACATGGGATCTTTATCCTTGGGGCTTGACCATCACCCTTGATTGTTGTATTCAATCTTGCTAACCTAAGTACATTTGAACCCTTCTCTCAATGTTCATGGCTAGTTTAGTGTGAGTTTGAAGCAAGTTCATCCTCTCACTAAAGTGGTGGATAAATGTGTTGTAGAAAAATGGCCCCTTGTCATTTTCATGGCCTTTTAGGTCTTGTTTCATGGTGTTTGATCTATTTTTCTATGATATTATGTTGTAACATGGCTTGAACATGCACATTTAAGTACTAAAATTCAAATAATGACTTCTTGTGAAGGTGTTATGAAGTGTTGTAAAAAAATTCTACACTCTTCTAGACTCTATTTATTACAATTTACCTAAAAATCACCTTTTCATCATTAAAAATGTCCTATTTTGAAGTGTTGTAAAGTCTTGTAACAAGATTTCATGATTTTCTAGGCATAACTTCACCATTTATTCGGGTTTTTATTCAAAAACACTTGATTTTGGCCTATGACGGGATATGAATAGGTTGCTAAGGCACAATATTATATAAATAAGTTTTTTTACATCTATTCTAACCACTATTCATTCACCCATTCATTCAACCATTCATTCAAACATCACCTTAAGAATTCAAGCATCTTACAACATCTTATAAAGCACTATTCAAGCATTTCGGAGCATCCATTGACATTACTTTAGATTATCATCTTCAAGGGTTTGGTAAGTTGATAACATTTACATGTTGTTAGTTTATCATCCTCTTGTATTTCATTATTTCATTAAGGGTTTGATTACCAAAGTGGGGTTTGACCAAGGAAAACCCCTATTTGCTAACCCTCAACCATTTTTCCCCTCTTGCATGTGTGTTTGTAGACCTTTGTGTGCATATTTTACAAGCATTTAGGTGACTGAAGATTGGTAAACACGTCAACTATTTGCTTCTAGTCAAATAAACTCTATTTCAAGCTTGGAGAAAGTTTTATGTCAATTTCCCATAGAATTCACTTAGGCAACATGACAAGCATTTCCAGATCTAGTGTTGTAGAGTTGTCTCCTGATTTCTTAGAATTTTGGGAGAGGACTAATTTTACATCAGTGGCGAATGAGTCCCACCTTAAGACTGAAAATCATAACATTTTCAGATTCTGGATCTCGACAGTCAGAAACCTATTTCCAACATTTTTTCACCAGTAGTAGTACTAATTGGCCACCCTAGGAAAATGAGTCCCACTATTTATTTTAAATAACTTCAAAAAACATTCTATAGATTCCAGATTCCTCAGATCTTGCCTAGGTGCACTCTATTTCATCCCATTTTTTTTTTTTTTTGCATTATTGCATCTTTTATTTCATTAGTTGCATATCATTTAGTGTTTTTTCTATAATAGTTTAAATCTTAGTCTTGCATTCATAATCATTTATTTAAATCACTTAATTGCATTTAGTTTGCTTCATTTAGGTTAGACAACATCACATATAACATAATTTGAATGAACTCTTAGCTTTTTTGGCCCTATCTCTCTCCTTTTAGGTGAAAACCCTAGAAGAGTTAGAGAAGTTTATATGAACCAAAAATCTATGGTTTTGCTGGAATTAATCCCACTACCTACCTATCTTCTTTATTGTGATGTATTTCATCTCCTTGTTGTAGTGATGAAAATTATCTTCTACTTCCTTCACATATGACCATTTTGCATCAAGACAATTCTTTATTATGTTTTAAATGCATATCTCCCTTGCCCCATAATTTAGAATTAAAAATGTATTTTTTTCTTTTCTTTTGGGCTTACATTTTCAAGTCATATATGATGAAAGAATACATAGTTGTTTTTTGGAAGTTTCTTTTATAAAACACAAAAGAGAACTGTCAATCTTTTGTATTGAAAGATAGAAGTTAAATGTTATTGTAGAAATAGCTCTTAAGAGTGGGATGTATGTAATGATACATAGTGTTGTCAATATTTCTAATTATGAATATATATATATATTGCTACAACAATTTAAAGAAATTAAAAACAAGGGATTATTAATTTCATTATTTTTTGAGTAATATTAAAGAGTAGTAGCTTTGTATGTAGTTTATGGTGATAGTCATTTGTATGGTTTCAAATATGTATGAAATATAAATTAGTTTGAAATATTTGTGTTCTATTTTCTACACTTTGTATTGGGTTTATTTTATCCTCTGTCTCTCCCCTTCAACTTGAACAATATCATTCAACATGTCTTATATATTTTATTTCTATTGAAAAGAGTTATAGAACTCCCACCCTTACAATCCCAAAATTATGAAAGATAAAATGTCCCTTAAAAGAAAAAACCTTATTTATATAAGATTATTTTATTTTCTAACTAGCTTTTATTCATAACTTATCATGAAAGAATAAATTTCATTTTTATCCAATGTAAAGTTGTAAAAGGAGTCACATTTATGTCCTATGAAAATAAATTAATTACAAATTATGAAATAATTCTTTTAAAAAGTCTTCAAATTTGTTTCATTAACTTATTCTGTTTTGTAGCTTTTGTCTTGTCTAAGGATGAGGAGGTGATTTTGTAATTATTTTATTCTTTCACCACAACTGTTAACGATTTTATCTCTTGAGCCCCAATATTTAATAGATAGACTTCTAAGATCACAAAGAATCACTAGTTTCCTTAGACTTCTAAGATCACAAAGAATCACTAGTTTCCTTCATCTTCATTGAAACTACCTACCATGTTTGATTCTATAGACAATTTCATTTTTTGGCACTGGTGTTTTTGAACTATTCTTTAGAAATGAATTCTTTGAAGTTTTGTATGGTCATTAGAGTGTCTTTGATAGTGGAATAAATATCCTTCAATATATTTAATTCCATAGCTAAACAACTTCCTACTATTCTAGACCTAATATAATCAATTTCTTTGAGGGGTTTCTTCATTTTATTTATAGCGTGTCTAAAAGTTGTTAGTTTCCATTTAATGCTTAATATCCATGTTGTAGAGTTATACTCTTCAAGTTTAACCAAAATATGATCAATCAATAATGTATTAATTTCCATCTTTGATATTTCCTCTCTATCCATTATTGCTTGACACAAGATAGTTTATTCTTTTCTAATTAGTTGGACCTTATTTTTAAGTTCTTTAGTATTCTACAAGTTTTTTTATACAACATTGTTAATTTCTCACTAAAAAAGAGTTCATATAATGTTATCTATTCAACCAACTCCTGCAAGGCTTTTCCAAATGCTTTATATCTTCTTAATCTCTCCATTTTATATTTATCAATATTTTGTATATCTACACCACCCAAAACTACAAGCCCACCTATTGGTTATGTTGAAATATTAAAAATATTCTTGATGTAATATGCCATTATTTAAGCTTTATCTTCAAGTTTCTCCCTAGTGGGTATGTGTAGGATCATGATGGGCCAAAATGTGGCGATATGATGGGTATGTGTAGGGCATGTAGCTGACGAATTTTTTTTAACCCAAAATTGATGAAACGAAAAGGGGTTTTAAAGGAGATTCTCATATTTTCACCAATATAAATTATGCTTGACTTTGAATTTAATAAATAATTATTATTCATTTTCTATTTGAATTATGACTAAAGTCCTATTTGATAGGTTGATTAAAAAACATCTATAGCTTTCAAACGATATCACATTTTTAAAATCTGAAACATGCATCACATTCTATGCTTCACATACTATAGTATTAAAAAAAACACTTAATTTCATGAAGTTTTGATCAAGTTAAGGTGGTCAGATATAGAAGTTTTTATATTTTTAAAAATTTGTCATAAAAAATTGATAATTAATTATTTACTTGGAAAAAAAAAAAAATATGCATCACATCATGATATGAGTCCTCTACTTATATCTAAAATATTATAAAAAAATATTATCATTTTATTGTGGTTAGGGTGGCCAGACAGACACCTACTTCTTATTTTTTCCCTAAAATTGAAGTACTACCACATAGAAAATTCAAATTTTCACCAAATTGATTTTTTTTCTTTTAAATAAACCTAGTAGTTTAGAAACTACATTCAATTTGTTGTAGATTACATTCTTACATATTTTTGAAATAATATCGATAACTTATTCAAATTTTTATGTCAACTTGCCTAACTCTGATTTTTCTAAATTTTTCGCCACTTAAGGGCCTATTTTTTACATGATGATCATGCACATACCCTAGTATACTTCTCTTTTTTATTCTATGTAAAATTTTAACAACTAAAATGTAAAAATTATGAATGTCTCCTTGATGAGTTGATGGGTCCTGATATTAATTATTGACAATTGATAACTATATTCTTTAATGTATTATTTATTCTTATCATTGAAATATTCAAGGATATTTCTAGATATTAATCACTTGATGGATCTATCATCAATATTAAAGCAATCTATTCCTTGTGATAATTCTATAAGGAATCAATTGTATAGTTTTATGAGTCAAACTCATTGACCCATGTTTCATGAGTAGTGGTTCACAAGAACCCATCTCTCATGATAGTGAATGATCCACTTATCACTCATTGCATATGGGTGATGCTTATAGAGGTGAAGCACTAGGCCTTCCTTGGAGGTCACCCATCCCAATAATACTCTAGCTCAAGCATACTTAACCACAAAGTTTGCCAAAAATTTAAGCCCACTTAGCTTGAAACCCCATTTGTTAAAAAATCAATGAGTGTTGTGCCTTATCAAAAATTCATTATAGAGCCCCTAAAGCTAATCAATTGATAAGTAGGAGGTATTTTTCCACAATATTCAAATTGTGATATTACTATACAAATTAAACTATATAGTCTTACGATTCAAACTCATTGACCCATGTTTCATGAGTAGTGGTTCACAAGAACCAATCTCTCATGATAGTGAATGGTCCACTTAACACTCATTACATCTAGGTGATTCTCATAGAAGTGAATCACTAGGCCTTTCTAGGAGGTCACCCATCCCAGACTCCATCTCAAGCATGGTTAATGACATTTTTCCTGAAGGTTAAGCCCACTTAGCTTTTAGCCCCATTTTTAAAATATGGGTTAATGAGTTTGACTCATAAAACTACATGAATTAATTCTTATAGCAATATCACAATTTGAAATGCTATGGAAAAATACCTCCTACTTCTCAATTGATGAGCTAAAGGGGATCTATAATGAATGGCTCATAAGGAACAACACTTGTTGAAGGTTTTGAAAATAGGGATGCAAGCTCAGTGGGGTTAACCTTTGGGAAAACTTTGTGGTTAAGTGCTCTTGATTTGGAGTAATACTAGGATAGGTGACCTCCCGGGAAGGCACAGTGCTTCACCTCTATGAGCATCACCTAGATGCAATGAGTGCTAAGTGGACCATTCACTATCATGGGAGATGGGTTCTTGTGAACCACTACACATGAAACATGGGTCAATGAGTTTGAATTGTAAAAATACATGGTTGAATCCTAATAGCAATATCACAAATTCACACACTATGGAAGAATTCAAGCCTACTTAATAATTTATTCCTTTTTCAATTTGGGATTACTTTCATGTAACAATTTAGCCATCACATAGTAATCATGTTCAATTGCATCTTCATACTTTATTTTTTTACAAGAATACTCTTTGAAACATTAAGATGATTATGGGAATTTGAAAGGCCTTAAAGTAAAGTCTTAAGAATTAAGAGGGAAAATGGTTTTTGATAATGATGATTTAGAAGTGTCATTGGGTAATGAGGGGGGAGATAAATGAACAAAAATAAATTATTTAGTGGAAGTGGACCAGATGAGGGTGATAACACTAGATGTAGTATAGGAAATTGTATACCTCTACAATTCCACACTTTATTTGGGTTCTATTGGTTATTTGTTTAGAACCAAACTTGATCTTACCACTCACCTATGAATCTATCATAATCATATGATTAGCAAGCATAAATATTGTCCAACAAATAAGTAAGGATTTTGAGGTCCTTAATTCTACACTTTGGGTTCTGTGAAACCCAGGAGGGCAATCCTTATTATGTTCATATGATATTCCTCTTTCACTTGATCAAGAACATTACAACACATAAATAATTATCATATAGATTCTCAACTAGTAGAACATATCAAAGAATTTAGCTGCTTCTTAATAATAGTTCACATTCAAAGCATGAGAATGGTAAAACCTCATATCTTTGCAACCCATTTTATAGAATTTGATTTAATGAATGGTTAGTTGTTGAATTAATCAACACAATGCAATATGATTACCCTACTCAAACCAATGCCTCATCCTTAGAACATATTCAATAGTAATACCCACATAATTTGACAACAATTTTCACACATGACATTATTTGAAGCTTTGAAAATACTACATTACAATATTTCAACACTATATCTCAACCATCACTTCTTACTATCATCCTAGCACCTAATTTATTATAAGCCTATAGTTTTATTCAAGCATTTACATCAATTATTTGAATTAATAAGCAATAATAAAACCATTCACCCATTGGAAACCAATAGAGACAAATAATATAACCCTTGATTATATTATTCATAGTTTATAAAACTAGTACATACAAGAGAAAATGGTGTCGAAATTGCACTATTTTGTTCTATTATGCCAGTATTACTATCAGAGCTTCATATACATATTAGCAGAGTCGAACCTAAGACTTAACACTAAATTGTTTAGTATCCTTTACAATTCTCTTTGTGATCAACCCCAGAAAAACCAACCACCCAACAACCCTTGTAACTGACCCTAGAATCCCATTTATATAGATATGGGAGTGATAAGCATTAGGCCATAATTAAAATTACAATTATATTTGCATTTGGTAGTTAATTTCACTTTAATTTGAGAGACTCCCTAGACAGTTACATTTAATCATTACAAAATGGAGTAAAACAAAAGACAAAACTCCATAAAGGTTGTTGAAGAAGACCAACCAACCTTCCAAAAGGCATTGTTCATTGTTGTAGTAGCGCCAAAATACCTTGTCCATGATGATCAAAGAAGATTCTCCATCATCACCCAAGGAAAAAACTTACATATTAACCAGAAAAGGCATACTCTCCATCAAAGCAATGGTGTCCAACACCTCTACTTCACACCAGCCAAAATAGTTTCCATGTCAGCAAGAAAGACAAAAGACTATACACCTGCTGAGAAGGATGTGTTCGTCGTAGTGGCCATGGTGTCATGAAAAAAAAAAAAAGAACTGGGGTGCTACTCTGATTCATTAGCATTAGAGTGTGCACACCCGCTTCGTGTTCTTGCTGAAAATGGAGAAGCTACTACCCCTCCCTCATCAAAATCCTCATGCAACACTAGAGTGAGCAGATAATGGCAATAATTTGGTTTAGTATCTCCTTCATCACTCGAAGGGCTATCCAAAACCTTTATGGGAGATTTTTGTCATCCCTTACAAGAATCATAAGCCTTGTGTTATTTATTCTTCTTCTTTTCTTCCCTCATAGGCTTAACAAATTATTTCTTTCTAAACATGAACAATTCTTCTAAAACAACCCTACTCCTCAAATTATAGGTGCTCCTAAAACCACCCTTCTTAGTTTCAATAGGGGCACTCCTCCTGCCATTTGGTGTTGCAAGAGCTCCTGGTATGCCAAGTTCATTTTCAAAAACATCAACCTAAGATTCAAGTAGACTAAGTCTCCTAGACCTTTTGAATGGCTTGGAAAACTCACTTGGCTTACTCATTTTCACAAAGAACAAAATAAGAACAAGGAGACTCTTAATTGCAAGTAGACTTTTCATGAGTATGTTCTTAAAAATATTTTTACAGAACAAAAAACTCAAACCCTCGCAATTATTATCACCTTAAAAGGATATTGCAAACTAAAAAACCCTCACCACCCCAAGACATTAGGGCTGACAAACTAAATTATACGTAGTTCAAACAAGCAGGTATGAGCAACTATTTACCCAAGAAAAAGCTACCTCAATATCTCTGTAACTTTTTATGCCATCTTCTTCATGAACTTAAGCCCAATTTCTCAGCTTCAATTTACAAACTATGAAGAAAAATAAAGATTTCAATGCTTATTATATTGATAAATTTTATCGTTCTTACCATTAATGCTCAAGGAATGCTTGTGCGAGCGAGTTGACAATCAACTACTTGATTTTCAAACCTCATCTATTGATCACATGTTGAGATAAATCAATTGATAATTACAATCAACGTAATCAATTATGAAGAGGCTAACTGCATGTGCTTGATGCATTTTTCCTATTAGAAAATCCCATGTGGATAGACATCCACTTTGTTTGCACACTTAATCATCCAATTAGCATTTAAGAAATACTTTCATGTCCTATTTTTCCACTCGCCCATGGGAATTAATCCACTTTAAACTCATCTCAATAGGATGACAGGGAGCGATCATGATTTAATCTCAAACCATCAAATTTTACCCTACCTTATTTTAATGTTGCTTTCTTGCATGTACCATTATCTGACATAATTAGTAGTCATATGTAATCAAAAGTAGTTCTCAAATCTTGAACACTTTCCAAAAGAAAATTATTTTAAAAATGACACCATTTTAGGTCATATGTTCTCTCAACCAAATTTATTAATATTCTACCCTTACTAATGTCCATCCAACCTTTTAGATCGTTCCACGTGGTTGTCAAATGCTCCCCAGATAAGAACCAAAAGGTATGAGTGGGCCCCTCATGGGATCACATGGAGTGGTTAGGATTGACCCACGTCACCCACCATCAACCATCAATCCTTGCTCCATAAAGCATTCACTATTTCCAAAGCTAGGAAGGTCCCTCCATAAAGCAATATGTGTCAATCCGCTTGCTAGACAGTGACATTTATTTAATATAAAATAAAATCAGATAAGGGTGTGGGGAGCAGCCAAGATGAAGCCACATCATCCAAAAACCATTGTCAATTTCATTTTAATACCACTTGTAGATCATTCAAAGGTATCAAGCCTGCCAATGTAGAAGACATGTGGCTTGCTCTTGCCAGCCTATGCAATTATTTTAATGAGGAATAAAGAGAGATAGGGAAGTGGGGAATGGTGGAGATTTTCTCACAATGGTCAAACAATCAACATAGAACCTAATATCTGCACATGCCAAAAATGTTAGTTTTATGGGGCCATCACTAGGAAGATGATAGTTGAGGACATAAAAATTAAGGTTAAAACCTTAGGTGAATATTAGAACTTGAGATTAGACTTAGAGAAAATAATTTGAAAGACGTTAACCTCGATTAAAATAAGGAAATAATTTTAATATGACCACGGGCATCAACCAGGACCAATAGGATCAAGGGGCCAATAAAAGAATGAACTTGAAAGCATAAGTCACAACTTAAACTAACTGGGAATCGAAAATAAGAAGTCAACATCAAATTGTAACGTTGGAAAGGACGTAGGCTTAGGTATTATTTAGGAAGGGTTTCTAGCAACATAGACCCTAAAGCATGATTTATAGGAGAAAATCCAAGCCCTCCATGATGCAAACAACCAAATTTCATAGGATTTTGAGATGGAATCAAAGCATTTTTATGGGTTCCATCAGTGGCTCTTGATGGGGATGTCTACTCCTCTAAAATAGAGCAAGATCTCAGAATCGCAGGTTGAAGCAGCCCAATCACAAAGAGCCAAAACTAGGACTTTCCCAAACAAGGCAAGAAAAACAAACCAAAAAACACCATATATACATAGTTTACAAGATTGTACAAAAAATATACCTCCCATTTTCTTTAAAGCCTCTTCTTAACTCACAAATACAACTTCATCAAGATTCAACTTCACTTGGTGGCCCCTAGCCCCCAAAACTTAGGATATGTATTTTCCCCTGTCAAAAAACTTATTTTTTGTTGTCTATATTAGGCCAAGACTGAGAACATTTCCATGAAATATCCACCAACTAATCTTGCTATGGTTACTAGCATCAACCATATTGACCATATGTCCAAAAATTTTCATTATCATCATGATTTTTTCCTAACTAAAAATTGCAATCAAACAATACTTGAAACCCACAATCTCTATAATATTTGACCCCAACCCGCTCATTTGTATGCCCTAGTAAAAGCTTATCCAATTGAATTGAGAAAGTGAAACATTCATAATCCACTTGATCATTAAGGTCATATGAGTTGACACCATCTTCAATTTGCACATCGAACAAAAAATAGTCATAAACACTAGGCTTTAGATCTTTATCTAGGAGAATATACCCCAACTTCCATGAGTCACATTGAAATTCCCCCTCTAATGAGTCAAAATGGATAGGAGGCTCACATAAAACCTTAAAATCATCCCTTGGATTCTATCCAATGTAAGGAAAACATTTATCCTCAGTGATGAATAAGAAGTGTTCATATATAGGCATATCTTCAAGTTGATGTTTACATTCACCTAAGCACTCCATACTAGACATATTATCACATGCTCCAATATCATGGAAACATGTTCTATTTGAGCTCATAATAGTTTGAACCATATTCAGCTAAGGGCCATCACTAAAAACCCTATTACCAATCACATTCCATGCATCAAAGAATACTTCCAATTAAGGCTTAGTAACATATTATAATTTACTCCTCAAATAATCATCCAACTCAATACAAAATGTTTCAAAGGATGACTCAAATAACTTAGAATTAAAAAAATCAACAATAGTGCATTATTGTGCACCATCAATTGATAGTTGTGATGACTCTAATGTGAAAGTTTCATTACAATATAAAGGTTGGTCATTACAATTAGAACAAGCTTCTTCATCCTTTTCTTCCTCAATACATTCCTTATTGAAAACAATCATGTCCATTTCTTCTACAAAACTAGCAAATTCCATCTTTGTTTCATATAGGTAATCAAGTACAACTAGAACATGATCTTGCTAGTTAGTACCACAATTTTCATCACTCTTAGCATTGTGCTCATACTCGGGATACTGAAAACACACAATCTTATCTTCAAATTCATCATCATTCACAATGCTAACACACTCAAGTTCTGATATAACTAAATTGCATACTAGGTATCCTTCACATATAATTTATTCATTCACTAGTAAGGGAAATATTTTATGAGTATCAATATTATTGCATCCTTTATGCAAAAAAAATACCTCTAAATCATCCTCATAAAAAGATTGATATCCTTAAAAAAAAATCAAAGACCTCACTTCTCTTATGATCATTATTATAGGGAAATTCATTACCATATGCATTGAGCTCATAATGT
This sequence comes from Sequoia sempervirens, assembly GCA_007258455.2. Lineage (NCBI taxonomy): Eukaryota > Viridiplantae > Streptophyta > Pinopsida > Cupressales > Cupressaceae > Sequoia > Sequoia sempervirens. The sequence goes on along the minus strand of VDFB02047397.1, from coordinate 77,354,060 downwards.
TCATTGCGAATGTTCTCAATCTCATTCTGATTATCTTGATTATCATTTTGTAAGGATACAAAAAAAAAACTCATAGGTGTACCAATTCCATCATCCACACCACTAGATAGATGTTCATCTTTTGAAGCACCCTTATCCGTTGCCTAGGTAGACCATTGATCTTTGTAAATAGGGAAACCACCACTATCATTTTGAGACCTCATTCTTCATTTCTAATCACACTTAGCTTCCTCAAAAATCCTTATCCAATCAAGTACATGATCAAAACCTTGAGGATTTAATCATTTTGGCAAGGTACTAAGCCCTGGCTCATAAATTTCATTGAATAGGTCAATGCAAATTATATATTTAGGTCTCAAATTCTTGGGGATTTATAACAAGATATCCAAAAACCTTGCTAACAATTCATATGGTGATTTTGCCTCATGTCTTTTCATGCTAGACAATCTTTAAACAAAAAGCATCTGATTAGTATTGCTTAAACTTTGTTGAGGTTCATATTGGATTTGTTTATGATTAATATGTTATGAGGCTAAACAAATTAAGGCATGAAAAGCATCATCACCTTGACCATAATTTTCATCCTTATGAATTCATTTACATAATGTGTGTTAGGACAAAAAACACTTGCAACCATATATCCCTTCATCATTGAATATTTAATGTTATTTTCAATGTTCGTGGAAAAATGATATGCATGATACAGTGTTAAGGGAACTTTATCCCTTAAAAAGTAACTCATTTCTTAATCAAACGCACCTAGATACACAATCAAACACTCTACATCACTTGGTCTCATATTTTAAGGAATATATCCAATTTCCTTTGCAAATATGAGATTGAAAGTTGGGGTAAACTCCTCCTCATCCTTTTGGATTTCCATAAATATTTCCCTTATTGAACTTAGATTAATCCTTTCACCAATTTTTTCTATAAATGCTACCATGAACTCATTCCATGAAGAGATGGAACACACTGGCAAATATAAAAACCTGTCTCTAGCATCTTCCTTGAAAGATTGAACAAAGAATTTCATGAAAACATCTTCATTATTCATTTCATAATCTCCCATCAGATCTATAAATATATGTAAATTTTTGCAAGCTGATTCACAACCTTTCCCTGTGAATATCAAAATTTTTTCCCTAATTTCACTAGGAATAAGGTTTGGGAAACCTTGAATACCACTAAAATTCAATGGCTTATATCTCCCATTAGAGAAATTTCTTAGATGGCATGACAAAGGTTGCATGCCCTACATGTTCTCACAGTGAAATACAGGGGAATGATACATATTCTTTTGTCCCCTTACGAACCTTACATATCAACTTCATAGTTGATCATCCATTTCCTTACTCCTTTATTTAATCATGACTTCAAAATGCACAACTCAATTACATATATTCCTTAGATCTTCTAATGGGAAGATTCTAAAGATAAGCATACTTCTTCACCATAATATAGAAACTTCAAATTACACCTTAGAAGTATGTAAAATTACCACTACCATTTCCCTTTATTAGTGCTCAATGCACTTAAAATTGGGAATAAAATTATTCTTTATATTATTTAATATTGTTTTCACATAAATTCATCCCTTATGAAAACCAAAACAGGGGAAGTACCTGGATATATTTCAGCTACTAAAAATTCTTCTTTCTAACTGGAAATCTTTATAGATCTGAAACTTTATTCATATATTCATTAGGTTCTTTTGACAAAGTTGCCACCTCTCTTCACAGAGGATAGAGCTTCAAGAAATATGAAGCTATTTCAAAGATGAATTTCATTTGGGTTCTTCTTCAACAATAAAGTCACACATAAATTATTTGAAATCTACTGCAACACAACCAGTTCTAGGTCTGAAAACTTCTCAATATCTAAACTAGGTGTTTAGATTCACCAAATTTTTCACTCTTTCCAAATTGATACTCTTTTGATGTTCCCGAATAGAGTCACCAATCTATTAGTTTTGTGACTCAGATGGGGAGTACAAATACTCAACTATGAATCTCTAGTTACACTCTGACTTTAAACTTCAATGACTCTTTAAGGCGGGATGATCTTCTATAAAACATTTCTCAAGCTCTTCCCCAACAGAGTCACCAATCTATTGGCTATTTTTTTTGAACCAAACATGATCTTACCACTCACCTATGTGTTGTAGATTGAAGGTTGCATCAAATGGTTTCCATTAATGTCAGCAGGTTATCATTGATGTCAACACAATATTGTATGTATTACTCATTTACTAGAAGTTATTTCACATTGAAGATGAACATTATATGTGGTTTGGTGTGTTAGTTTTTAGGCCTGGTTCTTACTATGTGACAAACTACGATTCAAATATTTGAAGATCTTGGCTGACTTAGTGTATGGAATACTTTATGGATTTTTTTTGATGACCTAATTGATGAGTAAGATTCATATATGTATGCATGTGTGTCTCTCCAAAAAAGAGAGTGATGTGAGGTTATGCAAGAATGATACAAAGAAAAAACTGTGTGTGGATGCAATAGATCAGAATGAGAAAATTAGGGGAAGACAATAAGAGTATGATAAGAGTGGAAGTATTGAGTGATTACTAATATGTAGTACTGCCTTTGTAGAGCTTCATCTGGAACTGAATTCAACACAAGAAAGATGTAATTCATTGATTCACTTTTGTCAGTAAGCCATAACTTTTGTATTCTAGCAGTGATCCATATTCTTTGTATCTTTATGTCAATGAGCCCTCTGGGTTGTAGCCCTATGGATAGTGAGTCTGGAAAATGATTCCTTATTTTATGAAGTGAGCCTTATCTTAGGTAGTAAGCCATTTTGTAATCAGTTTTGATATTCTCTATAGTTTGAGTTAATCCTCACCTTGGTTTTTCACTCATTGGATTTTCTACTTAAATATGGTGTTACTTTGTTTATGTGATGACTTTTAGTTTTTGTATTTATTGATAAATCATTTAAGCAGTATTTGGATCTAGTTTTAGTAAATGGTTAAGGCATTTAATTTGGTGACAACTGATTCACCCCCTTCTCATTTGTCCTTTTCAACAATCAGTGTCAAAGAAAGGTCCTTTGGAATAAGTTTAATAGCTTCAAGGAGATCTTGGTAGGTTTAACTAAATGATGAAGGGTTCTGATTTAGATGAAGACCTAAGAGAAAAGACCTTTGATTCTAAGAATAAAGATTTGAAAGAAAATGTCAGGAAAGAAGGTGAATGTATTTGGAAACTAAGAAATCAGATCTAAAAATTTAAGTTGAAGCATAAAGAAGTTTACCAGAAACTAAAAGAAGCAAAGGAGACTCCTAAAAAATCTAAGGATGAAACTTGAAGAAAGAAAAAGAGTGGAAGAGAATCTACAATTGGAAATTGGACAAAGAAAAGTAAATATCAATCAAAAGATAGAAAAATGTGAGAAGATTGAACAGGAAATAGTGACTCTTAAATCTAATCTGGATTTAAGGAAAAAAAAATTGAAGACAAATTTAAGATAAGTTCGGGAATGCTTGATGAATTGATTTCATCTCAAAAGCTTACAAAGGATAAAGCTGGTCTAGGACTCAAAGAAAGACAAAGTTCAAAGACTAATCCAAGTTTCAACAAAATGAATAGTCAAAGGAAATTTCAAGGAAAGAATAGAAGGATCAATACCAAAAGGATACCCAATTGATAGCCCAATGATCAAAGGTACCCATATTTTAATGTATTTTTCTACTCATGTGCAATAAATTCGGACATAGAGAAAAAAAATGTAGAAGTATGATGAACCAATATAGATTTTAAGTCAGAATGTTGGATTATTTGCTAGAAAATACTATTTTTGCAACAAGTTTGGACAAAAAATCTACATAATGTAGAAGCCAAATAATGATGAACAAATTCAATAGCAGTAGAAGATTTCAAGGATACTATTACATGTAAAATAATTTTGGACACAAGGCTAATCAGTGCAGAATAAATATGAATATAAACTCTCTTGATCAAAGATATGGTGTGTGTCACTCTTGCAACAAACTAGGATATTTCTCAAAATTTTGTAAAAGCAAAGTTGGGAAGAAACCGAATCTAGAATAGAAGAATAAGTTTATAAACAAGATAAATCTAGAAAAAGTGAGGAAATAAATGGAAAAGATCTAGAGAAAGAAAGAAGAACTAGATAAAAAGGAAAAATTAGATAATCACGTGGGAGATCTTGTGGGATGCCTCCTTGCAGGCCTACGAGTTTGCAAGGCACTTTCTTTGGGTTTCCTTCATGTGAAAGATCTTGAGGGTTACCTTCCTTGCAGGTTTGTGAGCTTTTAAGGTGCTTCCTCTAAGATTCCTCCATGTGAGAGATCTTGGCAGTCCCTCCCTTATAGATCTGTGGGTCTATAAGGCTCTTTTTCTAGGTTTCCTTCATGTGAAAGATTTTGGAGGACACCTTCCCTACGGTTTTGCAGGCCTGTAGGGTGCTATTTCTAGGTTTCCTTCACATAAGAGATCTTGGGGGAAAAATTCCTTGTAGGTTTGTGGGTCAGTGAGGTGCTTCTTGGGGCTTCCTTCATGTGAGAGGTCTTTGAGGTTTCCTTCTTGTAGGTCTATGGGCCTATAAGATGCTTTCATTCTATAGCTTCATAGTTCTATGAGACTATGAAGTCCTTTGATTGCCCTGTGCTTTTGAGCTTTCCAAATCATGGTCTGCTTCATCGATGGTTCATGTATACATTTCTAACCCTACTAACTCATCGATCTACTTTACCAAAGCAGTCATCAGTATTTGTGCTTGCTATAGCAAGGGAAAAATGTATAGGAGTGAATTTTCACCACTTACACAAATTCCCCTTTTACACATCCTCACCTTAGAAAACCAAATCCGAAGTCAAAATTCCACATTAGCAAGCTGAATTTCTTCCACTTGGCATTTTTCATTTCTTTCAGTAGAAGAATATTTGTTTGCGCACAAACATCTACAAGACACACTTACGTCCTTGATGAACTCCTATGTCTATAGTTGGTAGAGACATTACACTTTCAATTGGAAGCAATTTGTAACATCCCTCTTCAACCAACTAACCCTAAAAGTCAAAGATTCTTCCCTATTCTCCTTCAAATTCATCCATTCTTCATTAAACTCATCTCTTTTGGCATTCTCAAGTAGTCCAAATTCATTCTTCACTCTCAAGTAGCACTTCAACACTCCATTGCAGCAAAAACACTTTGTAAACTCTACAAAGCAAGTGTGAATCAAGACATTCCAGCATGGGATTGAGGTTTTTCAAGACCTCCCTTCATCACAGTTGAGGTTGTGGTGATTTTTCAATCCTTCTTTCTCCTCCATTGGCTAGTGAGCTCTTGATAGAGGTGGTAACATTTCACTCCTCTCCTTTGTGATTTGGTTGAGTAGCTCTTTATTATTTTGTAGTGTTATTTGTATTCCTTCCGTGTGAACCGATATCCTAGTACCTGCAAAACACAAAGAAGACATACATTAGAAGATTGAAATGCAAGTTAGAATCTAAGATCCCCATGAAATCCGTTCACAAAGCTTAAATTAGGAAATAAGATGAACACAATAAGAAAGAAATAAAAAAGAGATTGAATCCTAATTAAACATGCAAACTCTTGATCCCATTGGGGAATTGGTGCCAATTTGATGTGAAAATTCACCCTTTCCCAACTCAAATGATGCGATTTTGATTGGTGATGAAGAGTAATCCACTTTGTTGATGATTGAAGTGTGCTCCAAGATGAAAATCTGCATAACTTTAGCTAAGATTGGATAAAAATGGATGAAAATTTCTATGGATTTGAGTATAATAACTTTGCTCAAATTTTGGATGATAAAATGTGGAAAGAGACCTCTTATTTATAGAATGGTAGGATGGAGAGATGTCCAAAATGGAGCAATGTGGGACTAACATTCAACCAATGGTAAGGTACAACTTGTTCAAATGTGAATGAATGGAGGATGTACACATTTTGATGAATGTTCCCATAAATGCAATTAGGTGATATTTGAAATTAGTGAAATGACATGTAAGAGGGAAAAGAAATTCCTTAAATGCCACTTGGCTCAAGGAAAAAGGACTTATTAGGTGAAGTAAATGTCTTGTTGGAAGGACAAAGTTCACTTGGATTTTCAATTCAAATTTGAGAGAATATTCCTCCATTATGCCATATTGAGAGAAAATAGAGATTTAATAAATGAATTAAATCTATTTTCATGTGCAAGTGGAAAAAGCTAGAGGATGGGACTTGCATTAGGATTAAATTAATCAAGGGTCAATTAATTTAATAAGGGATTAGATGATGTGACAAATTTGACTTAGATTTATAAGTTCATTTAAATCAAAGATGAGAAGAATGTGATTTTAAACTTAGTTAAATAAATGATTTAATTTATTTAACAAAAGAGGATGATTGTTTAGCTTAAATTAAACAAGGTTTAATTTATTTAATTTAATAGATAGACCTTAGAGATTTAATCAAATAAAGTAAATTATTTAATTAAATATGGAAATACAGTTAATTAGATCAGATAGATTGATTTAATTAACAAGAGAAAAATTCTTAATTAGATAAAATGATTTTTTTAATTAAGAGAGGAAAATTGATGAATTTAATCAAATAAGGGTATTTGATTAAATGGTTGGACTGACGGATGATTTAGGACGAAATTGTGTTAATAATTGGGATCAAGTATCTCAGTATATTTTCCATGTCTACATTTTTCCCCTCTTTGAAGCAATGCACTTGTTGTGTTGGTTCAAAGAATAAACTATCTCAATAAAAAGCCAAAATTTTATGATTTCAAAACTTGCCCCACTACTACCCCGGTGAAGGAATACATGCCAATAAATTTCCCTCTCAAGAGATTGGATGAAAATTTTGAATTTTGGGTGATCTCGCAAAAAAAGAGGACAAGGTGCCCGATGGGTTCAAAAAGGCTCCAAGAGGTCAAAAGATGAGATAAAATGAAAAAAATGATAAAAAATGGCCCTTGAACAGACAAAAATGGGATGAGGGGACCTAGACCCCTCATGGATAGCTAAACGAGGTCAGAAAACCCTAATTTTTAGGCTTAAATAGGCCTTGGGGGGCCACTTCCAATTCATTTTCACATTCATCCTTTTGAGATCTTGCGATTTTGAGCTCTGACACTTTGGTGAGATGGTATAACAATAGCTCCCTATGTAAATTTCTGATAGGGTACAAACATACCAGAGACTTCCTGGCATTGGACCACTGGTGAGTCAACTTGAGTTAACTTCACTTTTTGATTTTTGCATGCATTTAGTATAGTCAAGAATTAGGTCTTTAGGAGTGGTGCCATATAGGCTTGCTAGAATTTTAAACTATGACACTCAGTGTTCAAACTACACCACCATCGTAAGGTCCAATGACACAACGCAATTTGAAATTTAGGATTAAATTTGAAACTGCATTGCCCTTGTAGATTGCACCACGATAGTGCTCTTTAGGGTTAGGTTTCTAGGTCAAACTTTGGCACTATTACAAGCTAGACCACCATGATGCAATTTGGGACTTTGAAGGCTCCAACGGTGTAGTTTGAAGTTTACAAACTGCACCACCTTCATAGGTAATGATGTTGGAGTCACTTTGGGATGTTGGGTCAAGCTAGGATCAATATTTTCTTGATGATTTCTAACACAGTGACTTTCCTGATGTAGGGGGAGGCAAGGGAGATCTATTTGTGTGAGCATAGGTCTTAAGAGTTTTTTAGATACTTGTGGGATTTGACTGAGAGAGAGTAGGAGTGCCTAGGAGAGATGGGCCTTTGGTACATCACCTATGCATCACCCATGTGGACACACCTGGGCATGATGATGGCCCTTGCCGAGAGGTGGCATAGTGAGACCTCCTCATTTCACCTTCCAATTGGCGAGGCCACCATCACGCTAGAGGATGTGTGGTGGATCTTGAGATTGTCGATCCGCGGTGAGTGGGTTATCTACAACATGGATGTTGGGAGAGAGTCTTGCTTCGATGTTATGGGTACTGATCAGATTGTGTTCTCTAAGGGTTAGATTGAGTTAGAGTTCCATAGGTCCATCGTGTCACCCTACCGCTTGGTGATTGCACCCATCATATCAGGTCTTGTTGCCCCAAATTGGTGAGGCTGATATTTTAGTCCTGGATGGGGGCTCACTTGGGAGCAGATGGTCTAACAATGACTGACACTTTTTGCATTGGGACACATTTTGCTATCCTCTCTTTATAGAGATCTTCATGAGTTTTCCCACTTGAATGGCAGAGCACTCAGGGTGGGAGTCACACTCCTGCATATCTGGGCATGGGAGCACATCCTTATGCTTTTTCCTTGAACCGTTCTAGTTTTGATGGAGCCAGATTATCTAATGGTCTGGCGATATAAAGGGGGTCTTTCTTTTTCCCACATAGGACAACACAAGACTCCTCATTGGAGGAGGGTCCTCGATGATATGCACGTGTTTGTATGGTCGCCCTACCTTGGACAACCAGTCTAGTTCGATGATGTGTAATAATTATTCTTTGCTCATTAGGATTACCTCATGCAGGGGCAAGAGCACACTATGTTGGAGATGTATCTACCTGGTCGGATCCAGAGATAGTTTGGTGAGCTACAAGATTTTCCCAATGATCAGTATGTGGTAATTTTTTCTAGGACGACAACGTAGAGCTCCTAGGGACAATATATACCTACCCATGAGGTAGTTTAGATCTTCATGCAGCTGGTGGCTAGGCCATTGCCATATGACCAAGGTCAAGTAGATCCTAGGACCACACAGGCGTACTGAAATTGGTTTAGGCCACCCCTAAGATTGATAGTGCCTAGTACACCATCTACTTGATGGAGAGAGAGAGGCAAGGGGAAGGACGAGGCCTAGAAGATAGGGATCAGGACCAGGGTGGCATAAGACCAACACCGGATCATCCAGTCGGGGACCATGTTCCACCTATTTAGCCACCTAGGGATTAGTAGGATCAACCCCACTAGGATGTCTCGATATAGGATCAGGTCCAAGGGCAACATGACAGATAGGATGGGCATCAAGATCGGGTTACAACACCACCCAGAGACGGTGATCAGGATCAACCCCATGCACAACCTCCCCTATAGCCAGATCTAATGGATGGGCATATTTTATAGCTATAGGCCCAGATACAAGTACTGATGGCCAAGAGGGACCAGGCCAAGGCCAAGAAGGATCAGGCCATTTTGTAGAGGCAAGCCACAGAGTTACACGCAGCAGAAAAGATGGGTCACCAACAATAGTTAGAGTATGGTTGCCTCGTCCTTGAGCACAACATCTCTTCGATCATACAAGGAGGTCATCTGAGAGGCTGATTATTATAGGATGCATTAACATTAGGTCGTGCTGAGAGAAGAACGAGTTCCTGATTTTTCATAGAGAACCAGCAAGACCTGTAGAGGGCCATAGGGACAGAGTAGGTGGCGAGGGTAGGAGCCAGGAGGGCTAGGCCTTCATTTCGATCAGAAATAAGATTCATTTTTTCCCTTTGGGCTCATTTTTGATAGCCCCATGAGTCGATTGTACTTATATATTTGACACTTGATCCGATTCTTTATTATACCGTGACAGTGTACATATTTTGATGATATATATGAGATGATTATTTTGAGTCAATATGATATGCGATGAATTTATGGATGTCTTTATCTTGTATATGATTATGCAATGATGTTATATGTGATGATGTAAATGGTTTATGGATGCATTTTGTTTTTAGTATCTTTTTCTGATGCACTTTTCAGGATGTATGTAAGATGTTATGATATGCATTATGCTTAGGCTAACAGATCTATATTATGCAATGTGTGTAATTTCCTTATGTATGATATGCATTTTATGATGTTATGGAAATGATGTGATGGTATGATGATGATGCTTTATGAAATGATATGATGGTTATGATATGCAAATGGATGCTTTTTATAAATGATGATAGCGTAATGGATGCTTATATGTGTTATGTGATTATGCAATTTGATGGATGCTTATGTATGATTTATGTAATGCTTAGAATAACCAATCTATATGTATGGAAATGTAGTACATGTTTTTATGGTATGATATGAAATATGCAATATGTTGATAGTTTATGGGTGCAGGATGGATGCAATGATATGCAATACATGTTTTTATGGTATGATATGCAATATGCTAATGATTTATGGATGTAGGATGTATGCAATTATAATGATGATGAATAACTGTCACAATACCATGTTAGTACAAAAAGAAAGTGATAGAAGAAAGCAAGAGATTCCAGCAAGACATGAGATGATGATAATGATGATTTCTGAGGAGTTGGGATTTTCAAAGGGACAATTATCTTATGTTTGATAACACACATAAGTATGATGCATCAAGGTATAAAGAACTAGGATTCCATTGTACTCAGTGTGATGGGATTTGAATTGAAAATTAGATAGGAGTATCCTTGTTCACACCTGACATATGAAAAACTTACTAGGATGCACTTCAGGTACTTCAAACATCTCAAACCAAAACATAGGAAGGCAATCCTTCCTATGTGGTCAACAAGATATCTAAAACATCCTCCATACATACATAATAAAGAAAGTATTCACCGAGGTTATTTTACAAAGACATCCAACAAATACACAGATAAAAAGATAATGATCATTGCGCCATTCCTATCTCTCTAAATGCTTTTTTATGGGATATCATCGAGAGGTCCTTGGAATAAGCACAATAAGATAAAGCAAACAAACAAGCTAATGTTCTTCCAAACCACTAGCCAAGACTAAACTACTGTGATTCCTAATGTCAATGTCCATTGTAGGAAGGATGCATCCTAGGATGTGATGATATTAGATGATTTTGATATGGGACTAATTGGATGATAGGTTATTGACCCAAATATTTGACTAACTTGTTTACGTACTGACCTAGACTTGAGATTTTGACCTTTTGAGTTTTAACTTTTGAGCTACGAGGCTTGTTTTTTACTATTTCACCAAAGTTTGAAGATGACAATGATTTATTATGAGTGATGTTTATTGTAGGTGAAAGCGAGATGAGATAGATGGATTTTTCAAACATTTGGATGTTTTTGATGTTTTTAAAATGTTTTGAGGTTATTTTTGGTATTTTTGAGATTTTTTGAATGTTTTGATTTTCTATTTTCACATGTTTTTGTGTTTTATGATATTTTCACCAAGAGACTAACCTAAGGACCTATCCTAGGGGCCTCGGGGGTTGATCAATAGATTATCCTTGCCTACATTATACACATAGAGACCATGTAGTTCGACTGACATAGAGTTGATTATTAATGAGATATGAACAAATTTATTACAAGTTTATTATGAAGGACTCCTAAAGGAATGACCTAAGTGTCTTCCAGGGGATGATCAAAGATAACCCTTGCCTACGTTCAAGGCTCAAAGACCCATAGTTTGACAAGACAACTTTGTTTTTGACTTTTTGACCTATTTTTGGGATTTTGATATGTTTTAAATGTTTTTGGATTTTGATATGTTTTGAATGTTTTTGGATTTTGATATGTTTTGAATGTTTTTGGATTTTGATATGTTTTGAATGTTTTTGGATTTTTGGATTTTCTAATGTTTTTGGATTTTTTGATTTTAAGGACTTCAAGAATATACACAAATTTGATCTGATGAGAACATGCCCCCAATGTGATGTACTAGACTACTCTGATAAAGGCGGAACAAATTGACCTTGAGAATGGGCCAAGTATTACTAGGAGGGATCATGACACGAACAAAAGACCAAGCTATGATGTGGACGTGGGTGGATGATTGATGGAGGTATGGAATACGATGGATGATGTAGAACAAGCCATGAAGATCCTGGTAGATGGAAAGTGCTTATTTATGCAAGATGCCTATTTGCTAGGTTTTCACCAAGGTACTTTCCCAAAGCACCACCAAAGTGGTTTTCACTAGAGGACGATTTTTCTCTTTACTATTTTTTATCCTTTCTCTAATTTTCTAATTTTTTGTTGTCACCAAGATGCCTGTTTGCCAAGTTTTCATTAGGGCGACCATTTTTTCAGGATAATTTCTAATTTTTTGAATTATTTGGTTCTATACCTTGAAAGATTAGGCATAAATATTTTTGAGATGGGAGTTGTTCATGGCCCACTCTTACAGAGGTTCCCCTTCAGGTGTTTATAACTAATATTCCCTTGAATTATAGGTCATTGTGATAACAAATGGTCACAACCAGTTGGGTTCAAATTTTCCTTTGTCATTTGGGTTTGGGATGTTCTTCTGATTGTGTTTTAGTACTAGTTCTCTGACTTGGAAAGTCTAGCTTCTGATCTTCTTGTTATAGCTCTTCTTAAGTCTATTTTGATAAACTTGCAAATGGTTCAATGTTCCCATATGCCACTCATCTAGCAACTCCAACTCATTCAATCTTGATACTTGGTATTCTTCATCTGTGATAATGTGTTGTACTGATATTCTCAGTGATGAAAGCTCGATCTCAATGGGTAGTACAACTTCTGATTCGTAGACTAGAGAAAATGGGGTGGTACCTTTTGGTGTGCAGATGTTGGTTCGATAAGCCTAGAGGGTGGGATTTAGCTACAAATTATAGTCATGACCTACGCCATTAAATATTTTCTTAATGATCTTCAAAATGGTTTTATTGGTGGCTTCTTCTTGGCCATTTCCTTAGGGATGATATGGAGTGGAAAAGTGATGCTGAATTTTGAATTTTTTACATAGGTCATGGACCTCCTGATTCTTGAAAGGTGTCCCATTATCTGAGATAATATCTTGGGGAACACTATAATTGCATATGAGATAGTTCTGGATGAACTTAGATATCCACTTTCTAGTGATATATGTCATGGATATGGCTTCCAGCCACTTGGTAAAGTACTTAGTGGCAGCTATGATGAACTTGTGGCCATTGGATGAGGTTGGAGTGATTTTCCCAATGAGATTGAGCCCCCACTATGAAAAGGGCCATGGTGTGGTGATGGGATGAAGTTCTTGAGCTAGAGCACAGATGAGGTCCCCATGCTACTAACATTGTAGCCACCTTTTGATGTAGTCATGTGCTTCTTTTTCCATTGTTGGTTAATAAAACCTTGTCCTCAGCAATTTCTTGGCCAAGGTCATTCCACTTGAGTGTGATCTACAAATACCATTATGAACCTTAGTTAAGGTAGTCAATGCCTCCTCAACATTTAGGTAGCGTAATAAGGTTCCCTCTATAATCCTATGATAAAGGGTATTTCCTATGATGACAAACCAGGATGCTTTCTTGATAAAGGTTGGCTTTAGGTTTGAGGGTAAGTCAACAGGTAGGACCCCTATTCGTAAGTAGGTATAGATGTCATGGTACTAGGGATAATTGAGACCAATGATTTCACACATGAATTATGACTTTGGTACCTCGAATGTGGGAATGGGAAGCTACTCTACTAAGAAATCATGTTTCAAGACATTGCATGGGATATCCAATAGGGATCCAATCATTGCCATGGTGTCTATTGCTCTATTGTTTGCTCTGGGAATCTACTCAAATGTGATATTGATGAATGATTCATTGAGAATTTGTACCAAAATTTTGTATGGAGTCATCTTATCATCCTTTGTTTGGTACTCATCATTCACTTGATTTATTATTAGCTAAGAGTCTTCATATACCTTGAGGGTCATGATATGCCATTGCACTGCTATTCTGAGACCTATGGTTAAGGCCTCATACTCTGCAATGTTATTAGTGCAAGGGAATATCAATTTATAGGATCTAGGTATACAATCTCCCTGTGGGGTGATGAAGAAGACATCAGCTGCTGATCCATGTTGCATGTAGGAACCATCAAAGTAGAGTTTCTAGTGGTCGGCTATTCTAAGATTGAAGATGGATTCATCCAGAAATTTTGATATGAGTGGATTCTCTAAATAGATGGGTGCTTCTATGAGCTAATCTACGATGACTTGGCCTTTGATTGCTTTATTTTCTACATATTCAATGTCATATTCAGGTAGAATCATGAACCAGTTAGCCATCCTTCTAGTGAGCATTTCCTTTGATAGTAGGTACTTGAGGGGATCGATCTTGGCAATGAGTTTGACTTTGTGTGCCAACATGTAATGTTTGAATTTATGTGAAGCAAACACTACTGCTAGACATTTTTTTTTGATGAATGAGTAGTTTAACTCATGCCCAACTATTGTACGGCTAATGTAATAGATGTCCCTTTCTATCCTATTTTCATCATGCTGAGATAGATCTCCAAGGGCTAATGTTGTTGCTGACACATAGAGGATTAATGGATTTCTTGGGATTGGTGGCATGAGGACCAGAGGTGTGAGTAGATATTCTTTTATTTTATTGAAGGAATCCTCACATTTTTCATCCCATTTGTATGCTACTCCCTTGTGAAGTAGGTGAGAATATGGGTTTTTCTTATCTGCTAGTTGTGCTATGAATTTGTGGATGGACTGAAGCCTGCCTTGGAGGCCTCTCAACTATTTTAATGTTTTGGGCACCTCCATCTCAAGTATTGGTTTTACCTTTGTAGGATCTATTTCAATACCCCTAATTGACACTATGCAGCCCAACAATTTTCCTGACTGTACATCGAAGACACACTTCTTTGGATTTAAGAGAACCTTGTATTCCTCCAACCGGTCAAAAATTACACTCAAGGTTGATATGTGATAGGACCTCTTTTTTTATTTTTCTAGTATGTCATCAACATAATCTTCAATAGTTTTGTGGATCATGTCATGGAAGATTAATGTCATGGCTCTTTGGTAGGTAGCCCTAACATTCCTCAAGCTAAATGGCATCATGTTCCAGTAGTAGGTCCCCCATGGACAAGTGAAGGTTTTTTTGTGTTGGTCTTCTTTAGAAATCATTATTTGGTTGTACCCAAAGAAGCCGTCCATTAGAGAAATCATTTCATGTCCTGTTGTCATGTCTACAATCATGTCAATGTTAGGCAAATGGAAATCATCTTTTGGACATGCTTTGTTTAGGTCTTTGAAATCTATGCAGATTCATATGCCTCCATGAGGTTTTGAGACAAGAACTAGATTTGAAACCTATTTTGGATAGTCAGTTAGTTGTAATAAATCCTACATCCAGTAGCTTTTTCAATTCCATCTTGACCAACAAAGTAATCTGAGGGTGTATTTTCCTTAGTTTTTTCCAGACAAGTTTTTCTTCAGAGTAGACTATTAGGTGATGGACCACAATCTCTAAATTGAGCCCTAGCATGTCAACATAACTCCATGCAAAGTTGACTTTTCGATATCTTAGGAAGGCTGCCAAGAGCTCTTGTTCCTCTGATAGTAATGACTCTACATAAAATGTGATGTGTGGTGTCTACTCTATTCCTAGGTTGACCGGATTACATTTTTTAGCTAGCATTGCTTATTTTTCTTGATGTAGAGCCCTAAGAGGAAGATTGAATCCCCATCCTTTGGTGCTTCAAAGATTTTTCACTATTGGATGCATCCTTTCTTTTTACTATTTTTGGGTTGGAGAGTTCCACAATGTGGTTTTTCTTTCAAGGACCTAGAGATTATTCTTAGTTTTTCACTTTTGTGACTAAGGGATTCAATTGTTTCCCCGTAGTATGCATGTGTGTCCAGATCGATGATGAATCCCACTTTATGATCCCCACATGGAATATTATCCCGTAGTCCCATGAATTCTGAGAGTGCCTCATCATTTTTTAATGTGTCCAGAATTGGCAGTTCTCATTGGTCATAATCGATGAGTTGTGGGTAGACTAGGAAAATTTCATGGTTTTGATGGTCATTTGTCTCAAAAGATATGATACTAAGCATGAGGATAGAGGAATTCATGAAGAGCCTAGGTATATTAGTTATGGCATCTTCCTCGTCACTACTATTGCAGACATCGGTTATGTCAAATGTGAAGTTATCTAAGGGAAAGCCAATGGATATAGGTAATTGCAAGGTGACTGTCATTTGTTGAGGATTTTTGACCTTATTAACCTAGGGATCTTTTCCATGTATGGTTATACTCAAAGGGGTACATCCAAGGCCAATATTTTTCATTTGTGTCTTTAGAATAATGGGTATTAGAAGCCTATTGTCATTTTTCCCCAGTTTCTAGTTTTTTCCATAACCAATTGTGACCATCATTTGCAAACCCTTGCTACTATCATCCATTGGTAGATCGGTTGCTAGTCTATTGTCTTGATATAGGAGATTGGATAAGTCCTCCTCTATTACTTCTCAGCCAAGATCTCCCCAAATTCTAAAGTTGGAATATCCTTTCATGGATGTTTGGGATGTGGAGGCTTCTTTTGATTGCAATCTTCCTCTTGATCTGGGAGATTTTGGTAACTCTCCTACCATAAAAGCATTTTTTGGGAATTGTATAATTTCCACACCCAATGTCCTGTATAATAAGCTTGATGTCAAATATAGTAGGGATGGTAGGGATGGTGGGTGTCTTTGTCATAGAAGTGGAGGAAAGAGTGGCTGGATCAATGTATGGCATAGATGGGCCTTCATCATTCTTTGGAACTTGGGGAATTTTATAGTATTTGGCTTCTAAACTCTTGTAGTAAGAGAATGGTTCAGGATCCCCATGGATTGTGACCTCTTGGCCTTGATATGTGAATTTGACACATTGATGAAATGTTGATGCCACGGCTTGCATCCCATGGATCCACAAACATCCCAAGAGAATATTATACATCAAATCAAGGTCCAAGACCTGACAGGTGGTTTCCATTATTGTTGGTCCTACTTGGATAGGGAGTGGGATAGTTCCTTGCGACACTCTCTCTTGATCATCATATTCCCTAATTGTGATGCCCTTGCCTTTATCTATGGTATCTTCAGAGATTCCCAGATTCTTTATTAGTTTAAGGGAACAAATGTTTAACCTTGCACCTCCATCCACCAAAAACCTCTTGACTTTGTTCTTATATACCAGGACCTACAGATGGAGTGCGTGATTATGAGATGGTTGGGTAGGGAAGTCTTGATGGGAGAATTTAAGGAGGTTTGGAGTAATTATATTGCTGACCATAACTTGGAATTGTTCTACATCAAGATCTACAGAGACCATGGATGAGGCTTGTAGATGCATAAAAATTTCTTCTTAATCATTTTTATCCAAATTGCATAATCATATCTCCATAAAACCATTTAAATATTATAAGCATTTATAAGCATTTACTCATAACCATAATCCATTTACATAATCATTTAGTCATTTATCCATTATTTATCCAAATGCATATTTCATTAATTCATTTCATAAATATTTATCATTCCATTAATTATTAACATATCCATAAATCATTTCATATTCATCCATTTACATAAATCATTTCACTTTGACTATTTGCATGATTATTCATTTGCATTAATCATTAAAATTCATTCATACATTTCATTAAAAAATTTAAAATTCATAAATCAAATTCCATGAAATTATCTTAAAATTGCAAATTAAATTCATAAATAAATTTTCATTGAATTAGTTCAAAATTGTACAATTTGAGCTTCCAAACATGAATCATGGCATAAATCACTCCACTCATTTCTCATTTCTCATTTTCACATTATACATTCATCTATAAAAACCTCCTCCTCACTTTTTGGGGATACACATTTTTATTTTAAAAAAATCAATTTCAATCTCTCTTTCACTCATCACAGCTTCTTGTTGCACTTGTGCTCATAAAAATATGAGAGCATCAAATGCATAAATCAAGAATCATAGTGAAATAAGAAAACAATGGAGCTGATTTTCCTTTGAATGCATTTATTTTAGTTCTGCATAGTTTAGTTTGCATTTTGCATTTGTATTCATTTGGAAAGGCTTTATTGATGATATGCTGAAATTTTGATTTGAATTTATAGGTTAAATCATTTAGCTTCTTCAATTTTCAGCATTAAACAAATGGTGAACCCGACGTGAATGCTTGGATGAATATTTTCACATTTTGCATGCACACTGATCTAGAGAAAAATTGAAAGACAAATATGATATGATCTACATTTTGCATGAATTTCTTTGCATTTGATATGATCTACATTTTGCAGAGCATCGATTTCTTCACATCTGAATATGATATAAATTTTGTAAGATCAACAACTCTGGATCTAATATGATATACATTGTCTCATTTTGTAGTTGAAAGACAAAATATGATATCAATTTCTTTGTAGCAAGTTACATTGTGAAAGCATTTCAAAATACAATAAAAAATTTAATTCAAACAAAGCAAAAAAATAAAAAATCATTAGAATAATTTAAAAATGTATCAATTGAATGATTCAGTTTTCAGCGATTTATGAGCTTGTAGCACAAATCTTTGATTTGAATCTTTGAATAATGAATAACACCGCACAACATTTTATCCTGCAATTTAATTTTGAGTATCAGTTTTAGTTTTAACATTTAAATTAGATTTTTAGTTTTTAACATTTAAATTAGATTTTTAGTTTTCAACTTTTAAATTAGATTTTAGTTTTTAGCTTTTAACTTTTAATGTAGAAATTAGCTTTTAATTTTTAAATTAGATTTAGCTTTTGTTTTTAGCTTTTAACTTTTAATAGATTTTTCTTTTTATTAATTAAATTGATCTTTTTAAATTTAGTTTTATTTTAGAATGTAGATTTAATATAGATTTATGTCAGATTTAATTTAATTTAATCTAGTTTAGATTAATTTTTTTTAATTTAGATTAATTTTTAGAACTAGATTAATTTTAAGGCTTAGTTTTAATTAACTTGGACTAATTTTTAATTGAGTTTAGAGTTTTAGTTTCTAATTTAATTTAGATTTTTAATTTTTTAGATAATTTACTATTTAATTTATATTCTTATCCTTTTAATTTAGATTTAATTTTGTCTCTAATTTCTCATTTAGTTAGATTATTTTTAATTTAGTCTAGATTTTTAGTTACTCATTTAATTTAGTTTAATTTTTACTAATATAGTTTACATTTTAGTTTTAGATTTCTTTTCTTTTAGTGTGGATTTTAAAGTTAGAATAAAATTAAATTTAGAAGTAATTTAGTTTTAGATTTAGATTAAATTAATTTCATTCGGATTTATGTTAGTTTTCATTTTGGTTAAGTTTTGGTTTTGTGACTAATTTTGTTAATCTGGTTTCTTTTGCTAGGTTCATTTGGCAAAGAATTGAAAATAAAAACATATGCTTGTCAAAGAAAGGAGGCATGAAACTACTAATGAGATTTTGATGCAGGACATTCATCGAAGACATGATTTTGAAACCAATTGTCTTTTAGATTAGAAAACACTTCAATTGGTGCATTAAAAATGAACAATTCTCTTCTCTCACGTAGATCTAACTAGGGGGTGAATGAACACTGTTTGTTGTGCTTGAGATGGTAGGGAGTATGCTCTCACTTTGTGCAAAACTTGGTGATCAGAAACTAGACCCATCTATTTTATGTGTCACCCTAACTCAATAATCGAAGTATCCTCTCCCCTTGCACACTTGTGTGATCCTGGGTGCAAGGGAAATGATTATTGACTCTAGGACTTGGGCCTTCCTTGGTGGGAAAATTTACTCACCCCAAGGTGACTCAAACTGACAACAAAGCTCTTTGGCCGATCTACACCCAACCGGTATATAAATATGAATCCTAATGGAAAAATTAGGATTACGAGTGCAGATGTGTCATACAGACCAAGTAGTACTCCCCAAAACCCTGTTGAGCATAACCTCTTTAGGCTGGAGTGCCTCCTAAATGGAGATTAATCTTCCGCCCCATGTATGGCCACTTGAACGGGGGTCCCAAATTAAACACCTTTGTGTAGTAGCCAACAACCTTCTATTTGCTAGTGCAACAACAGTCGGTGTGAAGGCATCCAAATCTTCATAGTTTTTAGTAGAGGTGATCAATTTACCATGGGAGTTTCATTGGGGTTGGAAGCTTGGTTGGCCTGAGAAGTGAGTACACTGTAAGGGGGAGCCTTTGTGGCCAAGCTTCTAGATTTACACGCTAAGAATATGCGGCTAGGGAAACCCACGTGGAATCTAGCAGATATTGTCCTTTCCAACCTTAGGATTTGTGCTTGTATTGCAAAAATTAATGATTGAAAACAAAATCAAAAACACTTTTTTTGCTATGTCTTGTGTGTGTGTTCAAAAATAAACCTCAATTAAACATCGCACCTAGTAACTTGCAACACCTCAAAACATTTCCAAAACCATCAACCAAATATGCCTAACCATCATCCTCCATATTCATGCACGACCTATGAACAAAACCAAAAGATTGAATATCTTGACGGTCGTTTGAAAGAGCTTGGAAAACAACTTGAATCCGAACATTTGAATGAAGTGATGCAATCATATCATAAGCCTTTATCCTCACCCAAAACTACATCAGCCAAGTTCAATGTCCATGAATTTCTACAAAGGTTAAATGAGAAACCTAAATCTATGTCCTCAAACAGAAATAATATTGAGCAATCATACCATTTCATGCACCTATCTTCATCTCCCATAAGTCAAAATAAACCTCATGAGTCTTTCACCCAAGTTAACGAATCTATCCAACCATCATCTCTCATCATACCATCTCCATCCAATGATTCATGCCAATCTATTAGTCCAAAGCATGCTAGCATAGACTCCCCTACAAATCAGGATCAAAGTATTCTTTCCATTCCATCCAATGATACCAAAAATCTCCAATTCTCTCCAATCTTTGACCAAGATCCCATCTCTCAAGAACCTCATGATGATCCCCTTATCTCTTTTTGTTTCATCCAAGATGATCCCCTTTCATCTCAAGAGAAAAGTATCTTTCCAAATCTTCCTTCCATGTCATATAATGAATCCATACCATCTCATGATTCCATCATATCGAATGATCAAGCTATGCTCTCCATAAAATATCAGGATTCCCTTCCTTGTCAAGATCAAGATATACCTCCATTAAAGGATACCCTTTCATTCCATGATGTTGTTCATCCTTATCATGATCAATACACACCTTTCATACCACTTCATGATGATTCCATATCTAATAAAGAGGAAGCTAATCCATCTCCTACACCTCGTGATCCGTTTCCAAGTCAAGATCAAAGTACCCCATCATTCCCATGTCAATATCCTATCACCCATCCTAATTCCCCTCATGATTACAATCCTCCACAAGATTATATCACCCTTATTCAAGCTATACATGAGCCCCTTACCTATCAAATGGGCTCCCTCAATTTTATCCAAGGTGGTTTACTCCAAGATCTTTTTATTCCTTTAATATCGCATCCACCTCATGATAGACTTGCATCTTGTTTCATAAATAATACATACCCTGTTGGCAAACGAATATGTCAAATTATGAACTACAAAGGCAAAGGATTAGGAATTCATGAACAAGGTATCCTAGAACCCCTTTATATCCAAGAAAATACATATTATCATGGCCTTGGTTATAGACCTCACGCTCAAGACATTGATACCCATCATAAGTCCACAATCCATCAAAATAAACCTAAGTATCCTTGTCCATCAAAACTTCCATCTATCCTAGGTCCCTATCCTAGTCCATCAAAACTTCCATTTATCCTAGGTCCTTATCCTATTCCATCAAAACTTCCATCTATCCTAGGTCCTTATCCTAGTCTATCAAACCTTCCATCTATCCTTGGTCTTCATCATCCAAACCCTAGTTCATTAACCCTTCCATCCATATTGGGGCCCTACATCCCTCCATCTCCTATTCATCAAGAACAATAAAGGCACACATCCTTGATGCCATCTCAAAATTATACCTACATTAACCCATCCATAAGACCTCCATATCATTCATCTCCATTCACCCATCCCGTTGCTCTTGGAAGCAATTTGGGTGCCACATTTCAAAAGCCTCCATATCAAAATCCACATATACCAAAGGATCAACATGTCTCCTCGAAGAGACATGCAAAAATAAAATAAAATATGATCCAAATTCAAATGAAAAAAATTCAAAGGCCACAAAGGCCCATAAATCAAAAAGGAAAATTTCAAAAGCCACAAAGGCCCATGAATCAAAAATCAAAGTCAAAATCTATGTGGATTCCTAAAAGTCTCGTAGAAGCAATAAAATCTAAATGGGCATCCAAATTTTCTAATCCAAAAGCTTCCTCCAATCATCCATCTAAAAACCTATCACCATCAAACTCCATTTTTCCTCCATCACTCAACCACCCTTCAAGGTGTGTGATGATGTTGATCTTTCCATCCTTTTCGTATAACCATCAACAAGCATTCCAACCTCCTATCCATTATCCAACATTCATCCCCCATTACTCTCCTTTAGTCCAAACCTTTTCATGAGTCCTTAGATTCTCCCATCATACCATTAAAATACCTATGTTTATAATTCTAATCCCCATTGCCATGGTTTATTAGAGCACATATTCGAGGGATATTAGCTATGAAACTTGATGCTTGATTCCTCCCTCCATCTTCCTATCATGCATATATTATCTTCCATATTCATTTATCCCTATCCATATCATGTCCTCCATATTCCTCTTGCACTCTACACTTGGGGGAAAGTTTAATCCATCCTGTCATTCATATCCATTATCCTCTTTACATTCATCCTTTACCTTTCCACCTTTGATCTTGACAAGGTTAAGGATCTTCTTGAAAATGTCATACATCTTATCCTATTAAGCTTATCCATATTCCACCATCCTATCTAAATGCATCCTTTCTTCCCGTCCTTGGTCTTGATGAGGAATAGGCGAAAAGTACACAGCCATTGTGTCCATATCTTATCTATTTGATCTTCATCATCCTATTTATTATCCTTATCCTTGCATTATTTCATTCCATATCTCCTAGGTTATCAAAATCCATGTCCCATTTCCTTCATTTGTTCTTGATGAGATTAGGGGAAAAATTATGAATGCATGCTTTTGATTTCCTTCCATATCCTTATGTGCTATCATACCACCATAGTTCACATATTTATCATTTATCCATGATTAAATTACATCCAATGCTGGCCATCATGTCCCTTTGCAACCTTGAATTTTATCATGCAAATCATATTTAAGCCTAGTTGTTAAACATTATCCAATCCACATATATTTTGTCAATCAAACATAATCAATCATCAATCTTATCATACTTAGAGGAATCAATGATCCTAAGTACTTACCATCATCATGCCTTATGGAATCAATCATTCTCAGAATCTTAATCAATCAACAATTATCATCTTTTGACAAAAGATATGTTGCTTGTGTGACATGTTTTGCAGTGAATCTTTCATTTTGATCTATCATTTATCCATGGTTACAATACCTCTATTGTGGGCCATCTAGTTTCTTCAATCAGTCATATCACATTTCATCTCACTCCATCTTTAAAAATTCAAAAATTCAAAAAAAAATCAAAAAATGTCCTGAAAAAATCCCCAAAAAAGTCATAAAATGTCTTGAAAAAATCCAAAAAAACCATAAAATGTCTTGAAAAATCCAAAACCATAAAATGTCTGAAGAAATCCAAAAAATAAAATATTCCAAAAATCCCCAAAAAATCAAAAATTCCAAAAAAAGTGACACTTTCAAATCACCACACAACTTTGAACTTCAACAAAATCAAAACATGCAATTGTTGACAATCAAGTAAACATTACAACATATATATCAACCCATCTTACAAATCCAACCAAATGCATAAACTATAAAAAGAATTAGTTCTACATCAAAGTAGGACCCATGTTTGTTTGTTGATCTTTTCTTATTTTATGATTTTATCTTTGGTGACATGTCTTTTAGCTTCTTTAGGATGTCTTCGACTAGAGAGGTGAGGATGGGGTATGTTCACTTGTTTGTTGTTTGTGGATTGTTTCTTATTCACATGATGACTCATCTTAGGACATGGTTTTCTAAAACCATCGAGCACCTATAAGTCTAATGTGGATGATAGCATTCCTCATCTAATAGTTTCTTCCATGCAATAAGTATTTAGGTCATCTAAGGTTCTTATACCTAGATGATTATACTTCAATACTAAATAAAAATGAAAATAGTATTCAAATCATCTAGATGTTCATGTTACCTAGACGCTTATACTAATTTGCGACATAATAAGCTCGATGATGATAAAAGCACTTAAAAGGCATAAGAGGCTTCATCACCTTCATTCTCTTCCATCTTGCATTTCATTTTCTTCATCTTTCTTGTCGCAGAGAAATCAATCAATTGCTTAACTCACTGATATATGTCTCTTGAATCAAATCTCAAATCAATCAACCTGCTTCTTGAAATTTCATGCCCCCTTAATCAATCAGTCAATCTATCATTGCAACACCTTGTCTTGCATAAGCATCATTCTAAATCAGCTTCATTAGCTCATCAACTTGGCTATATTGATCATTTCCATTAATTGTTCAGTTACGCCCATCCACTGTGCATTTTCATCAAATGTGCATCTTCTCTTAATCACTCGTGCAATATCAATTATCAAACTTTATCCTCATGATCTATCGAGAGATTAATGTTATCACAATTTCTTTGATCAATCTCTCTAGGGGTCATATCATCCTTATCATCATCCTTACTAGGATATCCTTGGGCCATGTATCAGTTAATCAATCTTTTTTCTTTGAAACAACGTGATAGGTTGCATTGTCTCAAAGAGGGGAAAAATGTAGATGCATAAAAATGTCTTCTTCATCATTTTGATCCATTGCATAATCATATCTCCATAAAACCATTTAAATATTATAAGCATTTATAAGCATCTACTCATAACCATAATCCATTTACATAATCATTTAGTCATTTATCCATTATTTATCCAAATGCATATTTCATTAATTCATTTCTTAAACATTTATCATTTCATTAATCATTAACATATCCATAAATCATTTCATATTCATCCATTTACATAAATCATTTCACTTTGACTATTTTCATGATTATTCATTTGCATTAATCATTAAAATGCATTCATATATTTCATTAAATAATTTAAAATTCATAATTCAAATTCCATGAAATTAACTTAAAATTGCACATTAAATTCATAAATCAATTTCCATTGAATTATCTCAAAATTGTACAATTTGAGCTTCCAAACATGAATCATGGCATAAATCACTCCACTCATTTCTCATTCCTCATTTTCACATTATGCATTCATCTATAAAAACCTCCTCGTTCTCACTTTTTGGGGATACACATTTTTATTTAAAAAAAATCAATTTCAATCTCTCTTCCACTCATCACAGCTTCTTGTTGCACTTGTGCTCATAAAAATTTGAGAGCATCAAATGCATAAATCAAGAATCATGGTGAAATAGGAAAACAATGGAGCTAATTTTCCTTTGAATGCATTTATTTTAGTTTTGCATAGTTTAGTTTGCATTTTGCATTTGTATTCATTTGGAAAGGCTTTATTGATGATATGCTGAAATTTTGATTTGAATTTATAGATTAAATCATTTAGCTTCTTTAGTTTTTAGCATTAAACAAGGCTAATGCTTCTTCAAGGATTTTCTTGTGGGTAGATGAAATTTTTAGCAACTCCATGATGGAGATCTGAGTTGGAGTTCTTTTTAATTTTTTGTGGACATTATAGCCACTGGGGACAAATATTGGGTTGGAAGTGGATGCTCTATTAGGTTGCGATGACCCTGCAATGGTAATTTTTCTACCTTTTGTGGTGACTCCACAATCAGTGTGGGATCCTTTGTTACTGATAGTGGTACAATATTTATCCAAGGATGCAACGACATGGTCGTATACATGATTGATGCTTTTGAATGTTCCCTTCCCTTTATCATTATTATTGTTGCCTTTGTTGGCATGGTTTGGCATGGGATTCGTGTATATTTTGAGGTTCTAGTTTCCAGCTAGCTGCTCCATGTTTATGATTTTTTTATCAATGAGGTCTTGAAATAGGTTCTTCAACCTCATGCAGTTCTTAGTGGTGTGTCTCTTGATTTTGTGAAAGTCACAAAGATGGTTTTCATTGTACCAGGGTGGTTTGACATCTGGTTCATGATAATTCTCATAGATGGGAGCCTTGATGAGATTTTCTTTTATCAATTTCTTCATGATGACCTCGAGTGGTTCCCAAAGGGTAGTGTACTTCCACTTGGGGGATTTCTTGTTTCATTGGGGTGGCCCCCTTTGATCATTGACATTGTTGATGGCTTGATTGTTGGGTTGCTAAGTTATTATGTTAGCTTGATGATTGTTTTGATGGTGATGTTGGGGTTGCTATTGAGGTGTGGGAGTGTTTTGTAAAGGTGCAATGATGGCAACTTTGGCATCGACAACACCATCATTGGTAATGTTTGGGTTTCTTTCCCATGTATGAAGGTTTGTCGTTATAGCTTGAAGATGGGCAGTTGCTTTGTTGATCATGGTATGTTTGTGTCATTGGTTACGTACTAAGGGATTGTTCAATGCTAAGCGCCTTGGAAATCAATTGATCATATGTGGTGATCCCTTGGACTTTGAGATTAAAAGAAAAAAGTGTTGAAGAGGTTGGAGATGATATTTCACTCGTATTGTTCTTCTGGCATGGCCCATTTACTCTATTTGGCCTTGGATCATCATCGTTATAGGAATGAAGTAAATGATTCATTCTTTTCTTGTTTCAGAGCTGATAGTTCCTTTAGACTAACATCCATTGCAATGTTGAATGCATAATTCTTAATTAATGCATCTATGATCTCTTGGAACTTTTTGATTCCTAGAGGAATGCAAGAGAACCATTCCATGGATGGGCCTGCCAAAGTTCTAGGGAAGAGCCGCATTAGATAGGTATCATCATATGCGACTTCCATCCAATGAACCTGAAACTCCCTAATGTGATCTTCAATATTTCCTATTCCACGATATTTGTCGAATTTGGGGATCTCAAATCCCTTTGAGAATGGTTTCATTACAAGGATCCTATTGAATGGATAAGGACACAAGTGACTGTGTGTTTTCGTGGTTCGCCTTGACTAAAGATCAAGCACTTGTTGTGAGAACAACTTTATTTGTGTCATTACATCATTTTTTGGATCAAGGGGTGGAATGAAAGTGTTTTGAGGTGGTTCAATTTTTGGTGGGATGGGTGGATTTGTTGGTATGTTGATGGATGGTGTTTTCTTTTGTTACTGCACCAAGTATGCTTGCAAGTGCTGCTATACCAAAAATGCTTGTTGTTGGTCCTATTGTTGTTGTGCTATTAAGTCTTGTTGCTAAGCCTACTATTGTTGTTGAACCAACAAAGCTTTTTATTGAACTACTAATTGGCATACTTCTGTTGCTCTTGATATTGCTTCAGTGCTTGTTATTGTGTGAGATATTGTGCTTGATATTGGGCTTGGGCTTGAGCTTTCATTTGAGCTTGAGCCTAAGCCTGAGCTTGAGCCTAGGATTGAGCTTGTGCTTGTGCCTAAGATTGAGCTTGAACCTGGGCTTGAGCTTGGGCTTGAGATCTTTCTTGTGCCTATGTAGCTTGTCATTGTTATTTGTTGTAATAAGATTTAGGCTTGAGCAGCTTGCTGTGCTTGTTGTTTTTTTTGTGCTTGTAATGGGACTTGAGAAGCTTGAGCAACTTTCATGACTTGATTAGCTTACGTGACTTGAGCAGTTTGCGTGGCTTGAGTGGCTTGTTGAGCAACTAGTTGTACAACTTGTTGATTTTGCACTTGTTGGAGTATCTTTTGATAGGAAGCTTGTTGAGCTACTTGCAACATAATAATGTATTGGTTTGATGTTTTCGTGTTTAGTGGTGGTGGTGGCAGAGGTGGGTTTGGAATGGTGCTTGTTGTGGTGATGATAAGCACCATTGTAGTGGATGATGCAATTGAGATTCTTGGTCCTTGAGAGACTATGTTTTGAGGAAGGATAGATGATGTGTTGTTTATTTGTGATATGGGTATGGTTTCCATTTGTTGTTGTGATATCGATGGCAAGAGGAGAGGATTTGGTATGATTCCCTGATTGATGGTTGGGGGATTGTTTTGAATGAGCGGTGGAAGCAGTGGTAGCCCCAAACCAAGAGGTGAGATAGATGTTAATGGCAAGGGTGGGAGTGGTGGGAAAGTGAGTGGTAAGATCCCTTGGGGAAATGATGATGATGCTAGATCAAAAATGCTCCCTGATCCAAATAGGTCACCTTCTCCTTGTGTCATGGGGACAGAGGTTTATGGTGTTGCATTAAATGATGGGTCATTATGAAATGTGAGGGGGACATATGGATGTGATGGATTTTTGGGGATGGTTTGTCCCAAAATAGTGCTTGCATCCAAATCCTTATTGTTTACAAGATGGTGTGTTAGCAATGCATTGAGAAATGCACTCCCTTTTTTAATGATTGGTTGAGTTGGAGGAATTGATGATGTGATTTGGGGGATGGGTTGAGTGATATTTTAAAATTGGGATGTTGATGTGATGGGGGGTGGATGAGATGGGAAGTGTGAATGATGTTGAAGGTGGTTCCACAATGGTGCTCATGTCATAATCAAAAGGGAGTTTAGTCCAGCATTTTAATGTTCGAGCATGTTTTGTTGGGGATGGAGTTTCATCATGATGTTGACAATCCTATGATTTTTAGGATTTTGAACCATCTCATTGATCTCATCTTGGGTCATGCCAAGAGGGTTTTTTGTGAGGTATTTCATGTGTCCATCCTCTTGATGGTCTTGAGGGAGTGAAATATTGGTCATAGGATTGCTTGATCCAACAGGATTCATGTTAGTGTTGGTTTGACTGAGATCACTTGAGGTTGATGTTTCTTTGTGGGCTTCCATGTCCTTCTTGGGTTGAGATCTAGTTTGCACCATAAAATAGGGATCAATTTTTCAAGAATATAAGAGATGAACCTCTAATTCTTTAGAATGATATATCTTTGGGTAAAAAGAGAAATTTTTGGGATGATTTAAATATCAAATGGTGATAATGAAATGGATGTAAGATGAATGATTGATGGATGATTGGAACTCTTGAGAAAATATTGAAGGGTATGTTAAACTTTAGGACTTGATTTTGATGTTTTCTTTTTTGGATTTGGGATTGATTTGATTTTGATGGTCAGCTCATAAACTCTAAGAGGTTGGATGTTGTACTAGAGTAAATTTTGTTCAAAAGATGCTATTTCTTTAGGTGTGAGAAGAAGGGTTCATCTAATCACACCTATCCAAAAAAGATAATTTTGATTGGTTTGATTTTGATTTTGGATAATGAACTCCTAAATCCCAAGGTGTTGGATGTTTATCAAGGGATGAATTTGTTCACAATTTTTGATAATTTGAATTAATATAAGGAGAATGATGCATCTACACACATCTAATAAAATAAGATGATTTTTGATTGGTTTCAAATGATTGGCCCAAAGTTTAACATGAAGGATTTTTCCAATATTTTCAAAGAGTTGATGGTGAGATTATTTTGGTTTTGATGTTCAAAGATGGATGAAGGTTTGATTTTGATCCTATGTTTACCTAAAAGAGACACTTGGTTACTAGACCTTGGTTTTGAAGAACATCCTTTTCTCTAATCAAGATGCTCAAATTCTCTAAAAATATTTGAGTTTTGACAATAATATAATGAATAAAAACTAGAATTGTTTCTTGAATATTTTTTGTAAAAATTAAAAAGTAGTCTTCGTCTAAATTCATATAGCATTGAGAGATGCTTTTGGTGATCTTTCAGACTAAGAGATTTTACCTTTGGTTTCTTGATCTTAATCTTGTGTGAAATAATTTGGGAAACATGTGTGGAATTCAATTGTTTTTTAGTCTTTTCTTAAGGGTATGTGCAAGATCATCATGGAAAAAACATGCCCTTAAGTGGCAAAAAATTTAGAAAAATCAGAGTTACGAAACTTGACGTAAAAATTTGAATAAGTTATCTATATTATTTCAAAAATATGTAAGAATAGAATCTGTAGCAAATTGAATGTAGTTTTTAAACTACTAGTTTTATTTTTTAAAAAATCTATTTGGTGAAAATTTGAAATTTCAATGCAATAGTACTTAAATTTCAAGGAAAAATAAGAAGTAGTATGCATTCGACCACCCTAACCACAATAAAATGATAATTATTTTTATAAGATTTTCGACATAAGTAGAGAGGACACATGTCCGTATGTGATGCATAATTTTTTTTCCAAGCAAATAATTAATTATAATTTTTATTACAACTTTTAAAAAATATAAAAACACATATGTCTGACCACTTTCACTTGGTCAAAACTTCAAGAAATTCAATTTTTCTTTTTTTAATCCTATATTATGCAAAGCATAGAATGTGATGCATATTTTGGATTGAAAAAATATGATACCACGTGAAATCTATAAAAAAAATTCAATCATCCTATCAATCATCACTTTAGTCGTAATTCAAATAGAAAATGAATAATAATAATTTATTAAATTCAAAGTAAAGAATAATTTATATTGGTGGAAAGTTGAGAATATCCTTTTAAAACCCTATTTATTATTAATTTTGGGTAAAAAAAAAGTCATCAGCCACATACCCTACAAATACCCATCATATTGCCACTTTTTGGCCCATCAGGATCCTGCACATACCCTTAATGATTTCATTTTACCACAAACACTTCTTGATTAGGTTTTGAGACTAGATGTCTAATGTTTTAATTTCTTCTCATCCCACAAAGTGTATTATGTGGAAATCAAAGAAATCAAAGCAAGAGTTACATAACGTTTACTTTAGTAGTAGAAAATTGAGATAAAATTCAACTACCTAGAAACCTCTAAGAATATGAATCCTAAGGGCAAGCAAGGGCATGCAAATTTTTTCAAGGATATTTGCTTCTCCTAAAGGATTAATGTTTTGATGCTCATGTTAAATGTTTGTTCTCCAATGTTTTTGATCAAGCAATGTGTTTTGATTTCAAGAACAAGTACAACCCTATGGATACTTGAGACAATATTTGTTGAGTCCCCACTTGGACAAGTCCAACTATGCTTACTTTCATTGAATGGCTAGATGCTTGACCCCACTAGCTGCCCTCCATAGCTTAGCACTTCTTTAGGGACAACCAAGCATCAATACCCTTGAATCTCCCATGGCATACCTTCCATCTCTACTAAAAGTTGTAAAAGTGTGGGATGGGTTCAGAATGACTGTTTTTGCACCAATAAATAAATAGGGATTTTGGCCCTTCTATACAAGGGTTTTAATTCAGACTTTTCAGTTGTGGAGATTGACCCATGTGGTGAGAGACCATTACTAGCCTTATCATTGGGACCAACCATGTGATATTTTCTTTTTTCCAATACCCACTTTTATATCCCGGTTGGAAATACACTTGGCTTTAGTGTGCTACCAGTTGGTTCATTCCCTTGGGTGATTACGTTTTCCCCAAGGAAGGCCCTCTAAGATAAACAATAGCAAGCAAACATACCCATAGTTCGATCAATATTTGTTTAGAAATAAATGGAGAACACACACAATATGTTCCACTTGCACTCGCAAGATGTTTTGTTCAATTTTAGACCCAAAATGAAGTGTGGAGGCAATCACTTTAAACCAACTTAAGACCACCAAAAATCCTTTTGATTCTCAAGATCACCGTGAGGTGAGAGAGAAGCACATACGTCTTTTCAATGGTGTTGATTTGAGTAAGCAATCACAAAACAAAGTAGAAATTGTTCATTTTAAAACCACAAAGCAAACGTGAATTCTTTTTATAGCACCAAATCAAATGTGGAGATTTCCTTGTTCAATTGTTAAATTTGAAAACTACCTCTAGTAATTTTTTCCTAAAGTTATTTTTAAGCCCCTTTGTAACAAGAAATTGAAAATTTCCTTTTAGGGCCAAAAGGAAAATTAGTAGGTCCTAAGCATGAAAGATAATAAATTTTCTGAAGAGAATTTGTGAATTCTCTAAGAGTGTTAAACAAACACTAAACTATTCAAAAACACTTGGTATTATGAGAAAGTGATGTCATCATGCCTCTTTTCTCATTAACTTTGATAAAGTCAACCTACAAGAAAACTAGTTAGATCTACAAAAAAAAATTTAAAAAGCAAGTAATAACCTAAAAGATCAAAATTGAAAAAGGCACATGTCATAAAAAACTAAATTTCACTTTTTACTTTTCCTCAGCAGTGGAGTTTGCATAGGCAGTGTTGTTTAAAATCTCAAGCGGTGCTATATAGCACCACTTACCAGTCAGCGTCGCTCTGCAATAGGGACAAAGAGCATGACTATGTCGCCATTTTAGCTAGCGGTGGAGTTTCACATTTAAAATTTCTAGTGGGCGGAAACAAAGTCAATGGTGCACTTTGAAAATTTGAATTTTGAGCGGGAATAGCAAACCGTCAGAGTTTGGAATTTACAGTGGTGCTATATAGTGATGTTGGAGTCCTCATGGTTCTATATAGTGACATTGATCTACTAGTGGTGGAGTTCCCTATAGAGACACAAAAATAACAAAAAAGCATGGAATTTGATGAAAAGACATGATTAGAACTTCTAGTCTACCTCCCTCTAGCACCAAATGTGTGAACCGAGATCCTAGTACTTGCAAAACAAAAAGAACACATACATTAGATGATTGAAATGCAAGTTAGAATCTAAGCTCCCCATGAAATCCATTCACAAAGATTAAATTAGGAAATGAGATGAAGAATACAATAAGAAAGCAATAAAAAGATATTGAATCCTAATAAAACAAGCAATCTCTTGATCCCATGGGGGAATTGGTGCCAATTTAATTTGAAAATTGGCCCTTTCCCAACTCCAATGATGCAATCTTGATTGGTGATAAAGAATGATCCACTTTGTTGATGATTGAATTGTGCTCCAAGATGAAAATCCGCATAACCTTAGCCAAGATTGGATAAAAATGGATGAGAATTGCTATGGATTTGAGTATAATAACTTTGATCAAATTGTGGATGATAAAATGAGGAAAGAGTCCTCTTATTTATAGAATGGTAGGATGGAGAGATGTCCAAAATGGAGCAATTTGGGACTAACATTTAACCAATGGCAAGGTGTTGCTTGTCCAAATGCGAATGGATGGAGGATGTGTACATTTTGATGAATGTTCCCATAAATGCAATTAGGTGATATTTGAAATTAGTGAAATGACATGTAAGAGGGAAAATAAATTCCTTAAATGCCACTTGGCTCAAGGAAAAAGGACTTATTAGGTGAATTAAATGTCTTGTTGGAAGGACAAAGTCCACTTGGATTTTGAACTCAAATTTGAGAGAATATTCCTCCATTATGCCATGTTGAGTGAAAATAGAGATTTAATAAATGAATTAAATCTATTTTCATGTGCAAATGGAAAAAGCTAGAGGATGGGAATTGCATTAGGATTAAATTAATCAAGGTTCAATTAATTTAATAAGGGATTAGATGATGTGACAAATTTGACTTAGATTTATAAGTTCATTTAAATCAAAGATGAGAAGAATGTGATTTTAGACTTAAATAAATAATTTGATTTATTTAAAAAAAGAGGATGATTGGTTAGCTTAAATTAAACAAGATTTAATTTCTTTAATTTAATAGATAGACCTTAGAGATTTAATCAAATAAAGAAAATTATTTAATTAAATATGGAAATATAGTTAACTAGATCAGATAGATTGATTTAATTAACGAGAGAGAAAGACTTAATTATATAAAATTATTTTTTTAATTAAGAGAGGAAAATTGATGAATTTAATCAAATAAGGGTATTCAATTAAATGGTTAGACAGAGGGATGATTTAGAATGAAATGGTGTGAATAATTGGGATCAAGTATGTCGGTATATTTTCCATGTCTACACCTTTCATCTTTACTTCTTTATCACATATTTCTCTCTCATTGCTATTTGGCTATCCATGGAGGTGGAAACAAGAAAGCACATGTTTGACTAAGGTAGACTCCTATACAGCCCCAACAATTGTGAAAGAGTGTGTGGAGCTTGTCGGCATCCTACAATGATTTCATAACTAGGCTTCTATGACCATTATTCAAAGATTGGACATCTAACTTGAATATTCATTCAACCACTATGAAGGTGCATTTAAATTGTCAACCCAGGGATGTGAAATT
The DNA here is from genome assembly GCA_007258455.2 of Sequoia sempervirens. Taxonomy (NCBI): domain Eukaryota; kingdom Viridiplantae; phylum Streptophyta; class Pinopsida; order Cupressales; family Cupressaceae; genus Sequoia; species Sequoia sempervirens. Next base: position 77,320,024 of record VDFB02047397.1, on the reverse strand, counting down.
GAAATGGGTCAACATTGTATGTTCACTAGGGGCTCAAGTAGTCATTACATTAGAATACAACTAAGAAACATAATGTTGAAAGTAAATTGTTGAAAAGGAAGTAAAGAAAATACTGGTCATTAACCAACAACTATGCTGAACTGAAATGGAAAGAAAGAATGAAAGATCTGAGCAACAAACAAGAACTACTCTATCTACTTTGGCTACAAGAACAAAGACAAAATAGACTTCTAGTGGCTGCAGGAACAATCAATGCCAGATTTTAAACTAAGTACCAAACGATAAGTAATACTAAGATAATGCTAAACTAAGAGAATGGATTACTCACCAAGTGGGCCCCCTTGGATAACTATCCTCTACACTAACAAAAACTCAGATGTTCAAACTCAGAACTTTATTTTTACTCACTACAAATTATGCATACAAAGAGTAATGCATCTGTATCATTAAAAATGAGAGTACAATGTAGAATTGTGCAACCTCTTGAAGAAGGAGCATCAAATTATTATTTATACAACTAACAAGGTAGTCAACTCCATGACTAGGAGGATGCTATTTAGGGAAAGCAGGGAAAAGTGGAGTGGTGGAAGTTATGCATGCGTGGACTCTAGTCAAACATGCAAGTCAAGTGCAAATCTAACACAACATTAACACCCATGCATGCTCAATCATTAAGGTACATTGTAAGGCTGTTACATTTAGTTACATGAAGAATCTATGTTGCTGGCTACCTTTGACCTATAGTGGCTTCTCAGCTAGACGTTATAGTGCATGCCTAGTTGGTGGTGTCCTCCATAACTTGATGTATTAAGTTTGCACTCCAAGGTTAGTATGCACAATAACTGCACAACAATAACCACTCTAAGAAACACTCATTAATCATGTGCAAATCAACATAGATGACCCACATATTATGCCAAATAACATTAAATCTTATAGAGATAGGGAAATGTCAAATGTTAAAGGTTTGAGGGAAACATTATGCCAATACCAACACTTAAGCATTAAAATCCATGACATAAATGAGCAAATAGACTATATATTTTACCTAAACTAGACCAAAAACTAGGCTCATCACTCCCCCCAACCTAAATTTGGACATATTTCCACACATGTGAGATGGGAGTGATGATTGACAAGCAATAATGTCATTTATGTGAATACCTATGCTAATGTACAACGATTAAATGAATGTACTTAAAAGATGATTAAAGATAGCAATTAATGTATACATACCTGAATGTGTGGAAGATTTACTGTAAAGATCGTGGATAAGTAACCCTCGCCTTGCTGGAAAATCGATTGAGAAATGAATGAAGATGGGGTGGAATGGAATGAGGTGGAATGAAGTGATGGAAGAGAGAGAATGGTGGTGCAGATGGGTGGATTGGTGGATGACGGAGAAATGGACTTCCACATAAGTGAAAGTCTTTATTATGAAAAGTACGTACCTCAATTAGGATGAAGGAGGGACACTAGGTCCATTGCCTTTGGCTGTAGGAAGCTTTGAGTGCTGGGTGAACTGGTATAGGAATTCTCCTTTAGAAGTTGGATTCTGATATAACCTAAGGCAATGACTGTTGACAAGTAATTTGAACTTGACAAGGTCAATGGTGGTAAGCTGGACAACTCCATTGGGAGAGACCTCAACAATCTCGTAGGGTCCTAGCCATCTTGTCTACAATTTTCCTGAATTGTCCTGGTATCTGGAATCATAGAGCAAGGCCCAATCTCCTGGTTTGAACTTTTTTTCTTTGATAAATCTATCATACCACTTGATTCTTTAGTTCTGCACTACTTCAGTATGTTGTAGGGTTTCTCTCCTTATTTCACCCAAAGCATTTAGCTGCATGATTCTTTCTCTTTGTGCTTCAAAAATTTCCATCCCTAAATCCACTATAGTTCATAGATTTTTGTGCTCAAATTTGATTGGAATCATAGTGGTCTTTTCATATAGCAGCTCAAATGGGTTGAAGCCCGTAGTTGTTTTCCATGTTGTCCTATAGGCCCAAATAGCTTCGGGTAATGTATTCACCCAATCTTCCCTATGAATAGCTACCGTTTTGGTCAAAATAGATTCAGTTTCTCATTTTGTCACCTCAACTTGGCCATTAGCCTAGGGGTTATAAGGAGCAGACTTTATGTTCCTGATGTTATACTCATTCACTAGTGCTGCCACAAGAGTTGATGTGAATTGTGGCCATTGATCAGTCATTATTTTTGTTGGAACTCCATATATTGTGAAAATCTCCTCATAAAGAAACTCTGCAACTTTATTATCCTTTGCATGCTTCATGACCTTGACTTCTACCCATTTTTTTACATAATCAATGCATACCAATATATAAGACTTACCATTTGATGGAGGGTCAATTGGTCCCACAAAATCTAATCCCCATTTGGTAAAAGGAGTGATCACTATATGAGGGCACAATGGCATCTCATCAGATCTAGTTGGTATACCAATTCTTTGACATCTATCACATTTTCTAGTATACCTTCCTGCATCTCTATGGAGTGTTGGCCAGTAGTACCCTGTGTTCAAGATCTTCATTGTTGTCATTTTGGTTGTAAAGTGTCCTCCAAATGGTTCATTATGACATGCATGAAAAATTTCATAAGTCTCATCTTCTCTCACACATCTTCTCCTGACATGGTTAGGTCCAGTGTAAAACAAACATTCATCAATCCAAGAGAAAGGAAAATATTTTTCAATGAGTTCCCTTTTCTCTTTTGGGGAGAAATGAGAAGGAACTCTACCTATGACCAAGTAGTTGGCTATGTCAGCATACCAGGGTATTTCTACACTGAGGGAGAATAGATGTTCATCAGGAAAAGAGTCATCTATGGGCTGGTTGTCTTCTGATGTAGTCAGCCTTGAAAGAAAATCTGCAACAACATTAGCTCTTCCTAGCTGATCTACAATAGTTATATCAAACTCCTGCATCAATAATAACCATCTTTCCAATGTCCCTATGATCAAAGGTTTATTCATGAGATATCTAATGGCTAGATGATCAGTGTGCACAAATATTTGGTAGCCCATTATCTAATGTCTTAATTTCTTTAGTGCATAAACTACGACTAGCATTTCCTTCTCTATCACAGTATAATTGAATTCAACTCCTTGAAAATTTTTGCTAAAAAAGTATATTGCATTTTCAACAACTCCATCTTTTTTTCCTAAGATTACCCCTATGGCATAATCTGATGCATTAGTGTGAATGTGGAAAGAAATCTCTCAATTGGGTCCCTTAAGTACAAGAGAATTTGTCAAAGCTATCTTCAAAGTAGAAAATGCCTTGTCACAAGCTTCAGTCCACTGAAATTTGACATCCTTAGTGAGAAGGGTATACAATGGCACTGCTACCTTACTGAAGTCTTTGATAAATCACCTATAATATCCTGCATGACCCAAGAAACTTCTAAAATCCTTCTATTTTGTAGGCGTAGGTAGATTTGTGATTACCTCTATTTTTGTAGGATCTACTTGAATTACCTAATGGGAGATGTAGTGGCCAAGAACTACACCCTCTTGCATCATCATAAAGCATTTTTCACTATTTAAGGACAAGTTTTGATCCTCACATCTTTGTAGGACCCTTTTGAGATTCTCCAATGCTTGATCAAAGTCAACACCATAAGTAGTAAAGTCATCCATATAAATCTCCATGCAATCATGAGAAATTTCTAAAAATATACCAATGACTACCCTTTGGAAGGTTGTAGGTACATTACACAAGCTGAATGGGAGTGCCGAATAGGTATAGGTACCATGGATAGGTGAATGTGGTCTTCTCTTGGTCTTCTAGTGAAATTTTGATCTGGTTGTAGCCATTGAATCCATCTAGAAAAGAGAAGTATTTCTTTCCTACAAGTGTATCTAAAACTTGATCAATGAAAGGTAAAAGAAAGTGATATTTCTTGGTGGCAGCATTAAGTTCTCTGTAATCAATAGAAAATTACCACTTCCATCCTTTCTTGGGAAGAATCACCAATGGAGACACCCACTGACTATTTGAGATGGGATAGATAAATCCCGCATCTAGCAATTTCAATAGTTCTTTCACAATTTCTCTTAGTGCAGGGTTAATCCTCCTTTGTGGTTGTCTTATTGGAGTGCAATCATTTCTGATATAAACTTTATGGGTACAAAGTTTAGGATCTAGTCCTTTCATGTCATTATAATCCCATGCAAATGCATGTTGATGGGCTCTTAATAGATTTTCCAACAATAGTTGTTGCATTTCACTCAATTTATTATTAACATTCAGATATTTTCCTTTTGATACTTGTATTTGTGTAGTTAATTGTACCATGGCTGCTTTTTTAATACATGGTACCTTTAATTCACATGGAATCAATGTATGGAATGCACTTGTTGCTTTAGGAAGTCTATTTGTAGGAAGAATGGTTGCAGGAAGAATAGGAAGAAGTGTGTTGACTGAAGTAGAAGATGATGTATCCTCCTCTTCGTAATGATTTTGAATGATGTTAATCATTACCTCATCCTCATCTTGGAGCTACATGAAAAATCTTCTACCAAGCATCATAAGCGGTGCCACAAAATTAACTTCTTTGGCCTCTTCACCAACTTGTGGCAATACAAAATCTTCTTCATCATGAGATGGTTGAGCAGGTGGATAAAGAACAAAATTTTTAGTACTCCTTCCATCCCAAATGCTCATGTAACCTGACCAACATCCAATGTAGGCATTTGCAGTTACCAACCAAGGTCTTCCAAGGATAATGGGATACCTTCCTAGTGTGGCCTTAGGAGAAAGAATCATAAAATCAGTTGGATATTCCCAAGAGTCTAACACTACCACAAGATCCTCCACTACACCATCAGGCTTAATAGTAGAGCTATCTACAAGCTGCAAGATAGTAGGAGTAGATCTCATGCTTGCAATATTTAGTTGTTGCATGATGTCTTTGGTCATTACATTGATTGCTGCCCCTAAATCAATTAAAGCATTCTTCACTTGAATCTCATTTATGACAACTACTACCATAGGACTACCTAGGTCATTATACTTGGGAATAGTCACTTTTCCCAACTTGAAATAAGCTAGTTGGCCCACACATGAATTGTAGTTGGGCCTTTTTTCTTCCTTCCTAGCTTCTCAAGACAAGCTTCCTTAATAGTTTTCTTGTAGATTGGAACATCTTTTATGGCCTAAAATAGGGGTATTTGAATGCATATATGCTTTAGCTAATCCAAGATGTCAAAAGTAGTATCCTCCTCTTCCTTTGTCTTGGAAACTTCAAGTCTCTGAGGAAATGGTGGTTCTTGCTCGGTTCATTTGGCTTGGACTGGTTCAGGACTTTTAGGTGCATTTGGCTGAATAGGATTATTCCGAGGCTCCTCCTCCTCTTCCACTGGAAGCTCAATAATGATGGGCTTGGAAGGGGCTAGTAGCTTGGTTCCCAAATGCAAATGGATATCACTTACAATTAGAACATATACAAGAAATTGTTTTGAATCAACAAAATATATAGGCTGTTGTTGTGGCTTATTATTAGGATTGGGTGTGGGATAAGCTGGTAGTTGAGTTGGTTTAGGTGCATTAGGATTTGGGTTAGCAGGTGGAGGCATTATAGTTGGTTGTTGGGGCTCAGAAGGTGGCTGCATGTAGGTGGTATTCTGGGTAGGCCATTGCTGCCCTCCTCTCCATTGATTTGTTTGCTACCAAATTCTTGGAGGTGGTTGCTAGTGCCCTTGAAATTGTTGCCAATTCCCCTGAGGTTTCTGCCATTGAGGTGGAGGAATCTGATGGCTAGGCCAAGCTTTTGGAGGGTTACTCCAAGGTTGTGGTGGATATCCTCCATAACTGGGTGGATATAGGGGCTGCCATTTGTTGCCAGATGAATAATAGTTAAAATTTGGTCCAACCTAGGATAGTGGATCTAGTGGCATACCTTGTCTTGGAGCCCAAGGATTCCTCTATGCAACATAGTAGACTTGGTCTTCTTTAATCTAAATTGGCTTGAACTCGGGTGAAATATGCTTACTTTCTAGATTATCGACCATCTTACATCTACAATGCCTCTTCTTTTGTCTACAATGAGGACAATACTCTGTCAACATCATTTCTAACTCCTCTTGCTTCTTTTTGGCCTGAAGTGTATCTAGCTAAGTAGCTAGATTGTTAATAATGTCTTTCTTGAAGTCTACCAACAAATTAGTGATCTCCATTCTTGAAACTCAACGAGTAGTTGACTTACCCATGGATGATTGAAAAGCTCTCCCTTTCTTTGAAGCTGCCCTAGAGTAATTCTGGCATATCTTCTTGATATCTTCCCAAGAAACTTGGGAGATATCACCTCTTGCCATGAGGTCCAAAGCATCAGTGCAACCATCATTGATTCCACTTAGGAAAATAAATTTTTGTGAGTCCTCATTAAATGCATGGTGAGGAGATTTTGCAGGCAAAACAAAAATCTTGCAATGTAGTCTTCCAAGCTCTCATCTTCCTTCTGTTTCATTCTAAAAATGTCTCCTCCTCTCATGTCACTACCCCTACAATATTCCTTGTACTTCTCAAAGAATACTGTCTTCATATCTTTCCAAGTTTGCATAGTATCTCTGCCTAGGCTCATGAACCATCTTAATGTAGCATTTTTCAAAGTGGTGGGAAATAACTTAATCCTATGGGCATCAGTAGTATAATCATAACTCCTATAGAGTATGTTAAATTCAAATAAGAAGGTATCAGGATCTTCTGTCACAAGTCCATAGAACCTAGGGAGTGCTGAGGCAGGAATGTTCTTAATGTTGTCAACTTCATTTTGATGGGCAATGGGAAAGGAAAAATCCAATTGGTTTTTTTTGTTCCCATTTGTATCCCCCATTTCTGCTTGATGTGGTTCAAGGACAAAGGGGTTCTCAAGCTGATTTTTATCTTTTGAGGAGACTTTAGAACTAGTAAAATCAGGATATGCGTCTGCAAAGGGGTGTGGATCTTCTACTTCTTTTGATAAGTTCTGGTACTCACCTAACTAGAATGGACAAGGAGTTTTAGGAAGAAATCTCCCATAAGCATCCCTTCTCCTTCCTCTATGCATGTGGTATCACTCACTATCAGTTAGCTTACACAAAAAATTGGTAAAGAACTAGGAGGGTCATTACTTCCTATACGAGATTATGCTAAGAAAAACTTTCAAAGATACTAGAGTAAAACTACCAATGAATCCAAAAACTTCCTAGCTTGACACCATCCCTGGAAATGGCACCAAAAATGTATTCCTCCTACAATGATTTCATAACTAGGCTTCTACAGCGATAATTCAGATATTGGATATCTAACCTGAATAGTCATTCAACCACTATGAAGGTGCATTTAACTTTTCAACATAGGGATGTGAACTTGAAATGGGTTAGTACTATATGTACACTAGGGGCTCAAGTAGTCATTGCATCCTACAACTAAGAAACACAATGTTGAAAGTAAATTGTTGAAAAGGAAGTAAAGCAAATATTGAGCATCAACCAAAAACTATGCTGAACTGAAATGCAAAGAAAGAATGAAAGATCTAAGCAACAAATAGGAACTACTCTATCCGCTTTGGCTATAGGAACAAACAGCAAATGGACTTCTAGTGGTTGTAGGAACAATCAATGCCAGATTTCAAACTAAGTACCAAATGATAAGTAATACTAAGCTAATGCTAAACTAAGAGAATGTATTACTCACAAAGTGAGATGCCTTGGATAAGTATCCTCTACACTAACAACAACTCAGATGTTCAAACTCACAAATTTATTTAAATTCACTACATATCATGCATACAAAGAGTAGTGTAATTGTATCACTAAAAATGAGAGTATAATGTAGAATCATGCAACCTCCTGAAGAAGGAGCATAAAATTATTATTTATACTACAACTAACAAGGTAGTCAACTCCACAATTGGGAGGATGCCATTTAGGGAAAGTAGGAAAAAGTGGAGTAGTGGTAGTTATGCGTGCATGGAATCTGGTCAGACATGCAAGTCAAGCACAAATCCAACATAATAGTAACTCACATGCATGCTCGATCATTAAGGTCCACTGCAAGGCAGTTACATTCAATTGCATGAAGAATCTCTTTTGTCGGCTGCCTTTGACCTAGAGTAGCTTCTCAGCTGGATGTTATGGTGCATGCCCAACTTGTGGTGTCCTCCATAACTTGATGTATTAAGTCTGTAGTCCAAGTTTAGTACACATAATAACTTCACATCAATAACCACTCTAATACACACTCATTAATCGTGTGCAAATCAACATAGATGACCCACATACTATGCCAAATATCATTAAAGCCTGTAGAGATAGGGAAATGTAAAATTTCAATGGTTTGAGGGAAACATTATGCCAATACCAACACTTAAGCAATAAAATCCATGACATCAATGAGAAAATAAACTATAGATTTTACCCAAACTAGACCAAAAACTAGGCTCATCAGAGCTAGCTAGTGAACATGCACTTTTGTGAGATCATATTCATCACCCTAGCCTTTATTTATTTACTTTATCATATTCATCTTTACTTCTCATATTTTTTCATTCTTTTCTTTCCTATTAAAATCAACTAGCTAGGCTCTTAGTAGGTCTTTTTAGCAATTTTACTATGTTCACTATTTTTTGACCGTATGAACACTAGCATGCCCAAGAGATGCTAGCATGTCGTGCTGACGTCCCAGAACTGCATTGCCATCCTCAAAAAAAGAGTTGTTTGAGGCATAGTACTAACTCCGAAAGCCAACTTTCCTAGCCCAAACTAAAGTTTAGGTCTGAAGGTTGATTGCAGTACTTTATAGTCCTCATCATTTTTGTCCCTTATTTCAGAAACATCACTTTAGAGTGAGGTAAGTTAGGGAAGCCCTTCGCTCTCGGCTCTCCATGACCTGGGTCCTTGATGTGGTTGGTCCCCCTCTCTTATAATAGTAAAGGATATATTCTTGTGTTTGAGGATGAGAGATGTGAGATCTGGAAAAAATCTAAAATAGTGATTGTTGCAGGAAAGAAATCTAAAGGAAATATCTAACTTAAATGTAATGATGGATGATGCTTTATGACTCAAATTAATGAAAATTGGTTGTGGAATTGGAGAATGTGTTACATGAATTTTGATAACTTGGCAAGGATTAGTGCAGTTCAAGCCATGAGAGATTTACCAAGGATTACAAAGTTGGTTAATGCTATTTGTAGTAATTGTTAGTTTCAAAAGCAAGAAAGAATTCATTACATATCAAAGGAACAATCTACTATAGGATTTAATTCATACATATATCTATGGTCCTACAAGAGTGAGAATTCTACAAGGTGAAAGGTACTTTATGCTTTTGATTGATGATTATTCTAGATATACATGGGTTACATTTCTTACAGAGAATTCTAATGCATTAGATTGATTCAAGCTATTCAAAGCTATGGTTGAAAATGAAGTAAATTTGAGGATAAAATGCTTAAGTTCTAACAAAGGTGGAGAATTCACCTCCCATGAGTTTAATATGTTTAATGAATTACATGGAATAAAAACATAGTTAGCTACTTTGATAACTCAATACAATGGAGTTGTTGAAAAAAAGAATATAACAATTCAAGAGGTTGCTAGGGGTGTTGTCACAATAGTGGTTTACACTTTCTAGGTGATCCTGATATTTGGTGAAATCACATATTTTTAGAAAATATAATGATTTAAACCATGAATAGTTCCATTTAAATGATTCCAATTGAAGAGGTTTTGATCAAACCACCTTATACCAATCCCCCTTGGATAGAACCCTTCTAGTTTTAAACCATACCTATAATGGAGTCTCCTTTACACCTATCAAAATGCTGATAAAAAACAACTTTTGATTTACCTTTTGGGGTATCAAATGAATTCATTTAAAATTTATTTTTTTAAGTATGTAGTATTTATTATAAGCTTCCAAAAAAGTATAATTTTAATTAAATTAAATTTGATTATTATATTTATTTTTCATTTCTTGTGAATGTAGGTTTTTCACTGAAAATGAAGCTCTCTATTCTGCAGATGTGGAAAAATAGAAGATTATCAAAAAAGAAAAAATATATGAGTGCACCAAATATTGAAATCCTTGATCCAACAAAAACAATAAAATTGAATTTTGATTCATACAAAAAAATTTATGTGTTATATGGTCTGCCTATCTCTGAATTGTAATTGGTTTGACGTCAAAATTTGATTAAGGAAAATATATTCAATAAAACACTATGAAACCAATTGGAAGCATTGGATATCATAGTCACAAATCCAAATTCAAAAAAAAAAAAATTAATCCTTGATGGAAAAAAAGTTGTGTTATATGGTGAGCATCACTCCTTAAAAATGGTGTTTACTGAAAAAATAGTTTTTGAAAGAGATGGAAAAAGAAATGCAATTTGATTCCAAAAGTTTTGAAAAAAATATATTTAGAATCTATAGACAAAATTTCACAAATAACTAATTTGCATCATTTTCAAATTCCTCACATTTAGTCATTATATGTGTTCGAAAGTGAATATTTAGTTAGAAAAAATTAGTTTATTGTCTAGTTTGGCAAAAAATTGTAAACCAGTATTGTGAGATCACCCCTAGATCAATGATTACTGAAGCTAGTTTACCAAAAGTTTACTGGAGACAAGATATTCATACTACTATTTATATATTCAATCAAGTTCAAGCAAGAGAAAACAATACAAAGACCCCCTATGAGCTATGATGTGGAAGAATTCCCACTATTAAGTGTTTGAAGGTATTAAAAAAAAATGTTATATCAAAAGAGATGAAGAAACTTTAGGAAATTTTGATGCAAGAAGTGATGAAGGAATTTTTCTTTGATATTCTACTAAGAGCAAAAATTATAGATGTTTCATTAAAAGACTTAGAAAGATTGTAGAGAGTGCAAATGTCAAGGTTGATAAAATAATGAAGAATTCGATTGATGTGGATGGATATGTATCTAATGAACTTGATTTCATAAGAATTGAAGAAATTATGGAAGAGTAGTGTAGGTTGTATCCACCTCCTAGGAGCACCATTTGCACAAAATAACCTTCACGAATGTAGAGAGAGGAATGGGCTATTTCATTGGAGAAAACAAAATGAATGAGATGATAAAATTTACATATGATATAGGCTTTTAAAGCCATGAAAAAGGTGTTGGGTGGAAAAAACTACCCACATGGGAAAAACCACCTTAGAAAAACTAATCCATAATTAATATAAATGCAAGCAAAAGAAAACAAAAACGATGCATGGATGGAGGACTCAATCATAAGCAGAATGAAGAAAATGAAAGAGAAGAAGAAGAATCGGTGGTGTCCCCTAAGACACCTAGATATGTGTAGAAGAATCATTCAAAAAGTCAAATTATTGGAGATAAGAAAAAATGAGTATTAACAAGAAGCAAGTTGTTGTTGCTAGTGAAGTAAATCTATGTTTACTTTCTGAGATTGAACCAAAAACTGTAAGTGAAGCATGTAAAGGTGATCATTGGATGGAAGCTATGAGAGAAGAACTTATGCAAATTGAGAAGAATCAAACTTGAGAATTGGTCCTAAGACCAGAAGAAAAAAAGTTATTGGATTTAAGTGGGTATTCAAAAATAAGTTAAATGAGAATGGAGAATTGATTAGAAATGAAGCAAGGCTTGTGTGTAAAGGTTATTCACAAGTAGAAGGCATATATTTTTAGGAGAATTTTTCTCTGGTAGAAAGAATGGAAGCTATAAGGATGTTCTTAGTGTTTTCTTCTCATAAATATTTCAAAGTCTATTAGATGGATGTCAAGTCTGCATTTTTGAATGGTGGGTTAGAAGAAGAGGTCTACATGGAACAACCAAAATGATTTCAATTGTTAGATCAACCAGATATGGTTTTCAGATTGAAGAAAGCTTTATATGGATTGAAGCAAGCTCCTAGAGCTTGGTATGCAAGGTTATATAGGTATTTGATTCAACATGGTTTTAACAAAGGTAGGACATATAGTAATCTGTATTTTAAAATTGAAACTGACAAAATCTTGATTGTGGTTGTCTATGTTGATGATATTATTTTTGGAGGAAATGAAATTATGTGTAAGATGTTTGTAGAAGAGATGCAAAAATAATTTGAGATATCTATGTTTGGAGAGATGAAATTCTTTCTTGGGCTACAAATTAATGAAAAAGAGAAATGGATTTTTATTTTGCAGACGAAGTATGTGAAAGAGATGTTGAAGTTTGGAATAGATGGTACAAAACTAGTATGTGCTCCTATGGCGTTGTTTTGAAAATTAGGTAAAGATTATGATTCACCTAAGGTAGATCAAAGAAAATATAGATCTATGATTGGTGGACCGTTGTATTTGATTGCTACTAGATCAAATATTATTCATGCTATCTTTCTTGTGGCTAGATTTCAAGAAGATCCTAAGGCAACACATATTGTTGTCAAAAGAATATTCAAATATTTGAATGGAACTCTACATTATGCATTATGATATCCTAGGGATACTGAATTTACACTAAGTGCTTATAAAGATGTAGATTGGGCTAGATGTGTATATGGCAGGAAAAGTTCAAGTGCTGGAGCATTGTTTCTTGGTTGCAGATTGGTGGCATGGTTGAGTAAAAAACAAGATTGCATTTATTTTTCTACTACTAAAGCTGAGTATATTGTTGTTACATCTTGTTGTACATAATTTCTATGGATGAAACAAACATTGAAATATATCATAGTGGTGTATGATGATTCTATTTCTATCTTTTCTAATAACACAAGTGCAATTAACATTTTAAAAAGTTTAGTGATGCACTTGAGGACAAAGCATACATCTATTAGGTATCATTTCTTGAGAGATAAGGTCATGGAGAATGAAGTAAAGCTTGAGTATATATTGATGAAGGATTATATTATTGATATATTTATGAAGGCTCTTCCTAAAGTGACTTTTGAGTATCTCCACAAGAAGTTAGGGGTCATTTCCCCTCCTTTCTTGAACTAGATGCATATGGAGATGCTTCAGTCTAGAGGATCTATGGATCTATCTTTCTTCTGGACTATTGTTTTGGTGGCTACCTCTCAGGGGGAGCAAGTACTATCATGTGTTGTCGTTGTATGAGTATTTTGTATTTAATGTCAAAGGGGAAATCAATGTAAAATATATTTTTCCTTTGCCATTGATGTCAAAGGGGGAGAGGAAGAATGTGAAAAGTAGGAGAGGAAGAATGTGAAAAAGAAAAGAGGAAGAATTGGAAAAGATTATCTACTAAGGGGGAGAAACATAAAGAAAAATCTTGAGAAGTGTATTTAGAAGTAGTACATTGTCTTTGATGACTTTTCACATCATGTGTTGTCATCAATGACCAAGGGGGAGATTGTTGCAAGAATGAAAAGAATGAAGGTGTTGTCATTGATTTCAATTGATCAATTTCTTATCAATTGGTTGTTATTTTCATTAATGTCATGGTTGCAGATTATTGGTTGTTCATGTCAAGGATATTTAGAAAATTGTATTGAAGAAAGGTTGCAGGTGTTCAGTGGTTACTCTAATTTTTTCTCTAGGATTTGCTCCTATGTTTGTGTGGTTCAAATATGTTGATCAAGGTTGTTGGAATTTGGTATATCTGCATTTTTGGCTCCTTATCCATTGTACAGTATAAGTTATGTTCACCAATTGCAAACTATGGTTTTTTGTGTGTTTGGTTAAGGTCCAAGAGAAATGTTGTTGGTCCAAATTTCTCTTTGGTAAAGTCTTATGACTTGTGGTTCTAGAGTTAAGCTGGTTTGATCGTGTTGAAGATAATTTTAGTATCTAGAAGGTTCATGCTTAATTTTTCTATTTTTTTTTACACTAGTTTGGATGACCTTGGGTTGAACATTATATTTAAAGTTGATAAAGCGTGTTGGATCTATTTGGATCCTTATCAATCATGTGTTTGGGTCTCCCTTATTCTAATTCCATCCTATGATGTTTTGGCGTCAACCTAATTTGAATTTATTGATGGATGGTTGAATTTCGATATGTTTCAAAGTTGAAGATGGTATAACTATAGGATGAGTTAGTAGTGAAAGGTGTAGAAAGAGAGATAAGTGAAAATAAAGAGTAGATATATGTGAAATAGATGTGAATCATTTGGTGTGTGTGATGTGAGTGTGGAAAATTAGTGCAAAGTCTAAATGTTGAGTTTTTGGATGTAGTGAGTTGAAGGTGTACTCCATCATTCATGCATGTCTACAAGTGGTTGAATAAATTGTGGTGGATTTCTCTATTTCTTTGAGATTTTATTCTCTCCATAACATATCTCTTCTATATTATTTGTATCTCTATGGAAGTGAGTCATCCAGGTTGTTAGCCCTATTGGACATTGAGTCCTGATCTAGATAGTGATTCCTTGTTTCTCATGTAGTAAGCCCTTTGTAATTATTTTTGGTATTCTCTATAGTGTGACTTAATCCTCATCATGGTTTTTCCATTATTGGGTTTTCCACATAAATCTATTTTTGTTGTGTATATGTGATGATTTTTAGTTTATGTAATTATAATTAATGGTTAACCATTTAAGTAACGTCAAAAAATAGGTATACTAGGACTCATATGCTACAAGTGGAAATTTAGTCCCAGTATTATGGTTTCTCTAAAACTATGATATCCTCTAAGGCTTTCTTGTAGCTTCCCAACATCCAAATATCAAGTTCTAAAACACTGAATTATGCTTTGTAGGTGACTTTTCATAATCTTGCATGTAAGGTGACAACTTTGACAACTTTGCAACTTGAAATTTTTTCTCCAATCTTTCTCTTCAATGAATCTTCAACCTAGATCTAGAAATCACACATCAAAGAGAGGGAAAAATGTTGTCTTGTTAGTGGATAGGGGTTTTCCTTGGTCTAACCTTGTTTTGGTAATCGAACCTTGAAATGAATAGAAGTATGATGAAGGAATGATGAATGAAAAAATATGTAATGTTGCAACTCAACAAAACCTTGAAAAAAAAAAATCTTGTATATGGGTATGTGTAGGATCATCATGGAAAAAATAGGCCCTTAAGTGGCAAAACATTTAGAAAATTTAGAGTTAGGTATCTTCACGTAAAAATTTGAATAAGTTATCTATATTATTTTCAAAATATGTAAGAATATAATCTTTAGAAAATTGAATGTAGTTTCTAAACTACTAGGTTTGTTTAAAAAAAAATCAATTTGGTGAAAATTTGAAATTTCAATGCAGTGGTACTTAAATTTCAAGGAAAAAATAAGAAGTGGGTGTCTGTTTGACCACCCTAACCACAAGAAAATGATAATATTTTCTTATAATATTTTAGATATAAGTAGAAGACTCCTGCCCATATGTGATGCATATTTTTTTGTAATTTGTTTCCAAGTTAATAATTAATTATGAATTTTTTATTACAAATTTTTAAAAAATATAAAAAATCGTATGTATGACCAGCTTAAATTGGCCAATACTTCATGAAATTCATTTTTTCTTTTTTTAATCCTATAGTATGTGAAGCATAGAATGTGACACATGTTTTGGATTCAAAAAATGTGATACCGTTTGAAAGCTATCAATATTTTTCAATCAGCCTATCAATTAGGACTTTAGTCGTAATTTGAATAGAAAATGAATAATAATTAATTATTAAATTCAAAGTAAAGCATAATTTATATTGGTGGAAATCTGAGAATCTCCTTTAAAAACCCTTTTCGTTTCATCAATTTTGGGTAAAAAAATAGTCGTCAACCACATACCCATCATATTGCCACTTTTTGGCTCATCATGATCCTGTACATACCCATATATAATGGCTAGCATGAATGTGGATCTTTAATCTTGCTTGAATGATATGGATATTGAGTTGAATACTTTCTTGAGTCATAAAACCCTATATCACAAATTTTAGCTCATAAACAAACATGATGCATGATGACTTTGACATGATGGTGATACTTGAATAATTCTCCAAAATGCTTGATAATCACTCTTGAATGTTAGAATGCTTGATCTAAAAATGTGCTAGATGACTTGTAAACTTGCTAGAATGCTTTATCTCAAAAAGTTCTAAATGAATTGTAAACTTGTTAGGATAAACTATGTGAAATAATCTTGTATTTATACTTGTTTAGGCCAAATTTCTTGAAATTACAAGACTACAAGCCAACATTAGATCTCAGAGAATAAAATCCTACCAGGAATTTGAATTTAAATTAGGTCTAAGTTAAGTAGGACTCATACGCTATTTGGGGCATATGAGTCTCATTAGGCTAAGCTTGGGACACATTTTTCAAGAAAGGTTTAATTTTATGTTAAAAATTTAGATCTAGGCCTTGAAACCTAGGTGGGACCCATATGCTGAAGGTGGCCTGTGAGTCCTAGATCATTGAAATTAGGGAATACAATCCAAAATCATTAAATTTTGATTGGTTACTTGATGTATGCCAGGATTATTGTTGAAAAGATGCATTAATTAAGGCTTGTGGATGCAAAATAGGACCAAATAAGGCATAAAGAAGCCCAATTTCAGTAGGAGGGCCCAAAAAAGGATGAAAATGTAAAGGATGCTATTTTTCTACACTACATTTATCCCCCACTTTAGTGAGAAGAGGAACTTGCTTCAAACTCATGCTAAATTAGACAAACTTGCATCAAGAGGGGTCCAAATGTACCAATACTAGTGAGAGAGGATGACAATGATCAAGAGGATTGCACAAGTCCCCAACATCAAGATCCTATAGAAAACCAACATAGGCATAAAATAACACACATGTAAATAATGTAAGAAGCAACAAGGTACAAAAATACATTGCCAACGATAAAGAGAAGGAAAAACAAAAAAAAAAAGGGTTGGATCAAGCTTCGATCATTTATCCCACATGTTGTGGATCAGATCTAAGTTGTTTGTCCAAAAATGTACACTCACAAGGGCTAGTGGAACCTTAGGTTTTCCACTAGGTGAGTACCTAGTGAGACACATATGCATGTGGGGCTGATATGCACTCACACAAACAAGCAAGTTGTTATGGGAAAGTCATGTCTAAGTTCAGCTCCCATATGTACAACCATAAAAAAGCTAGATGCCTTCTCATAACTTGGATGAGGAACCACACAACAATGAACATAGAGCTTCATGAGGAAACCAAAGCTTTGTATGCTTGAAACCCATGAATGTACAAGATGGTACCAAAGGAAAGAAAGTGTGTATGCAAGGTGACCATATAATCAATATTGTAAGTGAAAGGTATGTTCAAAGGAGTTTTGCTTAGTTCATGTAAGGTGGGTATGTGCAGGATCATCATGGAAAAAACAAGCCCTTAAGTGGCAAAAAATTTAGAAAAATCAGAGATAGGAAACTTGACGTAAAAATTTGAATAAGTTATCTATATTATTTCAAAAATATGTAAGAATAGAATCTGTAGAAAATTGAATGTAGTTTCTAAACTACTAGGTTTGTTTAAAAAAAAAAATCTATTTGGTGAGAATTTGAAATTTCAATGTAGTGGTACGTAAATTTCAGGGAAAAAATAAGAAGTAGGTTTATGTCTGACCACCCTAACCACAATAACATGAGAATATTTTTTTATAATATTTTAAATATAAGTAGAGGACTCATGCCCTGATGTGATGCATATTTTTTTGTAATTTTTTTCCAAGTAAATAACTAATTATGAATTTTTTATTACAACTTTTTAAAAAATATAAAAAATCGTATGTCTGACCACCTTAACTTGGTCAAAAATTTATGAAATTCAAATTTTATTTTTTTAATCCTATAGTATGTGAAGCATAGAATGTGACACATGTTTTGGATTCAAAAAATGTGATACCGTTTGAAATCTATAGATGTTTTTTAATCATCCTATCAATTAGGACTTTAGTCATATTTTGAATAGAAAATGAATAATAATTACTTATTAAATTCAAAGCAAAGCATAATTTATATCGTTGGAAAGATGAGAATCTACTTGAAAAACCCTTTTCATTTCATCAATTTTGGGTAAAAAATAGTTGTCAGGCACATACACATCATATTGCCACTTTTTGGCCCATCATGATCCTGCACATACCCAGGTATTAACTTAGGGAAAATCATACCTAATGTCTCCAAGTAAGGACCAATTGAAGAATAGAAGATTCAAAACCTAGGTGATGTAGTGCGTCATGTGAAGAAACTAAGAGGAATATAATATGCTAAGAGAGATCACATTCTTAAAGGAAATCATGTTGCAAGTATGAGCAAGTTTCATTGTGTTGTCATTAATGTTGTCATTTATGTCAAAACAATTTAGAATGTTGTAAATTGTTCATGTATAGTTGAGATGTTGTTAAGATGTAGTGAGTACATAGAGCTATCCTTATGATGTTGTAGATGTGTTGAAATGATGGGTTACCAAGTGCTTTTGATAAAATTAATAAAGAGTAAAGTCAGAAGTATGTTTCTGTTTAGAATGTGCTCTGGTATGTGCTTTTCATTTATTCTATGTTGATCCTATGCTTTTGTGGATCTAAAGAGTTGTTTTCAGAGATTTGATGGTGTCATCTCTCAATTTATAGCTTCTGGTTTGATGGATTGTGAAAGTTATGTTCACCGCTGTGTGAACTTGTTTGATAGAGTTGCTTGTATGTGGACTAGGAGAAAGGTTTTTTCTCTGCAGTCCTCCACTATTTTTTTTAGCTCTTGCAGATTTAGAGTATATCTAGTGATGGTGTTCCATGGGTTCTAGTAGAGATGTTCATGTTTTGGTGCTCCAAAAGTTGAGTTTTGGAATTGTTGTATGTGTTTGAATAGTCAAGATGGACTAATGGAAGATGTTTTGTGTTTGAAAGTGGTTACACTTGTTGTGGATGTATCTAAAAGTATTTGAGATGTGTTCTTGTGAATGATGAAGTGTGTTACATTGTTCGTGTGTCATCTTAAGTATTGTTGGGAAGCATGTACTTCAATGTTCAATTGTGGTTTCATTAAGTTTGGTTGACTTGGTGTTTACACTTCATATGAGGAATTAAAAATTTAATTAAGGAACCATGTGGTTGATCTGAGAAATTGATTTGGGTCATGGTTAAGTGTTTAATTGGTCTATTCTCATTCCTTTCCACTATGGGAATGTTGAGTTGTCGACCTAATTTGAATTTATGCAATGAAGCGTATGTGGTTGATCTTGGAGATTATTTCTAAGGTTGAAGATGGTATAAATGCAAGTCGAGTTGTGAAGGATTAAGTGATAAAAAGTAACAAAGTAAGCCACAAGAGTAGAGAAGATTTGTGTGAAAGTGAGTTGAGATAGCAAAACTTTATTGTGTTAGATTCCTGAAAGCAGTGAGCTGAAGGTTTTTGCAATCTTCTAATCAAAGTTGTAGATGTGTGGAAATTGTTGTCATGGATCTTTCTGTTGTCTTTTGTATCTATAGGTAGTGAGCCTCCCTATTGGATAGTGAGTCCTTTCTATAGGTAGTGAGCCTTTGTATCCAGACAATGAGTCATATTTTGGGCAGTGATCCCTTGGCATTGAGCCTCTTGTATTCAGTTTTTCCATTACTTTATATTATTAGTGTGGTTGTGAAGTTGATAAGTATTTGAATTTTTCTATTTAAATTTAGTGACAACTGATTCACCCCCTCCCTCTCACTTGTCTTATGCCATTTAACAATTGGTATCATAGCTTTGGGTCCTTGGTGTAGAGCTTAACCACTTAAGGAAGATCTAATGGTGCATAAGTTGGTGATCCCTATGTTCAATGGATATGATTATAGTGACTTGAAAGTGTAGATGAGAGGATACATTATCTCTCTTGGTTACAAGACCTATAAGGTTGTTGAGACAAAGTATGTTTCACCAATGAGTGATCCTACTACTATAGATGATGTTTCTACTTAATATGAGGAGAATGAAAAAGTGAGATATGTTATTTACAATGCTTTATCCAAGACTGAGTGAATTTTTTTTATCTCTCTAGGAACTTCTTATGAAGTTTGGAAGAAGTTAGAAGATATTTATGAAGGAAATGACAAAGTGAATTTGACAAAGAAGTTGATGACAAAGCATAGATATGAGAATATGAAAATTGAAGAAGGAGAAGATATTGCAAGCTATTTTTAGAGGATTGATATGGTAGAAAATGAAGTTAGAAATCAAGGGGGTACTATGTCTAATGAAGATATAATGGAGAAGATTCTAATGACTCTTTTGGAGCATTATAGTGATAAGGTTTCAGTTATTGAGGAAACATATGATCCAAAGAAATATACTAAAGAAGAGTTATTTGACACCTTGACAACATTTGAGATGATAAAGTTTGGAAAGAAAGACGAAAAGATAGAAACAACATTTAAAGCAACAAAGATTGAAGATGATCCAGATAGTGATGGTTCATATGAGTTGGAAGAAAACTTTACTAGGAAGTTGAAGAAGGGTACTGGTAAGTATAAAGGTATGTTGCCCTTTAAATGTTTGAGTTGTGGTAATATTAGTCATTATGCTTCAAGGTGTACAAATAGAGTTGTACATAAGAAGAATATAGATAATAAAGATAGAAAGGATAAGAAATAAAAAATGTTGTACTATGTTAGAGAAGAAGCTAGAATCTCTATCAATGATGAATCTGATTATGAGGGTGATTATAGTGAATGCTTGTTCTTAGCTTTGGAAAGTAAATCTGTGATTGCTAGCTATGGAAAATGCATAATAAAATGTGATTTAGAGAACAAAAAATATGAGATGGGAGGTACTTTGGTCACCACCATTCATGCTAGATAGGATGAAGAATATTAGGTGATTGATAGTGGATGTTCTAATCACATGACTGGAGATAAAAGTAATTTCACTAAACTTGAAAATTATGATGGTGGTTTGGTCATGTTTGGTGATATTCTGGAGCAAAGATTGTTGGGAAAGGTACAATTAGTTTTGATGGAATACACAAAACTGATGACTTGTATATTATGTAAAGGGCCTAAGGCATAACCTATTGAGTGTTAGAAAGATGTGTAGCAAAGTTTCAAAATTTTGGTTCGGGATAATATTTGTGAGATCAGGAAAGGATTCAAAGTTATGGTGGTTGTAGGAAGGAGAAATCATGGAGACATCTATCATCTTAAAGGTGTTGATGGTCAATGCCTAGTATCTCAAGTTAATGAAAGTTGGCTATGGTACCATAGAATGTGACATGTGAACTTTGATATTCTAGTCACGATTAGGTCAAGATATGTTGTCCAAGATCTGCCTAAAATCATAAATCTTTCTAATACTATTTGTAGAAGTTGTTAGTTAGGGAAACAAACAAGATGCATTTTCAAAGGAAAAGAAAAAACTACTATCTGAATGTTGTAATTAATTCATATAGATACTAGAATAGGAAGCCTAAATGGTGATAGGTATTTCATGCTCCTCATTCATGACTATTCTCAAATGACATGGTTTGCATTTCTTAGAGAAAATAATTGGGATTTGGATAGGTTTAAAGTGTTCAAAGCAAGAGTAGAAAATTAAGTGAACCTAAAAATAAAATTTTTGAGATCTGACAGAGGTGGAGAATTCTCTTCTAGTTATTTTAATTCATTTCATGAAGAGTATGGAATAGAAACTTTTCTACTCCAAGAACCCCTCAACAAAATGGAGTGGTTGAGAGAAAGAACTGAAATATTCAAGAAGCTATAAGAACCATGATAAAAGAAGAAAATGTACCTGATGTTTACTAGAGAGAGGCAATACACACTATTGTTTATGTTCTTATCAGAGTTTAGATCAGACACAACAACACAAAGACTCCCTATGAGTTATGGATAGGTAAGGCTCCTACTATAAAATACTTTAAGGTGTTTGTCCAAGTAGATATTACATTAAAAGAGATGATGAAAATCTTGGGAAGTTTGATGCTAGATGTGATGAAGGGATTTTCCTTGGTTATTCAACTACTATCAAAGCATATAAATGCTTTAATAAAAGATTGAGAAAGATTGTTGAAAGTGCTAATGTGAGGGTTGATGAGGATATACACAAACCTATTGAGATAAGTGAAGTTGAACCCAATGATCCTATCCACCAACAAGTACCTAAAGAGAATAATGTGGAGGAAGAAGAACAAGAAGAACAAATTGAAGAAGAAGAAGAAATTTTGGAACCTGTTGTTAAGACTCCTAAGTATGTCTAGAAGAATCATCCAAAGGAATAGATAATTGGAGATAAGAGTGAAGGAGTA
Organism: Sequoia sempervirens; assembly: GCA_007258455.2. Taxonomy (NCBI): domain Eukaryota; kingdom Viridiplantae; phylum Streptophyta; class Pinopsida; order Cupressales; family Cupressaceae; genus Sequoia; species Sequoia sempervirens. Next base: position 77,297,857 of record VDFB02047397.1, on the reverse strand, counting down.
AAGAAAAGAAGTAAAGTAGTAGCTGAGGTAAATTTTTGTTTTCTTTCTAAAATAGAACCTAATTCTGTATGTGAAGAATGTGAAGATGAAAGTTGGGTTAGAGCTATGAAAGAAGAGTTGTAACAAATAAAGAAGAATCAAACATGGGAACTAGTTCCTAGACTTGTGAATAAGAATGTAATTGGTTCAAAGTGGGTGTTTAGGAATAAGTTGAATGGAAATGGTGAAGTTATAAGAAACAAAGCAAGACTTGTATGCAAGGTATACTCACAAGTTGAAGGCATAGACTTTGAAGAGACATTTGCACCAATGGCAAGAATGGAAGCTATTAGGAGTTTTTGGGCATTTTCTGCCCATAAGGAATTCAAAGTATATTAGATGGATGTCAAATCTACATTCCTGAATGGTGAATTGGACGAAGAAGTGTGTATGGAACAACCTAAATTATTTCAGTTATCAAACAAATTGAATATGATTTGTAAGTTGAAGAAGGCATAGTATGGACTAAAACAAGCTCCCAGAGCATGGTACACAAGATTGGATAGATATCTGACACAACAAGGATTTGTTGACAACAATCTTTACTCCAAAGTGCAAGGTAACAAAATGTTCATAGTGGTAGTATATGTGTATGATATTATATCACTATGAAGCAAAAACATATGTTTTTGCTTAGTGGTAGTATATGTGTATGTTCAAAATCTTCATAGTGATATGTGAAGATAGGAATAGTGATATGTGATGAGCCTATTCCTATCTTCTATGATGATACAAGTGCTATAAACACTTCAAAAAATCTGATAATTTATTCAAGAACGAAACATATATATATCAGATATCATTTCCTAAGAGAGAAGTTATTGAAGAATAAATTCAAGTTGGAGTATGTGCCTACAAAGGAATAGATTGTAGCTATATTTACTGAGGCTCATTCAAATGATTCTTTTGAGTATCTTAGGGATAGGTTGGGGGTCATTGGCCCTCTAAACTAGGTGCACATGGAGGTGCATCAGTCTAGTAAATCCATAGATTCTTCATTTATCTAGACTGATGAATGGATTTACTTTGCAGGGGGAGTAGAAAGTTTTCATTATTGTAGTATGAGTTGCATGGGTGCACTCCTAAGGGGAAGTGATCAAATATTTTGATCTTTGCCACTGATGCCAAATGGGGTGAGAGATTCATGTGAAAAATAGTAGAAGAGGAATATTTTGTAAATCTATAAAATAAAGGAGAGTGTTTTCTTTGATGGTTTTTCACATAATGTATTGTCATTAATGACAAAGGAGGAGATTGTTGCAAGCACGAGAAATTTTGGTGGTGTTGTCATTAATGTTGTCACTAATGTCAACATAGTTTAGAATGTTGCAGATTATGCATCTATAGTTGAGATGTTGTGAGTACATGGAGCTATCCTTATGATGTTGTAGATGTGTTGAAATGATGGGTTACCAAGTGATTTTGAGAAAATTAATAAAGAGTGAAGTCAAAAGTATATATGTGTTCAAAATGTGCTTCAGTATGTGCTCTTCATTTCTTATATGTTGATCCTATGCTTGTGTAGATATAAAGGGTTTTTTTTGGACATTTGTTGGTGTCATCTCCTGATTTGTAGCTTCTGGTTTGATGGAGTGTGAAAGTTATGTTCAATGGTGTGTGAGCTAGTTTGAAAGAGTTACTTGTCTATGGAATGGGAGAAAGGTTTCTACTCCACAGTCCTCTGTTATTTTTTTTCAAGTCTTGCGAATTTGGAGTATGTCTAGTGATGATGTTCTCTAGATTCTGGAAGAGATGTTCATGGTTTGGTACTCCGAAAGTTGAGTTTCAGAATTGTTGTATGTGTTTGCATAGTCTGGATGGACTGGTGGAAGATGTTATGAGTTCAAAAGTGGTTATACTTGTTGTGGGTGTATCTGAAGGTATCCAAGATGTTTTCTTGTGCATGATGAAGCATTTTATGTTGTCCATGTGTCATCTTCTTATTGGGAAGCATGTACTTCAATGTTTATTCGTGTTTTCATTAGGTTTGGAAGACCTGGTGTTTACACTTCATATGAAGAATTAAAAATTTAATTAACAAAGCATGTGGTTGATTTGAGATGTTTCTTTTGGTTTTGGTTAAGTGTTTAATTGTACCACTCTCATTCCTTTCCACCATAGGAATGTTGAGTTGCTGACTTAATTTTCATTTGTGAAATGAAGCATATATGCCCGACCTTGGAGAATGTTTCTAAGGTTTAAAATGGTGTAAATGAAAGTTGAGTTGTGAAGGATTAAGTGATACAAAGTAATGAAGTAATCCAGAAGATTAGAGAAGATTTCTACAAAAGTGAGTTGAGGCAGCAATACTTTATTGTGTTAGATTCTTGAAAGTAGTGAGTTGAAGGTTTTTGCAATCTTCTAATTAAAGCTATGAATGTGTGTAAATTGTTGTGGTGGATCTTTCTGTTATATTTTATATCTATAGGAAGTGAGCCTACCTGTTGGACAATGAGTCCTTTTTATAGGTGGTGAGTCGTTGTATTCAGACAGTGAGTCCTATTCTGGGTAGTGAGCCCTTGGTAGTGAGCCTCTTGTATTCAATTTTTCTATTACTTTATTGTTGCAAGTGTGAGCAAGTTTTGGTGGTTTTGTCATTAATAATGTCATTGATCTGAACATAGTTCAGTATGTTGTAGATTGTACACATATAGCCAAAGATGCTATTGAGATATTGTGAGTACATGAAGCTATCTTTATGGTGTTGCAGATGTGTTGGTTTGATGAGTTTCCAAGTGCTTTTGAGAAAATTAATAAAGAAAATAAGTCAAAATAATGAATGTGTTCAGAATGTGCTCTGGTATGTGCTATGCATTTCTCCTATGTTGACCTTATGCTTGTGCATATCTAAAGGCTTGATAATGGTGATCTTGTGGTGACATCTCCTATGTTTCAGCTTTTGGTAAATGATGGTACATGAAAGTTATGTTCACTGGTATATGAACTATTCTACGAGAGCCGATCGTCTATGGACTGGGAGAATTTTTTTTCTCTGCAGTCCTCCTCTACTTCATTTCATATCTTATGGATCTTAGATATGTCTTGTGAATGTATTTTTTGTGCTCTAGCAAAGAGGTCTGAGATTTGGTGATCCATAAGTCATGTTTCATTTTTTAGTGTGAGTTTGTCTAGTTCAGATGGACTAGTGAAAGGAGCTCAGTGTTTGAAATTTGTTACATTTTTTGAGGATGTATCTAGAAGATTTTTAGATGTATTCTTGTGCATAATGAAGTGTTTTGTGGTGTTTTCATGTCATCTTCTTATTGGGAAGCGTGTACATAATTATTCTTTTGTGTTTTCATTAGGTTGGTTGACCTGGTGTTTACACTTTATTTGAAGAATAAAATTTAATTAAGAAAGTGTGTGGTTGATTTGAGATATTATTTTTGGATCATGAAAAATATTTTTACTGGTCCACTCTCATTCCTTTCCACCACGGGAATGTTGAGTTGTCGACTTAATTTGGATTTATGAAATGACTTAATTGTGGCCAACCTTGGAGAAAGTTTCTAAGGTTGAGGATGGTATAAAAGCAAGATGAATTGTGAAGAGTTGTATGATAGTGTGATGCAAAGTGACGAAAGTGAGACACAAATCATAAGAGCGGAAGTGTGTGTGTGTGTGTGAGTGAGTTGTGACAACAATTGTTCATTGTGTTAGATTCTTGAAGGTAGTGAGCTAAATATTTCTGCAATCCTTATTCAAGCTACAAATGTGTGTTAATTTTTGTGGTGGATCTTTTGTTCTCTTTTGTATCTATAGGCAGTGAGCCTCCCTATTGGACAGTGAGTACTTTCTATAGGTAGTGAGCCTTTTGGGTATGGAGCCCTTGGTGGTGAGCCTTTGTATTTAGTTTTATAATCTTTAATATTGTGAGTTAACCCTCACCATGGTTTTTACCTTATTGGGGTTTCCACATAAAAATCTGGTGTTCATTGTGCTGATTTACTTTCTATTTTTTATGTTTCATGCTCTTAATAACAAAATAATGTGGTTGTGGAATTAACCAGTTTTGAAGTTTTAAGTTTGAATTTTGTGACAACTTATTAACCCCCCCTCTCACTTGTCCTATTCTTGTTTAACAATTGGTATCAAATCTTCGGTTGGTTGGTGTAGAGCTTAACCATTTAAGGAAGATTTGATGGCGCATAAGTTGGTGATCCCTATGTTCGATGGAACTTACTACAATGATTGGAAGGGACAAAGGAAAGGATATGTTATCTCTCTTGGTTTCAAGACCTTGAAGGCTATTGAGACAAAGTATACACCTCCGTCTGGTGGTCTAACTACTGTAGATGAGATTTTTGCTTATGAAGAAAATGAGAAGGAAAAGTATTCTATTTGTAGTGGCTTATCTAAAAATGGGCGAGCTAAGGTTCTATTGATGGCGATTTTGGCACCACAACAATGTAAACAAAATATTGCTGCTTTGCTTCTCCTAAAAGAGAAAGGCAACACATGGATGCCTTAGCTCCCAAGGTCTTTGTAGTTGGGTCTCAACTGTGCTGATGTTACTTAGTGGTCAATGCAACAGTAATATTCAAGGGGCCTACTGGTGTTGAGCTTCTGGATTGTTCTAATATCAAGCATGAAATAAAGCCTACTCTAATAGGGGTTTTTAAAGAAATATAAAAAGATAGGTTAGAGTTTTGAAATAGAAAAGAACAATAGTTCATCCAATGTTAACCAGACTTGTTAACTTCAAGGAATTTGTAAACCAAAACTGTAGAACAAATTAAACTTGTGATTGACACACAACCTCTTTCATTCGCAGTGCTAATTCACATAACAGATTTCAATTACCCTTTAAATAAAACACAAAATAATATTTCATCCCTTGAAGACTTCACAAATGAAATGATCAATTTAAGACAAATATCATTCTAGAACATAACATGAAGGAGATTAAACTCTGATTGCTTCTACTGTTAGTAAAATAGATAAGCAATATTTACAAAGCTGGCACAATCACTAGTGTATAGAGAATCTAAGGCTCCAGATTGTTTCCAACTTCACTAAGAGAACTTAGAAAATACATTACAGTCTATACTAAAATCTAACTGCTAAACAAGAAGACAAGAGAATCTCTCATTGATAAGTAGGAGGTATCTTCCACATCATGTCAAATTATGATATTGCTATCAGGATTCAACCATGTAGTTTTCAAGTCAAACTCATTGACCCATGAAACATGGGTCAATGAGTTTGACTCGAAAGCTAAACGGTTGAATCCTAATAGCAATATCATAATGAAGCTCTCATTACTGAGAATCAAGATGCAACTCTATCTCCTTCTATTAGCTGAATAACTCCTAATAGTTCCAACTCTAAATAGTTCTCAGTCTAAAAATTCTAATCTAGAAGTGCTCTACAAGTTCTAACCATAAAAACTCTAACCTTTTCAAAGAGGAAAGAATGCCTTATATACAAAATGTACCAATAAGAATGTGTTGTCCCCTGCACTAGGGTTTACAAAATATCTGCAGACTATAGGAGAGTTGGCTCTCAGATCTTTCTGAGGAAAGTAAAAAATGCATTCAATGTGAAGCCCTACTGTCCATGCTGAAAAGTTATTCCGGGGATGACCTTAGATCTTTTCCAGCTACAGCCTTTACTCTCCTTTCTTCGTGTCCATCTTTGAACTCTGTTGGGGTCGCCTTGAATGCTCAGAATATCTCCATTAATATCGATCTACCTCCTTGCCAGTAGTCGCTACAGCTGTCCCTCTGAGTCACAGTTTCTTCTTTTTTTCTTTGGCTCCCTTTCTATTCTGAACTTCTCTATTCATTGACCATCTTTTGGAAGCACCATCGAGCCCTCTTGCAGATCTGAATGCCATTGTCCGAACATATTCATCCCTCTGTGATCTTAGAATGAATCCACCTTGCTTGCATTCTGGTTGGTCTTCCCTCGTAGGAGTAGTCCATTAGTCAACGAGCCATCTTAGCTCCTTCTAATTGGATGATCACAGGCCATGCAGGATTCTTTGGCAGTCAAAAGTGGTCCAAATGGTATTGCATGTCGGTGAGACACCATTGGTGTCTCCCCAATGTGATTTCACCTTATAAAAGTTATCAACATAGCATGAGTCAATTGGTGAAATGTTTCGGTGGGCTGCATAAGTCATACCGAGCTCACAAAGACCATCAACATAACAATCGCTAGTTGGTAAGACATCATAGTGAACCCCAGGATCCATTAGCGAGCTCATCTTTCATATCGAGGAGAGTATCGCTTGTCACTGTGACCTCATGGAAAAGTCCTCTTATTCTCCCTGAGCTCACTCTTCTTCTCTGGGCTTGAGCTCTTTTTCTCTTTCAGTAAGACTCTGGTGTAGTCACCCAAACCTCTTGGTCACTTCCTCTTTTCTTACCGCTCACTCATTCTTATGTCAGGGAGACCCTATTGAGTCGGCAAGATGTCATGTCGAGTTCAGGATCTTTCATCAAGCTCTTTATGTATTGGTAAGACCCTTCAATCTCAGGGAGACCTTTCATCAAACCCCTTTATGCTTCTAGAGTCTCCCCGAGATCCCTTTGTTTTGGCATAACCCTCATGAGTCGGCGAGACATTACACCGAGCCATCTATCCTCTAGCAACTTTGTTTCATTTTGGCCAGACCCTGTTGAATTGGCAAGAGATTATGCCGATATTACTTCACGCCGGCGAGACCTTTCCTTTTCGTCGAGACCTTATATCGAGGTCTTCTTCTTTCGCCGAGTTGTTTGATTCCATTGGCAAGACACTTTGGGGTCATTGAGACTTCTTAGCGAGCTCCAACTACTACTCTAATGCCTCTTCATTTCACTAAGACTTCTCCCAATCGGCGAGACCTTTCCCTGATCTCCTCACGTCACACCGAAGACTGAATCTTCGGCAAGACCTATGGTGACATCCATTCCATGTCACCGAGACTCGTTTATATCAGTAGAAATTTTCATCGATTTCTTTCACTCTCGCCGAGCCTCTTCTGTGTCATTTAGACTTTCTTCAATCGGTAAGACTTTACACAAACTGAAGCTTCCTTTTGCTGAATTCTGGTGTCGCTAAGACCCACTCACTCTCTCACCGAAGACTACTGATAAAATTCCTTTATGGTATGTCGGTGTGACTTTATGAATTCATCGAGACCATATGCCGAAGAAGAAGACTCTCGTCGATGCCACTTTTGTCACTGTGACCCCACCTCTTTGGCCAGACATTATACGGAAGGTTTTATCCTTCGCCAAATGCAACTCCCTTTGGGAAGACCCATGTGAATCGGCCAGACCTCCTGCCGAAGGAAAAATTATCACTGACCTTAGATCTTTTTTGGGACCCTTCCATGTCGGCAAGACTTATGGCGATAATTTCTTTGTGTCACCAAGACTCCAGCACATCAGCTAGACTTCATAATGAAGATGAACCACTCTCCCTGAAAAAAATCCTCTTCAGCATGACTTTCTTCGCTCAGCCAAACATTATGCTGAAGGGATCATCCTTAGGCGATCATTTATTTTCGGGGAGACCTTTCTGTAGTCATGCGAACATGGGTTATTTCGTTTCACATTCGTTGTTGTGACATTCTCCTATCGGGGAGACGTCCCCTAGATTCTTTATGTCTTGTTGAGAAATTTCCATAGGTTCACTTTTGTCGCCAAGACTTTCTCACTTTCTCACTGAAGACATCCTCATCGACAAGATTGCACCCATTCGCCGAGACCTCTTGGCAATGTTATCTTGCTTTGGTGATATACAGACCCTTCCCAGTCGATAGGACCTATGGTGACATCCATTTGTTCTCCTCGAGGGGATGCCCTGTCAGTGTGACACCCTCTAGTTGTCGAGAGCTCTTTCCGAAGGAAAGTGTTTCATGGAAAGGCATCCCTTCTTCGATGGTCGGCAAGACTTTGACATTTGGCAAGACCACATGGTGAAGGAATAACTCTCGCCAAAAAGGGGGGGGTTCGTTAGTTCCACACTAGTCTGTGAGACCTGTAGACTTTGCCGAGACTTCTTGGCGAAGAAGGTGATTCCTGCCGAAGGAATAACTCTTTGTGTGGTAGTTGATGAGACTTAAGGAAGTCACTAAGACCTCCTCCTAAAGTGAAATCTCCCACCAAAGTGTATGCTCGGTGATACCAGTCGGTGAGACATAAAGCCTTCACCGAGACCTCTTGGCGGGGAGAAAACCCTATGCCGATATATGAATCCCTTTGACAGTGGTCGGCAAGACTTTGAGATTTTACCAAGACCACCCCTCAAAGGGAAAACTCTTGCTGATAGAAGAATCCTTCTCTCCGAGACGATGACCTTGGTCTCACTGATAGATACCTGCACATGAATTTTTCTTGCTGTGACATCTCTGGGGTCTTGCCGACTTTTTCCTTAGCTGATTTTTAAAACCAACTAGACTAAGGAATGCCGATCAACTGAGCCTCAGCTAAGAAATATCATCAAGTGTAGGATTTAACCCTGCAACAAGGAAGGTCTGCATTAGTCCTCAGAAGTAAATAAGACATTATAATAACTTCACTTTTGCTTGTAATTATTTTAGTGAATTCCTAACAAGAAGGAAAACTGACTTAGGTTGAGACAACCAAGATTAATCAGACAGATCAAAAGTCAAAATTAGGAGGAAAACACAAGAATTCCAAAGAGGAAAGAAAGTAACAAGAAGCAAAGAAACCAAAAGAAAAAGGGGGGACCCATTTTGATCCAGGTCAAAGTGGGGTGGTTATGCAAAGCATAACAAATGGCGACTCAGCTGGGATAATGGTTAACCATTTTCATGAATCTGAAAGATTCAGCTACCAAGAACTGCTGGTTCATGAACATCACAACTCCAGTTCGGTTAGTTATAACAAACAAGGTAGAGCTAGAATCTCAAATGTAAGTCAATCAATGGCTACCCCCTGAATCAATGTGTGTGCTTGATTTTGCATTATTCCTTCATAAAGTTTCTTCATTTTTTGAATAATAATGTGGAAGATTTGAGCTACATGAGTTGATTTACTTCGTGCAATGATATCCTGGGCATTGCTCCGCTGCCAGTCAGGCGTCCATAGCCCCAACGAAGATACCTCTAGTTCTCTCACAACATTGCTCTACTACCAGTCAGGCGTCCATCGCCCCGATAGAGATACTAGAATCACCCATTCATATTGAATCCTCTTTTTCTTTTGATAATTCTTTTCTTTCTCTTTTGAAGTTTCAGATATTTCATTTAATTCTCTTTTTCTTTTCAATATGTCAGATGCTTAATATCTGATCTGGGTTGAAAACTACCATGGACCTGATAACAACACTTGGAAGTCAAAATTTTCACTCAAATCTTTCAGCACTATCATCCTAAGACAAATACACTACTAGAAGAGGAGATGATTTTAATGATTTGTGACAGATTCAGGGGAGCTGATGAAGGATTTCTTACTTGGCGCCTTGTTTTCAAAACTTTCCACAACTTTTATTGACAATAAACATGAAACAATGAATTAAGGACAAAATCATCCAATCAGAAAACCTAAAAATATCTAAACCACTTCTCTCCTGGGACCAAAGTATGCTTCAGATAACAACCCATAGTTTCAGGTGGAAAGAACAGATCAACCCCAAAGAACAAAACAAAACAAAGACCGAACAACAAAGGAAACACAAAGAACAGAAGGAAAGAAAAAATAAATAAGCAACAAACTATTTACAAGCAAAGAGTAAATTATCTACACAAGGAGCAGCAGATTATTGACAACCAGAAGCACAAACAGTATTTAGAAAAATACAAATTATTTACAAATAGGAGAAAAAATAAATTATTTACATAAAGAAAAATGAATTACTTATATGTACAGGACAAAAATTAACAAGCCTCAAGATTCAAAATAGTGCTTGAGGAACTTCCCATTAACAGGAAAAGGAATAGGTTCTCCAGTTAAGCTACTCAGTCTGAAAGCATTTTCCCCTAGGATCTCAACAATTTGATAAGGGCCTAACCAGAGTTTGTCAAACTTTTGGTGATTTCCTTTCTTTCAACTAGCCTTATCCCATAGCAACACTAGGTCTGATATCCTAAAAGCCTTTATCTTGGTTCTTTTTTCAAACCAATGTTTGACAACAGCCTGATGCCTAAATAATTGTTGTAAGGCCACATCTCTCTGCTCTTCTAGTTTCAACAAAGCAGCTAACCTGACCTCTATCCTATTGTCATTGGAGTAAAATCTCTGCATGAACTCAAGGATAGGTATTTGCAGATGGATAGGAAAAATAGGCTCTTGGCCATGGGTATGTGCAAGATCATCATGGAAAAAATAGGCCCTTAAGTGGCAAAAAAAACAAAAAAATTAGAGTTAGGCAACTTGACCTAAAAATTTGAATAAGTTATCTATATTATTTCAAAAATATGTAAGAATAGAATCTATAGAAAATTAAATGTAGTTTCTAAACTACTAGGTTTATTTTTTTTTTAGAAAAAAATCTATTTGGTGAAAATTTGAAATTTCAATGCAAGAGTACTTAAATTTTAGGAAAAATAAGAAGTAGGTGTCTGTCTGACCACCCTAACCACAATAAAATGATAATATTTTTTTATAATATTTTAGATATAAGTAGAGGACTCATGTCTCAATGTGATGCATATTTTTTTGTAATTTTTTTCCAAGTAAATAATTAATTATGAATTTTTTATCACAACTTTTCAAAAATATAAAATCTCATATGTCTGACCACCTTAACATTGTCAAAACTTCATGACATTCAATTTTTTTTTTTTAATCATATAGTATGTGAAGCATAGAATGTGACACATGTTTTAGATTCAAAAAATATGATACTGTTTTAAAGCTATAGATTTTTTTCAATTAGCCTATCAATTAGGAATTTAGTCGTAATTCAAATAGAAAATGAATAATAATTATTTATTAAATTCAACATAAAGAATAATTTTAATTGGTGGAAATATGAGAATCTCTTTTAAAAACCCTTTTCATTTCATCAATTTTGAGTAAAAAAAAAGTTGACTGCCACATGAGCCATCATATCACTTACATATTGCCACTTTTTGGCCCATCATGATCCTGCACATACCCCCATATACCAGCTTGAATGGTGAGGTGTTTAAAGCAACCTTAATCCTAGTCCTATTTGCCCATAATGTGAATCTCAGCTGGGTGTGCCAGTCTCTAGGGTTATGATCTAATAGTTTCTTAACTACCCCTAAGAGATTCTTATTGGTTGACTCTGCAACTCCATTGCCTTGTGGGTAATAATTCGAAGAATACTTCAAGACAATCTTGTGATTATAAGCCCAAGAAATAAATTCAGCAGAAAAAAAGGCAGAGCCATTATCGCATACCAGAGCGAAGGGTACCCCAAACCTTGTAGTGATGCATTCGGTGAGGAACTTAATCACTACCTCCGTTGTGCTATTTTAGTAGGGTATAGCTTATGTCCATCTTGTGTAGTAGACAGTTGTAGTCAAAATGAACTTGTGTCCTATAGAAGAGTTTGGGTTAATAACCCCAATGAAATCTAGTGCCCATTGGGCAAAGGGCCTTACCTCATAGACCGGATGTAGTGGCATAGCTGAATGGCGTTCCCTTGATGCAAAAATCTAACATGTGTGACATGTCCTCACATGCTAATGGGCATCTTTGAATACACAGGGCTAGTAATAACCAGATCTAAGGATCTGGTGTGCCAATGAATCTGCAAAACCATGACCTGTGCCATGTTTCCCATGAAACTCAGAGATCACATGTTTAGCCTCTTGATGATCAAGGCATCTCAGGTATGCTCCTTCGAAATTCTTCCTATATAGCAACCCTCCCTTGAGCATGTAATGAGAACTCTTGAGTCTCAGGGCTCTTCTTTGAGTCGCATTCATTCCTTTTGGACATCGATTGTTGAGCATGAAGCAAATGGTATCAGCATAACATGGGTCATTAGAGAAAGATTGGGTCATGTATTGCTGACAAATGATGTTGTCGCCAGCGTTATCCATGGATTGAGATAAGCCTGTACCCATGACTAGCTTCATAGGGTGTATCTCTAGATTGAATTCTTGCAAGATTGCCATCCATTTTCCTCTCCTTTCTCCTAGCTTGCTCTGCATGAGTAGGGACTTCACAGCTACGTCAGGAACCACAACAATGATTTGGCTTCGAAGAATGTAATGCCGAAACTTCTTGACAGCATGAACCAGCGCAAAATCTTGCTTCTCCAGAGGTGGGTATTTGATTTCCACTTTTTTGAATGGAGAGCTCATGAATGTAATCGGCCTCTCCTTTGTCTCTCATTTTGGTTGAGTTAAAATAGCCGTGAATAAATGCTCAGAGGCAAAAGAGTAGATGTAAAATGGTCGCAGGTAGTCAAGGCTGGTAAGGACCGGTGCTTCTGAGATGGATCACTTGACTTGTGAAAACACATCTTTTGCTCCATCAATCCACTCTATTTTGGCATCCTTCTTCATCATTTCGTTCAGAGGCTTTACAATCTCTGCAAAGCCTGTGATGAACTTTCTCACGAAGTTGATTTTCCCAAAGAAAGACCTCATTTCTTTCTTGCTTCTTGGCCTGGTGATCTTCAGAATGGACTTGACATGGTCTGGATCAATTGATATCCCTTTTTTAGAGATCACGTGCCCCAAAAGCTTTCCCTTTGAGAATCCAAACATGCATTTTTTTGGATTCAATGAGACTCCATACTGGATGCATCGTTCCAGAACCTTGGCCAAGTCAGCAGCGTGGTTTGATCAGTCCTTGGAGAACACTGTAAGGTCATCCATATAGACAATGATGCACTTACCGATTAGGTCCTTGAACGCTATGTCCATGGTGCACCAGAAAGTTGCTCTGGCATTTATCAGACCGAATGGCATCCTTCTGTATACAAAAGTTTCCTATTTCGTGGTGAAGGTTGTCTTCATTCTGTCTTCACAATCGACCATTAGCTAATTATATCCTGAGTAACTATCCAGGAATGATATCATTTAAGATCCATTGACAGTCTACAGGACCTCATCCAGTGAAGGGAGCGGATAGTTATATTTTTCTGAAGCTCTATTCAAATTTCTGAAGTCGACACATAGCCTAATCTCCCTGTTTTTCTTACGAACTGGGACTAAGTTAGCCACCCAGGTTGAATGGCGCATAGGGAAGATTATCCTTGCAGAGAGCAGCTTCTGGACTTCTTTGAGGATCAGTGGCTTGATCAAAGCGTTGATAGGGCGTTGTTTCTATCGAAAAGGCTTAGCTTCAGGCTTCAGGGGAATATTATGAGTCATTACAGTAGCATCAAATGTCTTTAGGTCTTCATATCCCCAAGCAATTGCAGAAATATCTTTCTTAAGTGCCGCCAATATGTCTTTCCTGATTGCTTCAGGGCAGGCCTTCCCTATATAGACATTCCTTTTAGGGCTAGAATCGGCTAGGTTAACTGTTTCATATTCGCCTCCCTTTCCTTCAGCTGATATTTTCTCTCAAGCCCTTGGATCTGAGTCAAAAATTCTCTCCAAGGCCACCATTCCTTTGGGTATACTATTGCTTCTTAAATTGATGACCCCTTCTGCATCATAATCCTCAGGGCTCTAATCCCATTGATCTCTATTGGACTCATCAATAATTTGTAACTTAAAGACATCTGAGCTTTCTAAGAAGGCCACAATATGTTGATCATCATCAAAGACATGGAAATTCTTGATATTGTCAGGAACAACTGGGGTGGACAATAGTTCCACTAAGAATCTTTTGAATTTGGAGCCTTGCATAGGTTCCAAGGTGCTTGCAGCAACAACCAGTGAATCAACTACCTGATTTTCTTCTCTAGGGATTAAGCTAATACCAAATGCATCAAAGTCTTTGATCAAGTTCCATACCCTATTTCTCTATGTTGCTAGCCTTTTATTGTGACAAGTGTATTGGCTGCGCACTTGCTTAATAACAATTTCTGAATCTCCCTTGACCATCAAGGCAGTGACCTTCTTGTGTGCAAACATCAGTCCTCGAGCTAGGGCTTCATATTCAGCTACATTATTAGTACATCCAAATTGTAGCCTGTAAGAAGCAAAGAAAACCTTCCCTTTCGGGCTGGTTAGTACAATTCTAACACCACAACCAGTTTTGGACTTGGACCCATCAAAGGTAAGGGTCCACAACTGATCACAAGCAGGGGTTAATCCTTTTGCAACTTTTATAGTTATTTGAATACGATTAACCAGAGGTGGGGCTCCTTGATCTTTTGCATCCAACATAGGGAAAGGATTCTCTACAGGTTGTTTAGGTATACTTTACAATTCTTTCTTAGTTGTATCATCTAACCTATGGTTATCCTTTTGACAGTCACTAGTGTCTTTGGAAGGGACTGAGGAAAGGATATGTTATCGCTCTTGGTTTCAAGACCTGGAAGGCTATTGAGGAAAACTATACACCTCCGTCTGGTGGTCTAACTACTGTAGATGAGATTTTTTCTTATGAATAAAATGAGAAGGAAAAGTATTCTATTTGTAGTGGCTTATCTAAAAATGGGTGAGCTAAGGCTCTGTTGATGGCGATTTTGGCACCACAACAATGCAAACAAAATATTGCTACTCTACTTCTCCTGAAAGAGAAAGGAAACACATGGATGCCTTAGCTCCCAAGGTCTTTGTAGTTGGGTCTCAACTATGCTGATGTTACTCAGTGGTCAATGCAATAGTAATATTCAAGGGGCATGCTAGTGTTGAGCTTCTGGATTGTTCTAAGATCAAGCATGAAATAAAACCTACTCTAACAGGGGTTTTTAAAGAAATATAAAAAGATAGGTCAGAGTTTTGAAACAGAAAAGAACAATAGTTCATCCAACCTTAACCAAACTTGTTAACTTCAAGGAATTTGTAAACCAAAACTGTAGAACAAAGTAAACTTGTGATTGACACACAACCTCTTTCATTCACAGTGCTAATTCACATAAAAAATTTCAATTACCCTTTAAATAAAACACAAAATAATATTTCATCCCTTGAAGACTTCACAAATGAAATGATCAATTTAAGACAAATATCATTCTGGAACACAACATGAAGGAGATTAAACTCTAATTGCTTCTACTGTTAGTAAAATAGATAAGCAATATTTACAAAGCTGGCACAATCACCAGTGTACAGAGAATCTGAGGCTCAAGATTGTTTCCAAGTACACTAAGAGAACTTAGAAAATACATTACAGTCTGTACTAAAATCTAACTGCTAAATAAGAAGACAAGAGTAGATCTCATTACTAAGAATCAAGATGCAACTCTATCTCCTTCTGTTAGCTGACTAACTCCTAATAGTTCCAACTCTAAACAGTTCTCAGTCTAAAAATTTTGATCTAGAACTGCTCTACAAGTTCTAACCTTAAAAGCTCTAACCTTTTCAAAGAGGCAAGAATGCCTTATGTCCATGCTGAAAAGTTATTCTAGGGACGACCTTAGATCTTTTCCAGCTATAGCCTTTACTCTCCTATCTTCGTGTCCATCTTCGAGCTCTGTTGAGGTTGCCTTGAATGTTCAAAATATCTCCATTAATGTCGATCTACCTCCTTGCCAGTAGTCGCTACAGTTGTCCCTCTGAGTCACAGTTTCTTTTTTTTTTCTTTGGCTCCCTTTCTGTTCTGGACTTCTCTATTCGTTGACTATCTTCTGGAAGCACCATCGAGCCCTCTTGCAGATCTGAATGCCATTGTTTGAACAGATTCATCCCTCTGTGATCTCAGAATGAATCCACCTTGTTTGCATTCTAGTTGGTCTTCCCTCGCAGGAGTAGTCCATTAGTCAACGGGTCATCTTAGCTCCTTCTGATTGAACGATCACAGGCCAAAGAGGATTCTTTGGCGGTTAAAAGTTGTCCGAATGGTATCACATGTCAGTGAGACACCATCGGTTTCTCCCCGATGCGATTTCATCTTATAACAGTTATTAGAATAGCATGAGTCAATCGGTGAAATATTTCAGCGGGCTGCCGAAGTCATACCGAGCTCACAAAGACCATCGGCATAACAATCGCTAGTTGGTAAGACATCATAGCGAACCCCAGGATCCGTTGGTGAGCTCATCTTTCATACTGGGGAGAGTATTGCTTATCGCTGTGAGCTCATGGTGAAGTCCTCTTATTCTCCCTAAGCTCACTCTTCTTCTCCAGGCTCGAGCTCTTTTTCTCTTTCGGTAAGACTCCAGCGTAGTAGTCTAGACCTCCTAGAAACTTCCTCTTTTCTTACTGCTCACTCATTCTTATGTCGGGGAGACCCTATCGGGTCAGCAAGACATCATGCCGAGTTCAAGATCTTTCATTGAGCTCTTTCTATATCAGCAAGACCCTTCAATCTTGGGGAGACCTTTCATCAAACCCCTTTATGCTTCTGGAGTCTCCTCGAGATCCCTTTGTTTGGGCGTAACCATCATGAGTCGGTGAGACATTACACCGAGCCATCTATCCTTCGGTGACTTTGTTTCATTTTTGCCAGACCCTGTTGAATGGGAAAGAGATTATGCTGATATTACTTCATGTCGGCGACACCTTTCCTCTTCACTGAGACCTTATATCGAGGTCTTCTTCTTTTGCTGAGTTGTTTGATTCCATCGGCAAGACACTTCAGGGTCGCTGAGACTTCTTAGCGAGCTCCAACTGCTACTCCGATGCCTCTTCATTTCTCTAAGACTTCTCTTGATCGACGAGACCTTTCCCTGATCTCCTTGCATCACACCGAAGACTGACTCTTGAGCAAGACCTATAGCGACATCCATTCCATGTCACCGAGACTCGTTTATATCAGCAGAACTTTTCACCGATTTCTTTCACTCTTGCCGAGCCTCCTCTGTGTCATTGAGAATTTCTTCAGTTGGTAAGACTTTACACCAACTGAAGCTTCCTTTCACCAAATTCTGGTGTCGCTGAGACCCTCTCACTCTCTCACCGAAGACTATTGATAAAATCCCTTTGTGGCATGTCGGTGTAATTTTGTGAATTCGCTGAGACGATATGCCAAAGAAGAAGACTCCCACCAATGCTGCTTTTTTTGCTGTGACCCCACCTCTTCGGCCAGACATTATACCAAAGGTTTTATCCTTTGCTGAATGCAACTCCCTTCGGGAAGATGGATGTCAATCGGCTAGACCTCCTGCCGAAGGAAAAATTATCGCTGACCTTAGATCTTTGGTGGGACCCTTTCATTTTGGCAAGACTTATGGCAATAATTTCTTCGTGTCACCAAGACTCGAGCACGTCGGCTAGACTTCATACCGAAGATGAACCACTCTCCCCGAAAACAAACCCTCTTCGGCATGACTTTCTTCGCTCGGCCAAACATTATGCCAAAGGGATCATCCTTTGGCGATCCTTTCTTTTCAGTGAGACCTTTCTGTAGTCATGCCTACATGGGTTCTTTTGGAACACATTCATCTCTATGACATTCTCCTATCAGGGAGACATCCCCTACATTCTTTATGTCTTGCCGAGAAATTTCAGTTAGTTCACTTTTGTCGCCGAGACTTTCTCACTTTCTCACTGAAGACATCCTCGTCAACAAGACTGCACCCATTCGCCGAGACCTCTTGGCCACGTTATCTTACTTTTTCGATATTCAGACCCTTTCCAGTCGGCAAGACCTATTGCGACATCCATTTGTTCTCCCCGAGGCGATGCCTTCTCAGTGTGACACCCTCTAGTCGTCGAGACCTCTTTCCGAAGGAAAGTGTTTTGCCGAAAGGCATCCCTTCTTCAGTGGTCGGAAAGACTTTGGCATTCAATAAGACCACATGACGAAGGAATAACTCTCGCCAAAAAGGGGGGGGTTCGTTAGTTCCACACTAGTCAGTGAGACCTGCAGACTTCGCCGAGACTTCTTGGTGAAGAAGGTGACTCCTACCAAAGGAATAACTCTTTGTGCGGTAGTTGGTGAGATTTAGGGAAGTTGCTAAGACCTCCTCTCAAAGCAAAATCTCCTACCGAAGTGTATGCCTGGTGATACCAGTCAGTGAGACATAAAGCCTTCGCCGAGACCTCTTGGCAGGGAGAAAACCCTATGCCGATATATGAATCCCTTTGATAGAGGTCGGCAAGACTTTGAGATTTCACCAAGACCACCCCCCAAAGGGAAAAATCTTGCCGATAGAAGACTCCTTCTTGCTGGGATGATGACCTTGGTCCTGCCGATAGATGCTTGGACATGAATTTCGCTCACTGTGACATCTTTGGGGTCTGGCCGAGTTTTTCCTTAGCTGATTTTTAAAACCAAATGGACTGAGGAATGCCAATCAACTGATCCTCAACTGAGAAATATCATCAAGTGTAGGATTTAACCCTGCAATAAGGAAGGTTTGCATTAGTCCTCAGAAGTAAATAAGACATTATAATAACTTCACCTGTTCTCGTAATTATTTTAGTGAATTCCTAACAAGAAGGAAAAATAACTTAGGTTGAGACAAAACCAAGATTAATCAGACAGATCAAAAGTCAAAATTAGGAGGAAAACACAAGAATTCCAAAGAGGAAAGCAAGTAACTAGAAGCAAAGAAACCAAAAGAAAAGTGGGGGACCCATTTTGATCCAGGTCAAAGTGGGGTGGTTATGCAAAGCATAAAAGGTTCTCTCTTTGGATATTGCACATGAAGTCTGGAAGAAGTTAGAAGCCATGTATGAAGGAAATGAAAGAGTGAAATTGACAAAGAATCTGGCAACAAAGCACATATTTGTAAATTTGAAAATGGGAGAAGGTGGAGAATTTACAAGTTTCTTTTAGAGGGTTGTGCATTGACTGCAAATAAAGTTAGAAATCAAGGAGGAAAATTTTTAGATGAAGACATAGGTTGGAATATCTTGATCACCCTACTAGATTGCTATATTGATAAGATCTCGATGATTAAAGAAATGTATGATCTTAAGAATTACACATTGGAGCAATTGTTTGACACCTTGCAAGCATTTGAGATGAGAAATTTTCAGAAAGAAGACAGGATGGAAGATAAGAGAGAAATGAAATTTAAGGCAATGAAGATTGAAGATTAATTGGATAGTGATGGTGTTGATGAATTGGAAGCAAACTTTACCAGGAAGTTGAAGAAAGTCACCATAAAGTGTAAAGGTGTGTTTCCCTTTAAATGTTTTAGTTGTGGCAATATTGGTCATTATGCTTCAAGATGTCCAAATAGAGTTGCACATAAGAAGAACAAGGATTATAAGGATAAGCATAGGAAGGATAAGAAATATAATCTAAGCTCTACTATGTTAAAGAAGAAGTAGGAATTTCTAATGATTTATCTAAGAATGAGGTTGATGATAGTGAATGTGTATTCTTAGCTTTGGAAAGTAAATTTGTATCCACTAACCCTAGAAAATGTGTAAGCAAGAAGGCTCCAGAGAATAAGAGAAATAGGATGGAAGGTACTTTGGTTACTGCTTTTCATGCAAGATAGGATGAAGACTATTGGGTAATGTATAGTGGATGTTCTAATCACATTACCAGAGATAAAAGTAAGTTCACTGAACTGGAGAAATATGATGGTGGTTTAGTTATGTTTGGTCATGATTTGGGAGCTAAGATCTGTGGGAAAGGTTCAATTAGTTTTGATGGAGTGCAAAGTATTGATGATGTATATTATGTGAAGGGTTTGAGGCATAACCTTCTAAGTATTGTTCAAATGTGTAGCAATGGTTTTAAACTTTTTCTTTAGAATAATACATATGAAATCAAAAAGGGTTTGGAAATGGAGATATGATTGTTGTTGGAAGAAGAACTCATGGAAACATCTATCAGCTAAAGGGAGTTAATGGCCATTTCTTCTATCTCAAATAAGTGTAAGTTGGTTATGGCACCAGAGAATGGAACATGTAAATTTTGATAACCTAGTCAAAATTAGTGCAAAGGAGATTGTTCGAGGGTTACCTAGAATCACAAGTCCTACTAATGCCATTTGTAGAAGTTTTCAATTGGGAAACCAGACAAGATGCAACTTTAAGGCAAAAGAGCATTCTACTATTGAAATGTTGAAGTTAGTTCATACTTCAATCTCTATGGTCTGACTAGAACTAGAAGCCTGAATGGTGATAGGTATTTGATGTTTCTTATTGATGACTATACTCAAATGACATGGGTTGTTGTTTTTAGAGAAAATCCCTCAAGCTCTAGATAGGTTTAATGTATTCAAAGCAAGAGTGGGAAATGAAATAAACTTGAAAATCAAGCATTTAAGATGTGATAGAGGTGAAGAATTCACTTCTGGTGAATTTAATGCATTTTGTGAATAACATTGCATAAGAAGACAATTTTTTGCTCTGAGAACCCCTCAACAAAATGGAGTAGTTGAAAGGAAAAACAAGATAGTACAGGAAGCTGCTAGAACCATGATGAAAGAATCAAATGTACCAGATGTGTACTAGAGAGAAGTGATACATAGTTGTTTATGTTATTAATAGAGTCCAGATCAAATACAACAACACAAATAATCCTTTTGAGTTATGGACTAGTAAGAATCCTACTATGAAGTATTTTAAGGTATTTGGGAGCCGATGTTATATTAAAAGAGATGATGAAAATATTGGAAAAATTGATGCTAGATGTGATGAAGGAATATTTCTTGGATACTCTTCTACTAGAAAAACATACAAATTCTTTAATAAAATACTGAGAAAGATTATTGAAAGTGATAACGTGAAAGTTGATAAAGACATTCACAGAACTTGATGATAGACATGTGAGGAAAATGAGGAGAATGAGCTAGAACCTAAGACTACTATGAAATAAATAATTGGAGATAAAAGTGAAGGTGTGAAGACAAGAAGCATAGTTGCAGTTGAAGTAAATTTATGTCTACTTTCTAAAATTGAACCCAAATCTTTAAATGAAGCATGTGAAGATGGGATTTGGATGAGAGCTATGAAATAATATTTGCAACATATAGAAAAGAATTAGACATAGGAACTATTCCCTAGGCCTGTGAACAAAAATATGATTGGCTCGAAATGGGTGTTCTGGAATAAGCTAAATGAAAGTGGAGAAGTTGTAAGTAATAAGACTGATATGCAAAGGATATTCACAAGTGGAAGGTATAGATTTTGAAGAGACATTTTCCCTATGACCAAAATGGAAGCTATCAGGATGTTTTTGGAATTTTCTACCCACAAGGACTTCAAAATGTACCAGATGGATGTTAAGTCAGCATTTCTGAATGGTAAATTGGAGGAAGAAGTGTACATGGAATAACCTAAAGGGTTTTATTTATCTAACAAACCAAACATGGTTTGTAAGTTGAAGAAGGAATAATATGGATTAAAGCAAGCTCCCATAGCTTTGTATGCAAGACTAGACAAATACCTATCAAAGCAAGGATTCAAAAAAGCTTTTGTTGACAACAATCTTTACTTCAAAGTGCAAGGTAAAAAAATGTTGATAGTAGTTGTATATGTTCATAATATCATTTTTGGTGGAAATGAAGGAATGTGTAAAATTTTTTCTAAAGAGATGCAAAAAGAATTTGAGATGTCTATTATTGGTGAATTAAATTTCTTCCTTGGACTGCAAGTGAATCAAATTGATAAACGGATATTCATTTCACAATCTAAGTATGTTAAAGATTTGTTGAAGAAGTTTGGGATGGATGATTCCAAACCGGTTTGTACTCCTATGGTAACCAAATGTAAACTAAGCAAAGATGGTGATCCTGCTAAGACTGATTAGACAAAATACAGATCTATGATTGGTGGATTGTTGTATCTTACTGCCACTAGATCAGATATTATGCATGCACTATGTTTAGTTGCCAGATTCCAAGTAGATCCTAGAGAAGCACATGTTACAACTATAAAGAGGATATTTAGATATCTTAAAGGTACACTGTATTATGGATTATGGTATCCTACGAGTGATGGCTTCACCCTGAGTGCTTATATAGATGTTCATTGGGTTGGATGTGTAGATGAATAGAAGAGTACTAGTGGTGGTGCTTTATTTTTTTGGCAGAAGATTAGTTTCATGGTTGAGTTAAAGGAAAGACTTAGTATCTTTATCCACTACAGAGACATAATATATTGTTGCAGAATCTTGTTGCACACAGGTTTTGTGGATGAAGAAAATTATGAAAGACATTAGAGTGATATGTGATGACCCTATTTCTATTGTTTGTGACAACAAAAGTGCAATAAACATTTGAAAGAACCTAGTCATGCATTCAAGAACAAAACACATATCTATCAAGTATCATTTGTTGAGAGAAAAAGTGTTGGAGAATGAAGTTAGATTGGAGTATGTGACAATAGAGGAACAAATTGTAGACATATTTACTAAGGCTCTTTCGAAGGATACTTTTGAGAATCTTAGGGAGAGGTTGGGGGTCATTGGCCTTTCGAACTAAGTGCACATGAAGATGCATTAGTCTAGTTAATTCACAGATTCTTCATTTATCTGAATTGATAAATGGGTCTACTCTATAGGGGGAGTAGAAAATGTTTCCATTGTTGAAGTATGAGTTAAGGGGGAGTAATCAAAGTTATTGATCCTTTCCATTGATGTCAAAGGGGGAAAGAAAGTCACATGAAAAAATGTTGTAGAGGAAGAGAAGGTGTTCTCCTAGGATATTGTGTTAAGGTGTTCTCCCAGGATATTGTGTAATTTTTTTTTCTTTAATGGTTTTTCACATCATCATGTGTTTCCATCAATGACAAAGGGCGATATTGTTGCAAGTATGAGCAAGTTTTGGTGGTGTTTTCATTAATGTTATCATTGATGTCAACACAGTTCAATATGTTGCAGATTACACATGTATAGCTGAGATGTTGCTGATATGCTATGAGTACATGGAGCTATCTTTATGGTGTTGTAGATGTCTTGGTTTGATGAGTTTCCAAGTTCTTTTGAGAAAATTAATAAAGAAAAGAAGTCAGAATGATGAAAGAGTTTAGAATTTGCTCTTGTATGTCCTCTAAATTTCTCCTATGTTGATCCTATGCTTGTGTAGATATGAAGGCTTGATAATGGTGATCTTGTGGTGATACCTCCTATGTTTTAACTTTTGGTTTGATGGTACGTGAAAGTTACGTTCACTAGTATATGAACTATTCTAGAAGAGTTGGTCTTCTATCAATAGGGAGAAGTTTTTTTCTCTGTAGTCCTCCTCCATTTCATTTCAAATCTTGCAAATTTGGGATATGTCTTGTGAAGTTATTTTATGTGCTCTGGAAAAAAGGTCTGAAATTTGGTGATCCAAAAGTCATGTTTCAATGATTCGGTGTAAGTTTGTACAGTCCGGATGGACTGGTGAAAGGAGTTTAGTGTTTGAAGTTTGTTGCATTTTCTATGGATGTATCTATAATATTTTGAGATGTATTCTCATGCATAATGAAGTGTGTTGTGGTGTTCGCATGCCATCTTCTTGTTGGGAAGCATGTACATCATTGAACATTCTTTTGTGTTTTCATTAGGTTTGGCTGACCTAGTATTTACACTTTATTTGAAGAATAAAATTTAATTAAGAAACCCTGTGGTTGAATCAAGATACTATTTTTGGATCTCAAAAACTATTTTTATTGGTCCACTCTGATTCCTTTCCACCGCAGGAATGTTGAGTTGCCGACCTAATTTGAATTTATGAAATGAGGTAATTGTGGTCGGCCTTGGAGAAAGTTTCTAAGGTTGAGGATGGTATAAAAGCTAGTTGAATTGTAAAGATTTGTTTGATAGTGTGATGCAAAGTGATGAAAGTGAGCCACAAATCATAAGAGTAAAAGTGTGTGTGTGAGTGAATTGTGACAATAGTTCTTCATTGTGTCAGATTCCCAAAGGCAGTGAGCTAAAGGTTTCTACAATCCTTATTCAAGCTACAAATGTGTTTTAATTATTGTGGTGGATCTTTTGTTCCCTTTTGTATCTATAGGTAGTGAGCCTCCTTGTTGGACAGTGAGTCCTTTCTGTAGGGAGCGAGCCTTTGTACTTGGACAACGAGTCCTATTTTGGGCAATGATCCCTTGGTAGTGAGCCTTTGTATTCAATTTTATAATCTTTTATATTGTGAGTAAACCCTCACCATGGTTTTTCCCTTATTGGGTTTTCCACGTAAAAATATAGTGTTCATTGTGTTGATTTACTTTATGTTATTTGTGTTTCATGCTCTTACTTAATAACAAAAATAGTGTGGTTGTGGAATTATCAAGTGTTGAAGTTTTAAGTTTGAATTTTGTGACAACTGATTCACCCCCTCTCTCAGTTGTTCTGTGCCTATTTAGCATTTATATAATTATTAGTGTGGTTGTGAAGTTGATAAGTGTTTGAAGTTTTGTATTTGAATTTGGTGATAACTGATTCATCCCCCCTCTTAGTTGTCCTATGCCACTTAACAAATCACACCCAATGTCATCACAAAGAGAAAGACACATTGCACGAAGTAAGAATAGTACACAATGAAACATGAAAAATGCAAAATAATAAGTTTCCAATGTATGCCTCTACTTTAAAGAAATCGCTAAACACCATGCTGTGAGCAATTACTTTAAAGTAGAAAATGATGAATGCTAACATAAGAGGACATGGGAGATTATTTGGAAATATCTATACAAATTCATATGTTTCCAAATGAAGCTACATCATGAAAAAGGGGAGGGGTTTCCACCAAAATGAAACTCCAAACACATGGAGGATCCATGGATTCGGGGTTTGTATGTCTTTGTTAGAGAGCTCAGAACTATCATCATTCCTAAAATACTCATGGAATAGGAAGAATGACACAAAGAGAGTGAAAATATTAAAGAAAAACCTTTTAGGTCAAAATGGAAGAGACCCAAATGTCTTGATGCCTTATATCATCTATAAATGGAAAACACAAGAAAAATGAAAAAGATAAAGGAAAAGATTTTGGGTCAACATGGAAGAGACATCTAGATGTCTCGAAACCTTGCATCATCCCCAAAAGGACAACACAAGACAAATAAAAATGATAAAGGAAAATATTTTGGGTTAACATGGAAGAGACATAGATGTCTCAATGCCTTGTGTCACCCCCAAAACAAAAATACAAGACAAATGAAAGGATACGATTTTTACAACATAGAGAAAAATGTAGCTACAAATAGAGGAATTCCAGAGAGAGAGAGAGAGAAAGATACATAAAACATAATGGCATGAGGGATCATAGCATGCACATACAATCACAGAAAAAACATGAAAAAGAAAATAATGTAAAATACTAGTAAGGAACATGTGAGTCAGCCTATAGTAGGTTATCCACATCCCAATCATGTTCCTTGTATACAGAAGGTAGAAAAATAGCTAAAGGGACAATAGAAAGTGTTGAAATAGGGAAAGAATATCCTATTCTTGCCCCAAAATGGAATGCAAAAAATTATCACTCTTATGTTTTAGGACATAAAACAACTAATTTTCTCCAAATTTCATTCAAGGATACCTTAGAGATCTCAATCTAAGGATGGAATGAGGGAAAGAGATCTACAATAAGGTGTCCTAGGGTATAATTATAGATCAAAGAGGGGTTCACCACAAAGCTATGGCTTGGAAAGACAAGAAATTTAAAAGATATATGCAAAACCTAACTATAAGATCTAGATTATGAAACTGAAATGCAGAATAGAAGAATAAGAAAATATAGAGGTGCACATGGAAATGGATGATGCTTGAATGAAGAACTAAAATCCTAGAAATGTTGACTTTTGAAGTGAACTGGGACTCATACACCAATAGGGGTGATTTATTCCCAGTTTAGGGTTTTAGGCTGAAATTGGAATTCAGAACTATTGAATCAAGATCTATAGAAAATGTCTAAAAATATATATACTAGGACTCATATGCCACAAGTGGTGATTTAGTGTGAGTATCAGGGTTGCTCTAGAACTTTGATATCCTCTAAGATTTTCTTGTAGCTTCCCTCCTACCAAATCTTAGGTTCTAAACACACAAAATTTTACTCGATAGGTGACTTTCTATAATCTTACAAGTAAGGTGACAACTTTTTTCCAACCTTGCTCCTCAATGAATCTTCAACATAGATCTGCAAACCACACATCAAAGAGAGGGAATTTTTTTTTTTTTAGTGGATATGGGTTTTCCTTGGTCAAACCTTGTTTTAGTAACTAAACCTTGAAGTGAAAAGAAATATAATGGGGGAATGGTGAATGACCAGATGTACAATATTGCAACCTACCAAACCCTTGAAGAAAAGGCTACAATTTTGTATGTAATGGCTAGCATGAATGTGGATCTTGATTCTTGATTGAATGATTGGATATTTATTTGAATGCTTGTTTGAATCATAAAACCCTACATCACAAATGTTTGCTAAAAAAACATGATGCATGATGACTTTGACATGATGCTTGATACTTGAATAATGTTCCAAAATGCTTGATAATCACTTTTGAATGCTAGAATGCTTGATCTCAAAAAGTGCTAGATGACTTGTAAACTTGCTAGAATTCTTGATCTCAAAAACTACTAAATGACTTGTAAACTTGCTAGGAGATAATATGTGAAAAAATGTTGTATTTATACTTGTTTATGCCAAATTTCCCAAAATTACAGTACTCCAAGATGACATCTGATCTAGGAGAATAAAATCTTGCCAATAATTTGAATTTAAATTAGGTCTAAGCTAAGAGGGACTCATACGCCAGTTGGGATGTATGAGTTCCATTAGGCTAAGCTTGGGACATATTTTCAAGAAATGTTTAATTTTATGTTAAATTCATATCTAGGCCCTGAGACCTAGGTGGGACCCATACATCCAAAGTGGCATATGAATCCCATATCAATAAAGTTGAGCCATACAATCCAAAATCATTGTTATTATTTTTTACTTGATGTTTGTCAAGATTATCCTTAGAAAGATGCATTAATTAAGGCTCATGGATGTAAAATAGGACCAAATAAGCCATAAAGAAGCTCAATTTTAGCAGGGAGGGCCTAAACAACTGTGAAAATGTAAAGGATGACATTTTTCTACACTATAGTGTGTAGATTGTAATTTTTTCCTTAGTTCTAGACATGGTTATTGATAACTTTGTTTACATGGATCACACTTCACCAAAAAAGCTTTTGGAAAGCATAAAATTTCCATATGAACGGTGTCAAAATGATTTTTTGAAACACTTCAACAAAATGTTTGGAATCTAATTATTAGGGAATGATTTATTTTCTCACTCCTTCCTAATTTGGATTATATGAATTCTAAAGGTTATGTAGGAGGGGTGTTTGGATAGAAGTGGAGATTCAGTAAGGAAGATGGTTTATTATGATCACAACTTTCCTTGCAAGGGGAGTTGACATAGCTCATGCATGTGGAACATTTTGATACCGAGCCATTTTTTATTCTTCAAAGTGAGTTGACATAGCTAGTGAATGTTTGTGCATACTGAAGTAGAATAATTTGAAGCACTACTATTCATTAAGCTTTGAATCTTTTTTTTTTGTGGCTTTTCATTTGTCTATTATTATAGTTTTCTCAATTATTCTTATTTTTGGAATGCAATAATGCCACCAAGGCATCTCTTATTTTAAGGATGTTGTTTGAGTAGATGGAAGAACAACATCTTGTCATGTAAGTGTTATTAACATTCCTATCCAAGTTACATATGAATTCAGACTAGATCAAAAAGGATGACAATAATCCTCCATCTAATAGATATCTTTAAAAAATGAGCCTCATCCTATTTTGATCATTAATCTAAAGGTTGTGGCAGATGATGTGTTCTACATATCAAAACATACTTGGATGAATTTTGCATACTAAAAAAGTATTTCAATTTATTAATCTTATTCAAGTTTCTAAATCAAGGAGGATAAGAAAAAAATACAATTCCATTGATGAAAAAGAATAAGCGATTCATTATTCTACCTTATCTAAATGAAGTTAATAAATAGAGTTTATCATACCTAACATTGACATATCTAAAGTGAATAAAAATATTACACTATCTAGAAAACTTTTAACAATTGTTGTACCTTACAAGTAATTCAATACGAAGTTGTTTTAGTCCATTCAATGACAAGTAGGATGTATTTTCCATATTGTTTCAAATTAAAACTTTAAATTAGGATTCAACTATGTATGTTTTTAGTCAAACTCATTGATCCATACTTTATGAGTAATGGTTCATGTAAGACCATCTCTCATGAGTATGGATGGTTTGCTTACCACTCATTGTTATGTTGGAATTTATCATTAATATTGAGTAACCTAATAGAATTAATTGCAAATCTCTTCTCATAAAAATTTTATGGATCTCAATCCCTTCCTTTTCTTTGATGTCTACGGTAGTATTTGTTTCATTTTCTAGGAAGTAGATGTTGGTAGGTATGTTTGAAAGTGAGTGGAAGTCTTTTGTGTGGCAGAGATAACATTAGAAAAAATAGAAGAATGTTTGTTGGATTAGCAGTAGATGTAGGTAGGTATGTTTAAAAGTGAGCAAGAGCTTTTTGTGTGAAAAATAAAAATATACAAAAATAAAAGAATGTTTTTTGCACTAATATGTGTATGTTGTAGCAGGAAGTGTGTGTCGAGAAAGAAAATGAATGTTGCAATATAAACAAATTTTGTAAAGAAGAAGATTTTGTGAAACTATAGTAGCAAAGATTGTGAAGTAGAACAAAGAATATAAAGGAGTTTTGTGTAGCAACAAGTAGCTCCAATTGAGTGAAGAGAATAGTGTGCAACTCCATATAGTTGCTAAAAAGTAGTGATACACAATAGTTCTAGATAGTAATAAAAGAATTATTTGTAATCTGATTGTAAGAGTTTTGTAAATGATTTTTTTTGTGATAAATAAAAACTATGATAATCTAAGTGTTGTTTGACTCTAGTGGTCTCCATATTTCATGTTGTTTTTCATTCAATAGAGTTGTAGTCTCTACTTGTAGTTTGGATTTTATCCCATCATGTTAATTGTATGTTTTTTAGTGTAGAGAAACAAACTTTCCCTAGAATGTTTCTCCTCCTAATGCATATTTCTTATGAATTAATGTATATTGATGGTCTTTAAATACCAAAATATAACTATTAATC
The DNA here is from genome assembly GCA_007258455.2 of Sequoia sempervirens. Taxonomy (NCBI): domain Eukaryota; kingdom Viridiplantae; phylum Streptophyta; class Pinopsida; order Cupressales; family Cupressaceae; genus Sequoia; species Sequoia sempervirens. The sequence goes on along the minus strand of VDFB02047397.1, from coordinate 77,268,838 downwards.
ATGTAAATATTAATTTCATCTCTTAACATCTAATGCAATAGACTAAAGTAAGAAAAAATTGAATTGAATGTTTGAATTTTTGGGATCAATTCCATAGGATGGAAGATCAATTCTACATGTTATAAGATTGATCTCATATAAAGAAGTATGCAATTCAAAATGAATAATGAGCATATAAAAATAAATGTAATCATAAATATAACGAAATAGTAATTATAAAGAATGTAGATGAATAAAGTGAAATATATACATGAATAAATAGATTAAAATTTAAAGAAATAACCCAAAATTATACAATAAGAAGTCAGTCCAGTTGCATTTCATTAAAATGGACACAAAACTTAATGACAATTGGGATATGCATATGCATGAAAAAAGGCTTAAAAATTCAAAGAATTCAGTATCAAACAAATCTCAGAGAAGAAAATGCTGTTTTCGGGGCGTTATCATTAGCAAATTGCGAGCAAGTTACAGACAGCTTGAAAAGTAGTTTTCTTATGTTCTCCGTAACCGGAAAAAATATGATCAGATACCCAATCCTGCAAAATTGCAAAGGACAACAACGATGAAGTTGAATGTAAGTGTAAAATACTTGGGGACAAAATGAAAAAAAGATTTCCAGGTGTTTACGAATGCAGTGACGTTTGAAAATGAGTAAAATAACTGGAAATATAAATACAAAAAGTAAAGAAAGTTCAGTTCACAATGATAGTGATGATAACAATACAGTTAAATGTTTAAATTAATACTTTGTTCATGGACAAATCTGAATTACGAATGCAATGACGTTTGAAAACAACTAAAATTATATAAAAAGTAGCGTACGTTCGTTTCACAATGATATTGAGAATTTCGATACAGTTGAATCTTTAACTTAATAATTTGTTTATGGACAAATCGAAATTGTTAATTTCTCTTCTTGGCGCGTAATTTTGTATTCATTTGTTTGTTTGGGTAATGATAAGCTATTTAAGATGCAATAGATGAAGATATTCTTGGCTGTGCCCTTTTAAGTGTAAAGCCCATCAGTTGGCACGAATAATTTTCTATCTTAATGTGTTTCTTGATATGGCAGAAATCAGTATATGGCAATGATTGATGCATTTTCATATGAATTGATCATTGCTTTGGAAGCCTAACCAGATGAGGGAGAGTTAGATATACAATGCATATATCACGTGGTGACCAGTTTCGCAACTGATAATCCATTCAGTGGACACATTTGAGGCAATTGCTGCATTGTGTATTTTACAACAGCTGGGTAAGATACACAGTGCATATATCACTTGACATCAGTTTAGGAACTGATGATCCATGCAGTGGACACGCTTGAGGCGATTGTTGCATTGATTCAACAATAGCTGTGTTTAATCATTATGATTGTTATCAAATCGTAAGAATGTATTCCTTGTTATCCAGTCAATATAAACCTGCGAAATTTTAAAACATATTGTTCATAGATAACAAACATACTATTTTCCACTGCTTGAGGCGATTGTTGCATTGATTCAACAATAGCTGGGTTTAATCATTATGATTGTTATCAAACGGTAAGTATGTATTCCTTGTTATCCAGTCAGTATAAACCTGCGAAATTTTAAAACATATTGTTCATAGATAACCAACAGACTCTTTCTCGGCTGCATTTGATTCGTTATTGATGAGTTTGTAGACTGTTGTTTCTGATCGTTGTAGATCTGTTTTATTGTGTTTTAGGAAAACATTTGTATATAGGGTTGGGATTCTTAGTTTTTTTTTTTATCTAATTAAAAAAAAAACAACAGATTACATAAAAAAAGGTTCTCATCATTACATTCAAATATTTTATATTAAAAAAATTATTTTGGAAAACACTTTAAATAAATTATTGAAATCTTACAATTAGGGAGTGATTCCTTTTCTCAATCCTTCCTATTGAGTATGATGTTAGTCCCAACAACAGTGCAAATAAAATCCTCACAGGAAAACCACGAAGAACCTATCTTTACTTGAAAGACTAAATGAGGGCAACCTAGGAGTTGGAGTAAAAGGAAAAGGTTGACTTAGCTTAATCCCAAGGCTCTAGTAGTCAGTTTTTGACCGTACTAGGTTCGCTTCAGGGTATGATGTGATATTGTTGTTAATCTCAAGGGGTCTATGGTTGTCTCCAGTTTCTTTAGGAATCTTAAGCATTAGATAAAGGATTTTTAGTTCGATCATAAAACAATTTCATGAAATCAACAGATCTGCAATAATATTTATTGAATATCAAACAATTTTGCTTTCACTTAAGTAGCTTCGAGCATTCAACAATTTCATTGAAAAAAAAGATTTTCAATAAAATTTCCATTTATTCATTTATTTTTTGGAACATTTTATGAAATTTAACATCTAATCTAAAATAAAACATCAAAAATACTGAAAAATAAAATTTGCTCTTAGTTATTCTCCATGCATGCCTCAAGATTTAATCAAATCAAAGCAAACTGCTCTATACTTTACCAGATTGCTTCACAGCTAGGCATAAAATGGTGATAGCTTTTAAAGAAGGGGGTTTAGTTTGGACACCGAGTAGGTTTTGTATGCACCCTTAAATGGTGCAGCACACAGTCTTGTTCGAATGAACTATCAAACCAGCTACAAAAGATACATGAGATAGGTAGCTATCAAATTAGCTTTGATATTGATTAAGTTCTACGTGTATACAAGTTTTAAGACTTAAATGATTTAGAAAAAAGGAAAAAAAAAACAAAACTTAGAGAATTTTTGGCTCTTCCGACATCCATAAATTCTAAACTTAACTTAGAAAGAAGTATTCCCTAGAATTTTATAGAAGCAAGACACAGATAGGAAAAGACAAATACATGAGAGGAAATCCAATGGACGAATCACAACAAGGCACGTGGAATATGGTGACTGGTAAGAGAATTATAAACAAAGTCAACAAAGGTTAACCTTCATCTACACATTGATGTCCTTTGGGTGTTTCATTTTCTTATTATTAGGGTTCCTTCTTGGAACCAAACAAATCCCCCAAACATAATATAGGAACTTTCCACACATTTAGAATGATTAAGTGGACATCTAGTTCCCACGTTCAAGTTCTGCCTCGAGTTGAACATTCCCAGGAGTGAGTTTACACCAAGATGAGTACACTCTTATGTTGCATGCTTGGTATCCAAATTCCTAGTTTCCCAGTATCTAGTATTTCTTTGCAATGAAATTTGTTCTTGTATGAGCTTCCATAATGTACCATTGAACCTAGCAACACCATCCTACAACCTTAGTTTGCCTGACCGTCCATACCCAAACTTTTCATCGCAATCTACTTCTCCTACAATCACTAATTCCACCTATTAAATCCCTTTTGAAAAATTTTATAAGAAAAATATCATGTAAATAAAACCATCATTAATTCATCATCATTATAAATCCATCATAAATAACATGCTTTCAAGAAAATCATATATTTTCATGTAATTAATCTTTTAACCGAGTTATCGTACCATCAGACCTTTTGGATAACCTTAAAATTTTGAAACTTTACTTTGCATTGTTACTCAGTACCTGGTACCTGGTGTTCAACTTTCACCCATAATTTTCCCAAACCTTGGCTTTTACCAGAACTTCTACATTTACTCGACCTTTACTCCCATACCGAAACACTTTACTCAACACTTTGGTTTACCTTTTACATTTTTGGCTTTCCCAGTTCTTGGTACCTGGTACTTGGAATACTTGAATTATGAAGTACTTTCTTTTGAAGATTTATCTTTGCTTTTCACTTCTAGTGATCTTTCCAACTAGCAAGCACCTACCATAAGCGTTAGTTTTCACTTGGGATCCCCAAGTCTTATAGTCTTAAGGCATGTTGTGAGACCACATGCAACAACTTGCAACCAATAAAACCAAATTTAAACCAAAACTTGGGATTAAATCACCAGTTGTAAATTATAATTTATGCATATTTTAAAATAATATCTCTTTACCTTTACCTAGGTTCTAACATAAAAAACAAGAGAAATTTGCCTGGAAATATCCATGTGTGCTCTAATTAATTCTAGTTTTCAGAACTCAATGAAAAAATCAGTTCATTGACATTGAACTACATAATTTGGTAATCCTCCAAAGCCAACCATGGATAGAGTCTTGTTGCTAGTCAAGCGTTCATAGCCTCGACAAGGTTATCTCTATAATTCCCCTAAACATAGATCTACTGCCATCTAGACATCTATAGTCCCGATAGAGATATTTGGATAGCCTAAAGAGTTGATTTTTTTTCTTTTTTTATTTATACCTTTTGATATTTCTTTGATAGCTGATTTTTCTTTTGCTATTTTATTGATAGATCATTTCAACTTGCAAGCAATGAAGCCCACTATTAGGTTGGGAATTACAGTGGTAGTAAATATTACCTTTTGATTTTTAATTCAATGCAAGTCCCTTCATCATGTCACTACTTCCCAAAAACACATTTAATAATTCCCTGTTGGTGTGTATTCCTTGCTAAACTTTACCACTCTTATGCCAAATCCTAGCTACCTGCAACTCGCTATATGTTAGAAGATATGCATAAATTAAAATTTAGCAAAAATCAACTTAATCACCAAATTTAAATCTAAATTTAGAACAATTATTTACCACCCTTCCATTTGAATTTTATGGCAACTAATTATACTCGACTAGTGATTCTGATTTGATGGCTTGCACCACATTAATGGATCAAAAATGTCATTATGGCATTCGAACATAATCATATCATTTTGCATTAAATTCACATGTCTCAATGCGCACGTATCATTTCCTTCAAATTTTCTAGGTGATGATGTGTGCTGCCTTATCGGCTTCACTTTCCTTTCGGCTTTGCACACATGGGCACCTTCATAATTAATATGGCTTAATAAAACACAATGAAATGACCACCATTAATTTCAAAATATTTAACTTTCTTGATTAACAATCTTCATACTGACCAACTTTGAAGCAAATTTTCACCAATTGCATAAGAATTAATTTAATTTAACATTCTATTTTGGAGAAACTCATCTGGTTGCCACCTCGCTTATGATTTCCAAGACTTCGATCTAAGCAACTATGTACCACAACTTCCTCATGGTTTTCTATAAATTATGCAGTTCTCTTAAATTCTTCACACCTTTTCTTTCTTTCAATTACCGTTTTGTATTTATTCTCTGCTAGTTCTTGTGTAACAAAGATTTTGGCTTCCTAATCCTTTCTAGCACTTCTAGGGTTTTTCACCTAAAAGGAGAAAGAAGGGCCCAAATGGGAAAAGTTACTCTCAAAGTCAATGCAATATGGATGGAATATGCCTAGATGAGATAAAATAAATGCAAATAACTGATAAAATCTATTGATTATTAAGTGAAACTATTGAAATACAAGTTGTTTGAAAACACATTGTGTAATGCAAGAACACCTAGAAATGAATGCAAATTGCAATAGAAATGGATGAAACTGAAAGTGTGCACCTGATATCTTGATGAATACTAGAAATGACTTATGGAAAGCTGCTGATCCTAACTTTTAGACCTAGTGGGACTCATTCGCCATTCTGGGCAAATTAGTCCTAGTTCTGAAAAAGTAAACCAAAGCCTATTTTAGAGAAATGTGTATCCAAAACTATAGAAAACAAAAATCAAGCCTAACAAGGGGAATCATTCACCACCCATGGAAAATGAGCCCACTTTTGAATTTCTAAAAATCCAAAAGTAGAAATTGAAGTTTTCGATCTGCTCTTTGGCTCCTAACAGGTGTTTGCCTCTCAAAGTCTGATTTTCAAAACTGAAAGTGACTTTTTGTTGATATTTTTCCTTGGTCAATAGGAATGTGTCTTCAAGAACTTTACAACTTTATATTCAATGATTTCAAAGTCTTCAAGATGCCTAAATTTGCAAACACATGAGACAAGAAAGAGAACTATTGAATGTTAGGGCATGGGAGTTTTCCTTGGTTAAACCCCTTTTGGGTAATTAAACTAAAATGAGAAAAAAATATAATGAAGCATGAAACAATGAATTCAATAACTTTCCATGATGCTTGATCCTGAATTTCTACAACAAAACATGAAGAATCTGCCCTTGAATGTCTGAAAATTACTATCTTAAGGACTTGAAATGATGAAACCCTAACTTGCTTGACTTGAAATGGAAGAATGATGGATGAATAATTAAGAATGGTTGTTATTTAGGGTTTAGAGACTTTATTTTATAGGAAATTCACCTAAGTTATCTATAAATTGGATCCCTAAGGCCGACATGAAGAAAAATTAAACTTAAAACCCCTTATTGGGTTTTCCACATAAAATCTGGTGTTCATTATGTTGATTTTTCTTTCTATTATCTGCATTTCATGCTCATACTTAATAAAAAAATAGGGTGGTTGTGAAGTTGATAAGCTTTTGAAGTTTTTTATTTGAATTTGGTGACAACTCATTCACCCCCTCTAAGTTGTCATTCACCTTTTAACACAGGGGCGGTAGGAGGGGTAAAGCTAAAACCAAGGGGTATTCTACTCGCCTTGACAGTGTTGAGCTTCAGAGAAGTAGAGGAAATGTTGATCGAGGGGCCCATTTTGGCCATGCATACAGATGTGTTCAAAATTAAGACACCTATTGTTCTATCATAAGCATCAAGCACCTCCCCTCGAGTAGTACCCAATCTAGTGTTATACATAGGGATGTACACTTTGGTCAAATCGGTGAGGCCACACAATAACTCTATACCATTTTGATATTTTTCTAGCATATATCTCACTTCACTAACAAGCCTAGTGGCTCTTGTCATGTTCAGTACTTTTTATAAATTATTCACGAGGTCTAACAACCTCATGTCTAATGACAAAATGTTTTCCATAGGAATATGTATAACATCTTCCTCATCCATGGACGAGGCCATAGGGGACATTGGAGGAGGGGGTACATGAGTGGTCTTATCAAGGAAACCCATCTCATATGAAATTCCTATAGAAAAGCAAGTAGTAAAACTAGAAGTGACCTTCGAATTTTCCATTGGTAGGTTTCGCATAGTTCTTCTAACAACATACCTACAGGCCATAGACCGGGTTTTGATGCTCATAATACCTCACAAAATTTGAGTTTATAACAATTACTAGGTGCAAGGGAAGAAGTCTCAGACACCAAGAAATGGATAGAAATTGTTCACATCGGGTTCACCAAAATGTAGAGGGGGAACAGCCACACCAAGGCTCCAAGTCATGGAGAGCCATGAGTGGAAGGCTTCCCTAATCTACCTCAACCACATAGGTGTTTCAACTCAAGGATAAAGAATAAAGATCATTATCAAGCGCTTATGTCACTCTACTAACTTGAGAGTTTTGATAGGGCTAAACAAGCAGGCTTCTACAACCCAAACTGTACCTTAGACAACTCTTTGCCCAAGAATAGCAGCATAGGTCAGGGATGACAACACAGCTTGTTGGAATCTCTCTGGGGTGTTGGCATGTCTTTGGCTAGAAAGTACAAAAGTATAGTAAAAGGCACAAAAACCTAGTAATGGTCTAGCAAATAAGGTTTAACATGATAACTAATAGAATAAGCAAGATAGTTGGGAAGATGATTGTTGATGGTGTTTTATGCACTTCTCAACACAGGCAGTATGCAGGTGCACTACCTCTCTTGAAAGACAATCCTCCATAATCAAATTGTAGAACACTATCCCAAGGTCTCTAATGTCAGGTCTTGACAGTACTTGGAATATCTTAGTTGTTTGATGTGATTTGTTGGAATCACGAGGCAGTCTTACGGATGAGTTACAAAGCATGGAAGTTGGATCTTGAAATGGAGTTCTTGGAATGGAAGAGTCGTTATGCATTGGCTGTAGGTTCAAACAGCAGCCTTGAACTCCATTTTGTTATTGGATTTGGCTTTACAATGTGCAATAAACCTTAGCATAGGTCAGTCATAAAAAAAGGGAAAAGAAGACAAGGAAGAGGGAAAGTTCCTAAATCTACAACTAACTGTGAATAGTGACAATGGAGTTCTTGCAATGGACAACCTCTTAAAACAATATCCCACTTAACAAGAGGTCTCATAGTATTGTGGAACTTGTGCTATCTTCTAAGGTCTACAAATCCTTTTTCCTTCATTCACCATATACATGCATGAATCAAAGATAAATATTTTGGAGCAGCTTTGAATTCAAGCCCAGGCTAACTTTACACAATTATCTACCATCAGCAAACAACAAAAAGTATGGGCTGAGAAGTTCTCAACATAGTAGGAGTTTTCATGATTACAAGACAACATTCCTAAAATCTACCAAAACAAGATACAACTACCTAGAATAGCAATAAAGTCTAAGTCAAACATCTAACAATGGAGATTGAACCAAGCAACATGTGAGAAACTCAGAAAATGCACCAAGTAAATTTCTTTTCTTTATAAATTTCTGCAACATGTCTTTACAACAACTCAACTCTCTTTGCAAATGAGAGGAGAGCCCTATTTATAGTGCCCAAAAGATTCAATGAATGGCCAAGATTAATTCTTATTGTGTGACCAAGATTCATTACAAAATAGGGTTTCACCTACCCCCCAATATATCACAATTTAAAATTATATTTTATCTTTTTCCTATTTTGTCTTCTTTTGACGACACTATAAATAGGGCTCTCCTCTCATTTACAAAGAGAGTTGAGTTGTAAAAACATGCTACAAAAATTTATAAAGAAAAGGCATTGACTTGGTGCATTTTCTGAGTTTCTCACATGTTGCTTGGTTCAATCTCCATTGTTAGATGTTTGACTTAGACTTTATTGTTCTTCTATTTAATTGTTTCTTATTTTGGTAGATTTTAGGAATGTTGTCTTATGATCATGAAAACTCCTGCTGTGTTGATAACTTCTTAGCCCATACTTTTTACTCTTTGTTGATGGTAGATAGTTGTGTAAAGTTAGCCTGGACTTGAATTCAAAGCTACTACAAAATATTTATCTTTGATTCATGCATGTACATGGTGAGTGAAGAACAAAGCATTTGCAGACCTTAGAAGATAGCACAAGTTTCACGATACTGTAAGACCTCTGGTTAAGTGGGATATTGTTTTAAGAGGCTGTCCATTGCAGGAACTCCATTGTCACTATTCACAGTTAGTTGTAGATTTAGGAACTTTCCCTCTTCCTTACTTTCTTTTCCCTTTTTTTATGACTGACCTATGCTAAGGTTGATTGCGCATTGTAAAGCCAAATCTAATAACAAAATGGAGTTCAAGGCTACTATTTGAACCTACAGCCAATGCATAACAACTCTACCATCCCAAGAACTCCATTTCAAGATCCAACTTCCATGCTTTGTAACTCATTCGTAAGACTGTCTCATGATTCTAGCAAATTACATCAAACAACTAAGATATTCCAAGCACTATCAAGACTTGACATTAGAGACCTTGGGATAGTGTTGTGCAATATGATTATGGAGGATTGTCTTTCAAAAGAGGTAATGCACCTATGCACTACCTGTGTTGAGAAGTGCATAAAAACACCATCAATAGAACTGGCACTAGAAGGAGGGTGACACATTGAGAATAACAAGCTAAGGGTTAAAAGTGAAACTGGATCAAATCAGGTTGTTCTCCCTAGAAAGATTTCAAAGAGTTTTACGGTCAAATTCAAACAAGGGAGAATTTGAAGAATTGCAGCCTCCTACAAGGGCGAAGCGAGTTAAAGGAAGTAGTGTTGCCTCTTCCTCTTCCTCCATTCCATCCACCTCCATTCCACTCTCACCTTTTTTCGGCTGGCCTTCGTCTTCTACCCAACCATCTCAAACTACATTTTCACCTACTATCTCCGGCAGCCAGAGGATTGCTGCTCTCCCGACCCTTCTAGCCCAGGGTCTAGTCCAATCAACTACAACTTAAGTGCAGTCCCAAATTGCTATTGTATTGCAGATACAGCCCCAAATTTTTTCTTTCGAACAACAAATATCACCTTCGCTGCCCTCCATGGCTTGGTTAGCACATAACCCTTCACCGATACATTTCACTTCTTACCATGATATGCCCAAGAATCTGGAGGGCTTTTGTTCGAAGTTTCATCCGCGTGACCTACAAAGAACAACTGAGGAGTATATCAAAATATTCGAGACAACAATCACTGAAATGCAAGTTGATCATGAGGACGTTGCATATTGCCTTTTTTGTATTCGTTGGGGGAAGAGGCCTTTTATTGGTACATCAACCTGCCAAGGGGATCCATTACCTCATGGAATCTAATGAAGAATGTCTTCCTGTAGAAATACAAGATTCCCATCAGCCCTTCAAAACTTTACCCACAGTTTATATTTGTCAGAAGGGAAGTCAACGAACCTATTGGGTCCTTCAATGATCATTTTCATCGGGCCTATACAAGGCTTAAGGACCCGTACCTTCATAATGATGCTATAGCCCTCCCGGTCTACTATGCGGCATTGGATAACTTCACGTCAGCTCTAGTGAAAAGGATGCGCCCACCACTCACTACCTTGGTGACCGCCTATATAGAGGCTGTTGTCGCTAGTGCAAATTTGGGGTAGAATATCTCTGGCCCGCTGTGTTCTTTGGGGCCGGTAGCTTACCCAATGAAGATTTAGGGGCTTAATTAGGCGTTTTCTCATCAAACCCCTCTTATGAACCAAGTACCTCAATTGCGTATGGTGCCACATCCAGGGTAGCCACTAAATTATGCGCCCCCTGCACCTTCCTATTTGCAGCTCCAGCAACAGTATAACTATTCTCAAGCTGCTCCACAATAGTAGGTGTATTCCTAGCAGTCCTAGGTGCCATTGTACCTATCGGGACCAGAGTTTCCCCTAGCTTATCAGAATCGGCTGATAGCCCCACCCACTTTTCTCCAGAATCTGATGTCATCGCTTGGGAACGGGACCGAGAAATACAAGTTAGAGGAACTAACTGAGATGATAAAGAAAATGTCCATGGAAATGACACACCTAAAAAATTAGAATAATCAGTTACAGGCCTCCCAACGTAATTTCTAGGCCAATCTTAACCAGGACAACCAAGATAATAGGGATAGTAGGGATAATCGCGAAGCAAGCACTTTCTCCAAGCAGAATTATGACAGGGGGAAAAATGCCAATTAGAATGTAGAAAGGAGACCTTCTCAGAGTTAGAATCGCACATGGAACACTAGGCGGGCAATAATGGAGGAGTTCCTATGCCTTTCGACCAACCGACAAGCAATGACAAAATGACCAGCGGAGTATACCTTGTCAAGGCAGCCTTGTCCAGATGGTGTTGGATTCACAAAACTAGCAGACATTCCAAGTTAGATTGTCCCAAATTCTAGATAGCTGCTAAAATATTCCAAGTGGAAGTACAAAATGCAGTCGATAATGCAAGCTGTAGGGACATCATCCCATCCGAGCCATATGATTCCTCCTATCTCGTGGTTAATCAAGCACCGCTTCCACGAGGGGACCGCAACGAACCTGAAGTTGAGCCTACTCCTGTTGAGGGTGAAGAAGCACAAGAGGTAAGTAATGAAAAAATTTTGGCTTAACTTTTTGATTTAGTAGATAATGTTACGGTAGATGAAGAGGAGCCATTTGTAGATGAGGTCCACATATTCCATCAAAGGTCGACTCCCTACTTTCTTAGAAATAGATAGACGGGTGGACCCTTTACAACTTCTACCCCACCAAACAATTTCACCACTCCTCCTAATCCTAATGCCAACAACAAACCTGGACTTCCCCATATACCTACCCAATACCTCAACAAGAAAAAATCTCAAAACCAGTCACAAAATTAGCCTCAAGGCCAATCCCAAAATCTGTCTAGTCAAACAAAAGTCTAACCTCCTAGTTCTGCCATAGGCCAAGCTTTTAGTTCAAAAATTGAACAAATAGGTGACTATGTAGCAGAAGAGTTCAAGAAGGTAAAAATAAGTTTGTCAGCCTTCAAATTACTAAAAGTCCCTATTGTAAGGCATGCCTTCTTTAGGGTCCTTAATGGAAACCCATCTTCCAGTACAACGTAAGAGACGCCAACTAAGAGGGTTACCTTTGAAGAGCCTAGGAAGGAATCAGAGATACATGATAATACCAGGAAAATGAAAGTTGTTCCCATGAATTAACTTGCCAGTAAACAAATTGAAAAGGAACCAGAGCAGGGTAATAGGCAGATTTCCAAGGACCAATCGTTTAGGCAGACCAAGGATATGGGCAGTGATAAGAACAAAGGTCAGATAGCTCACATGGACACACCTACGGGCATCTTCCAGGGGAGACCGAAAACTCCCCCTTTCCTTACTACCATTAGGATCTTTGGGAAGAACCTGCATAACTTCCTACTTGATTCAGGAGCATCTGCCAATGTCATGCCCTTGGTAGTATGCAAGGCTCTTGGCATCACTCCCACGCCTTCAAAGAGGAAGGCAACCTAGCTAGACAAAACAAAGATCAACATTGTGGGAAAAATAAACCGTATCCTAATGTAGATTGCTATAGACCTACGGATACAACAGGTCATTGATATTCAAGTGGTAGATATTCCCGATGCATATGAAATCATCTTGGAAAGGGAATTCACCAAGGCACTAAATGGATACATCGCCACAAACCTTTCTCATATGTGGCTACCATGGAAGGGGCTGCCAAATCAAATCTGTATCGACTGTGAACCCTGTATGAAATACATGATCACGAAGTACAATAATATTAACGAGGTGTTGTTTTTGGAAACCGACCTGGGGAATTACCATCCTTTCGCCTATCAAAATGAGGTTGAGCTTCAGGAAGAATGTGCAGATGAAGTGTTCCTAGTGTTGTGTAGTCCTTCGACTAATCCTACACGAAAGCCTCCAGACATAGAAATGTTGATAGAAGCCGATGATGAACCTGATAAGGATGACAAGTGGGGACTACTCAGTGGTTTCCAGGAATTCATGAAAAAATACACAAGGGATCAGTTCAGCTTAGGGGTCTAAATGAATTTATAGGATCTCTTGTTACCAAACTGGTGTAGGGTTCACAATGCTGCCCACTCCAAGTTTGATTGTTGCTTGTGTCAAGCAGTAGTTGCACATGTTAAAAAATTAGCTGCTCCTCAGATAGAAATGCCAAAGGAGGCACCAGTGGAACCACCTGTTGATAACTACATCAAACCGGAAAATTCCCCTAAGATCACAAAGCCAGTCACCCAGCTGAAAGGGAGTAAGAACTAAATCGGACCTGAAGATAAAAAAACCTTCCACATGATAGACACTCCGATTTGATGGATCCAAGTCTAAGCAAGGAGCCAAAGCTGGGTTCAAACTCATTAGTCCAATGGGTAATACATTTCTAGCTGCCCACAGATTGCAATTCTATTACACCAATAACGTAGTAGAATATGAGGCCCTGACTCTTGGCGTTCTCATGGCCTTGAAGAAAAATGTAAAAGTGCTACAAGTTTTCTGGGATTCTGAGCTCATAGTTAAACAGGTTAGGAAGTTGTATTCCTGTCATGATAGATGACTTACAAACTATAGGCATAGGGTTTGGGATCTCTTGGAAGGATTAAATGCGTTAAATATACAATTGATCCCTCATGTTCAGAATCGTACAGCTGATGCCTTGGCTCAAGCAGCCAACACTTTACAACCCCTCTCTCTGTTTGGGCTCAAGAAATTTACAGTTGAGCTGACATCCACACCATCGGTCCTAGATAATGTTACCCGCTTGCAAGTCTTCAATGATGATAAACATATCCTTCAATTCATCACAAGTTTTGATGTCTTCGCAGCTCAAATAATTGATGAAGCTGATCCATAGGAAGCTAAACTAGACATAGAGGGAGTTACTAACCTCAAAACTAATACGATCCCCAGAGGCATGGTTCAGTTGGAAAGCATATTTGACTTGGACCAGATCAGAGACCAGAATCAACAAACAAAAAAGGAGGCCATAACCAACCAATGCAATGCTCACAACCTTGGGACAGCCAAGGAGATCAAAAATGTTTTTATCGGCAAGGTGTGTACGCCAAAGGAAAAGAAAGGAATTACAGATGCATTGCGGAAGTACCATGATGTGGTGGCATGGAGCTACAAAGATTTAAAAACATATGACACTTTTTTTATTACACACACCATCCCTCTTAAGACAGAAGTGAGGCCATTCTGCTAGCGGCAGCGCCCTATCAATGCCTTGTTGGAATCCGTCGTTCACAAAGAGGTGCAGAAGTTGCTCTCGGCAAGAATTATTTTCCAGTTAGGCATTCCATGTGGGTGGCCAACTTGGTCCCGGTCAGAAAAAAGAATGGGGAGATTAGATTGTGTATAGATTTCCGCAATCTAAACAGCACTTCAGAGAAAGATAACTATCCAATACCTTCATTGGATGAGGTGATACAAATCATCAATGGCTCCCAGATGATGTTCTTTCTAGATGGATACTCTGGGTACAACTAGGTAATGGTATAGTATGAGGATCGTCACAAAATGGTGTTTACCACTAAGTGGGGGATGTTCACGTACAGGAGAATGCCTTTTGGACTCATCAATGCTGGCGCTACTTTCCAACGTGCCATGGATATCGCCTTCAAGGACCTGATTGGAAAATGCATAATCATCTACATGGATGATTTAACCATGTTTTCTAAAAGGCGGGGTGATCACGTCTCTAATTTATGCAATGTATTTTAGAGGTGCAGGGAGTTCGGGGTTTCCGTTAACCCCAAGAAGTGCATTTTCAGAGCGACTAAAGACAGATTGCTCGGGCATATCATCTTAGAATAGGGAATCTCCATAGACCCCAAACATATCGAGTCCTTACTCAAAATCCCACCCCCAGGCAGCAAGAAAGAATTAAAGTCCTTCTTTGGGAAGATCAACTTCGTCAGGAAATTCATCATGAGATTTGTGGAGATCGTTAAACCTCTTAATGCTATGTTGAAACAAGACACCAAAGTTGAGTGAAAACTTGATGCCAAACAATCTTTTGAGGAAATCAAATGGGCCATCGCCGAGGTTCCTGTGTTAGTCAGCTTGGATTATCTAAAGCCTTTCTACATCTACTCATTTACTTCAGAGCATTCCTGTGCTAGCATGTTGACCCAGAAGGATGATGAAGGAAATGAGCATCCAATAACCTTTATGAGTGGTCCCCTCAAGGATGCTGAATTATGATATCACAACATTGAAAAGTAGGTGTATGCTCTCGTTAGAGGGGTGAATAAATTTAGAAATTACATCCTACGCAATAAGGTGTTTTCCATTGTCCCTGACCTAGCAGTAAAAACGCTACTCGTGCAAAATGAATTGGGTGAAAGAAGAGCTAAATGGTTCGCTCTGCTCCAAGAATATGACATGGAGATCCAACCGATGAAACTGGTGAGAGGACAGGCACTCACCCGCACAATTGCTGAAACAACAATAGAAGCTGGACCCGAACTCACTGTGTAGCAGTACCAGCTTGAGGATGTCTCCCCAGAGAGTGGTACCAGAATGTCGTCTATTATTTGTTGAACCATAAGTGTCCATCACACCTACAAGGAGTCCAGAAGTGGGCCCTTAGATTGAAAAGCAATGGCTACATGTTGCAAGGTTCCATTTTCTACAAGAAGAATCATAAAGGCATTTATTTAAGATGCTTTGGTAAGAAAGAAACATATCGAGTCTTAAGAGAGTTCCACAACAAATTTGGCACGGGCCATGGTTCTGGTTCTTCCACAACACATCAGATATTAAGAGCAGGGTATTATTGGCCAACCGTCTTCAAGGATGCCCATTGCCATGTTCGCTCATGTCACACATGCCAGACCACTGCCACCAGGGAAAAGAATGTTGCTGTCCCACTGCAGCCTGTGCTGGAGGTAAGGCCATTTGCGCAATGGGGTCTCAACTTCATCAGTCCGATAAGCCCTCCGTCATTTGTGGGACACAGGTACATTCTTACTGCTACTAATTACTGTACTAGGTTGACGGAAGCAATAGTATGTAAGCAATGCACAATTGAAGTAGTTACTAACTTCTTAGAAAGTTTCATTTTAAATCAATTTGGTTGTCCTTATACTTTGGTATGTGATAATGGACCGACTTTTGCTTCATTGAAATTTGCTAGTTGGGAATTTGACTACGGGATTGCCCTTAAGTTTTTATCTAATTACTACCCCCAAGACAATGGCCTCGCTGAATCTATGAATAAAAATCTGATTACTGTAATAAAAAAACTACTAGATAGGAATCATAAGGACTGGCATACCCAGCTCCGTTTCGCCCTTTGGGTTGATCACACTCGCCATAAGGTTGCCCTTGGCAATTCCCCATTCCACCTCCTTTATGGCCTAGAACCTATATTTCCTATCCATATGAAGATTCCTACTCTTCAGCTCATCAACAATTTTTATGAGGGAGGAGATTGTAGGGAAGCTCAGTTAGCTGAGCTCTTGCATTTAGAGGAAGTTTGAGACCGTGCAATAGAAAATTTTTCCAAATATCAGGGCATATTTAAAAGATGGTTCGACCACCGAGCCAAGATCAAGGCCTTTAGAGTTGCAGATCTGGTCCTGTATTGGGACAAGGCCCATAAAAAGAAAGGGGGACACAACAAATTCGACAAGCTTTGGCTTGACCCCTTTCAAATAGCTGAGATTTTGGGAGATAATTCCTTCCGCTTTAAAACCTTAACTGGTGAGAACGTCCTGTTGTTGGTCAACAAACAGCACCTGAAGCATTACTTCCAGGCTTGAGCTTGCTTGAGCTCTTCATTGTAAATATTTGTACATAGGTTAGGGTAGATTGCTTTTTTGGTGTGCTTGCATCTTTTGTTTTGCATCGCTCTTTTGTTTCCTCCCTCCCAGCAGTTTTGTTTTGGAAAGGTGTTTCTCGCCCCTTAGCGGTGGTCATGTTTGCTTGACAAGTGGTTTACTTTGCTGTCTGTCCTTTGTGTTCTTTGGCTAAACATTCACTCACGACTATCAGTTTTTGAAAGCTTCCCATGAATGATTTCCTTGTTTGAAATCTACTCAAAACTTGACCCTAGATTGGATTTTTTTACACACATCTCAGATCTCACAGAAAACACATAATAACTATTTCTAAAGGACTGTGCCATGGTTGTTATGACACCCTAATGAGTGAAAAATTTCAAGTCTGCTCCAGTGACCACTGCAGTCTCAAACCCATTGAAGGCTTCAGTGCTTACCCAGTCGAACTGAATGGTAAAAGAGAAATGAACATTGAAGAAAATATCAAATAAAAAGAGCAAAGGAATTCTAAAAAATAAGCGACCATATGGGTGTTCGGGTAACTCTACGGGGGCTATGGACACCTGGCCAACAGTAGAGCAGTACCTATGAGATTGTAGCAACAACTCTGTCGGGGCTATGGATGCCTGACTGGCAGCGGAGCAATGTCCAGGTTACTTTTGGTGTTAGATGGTTTATATAGCTTGCTTGGTTGAATTAGTAACCTTGGTCACTATCCCAAGGAAAGGAATGAACTCACTACACACACTTCTGAGATGTCTTGTAAACTGACCCAATTGAGGATCTCGTTCTCCCAGATTCATCTTTGGAAGCCACTCCTGGTCTATGAAACCAGAGATTCTGGGTCCTGAATTAACGTTTATCCTTAGAACACTTGGGAGTGTTCTCTAGTAGAGTCGCCATTTGTTGTGCCCTTAGCACACACACCTCGTTCAGAATGGGGACCCTCTTTTCTTTCGCCTTGCCAGGTCATTTTGTTGCTACCTCATTTTGCGTGCCTCCCTTTTTGATGTCTTAGATGGTCAATGTTGCTTTACAGTCCCACCATAAGTTGGCCATGCCCTCCCCTTTTAATTTTTGTCATGTTCTGGTGCCTCGCGGAGTCCCTCTAGCAGTTTGACCCTGCCTTCAGCCACAGGCCCTGTTGGGCCCAGCCGTTCAAGATTCCCTTGTCAGGTTTCCCCGCTGAACCTGCCGTTCTCGACTGTGTCCGCTTCATGTCCTCCCAGACCTTGGGGTCCGAACCCCCATTTACCATATGTCAAAAATTTGTGGAAATTCTGACGACTGTTCAGCCCTCTGGACCCCGAACCCCGGAGTTCCGCTCCCGGGGTTCCGATCGTGCTTCGTCGTCCCTCACGGTGAACCTCTGGCGGCGTCCCGCCTCCCGGGTCCCGCCACCATATTTACCATCCGAAGTCTGTGGGAACCCTGATTGCCGTTGAGTGCTCTGGGCCCAAACATCCATAATTATGAGTCTAAAATTTTGTGATGTTTCCGGTGTCCCCGACGATGGATCTTTGGTGGAGCTCTGCCATCCGGGCCCCGACTCTCTCCCCGCTGCCACCGTTCCAACCGAGTCAAAATCAAATAGTGGGCGTCGTCCTGCGCCGCTCCAGCCGTTGGACCCCGGGTCTCCCACTGCCGTTGTCGACTTTCAAATTCACCAACTTTTCTCTCATCGTACCTGCATTCAATAGGGTCATTAATGGAGATTAGCGATATAAAAGACCCACTTCGACCCATCATTATCATTTGACAGAGTTGCAGAGTGATTGGAGAACTTTAGTGAGGAGCCCACCATCATCGATACTTTCACGTTCATTGCCCTCAGCATTATTTCATCAATCGTAGGTGAATCCCACATCTCTCGTATCACGTGTTTGAGGTAAGTTTTCCGTTCGCCCTCCCGAGCATTATTTTGGTGATTTCTAAGGATTTAAATGAATAACAAATGTTAAAAAGGCATTAAAATGATAAAATATGGCATCGCGCATAGAGCCCATGATTTGAAAACTTGAGAAACCTTCGGGGGTGCCCTCATCACCAATCTAGAACCTTACCTCACTGCGGCTATTCTTCCCATAGAGAAATCATGTCCTTTGGCCCTGGGGCATGTCTTGGCCGTCCATACCAAAACTATGAACATACCTTCTGACGGTAATTTCGCCTTTCGGGCCCGAGCCATCAGACTTCCTCGTTCGGAAGTCACCATAAATATCGTCGCATCAAAACGACAATCTAACCCCGGCCTCTTGTCTGCCAGAGCCAGCCCTTCTCCTCGTCGCAGGCATTTCAAAATTGAACAAACACCCTTTGGGTTCTCGAGCCCCGGACCTCGGAGTTCCTCTTCTAGGGTTCTGCAAGTGCTTTGCCGTCCTTCCTGGTGAATCTCTGACATCATCTCGCTATCCAGTCCCCGATCTCCTCCTTGCCATTGGAAGGTCACTTAAGTAGATTGGCCTCATTCCCGCCGGACCGCGTAGCCTAGGACTCTTATCCTGGTCCGTCGTTCCGAAGGGAAAATCTTGCCTGGCGTCCTGCCCTCCAGACTCCGCCTTCCCGTTTGCTACCGGCACATAATTTAAACTACTGAATGCCCTTATCCATGCCAGGCTTCGTTGTGCAACACTCCTGTCCTTGCCTGTCATTACAAAATGAAGTTCTCGCTCGCCCCTCCGACCTCTGGGCTCCACCCTACTGATTGCCACCAAACTCAGTGCGAAATCACATGATGGCAGACCCTTGTGTCAGGTCCAGTCTTGCTCCTGGCCATTGGTGAGACTTGTAGATCTCATCGAAACCTTACCCCATTGGGCCTTGACTACAGGGCTGCCGCTTCCAAACTTGCGTCCAATAATAGTCGTCTCAAATGGCAAAAGATGAATGCCTTCCCGGTGCCGTCGGCCCGAACCCTCAGAAGTAAAATTACAAACTATCAGCTGCCCTTTGACCCACTGGACCCCAGACCTAGGAGTTCTGTATCTGGATTTCCGTTTTCTATCTACCGTTCCAAACTACCATCTCTAGACGGCTCTATGGCCTGAGACTTCCGAATTCTCCTAAATCGATCCAAATGAGCCCAAATCTAAAATCCAACTTCGACCCACATGCTAAATTTTGGTCCTCTTCATTGTGAACCTCTTGAAATACTAAAATTTGACCGAAGAGAATCTCTAGGAGCCCTCCGCTGTGTTTTCCCTTCCAAATAGCATTCCTATCGAGGAAGTCCGGCTCTCCAGGCCTGAACTGTCCAAATGCCATTAATCAAAAGATCAATAACATTTAGGGATAAAAGATCATGATATGCTTAATTGATTGTTTAAAATAGATGGTGTTTTCAGGGTGTTGGATAACATGAATGCTTTTGTGATCCATTGTGCTGACTATGCCCTTGCTTGCAGAATATATGGAATCGGGTGTAGGACCTTTAGGGGCATCCACCGAGAAGGAAAAAGGGAAGAAGTCAGGAAGGACCCCTCGAGGGAAAGAGGCCAAGGACCAGATGAAATACCAATTCCAAGGTGAGCCTCTGCACTCAAAAGTCACCATGGATTGGAAGGAGATCACTGACACCAACATAGGCCAAGTTGATATTGATGAACTCACGCAAAGGGTCAGGGTCAACTCGATGACAGAGAATGCAAGATTGATAAGACAGAGTGGAATAGCAAAGACTATTGGATTCCCTCCATCCCTCATGACCCTCGAGTTGGTCATGGCTTTTCGGGAGGTGTATCAAATTGACACAAGGACAATCGTTGATAAAGAGGGCAACATTCTCGCTAACATGTGACCTGAAGGGATCACCGAGACCTTCCATATTCCCAAATTTGAAGAGATAGAGGTCCCCACCATAGAAGAATGTCAGGCAGCGTGGGATGATAATCCAGTGGGCTGTAAGAAGTCAATAAATATGCATTGGCTTAAGGAAAGGCAGGGCAGTGCTGTGAAGGTTCCTCGAGAACTCTTCCACAGTGATTTCCACGAAGATTACCACGACTTGGTCACGATGCTAAGTCAAGTTATGGGTCTTCCTATGGTGGCCTTCTTCCAAGAATGGATGGTGTACTTCATTGAGCAGATTCTACATGGAAACAAGGACGTGACCACAAAGACTTCATTTTACTAGGGAGGAATCATAAGCGACTGCTTCCATGAGCAGTTTGTCAGCGTAAATAAGAGCTCCAAATTCTATATGACTTCCTATCTCGTCTATTCCTTGGCGGATCAAAGTCAGTATAGTAGGTTGTTTGTGGCACCCAGTCAGGAGTAGAGACAAAGAATCAAGGCATATGATAGGTACCCATAGCTCCTGTACCAATACTTCAAAAAGGAATACTATAGAGTGAACAACACCTTCATTGGCTATATTATTAGGCTAATTGCTAGAGACTTCAAGAGGAGGGTCTCTCATAGTGCCAGGGTGCTTTTGAAACAATATGCCTTTCTCTTCATCTAATATTTGAAGTTCACGTACATTCATGCCTAGGGCTTCAGTGAAAGGCAGAATAGGTTGCCTTAGTACCCCAATGACTGAATTATCCTTCTGGAGCTTTCTCGGCAACTCCAACACCTACAGGCAATCTTCAACAGCAAACATATAGCAGGGATTTCTTATCCCATGACCCTTGGCCAGGCCATGTACTGACTACAAACTTCCCAGTGTCTTGGTAACTCTGAGAAAGAGTTGAAGGATTACCACTTCTACCTACACACTGCTCACCCACAGATGGACCCATATGGTCATGTCAGAAAAGTGTTAGGGCTAGGGTATGCCCATCTTCACCACATTGAGGATTTATAGGCCGACTACCAGGATGATAAAGAGGTACATGTAAGGCACTACATGTGAATGCCTGTATAGTTCGTAAGAAGGGTGTAGCCATTTCTCGTACCGGACCAAGTTGAGGAGGACGAGGCCACCATAATACATCCTAGGTACCCTGCAGTCACCAATTTGTGAATATCAAGAATAGACTGGGATGAATAGGAGGTTGATGACCTTGATACCATAACCCAGCCAATCTTGGTCCGTACTAAGAAGTGGATCGATGGGCAAGTGGCTCAATTAAAGCGACAAGGAATAATTTTGACTTTTGAAGGGCTCAAAAGTGAGCCAAGTGCCACAGAGAATGTTGTTTCCACCACTTCAACTGGTGGGACCTCCAAGTCTCCTCTAGTCACCAGGTCCAAGAAAAGAAAAGGGACAGAAACTGAACAGTTTCCAGACCCCAAGGTCTATGCAAGGAAAGAAATGGGAGGCTCACCTCCCAAAAGGCTCAAATAGGCAGGGAGCACCACAGAACAACCCTCAACCCAAGAGGAGGAAGCAAAGGATACAGATCAATTAGAACCTGTCTTGGCTCTCCCTACCCCTCCTATTGCACCACCCACCTCCCTGGCTATGATCGCTACATCCCCACCAGCAGTGGACATTTCTGTCCATCTTGCCCCTTCACCTCCAGCCAAGTCTGTAATAATCATTGACTCATCTTCCGCCAAGACTACTCCCCCTTCCTCTACTGCCATGTCACCAATCACATCGCTCCCTCTTGCAACAATAACGACACCTATTCCCACTGCCACCATGCTTGAGGCTCTCTCAGGACACATGCAAAATCTTCCCCCTGGGCTCTCCTAGATCCTAATGGATCTGACTCTCCAAGCAGCCCTTGTGCAAGTCCTTGCTACTGCTCAGCCTTCACAACCACCGCTAGGGCCACTGACTATGGAAGCCACCATGCTGATCTCTGATGAGTGGGAGGAATGAGAGTGGGAAGCCTTGAAGCCTATCGAGGAGGAGGCCGATGAATACCATAAGCACCCAGAATACGAACACTGAACTATTGACAAGGTGGCTTATGAGGAGGAGGGAACGGGCTCTTCTAAGAGTGGGGATGAGGAAGGCGACCATGATTCACCGAAGGGAAAATCTGTTTTGCCCAAGTGGTTAGAGAGGCAGCTTGAAAGAAAAACCCATATGCTGAGGGACCCAAGGGAAATGTTAGAGGCCATCTTTGCTCGAGCCCAAACCATGAAAAAGATGGATAAGAAGCCAAAAGTCTGATCTAGGGTGACAATGGATTCTTCTGGGTCTCAAGCAGTGCAAGTAGCAATGCCTACGATTGGCCAGGCTAGGGTAAGTTACAACATCTCCACCATAGACTTGGGGACTGCCACTAGAGAGCAGAAAGTCGGGCACCTTGAGGAGTTAGTGGCTATGGTGGTGCATTTGATAAAGCAGGATAAGATCTCGAAGGATGAACTCAAGGCGCAGGTGGTGGCCTGAACAGATTACATACGATAATGATCTTCAGTAGACGACCTGCCTACCACATCCACGACCGCACCTCAACTGCTATCCAAAGAGTAGATCGATGAGATGGAAAGGAGAAAGAACTTGGAGAAGACCACAGAGGACTGGTTCCGATGAGTCTTATACATTGGAAACAAGGGAATTAGTCGGGCTATGCGAACAGCCAACAAGTTCTTAGACCTATTACAGTCTCTGGAGGGCACAAGGAAGCTCTGCACCAACTTCCCCATGACCTACGACTCCACCTTTTCAAGGATCGAGGATATCCTTTAGTTTCCAGAAGCCATGTGGGAGAAGGAGCTTGCATTTAAGAAAGATGATCACTAGCTGATGGATGTGTGGTGGTGAGACTTTGATAACTAAAAAGAGAGACTAGAACAAATCATGAGCAAGGTGGATCCAGACATTGAATGGATCAAAGAAATCAGGGCAAAGTGCACTTGTTATCTCAAGCTAATGACGAAGTATGACATGCCCTCGGTGCAAATAGATCCAGAGAAGATAAAGCCCTACTTCCAGAAAAGGATGGAGGATGGGATGTCTAGTGAAATCATGGTGGATTTCATGAGTTTTTCTGCCCATGCCTTCAATCAATCAGAGCTATTCAAGGACCAAGGCTTAAAATATGATGAAGATTGGAAAAAGCTAGAGGATAACACAAAAGAATGGAGCTACCAGGTGTTGTGATACGAAATTATCGAAATAGACAAGCTCTAAGCGGTCATCCTCAAGTTCATTGAATACACCACTTCTAAGAGGTAGGAGGATAGCCCTGTCAAGGATGAAGAACTCCCTGAAGAGTAGCTACAGTGAAAACAATAATTGGCTAAAGGAAAAAAGTACTATAGTGCCATCAAAAGAAGACAAAATAGGAAAAAGACAAAATATAATTTTAAATTGTGATAAATTGGGGGGTAGGTGAAACCCTATTTTGTAATGAATCTTGGCCACACAATAAGAATTAATCTTGGCCATTCATTGAATCTTTTGGGCACTATAAATAGGGCTCTCCTCTCATTTGCAAGGAGAGTTGAGTTGTTGTAAAGACATGTTGCAGAAATTTATAAAGAAAAGACATTGACTTGGTGCATTTTCTGAGTTTCTCACATGTTTCTTGGTTCAATCTCCATTGTTAGATGTTTGACTTAGACTTTATTGCTGTTCTAGTTAGTTGTTTCTTGTTTTGGTAGATTTTAAGAATGTTGTCTTGTGATCATGAAAACTCCTGTTGTGTTGATAACTTCTCAGCCCATACTTTTTGTTGTTTGTTGATGGTAGATAGCTGTGTAAAGTTAGCTTGGGCTTGAATTCAAAGCTGCTCCAAAACATTTATCTTTGATTCATGCATGTACATGGTGAATGAAGGACAAATCATTTGCAGACCTTAGAAGATAGCACAAGTTCCACGATACTGTGAGACCTCTGGTTAAGTGGGATATTGTTTTAAGAGGCTGTCCATTGCAGGAACTCCATTGTCACTATTCATAGTTAGTTGCAAATTTAGGAACTTTCCCTCTTCCTTGCCTTCTTTTCCCTTTTTTTTATGATTGACCTATGCTAAGGTTTATTGTACATTGTAAAGCCAAATACAATAACAAAATGGAGTTCAAGGCTACTGTTTGAACCTACAACCAATGCATAATGACTCTTCCATCCCAAGAACTCCATTTCAAGATCCAACTTCCATGCTTTGTAACTCATCCGTAAGACCACCTCGTGATTCTAGCAAATCACATCAAACAACTAAGATATTCCAAGCACTGTCAAGACCTAACATTAGAGACCTTGGGATACTGTTCTGCAATCTGATTGTGGAGGATTGTCTTTCCAGAGAGGTAGTGCACCTACATACTTTCTATGTTGAGAAGTGCATAGAAACACCATAAAAAATGATATAGAGGTTACAAAAAGAAAAGGTGATGAAAATTAACTCACGAGGAGTCTAATTCGCTAGCAAGCTCCACACGAATGTGTACCTACACATAGCCAAGAGAAAAAAAATTGGGACTATATAGGGGTTTGTCATATTCAAACCCCCGCTTTAGTTTTTCCACCTCCACATACATCCAAATAGAGAGATAGGAAATATGATAAAGAGAGTAATAGATAATATTTCATATGATAGAAATAACACTATGCAATGTAAATCAAGTGACAATATTATGGAAATACATAATTGAAACAATATCACCTTTCGACCAAGGTTCCCTCAATCATATAAAGGAAGATGCAAGCTTGGTAAGGTCTATGTTTTTGCAACAATGAAGAAGCAGTCTCACAAGACACCAAGTCACAGCTCCAATGGTGGCAAGAGTGCAACGAGAAGTAGAGATGTGTAGGATCTCAAGAATCATGAAGCAATATCAAGCCATCATGTGAGATTGTGAAGAAGATGGAATGAATATAAAACATAGGCATTTGAAGAAGATTTAGGAGGGAATGAGCCATTCTCAAGTCAGTTGGAAAGCATAGAGGCATTATGCTTCATCGCCAATGGAGAATGTAACATCTCTATGTATTCTAGAGGAAAGAATCTATCAAGGATGGGAGTACGCTGCATAGACATCTACGCACTGCGTGCACATCCCAAAAAAAATTTCCCACTGACACTAAAAGAAAGTTCCAAGTGGATGGGGTATGCAATGAGGATGTGGATTTACATAGTTGAATTTGATTTTCCTATCATGGAGGATGTAAAAGGGGAATTTGTGAGAGGGGTACAAATTCACTCCTATACATCATTTTAAAAGAAGATTAGGAGTTATCTTTGGAATTTTTCTATTTGAAATGTAATGATATCAGTATTGCCATTTTATTTTAATATGATTTGTTTAAGATACAATTGAATACTAGGGATTGGTAGTGTTGTTATTCAAATAATAAGTATTTTTGGAAGTTTAAAAAATGTATTTATATTATCTCTTTGGCTTGGGACATTACAAACAACAATAACAAATATTTTCTTTTCTTTTCTTCAAGCAAAAATAAGCATGAATTTTTATACACCAATTAATATTCATTCCATAATGAGCTATCACCACCAATTAAATAGAAGTTAGACTTCACTATGACTATATAGATATATAAATACCCTTGGATTTTTCTCTAAAAAGTAGTGATAATAATGGCATGGGGCTTAATTCAATCAATATCTTGACTGGGAGCTAACCCTTGTGTTCTTTGAAGATGAATTCTTTCATCCACCAATATCAACTTATTTGAAAATTAAATCATGATGAATAGACATGTTTCAATTAGTTATGTGGGTGGGTTAATACATTAAAAGGTATTTCAATCATAATCATTATTTTTTGTTGATACATTTAATCAATAGTGTTGCATGCCTATGTTGGTTTAGTATTTAAATAGTGTTTTGTTGGTACATGAGTGAGCAATTGAGTGTAGGATTTTAATTGGTCTCTATGTGTGACAAAACTATGAACTAGCTTCCACATGTATATATTTTGGGTCCACCATTTCTTCTACATGACTATCTCTTCCACGTAGATCTCATGATGTACCTATCCTTTAACTAGATGACCATGTGTCTTGGTATTATTTTTCATTGGTTCACACACCCAAGTGAGAGGTGAGACACTTACTTAAGATCATAGTGAAGAGACACATGTGTATGGTGACTTGAAAATGCCATGTCGTAAAAATGTACTATATTCCCTTTGTCACATGGATGATTCAACTTCTAGGTTAGAATGATAACACATGTCACATTTTCATTTATTCTTGATGGCTCATCTCATAAGATAGGACCCACAACAATTACATTTGAAAATATATAATTCAATACCATGCAAGCATGGGGATAGTAGTTGTAGAATGTAAGCATTTAGCATTCTCTATTGATTCTATTGCATGGGGAAATCATCACACTACTATGTCAACAAAAAGATAGAAACAACTACTAGCATTAGCAACTAAAGCACAAGTAGTTTAGGTTTAGTGTTTAACTATTTAGTGAGTATTAGAGTGTTCCAAGGACTATGAACAATGGGATCCACGCCCTCGCATACTAACTAAATACATGTGGTGAGATTTTAATCTATAGTTGTAGAAAATTTAAATATTGAGCACCAATAACCTATTTGAAAAGCCTAAGGATTAGGAGCAATGAAGGGACACACAACATAGGTTTCTAAGACTTAAATCAAACAAATTGTATTGAACTATGTACATTTAAACATTATGGTTTTCAGTAACTTAGGCTAGAGATAGTAAAATTTGTAACATACAGACCAAAGTGGATGAAGTGAGGCTTGAATTCTGCAAGTTGGAGGTGCTTTGGTTGAGGGTTTGGGATTTTCTCTAGATTCAAAGGTGGTGGGGGAGGCTGTACCCTCCCCCATGGAGTTTCTTTCTATAGGATCTCCTTAACCTTGGTTTTTATTCATTTCTAGCTTCTAGTTGTGCCTTCAACTCTATTCTTTTACTTTGTGTGAGGTTTCATTTTTGTTTTCATTTTTTGTTTTTCTCTATGGTAATTTTTAATTATATTTTTTGAGGGGGTATGAAACCCCCCAACCCACCATTAATTTGGGTAGCAATGCCAACAAGAAAAATCTAAAAAGGTTGTTCTATGAGGTGGTGGCTGAACAAGATTTTGTTGTTCCACAAGGTATTAGTTTCACAGTCGAGGAGATGTGTAGCGAAGATGGCAAGGGTAGTAAGGCTCCCTCTGATGTGGCTAGTGAAATTCATCTTTTTCCAAATAATCTTATCAAGGAAACAATAATAAATAAAGATCAAAGCTTGAGGATTCTACAATTCTTTTAGCAGCTATTTACATTAATAAATTTCCTATAAGAAAATTCATAGATTATTGGTTCTCTAATGTTTGGTTAAATAAATTTGGTGTGGAAATAACTTATTGTAGGTTATTGCAGAAAGGTTTGTTTGTAATATTTCTAAAAGACCATGCTATGCAAGAAAGAGTCCTAGCCAAACCTTATTGGAATATAGGGGGTTGTACATTTTGTGCCCTCAAGTGGTTGCATGCTACCATCAGTGAGGAAATTATTTCACTTTCAACACCTTGGTGGGTTATTATTAAAAATCCCCCCCCCCTGAGTTTTGGAAAATCCACCCCAAAATGATAGTGCTAATAGGAAAAATTATAAGGGTTGACAAGACCAAGGTGACTCTTCCAAACCTAGATGCTTGTGCCTTAGTTACCCTTAACCTTGGAATAGAAATTCCCAAATTTACCTATAAAGTATTTGAAGATTTTGGGGTGACATCATGCCCGCTTGAAATCTTTGGTAGAATCAATGCATGTTTTCTCTGTAGAAGAGGGGTATATTTGCAAGAACTATCCCGTAATCTGAAATAAAAAGTCAAAGTCTGTGAGGGGAATCCTTATGAAAAACCCCAGTGGGGGTTCACTTGAAGTGTAGGTCCATGAAGAGGCTATTATTAACCAGAGTCTCACATAATCTACTAGGGACTCTAACCCTATCTTTGAGATGCTTGCAAATAGCCCGCCTTTGATAGAAAAAGAAATGGGTGTAGGTGATTTGATCTCTAAATTTCTCATTCCCAATTTTACCCCCCTAGTAAATCCCTAGCCCTCATTCTCTCCAACTCCTTTAGCACCCTTGAGTAGGTGGAGGGCGATAGAGTTGAATCTAAGCAGGTGCTCTCTCCTAGTGAGCATGCTACCACTAATTTCCCTCCTCATAAAGACTCTAGGGAGGAGGAGAATGGGGAAGCTTAACTCCTCCAAAAGTTGAATGTCCAATAGTTAGCCATGAAGAAAATTAGGTAGATGATTGAAGAAAACTTCCTCAAACCAGAAATAAACACCAATACTAACCCTATGTTGAAAATTAAGCATGGATCTAACCCCTTTTCTTTCTATTTGAAAAAGTAGAATTGGTGCGGCGATGAGTCTGCGAGTTTGGTTAGGAGCCCTAGTGACCCCTCATGGATTCATGCCTCTTCTAGTCTCAAATACCTTGTTGCTCCTAACCAAACTTGTGACCCCACCTCTAAGCTTACTTTTTCCATTGCGTCTACCCAATCCCCTACTAATTTGAACTCTCTTGTTTCCCAGCCTCTTGAGAACTCTCCTATTGGTGAGGATTCTGAGAAAGAGTGAAATTGTAATCCTCTCCTAACTACTGAGTGTGAGGGATCTATAAGGAAGGAAAATAAAACCCTTGATCGAGAGGATAATCTTGACAAGATGAAATTTGTGAATGTCACTCAAGGGATGCCCAACATGGATCCTAGAAAAAAGTGTCTATGGAGGCCAAGAAAGAAAAATGATTAAATAAAAATTGGAAATACCATACTTTTGTTCAAAACTAAAATGAAGAAAACAAGTCTTGTAATTCAGTCGTCCATAGCTAAGAGGGATGAAACTGAGGAAAAACTTTGTTATATGTGCTTCGAGTAGTTTAGGAGTGACCAAGGGGAATTTGCTATGGCAGTTGATGATGAACATTAATTGTGTATCATGGAATGTCAGGGGACTTGAGTCACCCAACCAAAAATACATAATTAGGAGATTCTTAAAAATAAAGATTTTATTCTAGTGCAAGAAACCAAGGTGATTGGGTTCACCCTAAAAACCAATCTTAAGTTTGTGTGGAATAGGGAAACCTTCTTCTCTACCTCACATGAAAGGGGTAGAGGTGGGGCAACTATCCTAATCTCCAATCACTAGGCCCATCTGGTCACAGATAGTGGCACCTCCCCTTGTAATAGGGTGGTATGTGAAACAATTAAAAAGATGACTTAGCCTTGGGGTCTATTCTTTCTATGCTCCTAATGACCACATGGATAGGACAAGGTTGTGGGAATGGCACACCAACCTTCTAGATGTTCCTTGTATTTTTTGGGGTGACTTTAACATGGTGGAGTAGGTTGAGGATAAATGGGGGGAATTGACATGTCCCTAAAGGGTAATGAGAATAATTCTAGTATAGGATGAAACACAAACTCCACCTTGTTGATCTGATGGAAAAAGGGAAGAGTTATTGCAAAGGAGTTTGGTACTCCGGGTGGAACAAATAGAAAATTGGAAACAAAATCTATTATAGGATTGATAGGATATATGCTAACAAGAACTTCATTTTCATCCTAAATGAGGAGGGGGTGAAGGTATGTGTATATCCTTACACACTTTTAGACCACCATCCTATAAAGGATAAGTTAGTAATGTGCCTAGGTAGGCAAAAAGAGGCAAATAAGGATTCACCATTTATCCTGAACACAGGCCTAGTAAAGGATAAAGACTATAGGGATGCCATAACATCCCTTAGAGAAATCAATAATGGCTACTAAAAGAGAAAAGTGCCATGGAAAGGTGGAATACCAATGTAAGAAGTTGGAGGAAATGTTTCCAAACAATTGGTAAAAGGAGGGCCATGGATGTGAGGCAAATGGAAAATGAGTTACAAGAAGCCATCTTAGATGTAGAGGGAAAGATGCAGAATGCACCAAGTGATGTGTTGTTGGGGGAAGAGATGGTTAGAGCCAAAGATAGCTTAATAAAAATCCAATCCCACAAGGTGAATGGACTGAAAATTAGAGCTAAGCTCAATTGGCTATCTTATGGAGACAAAGGCTCCAAATTCTTCTTTAATTACCTAAAGTAGAAAAATATAAAAGAATAGATTAATCAAATCTGGGATGGGGAAAGCATGCTTTTTGACCAGGTGGGTATTTTAAGTCAATTACAATCCTTCAATAAGAAACTCTTTACTTCAGAGGGGGGATTGGGTGAGTGCCTCAAGGCAAGAGACATAGTCCAAAATATCATTCCAAGGTAAATAGTTGGGGAAGGTGTTACAAAGCTTTAGGCCACTCTAACCAAAGAGGAAATTGATAGAGCGATTACATCAATGACTAATGAAAAATCCCTCGGCCATGATGGGTTGCCAATGGAATTCTATAAATTCTTTTCAAAATGGGTGAGTGAGGATCTTCTTCTAGTCTATGAAGAGGCCATAAACACTGGATCCTTGGGAAACAATATCAATAAAGGCATAATTAAACTACTACCCAAAGGTGGAGATAAAATCGTTGTCAGAAATTAGAGGCCAAAAACCATCCTGAATGTGTCATACAATATTTTGGCTATGGTTTTGGCATTAAGGTTGGCCAATGTACTCCTCAAGTTTGTTAAAAACACTCAGACTGACTTCATTAAAGGTAGATACATTCTTGAAAACCTAATCACAATTTGGGAGGCTATGTAGTGGGCCAATGTATCCTAGAAAAAAGTGACAATGTTACTCTTGGATTTTGAAAAGGCATATGATAGGGTGGAATGGGACTTCTCGAGAAGTATCCTCTAGGATTTTCAATTCCCTACCTTTTTTTGTAAGTTGGTAGACATCCTTCTCAAGGATGCCAATTCACATGCATGGATGTAAATGGGGCACTCTCTGAGAAAATCAAATTGGAAAGATCAATCCAATAGGGTTTCCCTTCATCAGCTTCCCTATTCGTAATAGCATTAGATTCTCTTTTCTACCTACTAAGGGAATCAACAATATCACCTAGGATCAAGGGCATTAGGCTTCCAGATGAGGGGGAACTGCTTAATATTCAATTCGTAGATGATACTACACTCTTTCTAGAGTTAGATAAGCATAATATAGAGTCCTTAATGATTAAGCTTAAAGTGTTGTGTAAAGCTTCTGGATAAAAAAATTAACAATACCAAGTCTATTGTGCTAGGGTGGGATAATAAGTTTCCATAATGGTTCAAAGACCTTAGTTTACAATGGGGAGTACCTGACCTCTAGGTGAGATACCTTGGTACCCCTTTTGCTATTGAACCAAACCTTAAGGAAATATGGGGGTGGATCCAAAGAAAAATAGATAAGAAATTGGAGAGTTGGAACAAACAATATCTCTCCCTAGTGGGAAGGGTACAAGATTGTTTTCAAAAAATCTTGTCTTCCTACAACATATACTTCCCCTTGGTCAGGTGTTTTTGTAGCTATTAGGTTAATGAGATCCAAAAAAAGATAAAAAAATTTCCTTTGGTCTGATCTGAAAGGGAAAAGGAAAAAGCATGTTGTGAACTGGGACTGGTGCTGTCTAGATAAAATGCAAGGTTGATTATGTCTAAAATATCTGAGACTACAAGTTATTGCATTGGAAACAAAGTGGGTTTTGAAATCCCTAGAGGGGAATGAGCCCTGGAAAGTGTTGGTAAGAAAAAACATTAGAATTGTTGTACCTGAACAAGCAAAAGAGTGGAAAATGCTTCCCTTGAATGAAATTCTCATGAGTAAATTTTCAATGTCCCCAATTGGGTCAATGGTTTTTAAGAGCCTTTGGAATGCCTAGGAGTTAGTCAAACAAAATGCCCATTTCAAAGCCAATGACATAACCCTAAAGAACATTATAAAATGCCAATGTTACAGTTCCATTTTGTGGAAAATTTACCATAGTGATAAGCCCCTCGCTTTGATGCAAGGTTGCTCTATTAAGAAATGGAATAAAAAAGACATTGAATTCTTTGGGGACATTCTACCTGAAGGAAAAATTAAAAGTTCAATTGGTTTGGCTACCAAGTTTGACCTCCCGACCTCAAATTTTAGAACTTACTCCACACTCACAGAAGCATGCAAGGATTCCAATTTTCCCCTAGATACTAAAAGGATCCTTGATTCAATGAATGATATAGTTTTGAAGGATAGGGGACCTATCTCCAAACTCAAAACAAAGACTATCTATATAGATTTAACCTATGTAAACACTATTTTTGAGCACCTTAATTACTGTTGGAATATGGATTTGGATAATAAAGATTGGCATAAAATTTTAATAGTTTGGTGCAGTGGTCTTGAGCCAAAGAAAGCCTATTTCAGGTGGTTAGTACCACTTCAAAGAATTCCCTTTAAATCCAATGGGAATGATGTGGATGATTAATAGGTGAATGGGTGATTTATGGCCTAGGTCATATAACACCACTCTTGTCCAATTATCATTCAAGAATTCCCTAGGATCCCAAATTGGATTAACTATCAACACAAATTTGAGTCAATTCTCAAGAAGGAGGAGCTAGGGGGGTTCTTTAGGCTTTGAAGGGTTCACCACCAAGCAAAATCTTGGAAAATAAAATGTAATATTTAACTCACAAAACCTAGTAATTCAAGGGAAATGATGGATGGAAATGGAAAAATTAAGTAACAACAAGTTAGGATGTATGCACTTGGGAAGTATGGAAATGTAATAAGGATTATAGAAATGCAAAAATGCTGTCAAAATATGATAGGGAGGACAAAGACGCCCTTGTTGTTGTCTTAGTCCCATTGTTGTTTTTTGAGGGAAATGTAGAGTCTTCGGATGTTGGAACAAAATATGAAAGAATCTCTACAAAATACCCTTGGGAGGACTAAGATTCCCTTACTGTTGTCTTAGTCCTATCTTGAATTTCTAAAATCTCTAAATGTGATCCTAAGGCTCAATGTCTGAACTTCCTTCTTCTCAAATCTCAGGCCCCAAAACTTCCAGATCTAGCTTATAGGTGAGTTTATGTGAAGATGACAGCTTTGCAATGCAACTTTGCACTTGAAATGATCTTCAATTCTTCAACCTAATCCACAAACACAAACACATAAGAGAGGAAAAACTTGTTGATTGTTAGTAAATGGGGGCTTGCCTTGGTCAAACCCTTTGTTTGTAATTAAACCTTGGAATGAAATAGAATAATGAATGGAAATGATAAATGAACAAAATGCAATGTTGTAACTCACCAAACCCTTGTTATGAAAACTGCAGACTTGTTTGAAGTGGCTAGCTTGAATGTAGATCTTGAATTGAATGATTTCTTAATAGATCTTGACTTGAATTGCTTGCTTGAATCAAAACCCTACATCACAAATGCTAGCTCAAAAACACACATGATGCAAGACTATATTTGATATGATGTTTGAATCTTGATGATGGATCCAAATGCTTGATGAATTTCTCTTGAATGCTCTTGTGAACTCAATTATGCTATTAGGAATACTCTCACAAAATTCTTATTATGAAAATGAATGAAAGAACCTTGTATTTATACTTATCCATGCTTAGTATCCCAAAATTACACCACACCAAGCTGACATATAAAATAATTAATTAAAGGAGGCTAAATCCCACCAAGATTTGAAAATAAATCCTAAAAAATAACTTGAGGGGGACTAAGACACCCTAGGTGGTGTCTTAGTCCTGAGGCTTGAAACTCGGGGCACATACTCAAAAAGGGGCCCATTTAAGGTGCTTTTAAAATGAGGGTTGCAAGACCTTTGGAGGACAAATACACCCTAGGTGGTGTCTTAGTCCCAATCCAAAAATCAGGGACACACAACTAAAATCATTAAATTATCATTTATCCTTGATGTTTGTTGGGATTAGCCATAAAAAGATATAATTTATTAGGCTTGCAGATGCAAAATAGGACCAATTAAGAAATAAATAGGGATAAACAAAGCAAGGCTAGCCCAAACAAGTGTGAAAATGCAAGGGTATGCATCTTCCTACACTATAGTGGATATATGCAATATTTGTAAAACTCCAAAAATCAATAAAGCACATTCTATTTGATTGTTTGTATGCTATAGAAATTTGGAAATTATTTTGTTATAATATTAGAATTTGGGATAATAATGATAAACAAGTTTGGAAAGATGTGCTAAAGTGTGACAAAAAAATGAGCAAAGAGTGCAAATTTTTTAGGATTTTTCTTTTTGTAGAGATAATGTGGCACAATTGGAGAGAAAGGAAATTTTGAGAAGTTGAAAGGTACTAGAAGATTCCTTACCGAGTCTTCTAAAAGACTCACTTTTCTCTATGTTGCATTGCAGGTGTCGTTGCATATTGAGATCTCACTATCCAAGTTTGTTAACCTAATCAGAGATGGGTTAGAAAGGATCAACGTTGAAGTCAGATGTGGGAATGCATGCCAACTAGAAGGCAAGGAGCATGAGATATTTCTAAATTTCATAAATGAGTTTCAGAGATATTTTAACATAATGTTGGTAGTACAAGGAAGGCACAAGGGACCTTGCCTGGCTAGACCAATGCAAAGTGATGCTCAATCCATGGTTGGAGAAATTGAAAGTGGACCAATCAAGGAAAAGAACCATAGGGATGAGGAGGAAAACACTAGCAGGGTGGTGGATGGACACTAGATAGACTTGGCAACAACAAAATTTTGTCCAACCAGATGTTTTTGCATATTCAGGGAAAAGTTGAAATGTATATTCATGATGCAATGATTGTATATGATTTTATATAAGCAAAAAACAATTGGACAGTCATCGTATATATCTTTGTAATTATGTATAAAATGTTACAGGAACAACAAGTATAGTATTGTTGATACAAGTTCGTATTTTGATATGGACATCCCAAACGAGGCATAATGTATTGATTTCCAAACTATCTTTAATATAAATAAAAGAATTCATAACATACTCAGCTTTTTAATAGTCACCATATCAAGCATATATGTAGCTCAAAAATTGACTCTAGATTATATCTCTCTTTATTATTCTTCCAATCATGCTTGTCGTTTTTTAGAAAAATAATTAATTGGTATGCTTTATAAAATATGTTCATATGAACGTTAAAATGGAGAAAAAATATAATAGTGAAAAGTGTGTCCATTATATTTTTCCACTTCATTTTGTATCACTTCATATTGATGTCTTAAATACATTATCTTAATTTTTTTGATTGATTTGATGTTCCCAATAAACTAGATTCATATTTATAATTATAAATACCATTTTACCTCTAATTAGATTAATCTTAACTATAATATGATGTCATAGAACATGACATAATTAATTAAACTATCATGCCTACTATGTTCTTACAAAAATAAAAAAAAAATAAAAATTTAAATTGTTTTCAATAACATATAATTTTGAGTCGACATCTTACAAGATAATGAAATCGACAAAGAAATATGGACTGAGTGAAGGACAAAATGGGCCCATCAAATTGGATTCGCGTATTTGAAATGTTGTTTTACTCAAATATTATTTAATATTATATGGACGACTACTTCTATTGAAACTATCAAAAAGATTATATCATACGTAGAGAGGACAAAACGAGAGAAAAGAAACAGGCAAAAGTCATACTAAAAGAGTTAACAACATTAACATCATACTACTAGTCCAATTTTATAGGGTGTTAAATATTCATTTCATCCATTTACTTGGGAAGACAGATTCTAGCTCCCCATAACTTTTTTAGTTGCATTGTCTTGGTAACAAGATTATTGCAGATTATCTTTTTCATCAAAATGTTATGGGGGTAAATTAAGAAGTCAAATTCAATTAGGTAAGACAAGCAGGCTAAGCTTTAATAATTGGTGTTTTTTTAATTGCAGGAATCAGGTAGCTTCTCTTATGAACTATAGTGTGTCTAGTAAACTTTCTTCATGTGATCAGTGATGTTGGTGCGGCACGCCTCTGGTATTATGGGGACAGGAAATTTAGATCTCGTGATCTCTTGCCTGCAAAAAGATGCTTTAACCAATTAAACTAGAACCCCGTCCCAATAATTGATGTTTTTATCAATACTATAGTAGTTGATTATAGTAAAAGTAGGTTCTACTTGTAAATAGATTATAATACACTGATTGTTTGCAGGAAGCAAAAGAAGCACATCAGAGCTCATCGCTACTTATGGTTTATAACCATACAAATTCAAAATCTTTCATTCATTTTGTACAAGGTATTCAACTCAAATTTTTGAAAACATCACAATTACAAATACAAGGTAAACAGACAGAATAAACACATGAGATTTATAAAGCATGTGTTAGGGATACATTTTTTGCTGAGATTCTACCATCTTCCATGGTTCTGGATGTTGATTGCTGTAGACAATTTTAACAGCCAAATAGCTCCTTGTTGAAGTGCTACTGTTTTGGCTTTTCTGATTGATTCATGGAAAGAAATCCATGTGTATTTGTAGGATCACACACCTTTCTGAACAGGATGAAAATAAGCAGGGTACATTGTAACTTGAAACACTAGTGCTTTGTTTTTAACGTACTCACTGTTTAAACCATTCTGTTTGAAAATAAGAACATGGCAGCTTGGATGTTATTCAGCACAGGCCAAAGGACACATATCTGCCTAGGATATGGCTTCATTATATAATGGGTGTCATATATAAAACTCATATCTAGTGCAATGGAGTCTTCTGTGTAGAAATAACTATGCCTGCTACCTCTGGTGTGATCATAGGACATTATATGTAAAATACATACATATAGTGTCAAACTCTCCCTCAATTGGCGGCTTCCTTCGCATTGATCGAGGAAAACAGACGTTGGCTCGACCAGTGCGATATATTGATTAATGTTCTAAAACAAACTTGCCCAACACATAAGCTTTATCTTATTAAATAAATAAGTTAGAAAGAAAAAGAAAAAAAGTGCAAAACCCTAAGTTTCTCACTAGTCATTTGTGTGGACTAAAATCTTGAGAAACAAAAAGGTTTTCCAATCTCCTGTCCAGATAGCAATAAGTCCATCCATTACACCTTGAAGTTTAATTGGCTCACAACCAAAACATTATAAAGGGCTGGTATAAAAGGATATGACTGAGTGTCCATGGGAAGCTTATCTGTATTTTGGCCTACCAAGGAGAACTGCTCTTCCTTAGATCCTCCAATATATATATAGAGAAAGAGATGTGTCTTTTTCATAATTCATCTAACATAGCCTATGCGTGTGAACTATGCAAATATTTTATAAAAGCAAGGCAACTGAAGTAACTTCGATTGTGTAAATCAACATCAACGAAGATTGTAATACTATGTATTCAAGTCCAAAAAACTCTTGCCAAATCAAACTATGCACAATTTTTTACATTTAATTATTGTCCATTGACTCTTCCCAAATTGTTTTTTGTTTTCAAACTATGGACAATTTTGGATTTTTTCACTTTTGCTTCCAAAAAAACATTGTTTGCTTCTTGTGTGCTTGAATGAGAACCGTTTGGTTACTAATACTTTATTTATTGATTTGTTGGAATTCTATCAATAAATGCATTGAGCTTATGATTCATTTGGCTTGTTTAGTGTCCATATGTTCAATGAAATTAAAAGAATATCTTATCCTTAAAAGAATGTGTTGTTATCGATCAAGTCCAGAACACTTATTGACATAAAAGCAATGTCTTGCCTGAGGTTGATCCTAAATAATTATTTATAGCAAATACTGTTGTTATAGGTATTGGCGGGCAAATAATTATTTATAGCAAGTACTGTTGTTTCATATATGTAAATTTTTCATTTCTCTCTTTCGTTAGTGACTATACCAATGTTATCTACAATGTTGTATGAGCATCAACATCAAATAATAATTTAGATTCTAACGACGTAAATCAAATTCGCATAACACAAAATGGTCTTAGTACATTTATCTCGTTTCTTGGCTCGTATACTGTATTATATTATAAAGTTGTCCAATAATGTGGAGTGTAGTTTATGATGTATAATTCTTAAGTATATTTTCGATATAAAAAATGTGGTTTGTTGGTTAGAGTTTGATATTATTATTTTTATGATTTTTTATTTTTTTTTAAATTTTAAAATAATATAAATATATTAAAAATATTTATCTAAAGTATATATCAATCTTGGAGTATTAATATTAAATTTATTACATATTATCTTATATTATATGAATATTTAATTCACAAATTTCATAAATTAATTTATGTCAAAATTTTAATAATTATGTGCATCTTTATATTTAAATTATTCCTTTACAATATTTGTATCAATATCAATTGCTAACTTTTATTTGAATTACTATTATTACTTGAATTAGTCTAATTTTTACTTTAAATATATTTTGCTTTATCTTTTATTGAAGAGCTATGCTAACTTAAAAGCGTTTTATTTTTCTATATAAATGTTATCTAAATGCATGTAAACTTAACTACTAAGTAGATAAATACAAAAAATACAAACACTATTTTAACCTTTTTTGAAGAGCTATAATGTTTTGGATTGTACTTTAAATTTTATTGATGAGACATTTATTTCACAATTATTTTTTCTCCAATAACAAGTCAAGGGCTACAAGACAGTAAAATTCTTGCCAAAATTTTGGTTTTGTCTAGTTTATTTGTGTAACTAAATGGGGCTACTATTCCATAGATGTGTGCTAAAATATAAACTATGTGGGATTTAGCTTTGGAAGTGACCATTAGAGAACTTCCATTTGAAAGTGAAACATTAGCAGAAGAACTAGAATCAAGTGCACTTAATGAAATTTTGTGTCACTATTATATTTTAACACCTTTTATATTTTTCTATGAGAAGTGAAATCCATGTGGGTCAAACAAGCTCAAGTGGATCTTTTTTGTAACTTCACTTTAAAATTGCACTAAGAGGGATTTGATGTCCCATCAGGATATGTTGGTTTCAACCTCACATCGAGATATGCAAGTGGAATAGACCAATGTGCACTTTGCAAGTTGGATAAGTCAAAGTGCATTTTGTGGGTTGGATAGGTCTAAGTGCACCTTTGTAGGTTAGATAGGTCCAAGTGCACCTTGTGAGCCTGATAGGTTTAAGTGCACATTGAGGATAAGATAGGTCCAAGTGCACCTTTGCAAATCGTATAGGTCAAAGTGCACCTTTGAGGGTCAGATAGGTCCAAGTGTACCTTGCGGGTCATATAGGTCCATGGGCACCTTTGTAGACTTTTTGTGTGCAACTGAACCTTTGTTGAATGGACAACAAAATCCCTCAAGTGAATAACTTGCATATTCTATGTATTTTTAGAAATTCAAAAAGGTAGCTTATAGGTCCAAGTGCATCTTTTTGGGTCAAATAAGTCTAAGTGCACCTTGTGGGTCTAATATGTCAAAGTGCACCTTTGTAGGTGAGATAGGTCTAAGTGCACATTGTGGGTTGGATAGGTTTATTTCACATAAAAAATTTGCAAAGGTGCACTTGGACCTATAAGACTTGCAAGGTGCAATTAGAATTATCCTATTCACAAAGGTTCATTTGGATCTGTCTAACCCACAAAGTGTACTTTGGTCTAGTCCACCCCTATATTCCAATGTGCGGTGAAAACCCACATATATTGATGCAACTAAAAATCCTTCTTAACATAGTTTCATAGTGAAGTTCTACAAAAGGTTAACTTGAATTTGTTTGACCTGCATGGTGTTCACATGCCATAGTAAAATATGCAAGGTATTAAGATCCAATAGTGACACAAAATTTTGCTAAGTGAACTGGAGTCTAGTTCGACAACTATAGTTTCACTTTCAAAGGTAAATCCCAAATAGTTTAGATGCAAAGATAACTCAGACATATCTAGTTGTAGATAATAATCCTATAAGTTCACTTGTCACTTATGAATGTTTAAATACCAAGATATTAACCCCATCTAACTATTTGTTAAAGTCTACATTCCTATGGATCTCAATTATTAATGTACAATGTTGGTTCAGATTGAACATAAATTTAGTTAATTTTTGTGTTATTCATCTTGGTCTAACAATCGTTTCAAATCCAATATTTACATGTATTTCCTAACCATATTCTCAATTCATAAAATACAATTACCATGCAAGGAGACAATGCTTATCTACTATGAAAGAGACATTTTTTTATTTTAAAACAAATGATTGACTTCTCCCTTAATTTTCAAATGAGTGTCTTTTGTAGAAATTGCTTAAGAATTAAAGGTAAATACTAAGGTAAAATCTATCTTCTACTATTCATATCTTGTCATAGAGATTCTTTATATTTCTTTTTTATTTCACATTTAAGAGAAAATATAAGAAATAGTTTTGGTTTTGCAATTTGTGCAAGTTCTGTGTACTTTTTCTTTCAACTCACAATGCAGTCTACTATATCAATGGTTAGGGAAATATTAACTGGAAAATATAGTTGGACAAAATGATATAGGAAAATTGAAATCACGGTCATTTTCAATGATCTATGGTGTAATATTTGTGATGAAAATTTCCAACTTAAAACATCTACTACTACAAAAGAAAATCATGTTTGGCACTATAAAAATTCAAAGGCCTTGTCTTTCATAAGGGCTTTTGTCAATGGAGATAGGTTTAGGCATATAAAATGGTGTAATTTTTTTTTTGAATGCCCTTCAAAATTTGAGAGATGATTATGATTATCATTCTAAATTAGAGTTTATTTAGTTATAATGAAAGCTATTCAATCTTGAATTGAAGAATGGAGACGATATGAGTTGGGCTTATGGAATTAGAGTCATAAAATAAGATGTTGATGCTACTAGTGGGAAAGTTGACATCTATCACACAACCTTCATAAATTCACATCTTCTAACACATTCCACATATTTGGATCCCCTTCAATCAAGTAACCAATTTAATACCATCACTTTTGATCAATTGGTTAGAAAGTTTTCAAATCATAAGAAAGAATTTGGAAGAAAAAATGATAACATTGGTGAAAATTTTTATCTTGTCCACCAAAAGTAAAATCCTCCTAATAAGAACTCTTCTAGAGGTGGTCATAATTATGGAGGAAAATATAGATGGAAGAATAAAGGAAGAGGAGGTACATGAATGCAAAATTTCATGGAATAAGATAGAAAATTCCCTTAAAAAAAAGATAAAATATATAATGATGACCAAACTTAATGAGCAACCCAATTTTCAAGTGGTAGTGATAATGATCAATGTGTGCTTTATGTTTCAGATTTTTCCTATTATAATTCATTTAATAATTCATGACATGCTGCTTGGCTGTTAGATACTGTGGATGTGAAAATCTGCATATGGTTAGCATTTTAAAACCAAACTAATCATCAACATCCCTATGAAATAACTCCACATGCTAATAATGCAATCAAAGCAACAAAGATCTAAGTAGATAAATTGAAAGCATATAATGAAACATTGATAAAATTATATCTCATAGTGGATTGGTGCTATTTTTGAAAAGATCCCTTTCCCAATCCTTGATAGATAAGCTAGTGATGAAATTTCTATGAAGATGGAGATGATAAATGGACAAAATCAGTTCTCAGTTTAAGAGAGTGACTTTGCAAGAGATGTAGATTTGTGGAGGATTTGATCAAAGATGAAGTTTTCATTTATAGATTTTCAAATGCTAAGGGTGCCAAACATGAAGGATGTGGGATAAAGATCAAGCCAACGATAAGAGCACACTTTTCAACTTGTGATAGGCTTGAAGATGTGCAAGATTTGGGAAATGTGCCCAAGAGGGGGAAAATTCAAAATTTGATAGTTAATGCTTGGTTTGACCTTTGCAAGGAACATGTAAGAGACATGTAGGCCTCATAAATGCTCTGTTGGGTGTACATGTCCACTTGTTTTTGAATTCAAATTTGAGGGAAGATGCCATGTTGAGTGAAAATGCTAAATTTAATAAATCAATAAATTGATTTATTTGTGCAAGTGGGTTTATCTAGAGGATGTGATGGGTGGTTAGGTTAGGCTAACTAGGATTAGGTTAGCTTAATGATGATTAGGATGAGTTTGACCTTTTTGACTTGAATATTTGATTAATTTAAATCAGAAAAGGATGGAATATGCATTTGGATTTAATTAAATGAATGTTTGATTTATTTGATTAAAAGGATGATGTGAGCTTTTGATTTATTTAAATGAATAACCTTAGGACTAAGGACCTGATTTACCTGGTGAATGGATTGGATGCATTTGATTTATTTATTGAGCAGATGAATATGACCTAAGTGGATAATGCTAATTTCACGTGTCTACAGATACTAGAGCCACCAAACACATGATATTTCAATGTGATTATTTTGAAGAACTTGATGAAGGTGTTTGTGGTATAATTTGTTTGGAAAATAAATCAAGCCTCAAGCCTACTGGAAGAGGAGCCATTAGTCTCAAATTTCCTAGCCCTCCCAAATTTGTACTTCATGATATTTTGTATCTTTCTCAATTCCAACATATTTTTTTTCATTGGTATTGATTAAAAAACAAGGACAATCCATTATCTTTGAAGATAGACATGTGGTT
This sequence comes from Sequoia sempervirens, assembly GCA_007258455.2. NCBI lineage: Eukaryota > Viridiplantae > Streptophyta > Pinopsida > Cupressales > Cupressaceae > Sequoia > Sequoia sempervirens. Next base: position 77,225,807 of record VDFB02047397.1, on the reverse strand, counting down.
GTTAGAAAGAAGTAAAATAATCAAATTGCATTTACTAGTTATTACAATGAAAAGTTATTATAACTTCATGGTACTTCAACCCCTTCTAAGAGTCTTGCATATCTTACTAAAGAAGGTAATTTATCCCATATTTTTCTAGACATGTTAATTATGATAGCATTTGTACCATATAAAATAATGGTATTCCAAGTTTTCCTACTTTTCCTAAGACAATTGAAAAAAGTGAAGCTTTTATTCTTGCCAAATAACATAGAGATTATTTCCCTCACTCCACTTGGTGAGCACACAAAAAACTATAACTCATAGATTTTGATTTATGTTGGCATATACCAATGAATTTAGTTGGAGGATGTAATTATTCTATGTTATTCATTGATGATTATAGTCACTGATGAAATTATTTCTTGTAGAATTTTTCTTAAGGTTTCAAATTTTTTAAGAAGTTTTCCATTATGATTAAAAATCAAGCACAATCTCAAATTTTCTCTCTTAAAATAGATAACGGTGGAGAATTTACGTCCATAGTCTTTTAGGATTATCTTCATCATAATGAGATTCAACATCATCTCACTATTCTAGGTACTCCTTAAGAAAATGGTGTTGTTGAAAGAATGAATAGAACTATCTTGAATATCATTCAAGCAATATTATATTTCAAAGGCATTGAGTTACATTTTTAGGAAAGAACAACAAGGCCAATAGTTTATCTTTACAACATATCTCCTTCATTTGGTGTTCACCAAGTAACTCTATATGAAGTTGTTTTTAGTTGTCTTCCCTACATTTGATATCTTCACATTTTTAGCTCCACTTGTTATGCATTGATTCCAAAGGGAAAAAGAAGAAAGTTACATCAAAGAACTTATAAATGCATTTTTATTGTCTATTCCAAATCTTCAAAATCTTATAGGTTGTATGATGAAGTTAACATGGAATTATTTATTGCACAAGATACTTTACTTTGTGAATCTTTCAAAAGTGATGCAAATATTGATTGTAATTTAAAATAGTTTGATAAATTTTCTAATTTTCTTTCGTGGAAAGAACATCCATGTGAGATTCTTCAATATGAGGGGGGAATAAGTCATTTAGAACCACATTTTTTGTATTGACATAAAAGAAACCTTTTATCTCCAGATATCTCAATTCAAGCTACTCCATCTCAAAATTTCCAAGAAGAAACCTACTATAATGATGATTTCCAATCTTTTGATAACCATGGGAGTTTAGAAAAATTAGAAACTAATGTAGCTTCTAGTAAGGAAATAGAAGCACCTTTGGTCCACCCAAATTCTTCTCACAAGTTGGCCAAACAAGTCCAACAAACTTTTAAATATTTAAGACACAATGACAAAGGAAAAATGGGCACAAGTTCTTACAAAGAAATGAAGAAAGCTAAATCTTCTATTGCAAATAACTTGGAGTTTATTTATGAACTTAATATCACAATGGTCTAAAAAAAAAATTCCTATAAATAAGCTAAGGATATTGTAATGTGGAGGCAATCTATCAAAATGAGTATGACACTCTTTTGAAAAATGAAAACAAAGAGTTGGTTGATTCACCACTTGGTTGTAAACCTTTTCATTGCAAGTGGATTTTTGAAAAAAAATATAAAGAAAATGGTTCAATTGGCATGCATAAAGACCAATTTTTTTGCAAAAGGTTATGCTAAAAAGAGGGCATGCATTATGAGGAAATTTTTATACCTTTAGTGATATAGATTATGCTTTTTTGGCTCTTTTAACATAACATGGGTGGAATGTTCATCAAGCAAATGTCAAAAGTGCATTTTTGAATTGTGATCTAAAAGAAACATAATATATGACTCAATTAGAAGGATATGTAGTCAATGGTAAAGAACACCACATATGAAAGCTCATAAAATCATTATATGGTTTGAAGCAAGCCCCTCAATTCTCAAATTAAAAATTCACTGAGCATCTCTTGAATTTGAATTTCTAGCATTATTTTGAGTTTGATGATACAACTCTTTCTTGTTAAAAATATTGATAGAATGGTTGTATATATTGTTTATGTGGATGATTTATTTCTTACTAGTAATAATGAGGATTATAATCAAAATGAAAAACACCAATTGAAGGGTTTGAAATGAATAATTCGGGCCATCTTCATATTATTTGGGTATTGAGGTGATTTAAACCCCAAGTATATCTTCAACACCTAGAAAAAATATATTGGTGAACTTCTCACTCATATTTTGGCATGATTGATTGCAAACCACTTAGTACCCCAATGGAGAAAAATTTGAAGCTCACATCAACTAAATCTATGGTATTGGTTGATGCATCTACATGTATACAAGAAACTTGTTTGTAGTTTGATTTATGCAAAAATTACCCATCTAGATATTTTTGTTGTTGTTGGGGTTCTCTCTATATTTATGCAAGAACCTAGAGAAAATCATTGGTTAGCAGCCAAAAATTTCCTTTAGTATTTGAATGCAACTCAAAACTATGGGCTCAAATATTCCAAGGTTACACACTTTTCATTGCTTGGCTATTCAAATTCTAATTATGCAGGGGGTTTAGAAGATGGAAAATCTACATTTGATCTCTTAATGCATCTTGGGTGTATAGTTATTTTTTGGAAATCTATAAAAACACAATCCTAGCTCTATCCTCTACATAAGCCAAATATATGGCTTCGAGGAATTCTTGAAGATTTACAAGAACATCAAGTTTCACTCCACACCACTCTTTATTGACAATCAATCTACAATCAAAGTAGAAAAAAATCTAGTCTTCCATGATTCAACCAAACACATCAACGCAAGGTTTAATTTGACTTGACACCATCTAAAAGATGACAATGTACAACTCAAATATTGTCCCACTACAAATCAGCCCACAAATATTCTCACAAAATGTCTTGGACAAGAAAAATTTAAGAAATTCATAGGTATACTTGGTTTAACCCCTTCAAATTAAGGGGGGATATTACCATATTAATCAATGGGTTTTGTTTATTTTGTTTTGACATTTTTTTTTGTGTGGACAATTTGATCCAATAGATTAACTACATTGTATCTACTTTGTAATGTATCCTCTTTGTTCCAAGGTTTACCCTATTACATGTCATTTCCAAGGTTTTGGGGTTCTTGAGTGATCCCCGATGAGCTATTTTGCCCATAATTGCAGAGGTTTCACTAGGGGAGAGGCGCCATAGTTGTGCAAGGTTCAATTGTTGTTATAGCACCTATGCTTATAATACTCATTCTTACTACATATTTATATTATATATTGTAAATAAAGAGTTCACATGTAAATATAAAAATGGCCAAATGTTGGTCAAGATGGACCCATACTTGAACACATGAGAACCTATGAATGTTATATAAAAAAACATAAATGCATTCATGAAGAAGTGAAATAAATGTGTTTTTGTCTCAAATAAAATACCAATATCTACTATAAGTGTCGTTTATAAAATAAAATACTCATTTAATAAAACAAGACACTCATTTAAACAAGTATTATTATTATATTGAAAAAATATTGTTCTTATGTGTACAACTAATAGGGTAGAAATGTACAAGCATTGGAGTATTTCATATTAATAGTTTTTCCTCTTGCAAATATAAAAGGTGAGCACAATAAATACCATGTATTTTCTCATTAAATGTGAAGGATTTTCAAAGAGTTTTAGTATTCAACTATTGGTCCATTTTTGTTTCATATAAGTTGTACTTTAAATAATTATATGTTGTTTTTACAAGAAGAAATATTTTTTTTTGTTCAACTGTTGAATATAGAAGTTAGAGATAACAATGATTTATAGTTACCAATAGGTATTTGGTCCATTTAGGTTGAATATAAGTTTTATTTTAAATAAAAATATGATATTCTACAAGCAACAAATTATGATAGGTTTTGTGTTCAACTGTTAAGGGTACTGTGATTGAGTTTCAGTTGAATCTTTAAAAAATCAAAATTTGGACACTTTTTAGTAGATGTGCTGATGTGGCAAGTTGCATGACGAGTCACACCTCCAAACCTTAATTATAGATAAATAAGAGGCCACCCCACATTTAAAAAAAAAGGACATCTTGATATTATAGACAATCGCAAAGTTAACTCACAGAACTACTAACCCCTCTCCCCTATCTTTACCATTTCGCAGTTTCCACATACATGCCAAATTTCCACTATTGCCTCTTCAATAGAAAGATTCCACATACACCTCATAATTCCAAAATTGCGCAATATCCTGTAGCATATAGATTCTCTGCAATATGTATTTTCCGTCTATTTTCCCGCAATTCCCTCTCCACCTCATACCTCTGCATCATCGCTCCAGTGCTAAATCCCCGCAATAGACACATCACTGCCTCGCGTTGCGGAGATTCTACCTACTTCAGGATATGTCCCGACCCATTCAAAGTCTCCGCCATCGAACCACCTTTCTGTTCTCCACATTGTCATCTATTGTGGAGGCTCGTCCACTACTTGGATATATAAAAAACCATCCCATTAATCCGCAATATCCTAACACACTGTTATTCTCTACAACCACTCTCCTCATTTTACCGAGGTACTTCGGAACTTTATTACATGCCTGGATATATGCGGAACCGTATCAATTCCCCACAATTCCTATTCATTTAAAGTTCCGAAACACTATCTCAACTGCAGGATTCTCACGCCATCTTGGATATTTCCTCACCCCTAGAAGTTCTCCGCTTGTATTCCATAAGCTCTCTTTCTCCCACAACAGCGAAGGATATTTTAAAAACGGTAAATTTCGGAAGGGCAAAATATGAGTATGAGCTTGATAAATATATCCATGGCTCTCAATATCCCCATAAACTTTCCAACCACCCGTAATACCTTCGACATCCATGAATCTCTCTAAGTTCTCCCACCACCAAATAATCTTTATTATGCTATAGACTATGAGAGTCGGGCTAACTATGAGAACATGACGTTCCTTGTTCAGGTGCATTAGAAATTGGAGACTCTTTAATCCACGAGAGACCCCAGATCGAGTAGCTTATTACATAAACTTACAAGGGATGATATCTAATAGATTACACCACCATTATATCCAGCAATTTCTCCTGCCAGATGAGCCGGCTTTGGATTTCCTCTCAAAGTTTGTGTCTGTTATAGAATACCGACCCTAGCTAGAATTATGAGGGCATATCGAAATGGATTCCATTTATATCTGATCCTACAACTATTGCATATACACGACCTGACTTTTCCAATCCTGCTGTTGTAGAATCTGCTATACGCACTGCTGGTATATGATCACGGACCGTTTCATATGCAACGAGCCTTGATCCCTGAAATAAATGAAACAAATATTTAAGTAAATATAAATCCTGATATTGGAATTATAGGCAGTAAATTTGATTAAATATTTTATTTCAGTTAGATGCAAAGAATTGGCTCGTAACGTTCAGCATTTTTCAGTGTTTTAGGTATACATTGGGGAAATTTCTTAGGGAAAACACTAATAAACTCGTCTATTGCTTTCAAAAACCAAAAAAAAAAGTAGCACACACCAGGAGTAGCTGAAATAAAATATCGTGAAAATTTCCACCTAATCTCTTCAAAAAGTAGTAAGCCTGCGAACTTATGTGCCATAAATACATTCTCCGTGTTTAGAGAGCACCCTTAATCACATAATAACCAAAAAGGCCTTTTGACATTAAATAAACAATCAGGTCGAAATTACTAATTCAAAAGTAGATGACTTTTCAAGTTGAAATAATTTATGATACTTTTTGAAGTTGAAATAGTTAATGATAATTTTTCAAGTGACATTAATTATTAGAAATTAATTACGAACAACACTCAATAGTTTTCTTGAAGATTTTTGACATGAATTGATTTCTTAAACTAGAATGTAAAGTAAAATTGTCTCACAGAAACTTACTAACAAGTAACAACCATCCAACAGTACCTGGTTGAACGGTCTGGTTTCTGTGCAAAAGGCAGTCTCTAACAGTCCCTCCGAATGTAGTGCATGAATCACACAAAGAGCAGTACCATATCTAGCAGTTGCAAGGCTGGCCACACATTAACAAATCAGCAAGTCACGTTAGAATCATCCAGAGTTCATATTGAATGGGATGCATCAAACATATTATTGAATTTCTCTCACACCTTCCAGTGTTACAATCAGTCAAAATATTAAGGCTGTGACTTTTATTGGGTTGGCATTGAATAAATTTCATCCCATCTAAACTGATTTCTTTGTTAGAATTCACAAAATCTATCAGCATTCCTTCAACGGCTTCAATATAGGCTTGTAGTCAAAAGAAATTTAAAAACACTGCGAGAAGTATGCATTAGCAGTATATTCTTACAAAATTGTAAAACTTGACATAATCACCACCCATTCCTCTGCTGATCTGTCATAGCCACTAGTTGTCTCTCTATTAAACATACACCAATTACTGCTTGCCTGTCTGATCAGAAAAAAGATAGATTTTATACGAATGAATTATACTAATCCATGCGAGGAAATCGCTCATACTAGCCACCACCGTTTAAAATCAAAAGAAAACAACAACAACAAATGCAGAATAGACTAGTAGATATAAAACAAGGTGAACCAGAATAGAAGACGTAAATGCCATGCGGGCACCTTAAGAGTTGGATAAAGATACTCAAGAGAATAATGAAGTTTGAAAAGAATAAAAAAGCCACATCAAATGTTTAAAGTCGAGATCTAGAATGTGAACAATCCACTATGCACATGAAGAACACAGATGGGCTTTCAAAACTGTGAGATCAAAGAAACGGAATCTATCTCCTACATTACAAGAATCTCTTTCCAGAATATCCTAACAAACTCTGATTCTCTGTAACCACTCTGCTCATTTTACCAAGGTACTTGGGGAACTTTATTACACGTCTGGATATATGCGGGACCCTATACATTCCCCGCAATTCCTATTGTCACTTAAATTTCCGCAACACTTTCTCAACAGCAGGATTCTCACACCATCTTGGATATGTCCTGACCCTCAGCAGTTCTCTGCAGGTATCCCATCAGCTCTCTTTCTCCCACAACAGTGAATGGTATTTTCAAAAGCGTAAATTTTGGAAAAGCAAAACATAAGTATGAAATTGATATATGTATCCATGGCTCCCAATATACCCACAATCTTTCGAAACTACTCGTAATACTTTCGACATCCATGAATATCTCTATGTTCTACCACTACCAAATAATCTTTATTATGCTATAGATTATAAGAGCCGGGCTAACTACGAGAACATGACTTTCCTTGTTCAGGCGCATTAGAAATTGGAGACTCTTCAATCCCTGAGAGACCCCAGATCGAGTGGATTATTGCGTAAAATTACAGAGGATGATATCTAATAGATTATATCGCCATTCTATCTAGCAATGTCTCCTCCCAGCTGAGCTTTTGGATCTCCTATCAAATTTTTTCTTTTACAGAATACTGACCCTAGCTAGAATTATCAGGGCATATCGAAATGGATTCCATTTATATCTGATCCCTATAACTATTGCATCTACATGACCTGACTTTTCAAATGCTGTTGTTGTAGAATCTACTATAAGCACTGCCAGTATATGATCACGGACCAATTCACATGCAATGATCCTTGATCGTTGAATAAAGGAAACAAATATTTAAGTAAATACAAATCTTGATATTGAAATTATAGACAGTAAATTTGTTCAAAGTATGAAATTTCAATTAGATGTAGAAAATTGGCTCATAACATTCAACATTTTTTAGTGTTTGACGGATACATTGGGAAAGTTTCTTAGGAAGAACATTAAAGAACTCATCCATTTCTTTCAAAAACCAAAAACAGTAGCGCACACCAGGAGTAGCTGAAATAAAATATTGTGAAAATTTCCACCTAATCTCTTAAAAAATGAATAATCCAGTGAACTTATGAGCCATAAATGCATTCTCCATGTTTATAGAGCACCCTTAATCACATAATAACCAAAAAGGCATCTTAGACATCAAATAAACAATTAGTTGGCAAGTTCAAATTACTACATATTCAAAAGTAGACGACCTTGCAAGTTGAAATAATTTATCATAACTTTTCAAGTTGAAATAGTTAATGATAATTTTTCAAGTTACGTTAATTATTAGAATTTAGTTATGAACAACACTGAATAGATTTTTTTGAAGATTTTTGACATGAAGTAAATTCTTTTTTTTTTGTTAACTTAGGGGTGTTCCCGTGACTCAGTCTAGCGTGTTCCCTTTACGAGGTGAGGTAAGGCGAGACTAATTCCTTGAGGATGCACACAATAACCCGCATACAACATGCATCAGGTAAATTCAGACCTCGAAGTCAAACCCAAAACTTGTGGGGAGTGAACACACGGCCCAAACCACTCCACTACCTATACGGGTTAGACATGAAGTGAATTCTTAAACTAGAATATAAATTAAAATTCTCTTAGAGAGACTTACTAACAATCATCCAACAGTAGTTGGTTGAATGGTCTGGTTTTTGTGCAAAAGGTAGTGTCTAACAGTCCCTCCAAATGTAGTGCATGAATTACACAAAGAGTAGTACCATATCTAGAAATTGCAAGGTTGGCCACACATTAACACATCAAAAAGTCACATTAGAATCATGCAGAGTTCATAATGAAAGGGATACATCAAATATATTATTGAATTTTTCTCACACGTTGTAGTGCTACAATCAATCAAAATATTAAGGTTGTGACTTTTTATGGTTTAACATTGAATAAACTTAGCCCCATACAAACTGATTGCTTTGTTAGAATGCACATCATCTGTAAGCATTCCTTCAATATCTTCAATATAGGCCAGTACTCAAAAGAAAATTAAAAAAACATTATCAAAAGTATGCATTAGCATCATATTCTTACAAAATTTTGAAACTTTACCATCCATACATTAGCATCACATTCTTACAAAATTTTGAAACTTTACCATCCATCGATGATTAGACATCAACACTACTTGGTATTCTTACTAACTCAAAGTACCTTGTTCTACGTATTCACCACCCATTCCTGTGTTGATCTATCATAGCCACTACTTCTTTCTCTATTGAACATACACCAATTACTGCCTACCTATCTAATTAGAAGAACGTGGATTTTATACCAATAAATTATATAGATTTGTCTAAGGAAATTTCCCATCCTAGTCATCGACATATAAAATTGAGAAAACAACATTTAACTTGTGCAGAATAGGCTAGTAGATATTGTATAGGAGCAAATTTGCACCCCTAAAGAAAATTCCCATTTCACATACCTTCACCTTAGAAAATCAAATCCAAAGGAAAAATTACACATCACCCACCTACCTTCCACCCCCTTGGCATTTGTCCTATGTGTCAATGAGAGAATGTTTTTCAGGGATGTGAGCATGGTGCGTGGACGTTTGTGTGGTGTAATTCGATCCTCGACGGATTCCCGCATCTGAAGTTGGCAGTGGTGTTACACTACTCGTTGGGATGAATTGTAATGTCCTTCTATCGACCAACCAACCCAAAAATGGCTTATTCCTTCTCACCCCACCTTCAAAAGAAAAATCTTCACTATCACATGATCCTCTTAGTAATTCATTCAACTTCTTCACATTCTCAAGCACATTCTCACTCACTCCAGCATTCTAGTTGTTGAGAAGTTGTTGAAGATATTTTAGCATTGTTGTCATTGATGTCAAAACCTTGGATCTAGAAAGATGTGTTCCAGATGATGAACATACTTGATCTATCCTATCATATGCTATGATGTCACATAGTGGATATTATCCTTGCTCCGGATATGGCAGCAATTCCTTTGGGATGTTGGTGGAAGTCAGTTCACATAGAATAATGAAAGATAATCTTTTGATGTTGGATGTAGTGCTCAAAGCTTACTCCAGGTAACCTTGCTATTCAGAACTTCATATAGCATGTTGCAAGTTTTTGTATGTTAAATTGTGGTTCTTTGGTTGACACTGAAATTGATGATAATCAAGATTTGGTCTTGGTTGTGGCGTTCTCATCGTTTTTGAAATATATTTCATGTAATTCAAAGTTTGCTATCTTCTGATAAGTATGTTATGTAATGAACCTATCCTATGTATGACCTATTCATGGGTCCCTTGGTAACATGATAAGAAGATCTTTATGAAACATATCTTTTGGGTTTGGTGTTAGCGTGCAAGGTCTTATTGAATATCTTAAGGTTGTTCTTCATGCAGACATGTTTTGTGGTGATCTAATTCAAATTATATATTGTCGACATGGAAGACTATGAAGATATCACATCTGGCCGACCTAGGAGATTATGAAGACATGGAATGGTATAAGTAAATGTTGTTTTTGTCTGATGAAATGAATAATTTTGGAGTATGATGTGTGTGAGCAGATAAAAAGGTGTGAAGGAAGAAGTAATCTGTTTTACAGATTTTATGCGAAGAAGTTATGTAGAAGGCTTATGATCAGATCTGTTGTATATAGATATTGTGCTCTTAACCAAATCTGAATTCATGCATATGTAGATGCAAATTCATCATTTGTCTTTTGTTAGTGACACTATTTTGTAATCTGTTGTTTTGTATTTGGGCAATGAGCCCACCAATAGTGAGCCACCTTGCATTGAGTAACTTGGCAGTGAGCCCTTGTAAAAATCAACTTAATCGGTGTCATCTTAACTGGTGCTTTATAATTGAGAATTATTATTTTTCATGGTTTTTCCCTTCTTGGGTTTCCACGTAAATTTTGGTGTTCATTGTGCATGGTGTTGTTTTGTGCTATCATGTTCATTAATATTTGATTGATTTAAGTTTGTTTCAAATTAATTAAAGTCGAGGAAATTATTTTATAATAATTAATTCACCCTCCTCTCAGTTATCCAAAGCTTAACTGCTTAAGGGAGATCTTCGAAGTTTGAATAGATGGTACGATCTTATCAATTTGAGGAAGAACTAAAGATAATGTTAGATGAAATGGAAAGCATGAAATCTAACAATGAATAATTGAAAGAAAATATCAAGGAGGAAAATGCTTGTATTGCAAAGCTAAGGGAGAAAATCTAACCATTCAAAGCAAGACACAAAGAGGTTAGCCAAGAATTAAAAGAGTCAAAAGAAATTATTGTGAATGTAAAGTAGCAACTGGATGAATGGAAGAAGATTGAAAAAAAATTCAAAGATACTATCAAACACAAAATGGAAGAATGGAAGAAAACTGAAGAAAATATCAAGGATACCATCAAATAGAAATCAGAAGAAAATGAGAAGTTAGATCAAGAATTAAGAAGGCTTAAAAATGAAGCAAGAGTATGTGAAAGTAGCATGATTCTAGATCAAATTTTGTCCCTACAAAAATTTCACAAGGATAAAGGACTTGGATTCTTTGGTGAAAACTCAAATCAGAACAATAAGGGTGAAGACAAAGCAGTTGAAGCTGAAGCAAGATCAGTTATAACAAGAAAGGTCTATAACTCTAATGCACCTACAAAAATAACTTTGGTCAGACAACCAAATGCTCAAAGGTACTTATCATTCAATAGTCACTATTTTCTATGCAAAAAATTTAGACATAAGGCTCTAGAATATAAAATCAAGATGGAACTGAATACTCAATGCTTTAATTGTCACAAGTTTGTTCATAAAGCAAGTCATTGGAGAAGTAAATTATCTAATCCAACAAGAAGGAATGGAATGAACAATCTCTTTCATGGTTATTGCTATTTATGTTATGGTTATGGTCACAATGCTAATCAGTGTATACCTAGGGTTCACTCAGTTAAGTGACGACAAAGATGTTACAAGTATGGTCAACTCATAAATTATGCTAACACATGCAAATATGTTGCTCAGAAAAATCCTGAGAAAAAAAGGAAGGTTGTAGAATCAAATGAATCTAAGAAGAATATAGTCACAATTTGGAGGAAGAAGGAAACAAGTGTGGAAGACACTTTTGTGGTACCAGATCCCAGTACATGGCCTACCAGTATCTGAGCCAATCTTCTTTGGCTCAGGGGGAGTTTTGCATTGCATATCATGTTGGTTCCCCCTCTCCAAAGTAATATTGAAGTGATTTTTTAACATGATTAAGTTCAAACCATTTGATGATAAATGATCAAGCTTAATCTGATGGATTGAAAAGTGAAGTACAATTGTTGGCATCATTAATGTGCATTTTTTGCGGCAAAATAATTATGAGTAATTAAGAATAAAATGTGGGAGTTTTCAAATCATTTGTCACAGTTTGCAAATAAGAAGAAGAAGATTTTTTATTGAGCAATAAAGAGTTTGAAGAAGATAAGTGAGATAATGGAGGTTTTTAACAGAGGATTGAGTGGTGGTATTCCACTAAGGTTGAAGGGAGTTGAGTTGGATAAGTTTGATCATTAAAAGATGAAGGAAATGGAAGTAGGGTTGAAGATGGATGAATTGCAGAACATAAATACTTTGGGTATGGATTTATGGGGAGTATTTCCCTAGTTTACAAACAAAGAATCTATCTTGTTCCTATTAAGTCAATTCAAGGATGGCAACATTGTTCTAGATAAACCCTATCTAATCACGAAGGAAGCCATTGAAGCTATTACTAGTTTTTCTTGTGTTGGTGACCTCCCTGGGAAGAAAATGGTGAAATACAGAGATGTGGAGGAACTTACTAGTATCGAAAAAGACCCCACCATTGTTGATCTTGCAATAAGGTATGTTTCTTACAACATCATTTATAAAATATATTTCAGAAATTGCGAAGGTTCTACTTTAGCGATTGTTGTATATCTTGCACACATGATGGTGAAGGAAAATAAGTAGTTTGATTTGTGTAGCCTAATAATGGAAAGCCTAATTGAGAATGTCAGAATGTCTTTGGTTGAGAGTTATCCCTTCCGATTTGGATCTCTGCTCATATACTTGGTATTTTACTTTCTGAGTTCACTACGAGCAAAGGAGAATGTTAAATGGAATTCTAACATCCCTATTGGAAAGCAAGTTTACAGGTATTTGGAATGTATGGAAGATAAAACAAGTGCATGCAAAGTCTATTTCTTGTCCTTGCAAATGAATCTGTGCTCTAGTGTGATAGTGTCCAGTCAATTTGAGGAGGGTTCCTCCTCTAGTAAGGAGTTGGAAGTTGTTATTGGTGGTTCACCTCCAGAACCTAAAATGAGGAAAGTTCACACAAAATATGTTGTTACTATCTCAGAAGAAAAGGAGAATGAAGAAGAGTCTCTTCCTTAATCTAATTCTATTGATCCAGATGATATTCAGTGGATGTTAGATGAAGGTGATATGAAGAAGGTTGGTGAAATGTGGTGTGCCAGCTCTCCAATTAGAAGGCTTGAAATTGATGACGCTTTGGTTGATTATCTACTCAAAAAGGGTATTACTATTTCAGATGTTTCTGACTTGTTATCGAATAATCTAGTAGAAGTTGTTGAAGAAAGGATGTTGCTGGAAGGACTTGAAGGCCATAAGTTCAAAGATATAATTGAGAGAATATGTTTCAAAGCTAAACAAAAGTTATCCAAACACATTGGTGAGACAAGAGAATGAATTGAGACGTCTGATATCTACAGGTATTGTCTCTAGTAGCCTGCTATTATTGATAATTTTAGAAGAAAAATTAAAGCTATTGAATCTGAGATGAATAATATTGGAAAGAGTTTTGATTTCTTAATAGAGAATAATAGTTGGTGAGTTGCAAGAAAAGTTATTGGTTATTCAGAGATAGAGTGAAGACTTGGTTAGAACATTCTGGTTGGTCAAGGAAATTGTTGAGGTCCAGTTGGATAATCTCTCTAGGATAATTTTTGATGTAGAAGATTGTGAATGAAAGTGCCTATCTCAGGACTGGTCATCCTCATTTATGTTCTTAACTATGTTGGATAGTATGAGTGCTAGATTATATTTTGCAGTGCTAGCTTGGAAAAGGATTCTTCCAATTGTGAGAGAAAGATACAAGAAAATCTTTCATGTGGAAAGTGTTATTTTTACTTGAGTTCTTGAATGTTCGAATTTTGGCCCTTTTCCTTTGATGGAAAAAGGGGGAGAAAAATGAAGAGAAAAAAAAAACAAAAAAGAGGTATTGAATTGTTGGACAAAGGGGTAGTATTTGGAGTTTGCAATTTTGAGTTGGAGTTGTGGAATTTTGTGTTTTTGTTGTTTTTCCATCAATGCCAAAGGGGGAGATTGTTGAGAAGTTGTTGAAGATGTTTTAGCATTATAGTCATTGATTTCAAAACCTTGGATCTAGAAGGATGTGCTTCAGATGATGAACAAAATTGATCTATCCTATCATATGCTATGATGTCACTTAGTGTGGATATTATCCTTGTTCTGGATATGGCAGTACTTCTTTTGGGACATTGTGGAAGTCAGTTTATGCAGAATACTGAAAGCTAATCTTTTGATGTTGGATGCAGTGCTTAAAGCTTACTTTGGGTAACCTTTCTATCCAAAACTTTATATAGCATGTTGCAAGTCTTTGTATGTCAAAATGTGGTTCTTTGGTTGACACTAAAAGTGATGATAATCAGTAGTTGGTCTTGGTTGTGGCATTCTCATCAGCTCTAGAATATATTTCATGTAATTCAAAGTTTGCTATCTTCTGATGATTATGTTATGTAATGAACCTATCTTATGTATGACCTATTCATGGGTCCCTTGGTAACATGATAAGAAGATCATTACGTCACCTATCTTTTGGGTTTGGTGTTAGTGTGCAAGGTCTTATTGAATATCTTAAGGTTGTTCTTCATGACAACATGTTTTTTGGTGATCTAATTCAAATTATATATGGACAAATTGGAAGACTATGAAGATATCAAGTCTAGCCAACCTAGGAGATTTTGAAGACATGGAATGGTATAAGTAAAGGTTGTTTTTGTCTGATGAAATGAAGAAGTATGGACTATGATGCGTGTGAGCGGATAAAAAGGTGCGAAGGAAGAAGTAGTCTATTTTGAAGAGTTTTCACAAAGAAGTTGTGTAGAAGGTTTATGATTAGATCTACTACTGACAGATATTATGCTCTTAACCAAAACTGAATTCATGCATATGTAGATGCAAATTCATTAGTTCACTTTTTTCAATGAGACTATTTTGTAATCTATTGTTTTGTATTTGGGAAGTGATCCCACTAACAGTGAGCCAACCTGTAGTGAGCCCTTGTAAAAATCACCTTACCCAGTGTCACCTTAACCGGTGCTTTATAATTGAGAATTATTATTCTCCATGGTTTTTCCCTTCTTGGGTTTCTAGGTAAATTCTGGTGTTCATTGTGCATGGTGTTGTTTTGTGCTTTCATGTTCATTAATATATCATTGATTTAAGTTTGTTCTAGATTAATTAAAGTCAAAATTTAATATATTTTATAATAATTGATTCACCCCCCTCTTAGTTATTTGGACTTTTCAACACTAGCACTCCAATGTGAGCATTGCAACGACATTGACACTCCAACTCAACATTGCAAGTGTGAGGCCACCATAGAATTTGTGAGCTTGGAGTCTTGCGAGACCTTCCTTCAACATGGTTGCAGTGATGGTGACTTTTCCAACTTCATAGCTTGCACTCTTCCTTCATTGGCCTTGAGAGACTTTGGGTGGAGTTGGTAATGGTTTACTCCTCTCCTTTGTGATTTGATAGAGCAATTTAGTTTTTTGTAGTGTTCATTGCAATAATTTCTCTTCTTTATCAAATGTTCTTCTCTATTTATTTTTGGTTGTCCATGGAGGTGGAAACACCAAAACGAGGGTCTGACTGAGGCAGGCACCTATACAACCCCAAAATTTTTCCCCTTCTTGCTTGTGTGTAGGTGAATGTGCACATGGAGTTAGGTGGTGAACTGGTGTTTAAGTGAGTTAGTTTTCATCACCCTTGTGTTCACTTATTTTCTTTATCATTTCTATATTTACTTTCTATATTTCATTATTTTTCACTTTTCATTAAAATCATTTAGCTAGGTAGTTTAGTAAGTTTTTGGTGTTTTTACTATGTCTTATGCTTTTTGACCATACGAACGTAAGTGCAATAAAGGATGCTAGTGTGGCACACTGTCATCCTATAATCACACTGTCATACTCAGATAGAGAGCTCTTTGACATATAGTATTGATTCCAAAAACCAACTCATCTAGCCCCAATCTGAATTCTAGGTCTGTAGAGTGACAAAAGTACTATATAGTGCTCTTCATTCTCGATCCTCAGCCCAAAAAACCCTTTAAAGTGAGGTAAGTTAGGGAAACCCTCCGCTCTCCGTTCTCCATGACCTAGAGCCTTGATGTGGTTGGTATCCCTCTTACATTTTTTTGGTGAACCTAACATGAATAGTGTCTACCCATTTGTTTGTTTTGATACATTTCCCTTGTGCCTTGTGATTGTTGTAAGCTTAAGTGTTGTGAAGGTTTATGAGCATCACAACCCATTCCATGAATTTCAAGTAAATTGTTAGGAGAAGTGTGTGACACCTATTGATAGAGAAGGTGAAGGTCGCTTCTAGTTTCACCTCCAATTTTTACACTAGTTTATCTAATGTGTTACCATTGGTTTTCCTACAAGCTATGCTAATGAGATGGGTTTAATGGAACAGACCACTCGTTTACCTACTCCTCCAGCATCCCATACAACTTTTTCCATAGATGAGGATGATGCGGTGCATATTCCTATGGAAAACCTTATGGCATTAAATAAAATATTGCTAGACCTTGTAAATCACTTAGAGAAAGAACCAAACATGATGAGAGCCACTAGGCTTGCAAGCGAGGTGAGACACTTCCTAGGGAAAGATCGAATAGGCATATAATTTCTCTATGGCCTCGCTAATCTAACTGAAGCTTATGTCCTTTTGTATAGGCGTATATCAGGTACCACCCGAGGAGAAGTGCTTGATGCCTATGAAAAACAAATACGCATTTCAATGCACACTACATCCATGTGCATGGCTGAAACAAGGCCCTCAATCAACATCTCTTCTTCTTTTCAAGGGACTCACATTCTCAAGGGATTAAAACACCCCTTGGGTTTAGTTTCACCCCTCCTATTGCCCTTTGTGGTGGATGGTCTAGTGGAATGGGTGGTAGTGGCTTTGGTAGTGGAGGTGGCACTGGTAGAGGTGGCTTTGGTGGAGATCATGGTGGCATCCTCAATAGTGGAGGTGGCTCTGGCGGAGTTCACAATGGTGGCTCCGCATGTGGTTCTACAGGTGGTTTTGGTGGTGGTGGTTCTGGAGGTTCCATTTGTCCTTTGTCATCCCCTAACCTTGTTTTAAATTCCCTACTTCAAAACATGTTTCGTATGCAAAACCAATTGGCGAGTCTCTTTGAGGCCTCTGCCCAGCCTATATTTCAACCCTTCTTCCAACATAGCCCATTGTCAGTAATAATCCTATGTATTCCCTTCTCACAAGGAATGGAGATTCCTAAATTTGAGAAGTATTGCAGCATAGGGGAGACACAAATGCATGTGTTCTCCTTTAATGCCATGTGTATAGACTTCTTCCATCATGATGCATTGATGACAAAATTATTTCGTTGATCTCTTAATGATACAACACTAAAATGGTACTTTTCCTTTCCTGATAATTCTATTTTCTCATTTGACCAACTTGTGAATTAGTTTCTTTGACAGTTCCAAGCAAACATCAAATTGAAGATGACCTTTTTGGATCTTGTACGATGCAAGCAAGGGGATAACGAGAAGATAACTGATTTCATAGCACAGTATTAAGCACCCTTTTCATAGATCTCATACCAACTACCCGATTCTGATTTGCAGAAGGTGTTCATAGGTAACCTATAGGGACCTTGGCAAGAAAAATTTTCCCTTATAAAATAACCTTCATGCATATGTGTGTTGCGTTATGAGAATATCAACAAATGGCAGTTTAGTTTGGGGGGTCTTCCTTGCGCTTCCATTCAAAAGGAAAATCTCTTATGTCGATCTCAGGGAAAGGTAAGGCTATTGCAAATGTAGTAGCTGAGACGCATGATAAGGGCCTCAAATGCATTAGAAAGCTCACAAAGTTAGAAAAATCTTATTCTTCCATTTTGTAGAAGTTGCTGAAGGATAAGATCATAACCTTGGAGAACACTAGAACTCTCAAGGAACCCTATCTTGATTTTTACAATGCAAATGACTTATGTCAGTACCATCAAGTTAACAGACATGATACCAAATGTTGTATGCACCTACGTCATGAGATATAGGATCGCATCAAAGATAGTACAATTCATCTTGATGGGACAAAACAAAATGCAAATAAATCAATGGAAAAATAAAATAGTGAGTTTCAAGTATACACGGACCCATTTCCTTCTCATTCTACTAACTTAATTATTGATCACTCTAATTCTACCACTTAGCCCTTGACGTATGTCAACATGGTCATGGTTACTCCTTCCCCGCAACTTGCAACGAGCTCACCAAATGTGACATTCATCTCATAGGACATGCCCTTGAATTAAAATCCTTCCCCCTCTACATTCCCACTTGCCTCAATGGCAACATTCTGATAGGGGTCTTAGTTGACCTCATGAGCAAAGTGAATGTCATTATGGAGGAGACATTGTGGTTGAATTCCTTTGCTAAGGGAGGAGTATGAAGAAACAAGGTTTACCATTCGTACACATGATGGCCTTTCTCTCAATCCATATGGCTTAATAAATCTATCCATCCTAGTTGGACCTAGGGTTGTGGATACAACCATTGATATTATTCTATAATCAGATTTGTTCAAGGTGAATTTGGGCATACCTTGTCTAGTTTCCATGAATGGAATCGCTTCCATCATTCATAAGTGTTTGAAATCATCCTACAAAGGTGTTATGCATGTGGTCCATGACACAAGATACCAGTCATTGGTGTCCCATGGGGGCTACCCATTGGATCAATTTTTTCACACCCCTATCTGTTCGCTTCCCCCAAGAATGGACCTACTTTACCAAAACTATGTGAAGTATAAGAGTGGGGGCAAAGGACAACCAAAATTAATCGTTTCGATAGTGCAACAACAAGTTGCCTCCTCTTCTTGAAATGGAAAGGAGAGGCCTTCCCATCCTTAGGATGCCTCTTCTATTCCCCTTTTTGAAGAAGAGTTTTGGATGTCTACTCTTGGATTCCACATGAGAAGTCTGATGGTGCCTACTTGGCACAAAGCTAAGATTAGGATATTAGATCTTCCTATTGTGCCTCTTGGACCTTGGCCCTACTTGTATGGTAGAAGGAAGGGTCCTCATGGGGAATCCTCTATGTCTCGGCCTCCACAACCTCCCACTGCTCCTACTCCTAAAGTAGTGAATGGGAAGAGGCTTGCCGCTGAGGCACTAGAGTAGACTCCCCTCGTTATCTCTCAATCTCTTCCTCCTACTCTTATTTAGGAGTCTATCCCTTCACCAGAAACAACTATGATGGACACCTCTATGGCTGAGCAGGAGCCTTCCATCCCTTCGCATCTCTTGAACTCTAGCTCAAAGAGTCGTAGAAAATTCCTTATGCATGAGTGCAAGCACTAATGAAATGCTCTGGTAGTTGAGCAGCCCACTTTGCATAAAAAGGAAGAGGAGTTGACTACCCCTGTATTAGCGCCTCTTATTGTGTCCTCCTCTCTCCTCCCCTATGCTTCTATTCAATCCAATCCAATCTCTCTTTCAACTCGTTCTATGAGTTTGAGTTCACCTAGCCCTAAAAAGGTGTATGTTTTTATCACTCCTTTGGTTGAGTTGCCCCTTTTGATGTCCCTTCTAGACATCTTCCATTCCCCAAACTTAGGATATTTCGAATGCCTCGGTGGTGTCCGCTGCATTTTTCTCCTCCTTCTCCTTTGTGTAATTTTCTTGCCTTGTATGTGGGAAGTTCACATCCTTCAAGAAGTTAGAAAGCAAAGGTTGTCCCTTCTAGCAATGGGGGTGTAAGAGGATCCCACCTTCTTCAAAGGGTGGTCATGTGCTAGCTTGTTCTATTCTAGTAATGGAGAAAGTTCTAGCTTCCCCTGAGTTTGTCATCTCTCCCAAGTGACTTGGTGAGCTTAACGGTGAATCTCAGGTGTTGTTCTCCTTGTCCATTGATGTACCACATGGAACTCTTCTGAAGTGGATGTTTAACTCTATGGATGAGGTCCTAGCCTTATTGGTGATCTTCATGAAATTGGTGGCCATAACTCCACAAGAGTCAAGCGGAGAAGACTTTGTCGGGCCTTCTTCCTTAGCCCTTGTTGTAAGAGGGTCAGAAGCTCCTCCCCTTAATATTCCATCACTACAGGCTCATCTTCCTTCCCTTGAAAATGATCTAGACTGGGAAGAAGACAACCTCTTGGTTGATGAATGTTAGGGCAAGGTCTCTTCTTTACCTTTAAGATTAGGTGTGTGTTTGTTGTGATGTGTTCCCTTGTACTTATGTTATATGTTCCCCGATGACCCTCACCATCCCTATTGGTGCTTTAATATAGAAGTGATTACGTGTTGTAAACCTTCTATTTGTATCATCATTCTTCCTTTGTTATGTATTTTGATTTTTAGCAAATTGGGGACAATGCAAAGTGTTGGGGGCATTCAAGCTTCCCTTCCATGTTTACCCAATTTTTTATTTTTCTATTTTATATTCTCGTGCATTCTTCATATGGTCTGAGTAGGGGTTTGATGAAAAATCATTTATATACTATTGTTCTACTTATATATATTTATGAGCAACTTTGACCCTGAAATATCAGATCACCCCTATGTCCTTTGTTTGTGGTTGTTTCTTTGTCACTCTTCTTATCTTTCTCTCTTCTTTGCTTAATTGGAAATGTTGCGATGCTTATGTTTTTTCCCTCGTGTGTGTAACAACATCACCATGTTGATATCTCACTATGTCTTGTGGGCCACAACATCACTTTTTCCATTCTTTCTTTTCTCTTCTTAGGACGGTGTGTGCCTCTACATTCAACATGCATCACCCTAAGGGAGGCTGCCATGTCAACTCTATTTTTTCGAAAGTGCATTCGTTTCCAACAAATCCTTTCTTGAAAACCTTTGCAAACCCTTTTTCAAAAATCACATTCTCAACTTGGACCCTTAACGAAACATATCTCCTTCATCATGGATTCACAAAGAAAGAACTTGAGAACTTTCCTCTGAGGAGGGAGCAGGATTTTCCTATGGGAGAAGCTTCAACCTTCCCCTCGTGTGGGGGAATTTTATTCCTTTCGAATTCCTTGATGAGGTGAACATATTTCGAAAGGATTCCATGATGATGAATTTATTTGAGAAAAAAATGTCTCTTTTACACTTTCAAATAGCGCGTGTCCCTTGAGTGGACCCCTCTTCTTTTGAAGGGTTCTTGAGGGAGCCCTTTGAAATCCTTTTCAACTTGTTGATGTGAATGTGTCTTGTTTGCATGGTTTTATTTCCTAACATGTTTATCTCACGTGGATTAACATGTTGCTTTGTAGGTGTGCACTTGTGAAGCCGCTTTCTAATCTGACTCTATGGAGTCCCCTTACACTAGCTTCCTTCATGAGAGAGTACTTGGGGGATTCCTTCTTGTAGATCTATAGGCCTATGAGGCACTTACATCCTAGATTTGTCCATCGTTGGTCTGAGGGCCTTCGATGTACTTTGTGCAACTTCATAGTTTGGTGGAGCTATGGAGTCCTTTTGTTTGAAACTCCTCAGGAGAGAGTACCTATGGAGTCATTTGCCCCTACATTTTCAAGTTCACTAGATCCGTGTGCTTCCTTGATGGTTCATGTATACATTTCTAAATCTTTGATCCTACTTTGCAAACACTCATCAATACTCATGCTCACTTGTAATGCCCCGCCAAGCAAGCCCAAAGGATACATTACGTCTAGCATTTATGGCACCAATTTTTTTTTAAAAGGTACTAATATACATCATAATAATCATACATCACATGATATGAAACTAAACATGAACTACATATAACAAATCCTTCGAGTTTACAAGACTACATTACTTTTCACAACAACTTTATTACATCACATGAAAGGTAGTATACACCAGTATTCATAAGATAACATGAGCATGGTTAACACATTAATCAAGGATTACAATATTACAATGCCGTTTCCCAACATGAATGGGAAAGATACAATAATATGGAATGATACATCTGAAATGAAGGAGTACAAAGCTTCAATACTGAATCCAAACTCTGGTACAACTCAGGAGTCATTGCAAGGTACAATTTCGCACTTCTCAAATGACGATTGGGGACCCAATGGGGTGCATAGCACGTTCCACCCAACCACGTGGACCCGAAGGCCCACCCCCCGTGCTAAGAGATGACAAGAAGGATCCCCAACAATAACCATCATACAAAACAAGGATACAAGACTTCACAACAAGATCCACAATAACATAAGGCAATCTTAACACAAGATATAACCAACACAAGATGTGCCCAACATAAGGAATAACCAATAAATCATCAACATACAAATGCCAACATGTGCTTCCAGAGACCCAAGTATAACATAGAGGGAAACAAAACATACATGGTTGTTAAAGGAAGAGTGTCATCACAATGTTGCATGGGTTACCCTGGCGAATCTTCCTAGGTCCCGACCCCCAACTTGGGTTACCCTGGTGACCTCTTACGAAACCCGGCCCCACATGCAATCCAATGCGGCATCAATTATCTTTCATAAGGACAAGACAATGACTTTGCCATTCCAGGCCTTCTCAACTCATCTCAAGTCCATACAAGCACTTGAGTCGTGAGTGAGGTATTCACTTATATCTTGTTAATGTGTGATTCTATCCAAAACCCCTAAATAAATATTATCGTTTTCACTTGATTAATAAACTTCCAATGAGTTACCCTAAGACCACTTCTGGGTCTCGGCCCCCATTGAAAGCCACTCCCCTTATGAACAACAAAACTCAAAAGACACTATAAGGGTAAGCCCCATGCACAACATATAAAGTCACAAGTTAAATTGCATTAAGCAAGACATACATCATCCTACTCAAAATCTTCATAATGAAACTAATTTCAAGTGCAAGGCTAAACCCATAACATCGAGTACTAGACAAAATCATTTAACCACCTGCTTTCAGGTGAATCAACATTAAACTCAAATAAATACTTCAAGCTCAGTATGGGTTACCCAAGGTGAATCCTCCCAGGTCACCGGCCCCCATACCAACCCTTGCAAGTTAAAATAAAAACCATATCCCCTCTAATCTCTGGAAGACTCACAAAATGCAAGGAATGACTACGATAGCAAGATATCAAAGAACTATTTTCACTCCACTCTTTACGAGTTGACAAATATAGAAATGAGTGATAACATCACAAGGAGGTAATCAAAATTTATACATTCATCTCGATACAAATTCAATGACGAATTCACAATTTTCTCAGTAACCATTTGACACAAAGGACTCTCCCCATTAAGCATTAACCCAAAAAGAACGCATTACCAACTCAACCACGATAATCAAAAAGAAAATCATTCACATAACTAACACATTTAGTCCAGCATAATAACCGCAAAGAAAAATACTTCACATTCAAAATAATCTCTCGACTTAACTATTTTGTTCAATCATTAGTTTGTATCTTCAATCAGCTATCCAAAGATTAACTACTTCCCAATTTCAACATAATGCTATTTACATTATAAACTTCTAAATATTGAAGCAATCACTGAAATATTAATAACATACAACTATAGGTATCTATATAACAAATGTTCATCTATTTATTCTTTCGGAATTACTCATTTAATTAACTATTATTTTTAATTTCTATATTTCGATACTATATATAAAAGAGAAACTATACAACTCCCAAGACTCCATTTAATCTCAACCTAGGTCCCAACCATCATACCTCAGTCTAACATACAGTTGTAAGATTCTAAGGACAAATTCAATTTTTTTTTTTTTTTAGACTCTTCACTGCACTAAAGTGGAATCTCAATGACCAAACCATCGCAGAATTTTAAGCACTGAGACACTGATTTCAATGTAACGGTCAAGTGCTGTGGCTAAGACAGATTAACAGCGGAATTAGAGAGATTATCTAAACCTCTACAACATTTTATTTTCAAGTGTTGCGGATGTGACAAGTTGCCCAAGAATTCAGTTAGGTATTTCAAATCTCTACAGCCTTCTATGTTCTAACGCTGCTTTAGAGAGAGGTTCCAAACGAATCAGGAAGATTTAATAAATCTATACCCCCTACTATGTTCAAGTGTTGGAACTAGAGCAGATTGCGAATGAATTCTGGAGACTTATTTAAACGTCCACTCCTTTATATGTTCTAAGCGTTACAACAGTAATAGGTTGCTAGTGAAAACAAGGCGGTAATTTAAACTGTGATAATATTTTACTTTAAGTGCTGCTGTTGTGATAGATTGTCATCCGATTCAAGGAAAAATTGATTGCAAGTCATGAATTGCATTACATGTGTCCCTAATCTAATCCTATGTTACCAACTCAAGAATACAAGCACTCATTCGTTTAAACTCAAGAATAGGGCAGGCAGAGAATTTACAGTTACAAGTCTTATACATTATGCTATGTCAGAAACGGAAAAGAATCATTTGTCAGCTAGCACATCAACAATATTTAAAAGTGTACTCCAAAGAGGTCTAAGTGATAGTAATAAGTTGAATATTTAGTATGTCAGTATATATATAAAGTATAAAATCTAAAAATGAAACTATGGAGATAAATTCGAATGTAATCAAGGCTGAATGTAAACAACAGGGAATTCGACATGGAAAACACTTCTTGTCTCTTATCATTCTAGCATTATTGTCAAGTCCCAAATGTTATCCCCAATACTAAAGGGAAGGAGAAAGGTGAGGTGCAAATACGTGACTTAAGTTTAGGTGAAACAGTGTACAACTTTTCTTTTTGATACTATACGCATTTCTGTTTGGTAGCGAGTTTCCAGAGACGTGCTCAAGTTGAAGTTTGGAAATTAACTTCACCACGATCAATGGAAAGCTCTCTATTATATTAGACATTGAAAATGTTTATTTCCAAGTGCTGCATCCACGATAGATTATCAGTAAAGTCAAGTAGGTTATATATATATATATATAAACTTCCTATTTTGTTCAAGTGTTGCAACTGTGACAGGTTGCCAGTGGTTTCAGGGAGGCTATTTAATTTTGTACACTGCCTCAACTACAAATGTTGTAACTGTGACAGGATGCCAGTGATTGCAGCTGTGACGGGTTGCCAATGATTTCAGGGTTGCCAAACTCAAGAGGAAAAATTATAGGGCGGCGGTCTGACCAAGGCTATGTGCATCTTTAGGAAAAATGTGTGAAATATATATCAACAAACAGGGACAGATCATTGGAAGCAAACGATGACTTTAATTGCAGGGTAACCACGCTGTAATAAAAGGATTCTAAAATGCCCAAGGAGAACGAGGTAACGTTTAAGGAGATATGGGTTAATCACAAAGGAAAGAAGAGTCAATGCCAAAATTTTCATGGAGAAAACTACAAGAATCTTCTGAACAAAACAACTCGGTTAGACTAAAATCCGCCAGTTAACTTCCTAAAACTTGATTTGTATTAGAATATATATATCATACGAATCTGGACTAAAACGTTGGAGTTCGTTTAACTAAGGGAAAAGTACAGTACCATAAGAGCTAACAATCTCATGGTTGGGCAACGTCCTCAATGGGTAAACTTACAGTCATAAAATTTCTATTATTATTCTACAGGAGATTGCACAGAAAAAAGTTGAACTACAGGACCTCTAAACTCGAGATCTTAAGATATCCTCTACCGATTGCAGATTGACATAATAAGGTTTTCAACAGTTCTGAGTGCCATCTTATTTAACATAACAGGAATATAAATCTGTTTTGATTCCCTCCAGAACTTAATTGGAATAGAAAGACACCAAGAAATTGAGACTGAACACAACAAATTTTCGTTTTCTTCATAATTAAATAAAACTGAAACAATAAAAAGAACCTGGACTTTTGCTTGACCGAAATGAAGTTTGCTGCAAAGCTTCCACCTTCAGTTTGCAACGATAGCACCTTCTTCAACCCTCCTGTTAAACTGAAAACTTCCCAATCCAAGAAAATTCAGAAAGATGGAGAAAGTTCCAAGAAAACTTCCCAGCCAGACATTCATGGCAAGCATAAAAACCCCCTAAAAACGTGCTCCTTGGCCAAGATCCACTATCTCCCCCTCTTAACCGCCTTAACATGCAACAAAATCCTTGGTAACTAACTAAAAGTTCCTCTCTCAACTCCCCGTATGCAACCAATTATCTCGGTATGAAATTAAATTCATTCCCCCATGCAAGGAAACTGCAACCAAAAATTATGGAGAAGACTCTCACTCGAATTCGACATGCATGTTCGCTATGAGTTTGTTCACCAAACAGAACAACTTCTTTGGCAGTAATAAATGTAGTGGTAATTGCAGCAAGAAGAGCGTGTGAAGTAACTAGATCTATTTGCCAATAAAGTAGCGTAGGGATCACTCATCCTCTAAATCTTCCTACCCTTGAGAAATTAATGCAGATCTGCACATATGACTAGATGTTCAAATGCTTTTCTTATCTAATTCGTTGATGGCATGATTAAGTTCACACTCTGAGGTCAGCAATGGACTACTGTGTAGAGCAGTGGAAGAGAGGGAAACAGTACAGGACTTAACCAATTAACTGTATGTTATTACTGACGCTGAGAGGGAGGCATCTACATTAAAAACACTGATCTTCCAAAACAATTGACATATTAGCACATTTCATAATAATTTATTTATCATATTGTTTATTTCTTACTATTTTAAATTATAACCTCCCGCTAGATTTGATTATAATGCCATAACCATGTTTAATCACTACTATACCTATATCAATTGATAATTTTATTGTGATATAATCATCAATCAAAACTCAAATCAAACTAACCAACTCAACTTAGCAACATATCATCTAATCAACCTCAATGGTGACAAAAGTATGATGACAACACGCATGGAGGACATCTACATCACTAAAGTGGGGAAAAATGTATAGGGTTAATTTGCAACTCTTTAAGAAAAATTCCCTTTCACATAACACCCCTCACCTTTGAAAATTAAACTGCAGGAAAATTCCACATCACCCACTTGAATTCCACCCACTTGGCATTTTTCATGTGTGTTGATGAGAGAATATTTGTCAGGGACACAAGTGTGGCGCGCAAATTTCTGCATGGCACACTGTCTCCCTTGACAGATTCCCATGTCTAAATTTGGAAGAGGCATTACACTCCTCATTAGGAAAAATTCTAACATCCTTCTGTCGACCAATCGACCAGAAAATAGCTTATTCCTTCTCATCCCACCT
The DNA here is from genome assembly GCA_007258455.2 of Sequoia sempervirens. Classification (NCBI taxonomy): domain Eukaryota; kingdom Viridiplantae; phylum Streptophyta; class Pinopsida; order Cupressales; family Cupressaceae; genus Sequoia; species Sequoia sempervirens. The sequence continues at coordinate 77,198,514 of VDFB02047397.1, read as the reverse complement.
TTAAAAGAACAATCTTAACTATCAATTGATCCTCTTAGCAATTCATTCAACTTCTTCACATTCTCAAGCACATTCTCACTCACTCCATCATTCTAGCACTCCACTATGAGCATTGCAACAATGTTGACACTCCATCAACTCCACATTGCAAGTGTGATGCCACCATAGAAGTTGCAAGCTTGGAGTCTTGCGAGACCTCCCTTTACCACGGTTGTGATGGTGGTGACTTTGCCAATTTTTTAGCTTGAACTCTCCCTTCATTGGCCTTGAGATCCTTTGGGTGTAGATGGTAATGCTTCACTCCTCTCCTTTGTGATTTTATAGAGTAGTTTAGTCTTTTGCAGTGTTCATTGCAATACTTTATATCTTCTTTATCTCATATTCAACTTTTTTGCTTTCTATTTGTTTGTGGAGGTGGAAACACCAAAGCAAGGGTTTGACTAAGGTAGGCCCCTATACAAGCCCAACAATTTTTCCCCTTCTCTCTTGTGTGTAGGTGAAGGTCTGCGTGTGGAGTTAGTTGGAAAACTAGTTTTTAAGTTAGTTTTCATCACCCTTATGTTCATTTATTTTCTTTACTATTTCCGTATTTACTTTTTTATATTTCATCATTTTTTCTTGTTCAATAAAATCATTTAGCTAGACAGTTTAGTAAGTTTCTATTATTTTTTTTTTTACTGTGTCTTACATTTTCTAAGTATACAAATGCTAGTGTGCCAAAGAGATGCCGGCACGCCGCATTGTTGTCCCAAAACCACACTATTTTCCTAAAAAAGAGAGTTGTTTGAGGTATAGTAGTGACTCAAAAAACAAGTTCACCTAGCGCCAACCTAAATTTTGGGTTTATAGAGTGACAAAAGTACTATTTAGTGCTCTTCATTCTTGATCCTCACCCCAAAACAACCTTGAGAGTGAGGTAAGTTAGGACATCCCTCCACTCTCGGCTCTCCATGACCTGGATCCTTGATGTGGTTGGCCCCCCTCTCTTATAGATATAAAACAAGGTGAATCAGAAGAGAAAACCTAAATTACATGTGGGTTCCTTTAGAGTTGCATAAAGATACTCCATAAAAGAATGAAAAATTCACATCAAATGTTTAAGAAGTTAGAGAGCTAGAATGTGAACAATTCACCCCACATGGAGAACACATATAGGCTTTCAAAACTATGAGGACATATATAGTGAATGTTTGTATTTGATTTGGTTGTTTGTTATTTTTAATATTATATGTGTGAGAAACTGTGACCCATTTGGGTGTGTAAAGCTATTTTGATTGAGTTTTTTTTGCAAATTTTAGGATAGACTTGAAGGTTTATATTGGTTTGAATGATGCCTACTAATGAGAGAATTCATATTCTAATGTTTAGGAACATGAGAAGGAAGATACATGATCAATTGTGTTTGTACAATTTCAAATGTGTTCACTATTTTTTCGCAATCTCCTATCAATGAGGTATCAATGGTTGCATCTTCTTGTGCAATATCCTCACAAGTAGGGAAGATATTGAGAGAGGAAAAAAAAATTAAATTCACTAAAGGACTCAAGCCTCTAGGATGACCTCCAAAACTAAAAATAATCTTCTACAAGAGAGAATAGCAAGAGTATAAATTTGCAATAATGGATGTAAGAAAATATAGACAATTTGCAACACTCTAGATTGCAATTATTGGATTGAAATAAAATACAAATGGGAACCCCTTGGTTATATATCCAAGGTGTGAGATAGGATTAGAAAATATTGTGAAATGTGTGTTAATCCTATGTTATGGGACAACTAACTTCAAAAAATGCTCAAAAATATAAGATAGAATAAGATATTATCTAGATAACTAATACTTCTAGAAGATCACCTAGAACCCTAGTAAACTTAACATGTGAATAATTCTCATTGCTATGAATTAGCTATGTACAAGATATTTATTCACACCAACACCCCCCTTAAGTGCAACTTACATTGTAGATTATTATGTAAAGATGCAAAAAGTGAAAATGATTATTGGGTATGTGCAGGATCATGATGGGCCAAAAAGTGGCAATATGATGGTTATTTGTAGGGTATGTGGCTGATGACTCTCTTTTTACCCAAAACTAATGAAAGGAAAAGGGTTTTTAAAGGAGATTCTCAACTTTCCACGAATATAAATTATTCTTTACTTTGAATTTAATAAATAATTATTATTCATTTTCTATTTGAATTACGACTAAAGTCTTGATTGATAGGTTGATTGAAAAACATCTATAGCTTTCAAATAGTATCACATTTTTTGAATTTGAAATATGTGTCACATTCTATGCTTTGCATACTATAGGATTAAAAAAAAAATGAATTTCATGAAGTTTTGACCAAGTTAAGGTGTTTAGACATACGATTTTTTTATATTTTTTAAAAGTTGTAATAAAAAAATAATTAATTATTTACTTGGAAAAAATTACAAAAAAAAATATGCATCATATCAAACATGAGTCCTCACTTATATCCAAAATCTTATAAAAAATATTATCATTTTTATTATGGTTAGGGTGGTCGGACACACACCTACTTCTTAGTTTTTCCTTGAAATTTAAGTACTACTGCATTAAAATTTCAAATTTCACCAAATAGATTTTTTAAAATAAACCTAGTAGTTTAGAAACTACATTCAATTTTCTACAGATTCTATTTTTACATATTTTTGAAATAATGTAGATAACTTATTCAAATTTTATGTCAATTTTCCTAACTTTGATTTTTCTATTTTTTTTGCCACTTAAGGGCCTATTTTTTCCATGATGATCTTGCACATAACCTATTATGGGTCCCAATTACTAGGCCTTGTTAGGTACCAAATGGGAAAAAAATCCTCTCAAAAAGAGAAAAAATATAAACAAGGATGATGTATAGAGGAATCAATGATACCCCACAAGGACTTCATCCATCATGAATATACAATCAACTACCCCATAAGAGGGGAAAAAAGAGACAAGATATCTTACCCATAATGAAGACGCTCCAATGTCAATGAAGAATGCCTTGAAAAAAATATTATCCAATACCTACATGCAACACATCTTCCCTTAGGTAGAAACAAGTCCATATGTAGATAAAGAAGCCACTCCATGTCCAATTGAAAGGAGGAAGGATGAAGTATCAACATATATATCTCTCAAAAAATATTAGGAGTCAAACATTGAATAAGTCACAACATAATCATGGTCCAACTCAACCAAAAAATATAAAAAGTCAAGGAATTGAGGAAACTCATGACTATCAATATCTAAAGATAAATAAGATGGCATAAAGAGTTGTGTTAAAGCTATTGTCAAAGAAGAAAGAAACCCCCTCAAGTGTGTCCTCCAAATTTGTAGTATGAAAATCCATAAACAAGTTATAAATCCCTATCAAATATTCATCCCACAAAGCAAGATCTGAATAACTATGATCATCCTGCTGAATAGAAGCACAATCAATAATTGAAGAAGCAAGAGGGGGAGTAGTAGGAAGCTTAACACTATTCTCTATAATATCATTTAGATTACAAAACTTCTCCCCATAAACATGATTCACACTTGATGAATGAGTATGAATAACAGTCAAAGGAATGTTATCATCAACAAAAGAAAAATGAGAAAAAAAATACAAACGAGATGACTAATCAACCATCTCAATAGCAGTGATATCTCTAGTCTCCAAGTCCTTTATGTATACTCTATCAGGAGTTAGCTCAAATATTTTACCTTGTCCACTATGGGTAGTTTGATTAACAAAAAGGATATTAGAGGAAAAGGAAGAAACAGAAAGAATATCATTAAAAGTTCCTTCTCCCATGTCAATAGAACCCTTCCCACATACCTTCATATAAATTTTGTTACCCAACAAAATATTAGGTGAATTATGAGGCTCAAAAGAAGAGAACATTCCCATAGATGATGGCATATGATGGATGCCCCTAAATCAAGAAGCCATCTTCCAAATTCAAGACTTGTAGAGGCCAAGAGTGCTTGTCCTTTCATTTTTTTGAGACCATTTGTAACTATATGTTCCTTGATTATAATGATGAAGCTACTATAGATGCTGAAGAAGAAGACACTGATGAGGGTAGTTGAATGTTGTTATTTTGAAGATATGTAAGTTCATAAATTTTCTTATCATAATATCTACGCTCATCATGTCTTATCCTTTTACAATATGAAAATTTCAAATTCTTCTTTTATGTGAGTCCTCTTTAGAAGAGGAAGTGGACTAAGGGGTGCTATATAAAGGTGAATCTTTACCTTCTCCTTAGACTTGGGTTCCTTGTCTTTCTTCTTACATTTTTCACTTGAAGCATTTTTATCTTTTGCAAGAAGAGCTTGAGATGTGCAAGACTTCAAGTTTTCCATGCTTTCCAACTTTACTTGTTCCATTGTAAGTTGAACAACAAATCCATGAAGAGAAGGAATTTTATATGCATTGAAAAGGGCATCCATTATAACATAAAGTGTAGAAACAAACATTGAATAATTTGGACCAAGCTTAGAAAGAATAGAAATAATAAATTATTCATTCTCTTTAGTGATCCCACAATTAGATAATTGCAATCTATGATAATTTAGTTTAGTGAAAAAGTCTTGGATATTATCAAAATATGAAGGAATATAACTCATAAGTTCATTTTCTAACTTAAATTTTCTCATTTTACCTAGCTTACTAAAGATATTTTCTAAGGTAGTCCTATGTACAAACTATTTTCTTCTTTATGTAGCTCTTGTGGGTTCTAGATTTGTGCCAAATTTGATTATTCACAACTTCAATTTTAACAATAAAACCACCATTTGTGACTTCCATTCATTATAGTTATATGGGGTTAGAGGTACAACTTTTGAAAAATAGATGATAAAATCAAAAGTTACGATAGAGGAAAAAAAATTACCCCTCACAATACAAGAAAAATAACCCTTTTGTCCCAAAGAAAATGCCACTTTTTTACAAATTTACAAGTTGTGCCAAAGTACAAATGTGAATTCAAACTAAAATCTTAAAGTTTTTAGAAAAAAATATAAAAAGTACATATATAAAATTGAATCTCCTTAATACCTTTCCAATGCCGTAAGAATTGATAAAAAAATGTTTGGAGCTAAAAGTTATAAGCTTGGAGGCAAAAAACTAAGATCTAACTTTGAGCTAGAATGATAGATATCAAATAGAAAAATTCTTAAAATTAACCTATAGCATTGGAAAGCTCTCAAAACCATATTTCCAACAATATCTTGTTTGTCAAAAACCAATTTTTGGATCAAAAGTTATGATTTTTTGAAAAAAAATGCTAAGTTTATTCTCTAGCGATGACCCTCTTAGCAAAATAAATATTTTCCAAAAATTAAATTCATAAAAAATGAAAAAAAGTTATATGAAAATAGGGTTTCTCAGCCATCTAAATGTAATGAAAACATTCATTTGGGCTATAAGTGCTCCCATACAAATGTACTCACTAGATCTAAGATTTAAACCTTAGTTTGGAACTATATCATAAATAGCCAAAGTGATTGAAATAAAAACTATATCTAAAATACTTTGACATTCTAAACTCAATAATGAGCTTGGATTTGCACTACCATGCTCCAAAATGAACATGAAATACAAATACACAAGGAGAGAACCACAAATATGGTATTTCTCTAAGTTTCTTAACTTCTCTAGATCATCATTTGATGCAAGAGAAGATCATACTCGACTTTTCAAGGTCCACCAAGATTTTCACTATAGTAAAAATGCAAGCCTAATTATTTCCCAAATCTGAGAAGGGGTTTGTAGAGATGAAGCCTTGATACCATGCTAGAGTCACTCATTCCTCCAATATTACCTATAAAAAAAAAACCCTTCTATAAGAGAAAAGCAAGAGCATAAATTTGCAATAATGGATGCAATATAATATAGCAAATATGAAATACTCAAGATTGAAATTGTATTGGATTGGAATAAAATACAACCGAGAACTCCTTAGTTATATATTGAAGGTGTGAGATAGGATTAGACAAGATTGTGACATGTGTCTTAATTCTATGTTATGAGATAAATAACTTTACAATACAGTAAAAAGAATAAGATAAGATAAGATCTCATCTAGACAACTAAGACTTAGAATAAAAGATCACCTAGAACCGAATTAAACTTAACATGTGAATAAGTCCCCTTGATAGGAATTAGCTAGGTACAAGGTAATTATTCACACCAACACAAACATGGGTTTTGTGATTACTCGAAGAACACATATTAGAGAGGGTATCAATGATTGTATTCTCTTGAACCAAGATATCGTCACAAGTAGGAGAGATATTGGGAGAGGGAAAAACATGATTTTCATGATTTCTTGAAGAATGAATAATAGGTAAAGTATTAATGATTGTATTCTCTTGCAGGTCAATTTATCCCCATGGGTAAGAAAACTATTGGTCGACCAAAGGCCAATCCATATCTCTTTTGACAAAATGGAATGAGGTTCGAGGTCCAATGTTGTGATTTTTTTGAGAAAAGAAATATTTTTATTGAAAAAATAAGATTTTTCAAAATAAAACATATTGGTATTTCCCTTTTAGCATATTGTATTGAACTTGATGAATTAGGGTGAAATTGAAAATGCACAATAGAATCTGGAATTTTCATGATAGACTGCCAAAAGTAAGAACCAAAACTTAACAAATATCATAGAGAAATATTTCCCACAACTAATTGATGTAAAAATAATTAGTCAGGGGTGTTTTGTTGAACACCTGAAATACTGAGAGAGAGGGGTGAATCAGTATTCCTTGAAATTGAATAACTTAAAAGTGCATTACAAAGCATCTCATTAAACTTGTAGAAATGGAAAGACATAATATAAAGCATGCACCAAAAAAATCAATAGATGAACACCATATTTTATGTGGAAACCCCTTGAAATGGAAAAACCACAGTGAGGATTAACTCACTAAATATCATAATCGGTTACAATAGATCATAGTTTAAGCAACTCGTTGTCCAAAAAATAGGAGGGCTCACTACCCAAGGAATATCGTTTCTTCCCAAATTACAAATGTGCATACAAAAATGGCTCACTTCCAAAGTTTTAAATAAATTTATTATGCATTTGTTATATGCTAAAGAAACAATTCCTTGTTCTACTCAGAAACTTACTTTACACACTCCATCCTTTATTATCCCTTTTATATGCATGCACAATCTATTTACATCACACTAACACTATCACATTTTAATCTTCTCTCTTTGCATTCCAATAATGAATTTTCCTTCTATACATACATATATATATATATATATATATATATATATATATATATATATATATATATATATATCTTCTACAATTAGTCATACCATCAACTAGGTCATCCTTATTGGATGAAACGTGTGACCCCAAAACCTGCCAGCTCAAAACTCCAACATGCAAGCCTTGTAAATGTATCCAAAGTGTGTCCTTCACCTAAATAGGTCACCATGACCTATAGACACTACCATTAATCCACTCCATACACAATTCAATCTCACATGACTCCAAAACCCTTAGGTCAGTACCGCACAACCAAATTTGTAAAGCAACAACTAAATGAACCAACTGTTCATCCAAAACTTGATGTGCAGATCACCAAACAACTTGAAAATCAAAATTAACACACATATGACATCACCAAGAACTTCCTGAAATATGCAAAACACAATGATCATTGTGGTGGAATGTGGAGCATTCCAACATGAACTCTACAATTGTAACTCTATCTATACTTAGTCCAATACTCTGTCATTAATATATTTCTTTTGTGGAAGACATAAAGCCCTAAATTTTTTGGATATGGACTCCTTCAATACGCACCATTATTACCTCAAAACTACATGAAAATATAATGCAATGTGAAACAATGTGGACCACAAAATTGTTCCTCTATTACATGGAAAATACACTATCTTAGTTTGGGACTTAGCTAGTTTCCCAAAAAAAAGTTGGTCTTCTTTAGACTATATACATACTAATACACCATCAATTCTACAATGAGTTGACATAAATGGCAACACCGTACACCATCATTCTCATTTTTCCAACATGTTTACCCAAGACTACAAATCAAGGTTTTTGAAATCTTAGAACATGTACAGCTATGTATTAGTTAATAGGTTTTTTTTTTGTGAAAACCCAACTCTAAAAATTGATAGAGTTTAGAAAAATAACCATGCCTTAATTTGATGATTAGAGGAACGTGAAGAAATAAATGAGGGATTTTAAGCATTCAAACAATCTTATGGATGAAACTAGCTACACATATGAATCCTCCCAAAAGGTATGAGGTAAGGGAAAGCATCTGAAAAATAGATATGCTAATGTAAATGTAGAAAAATGTAATTAAGGTTATGTTTTTACAAGGAAAAAAATATTCTAAGTGCTCTAATTTTCCAAATTAAACATGGAACATTTATAAATTGAATTGAAATAACTCAAATCTAATCCTTAAACAAGAAAACCTAAACTTATTCCATTAAATCCAAACATTTTATAATTTTGATGTAAATCAATTTCACGAATCTGTTTTATTGTTTAATGAACAAAGAGTTTAAATGCTTAATTTAGAAAATAAAAAAAATGCAAATTAATAGTAAGACCTTCAAATAAACTAGGTTTTTGATGAATTTTAGAATTTATGATATATAAACCTAAAAATTATGTGTAAGAAATGCTAGGTTCACCAAAATGAGATGTAGAAAAAGAGATCCTAGATCTAACTAGTAGATTAATTAGGATTTTCCCTTTTTCTTTGACTCCACATTCAAACACAAACCAACTAGGGTTTGATGATTTTCTAGTTGTCTTAATGAAGAGCCAATCTCCTAAGTTTCGGTTCTTTTGAGTTGTCATTGATAAGGGAAATGGGGAAAAGCACAGTCCAAAAAAATGTACCTCGGTACTCCTTGAGTAGTATGTTTATACCCCAAAGGATATGGGTATGTGCAGGGTCATGATGGGCCAAAAAGTGGCAATATGATGGGTATGTGTAGTGTATGTGGCTGACGACTTTTTTTTACACAAAATTGATGAAATAGAAAGGGTTTTTAAAGGAGATTCTCAACTTTCCACCAATATAAATTATGTTTTAATTTGAATTTAATAAATAATTATTATTCATTTTCTATTTGAATTATGACTAAAGTCTTGATTGATAAGCTGATTGAAAAACATATATAGCTTTCAAACAGTATCAAATTATTTGAATCCAAAACATGCATCACATTATATGCTTCGCATAATATAGGATTAACAAAAAAAATGAATTTCATGAAGTTTTGACCAAGTTAAGGTGGTTAGACATCTGAGTTTTATATTTTTAAAAGTTGTAATAAAATTCATAATTAATTATTTACTTGGGAAAAAAATTACAAAAAATTATGCATCACATTTGGACATGAGTCCTCTACTTATATCTAAAATATTATAAAAAATATTATCATTCTATTGTGGTTAGGGTGGTTAGACATACAACTACTTATTTTTTCCTTGAAATTTAAGTACTACTCCATTTGAAGTTTCAAATTTTCACCAAATAGATTTCTTTTTTTAAAATAAACCTAGTATTTTAGAAACTACATTCAATTTTCTATAGATTCTATTCTCACATATTTTTGAAATAATATAGATAAAATATTCAATTTTTTATGTCAAGTTTCCTAACTCTATTTTTTTTGAATTTTTCGGCACTTAAGGACTTGTTTTCTCCATGATGATCCTACACATACCCATATAGTAAAAGAAATATGCATATGTGGTAGGAATTTATAAGGTATGCAGACATACAATATCATATTAACAAAATAAAATTCTCACATATCCATAGCACACATATTTTCCTCATAACTCCTTTAATATATGATATTATAGCAGTTACGTGAGGGTAGGTTTGGTCCCTCCTCTAGTAGTCTATTACCTTGTCATATCACTACATTCCATGTCTATCTCTTTATCTATTACATATGGCATATATAAATGTGTTCTCTTAAAGGGACATTACTCCTACTAGTGACTAATGTCTTCTCTGAGTACTATAGTCTTCTTCCAGTCCTCTATGGTATGCTTTGTTTTGACCTTTGACCTCCTAACATCATACCCCTTTTAAAATGATGTCTTTTACTCAATAATTTTTTCTCAATCGGGAAGGATATTTCAATATTCTATCTTTAGTCTTGCAAGTGTAGAATTCCAATGTACCTATACTTGGAGGAGTGTGCCTATTTGTGCTTGTATTTGGGTTAATGTGTGTTTTACTTCTAGAATAGTCATTGGGGTGGTGATATTATTGTTAATATGTTTTTCTTCTTTCAAAATATATTGGAGGAATCTTAACTTAGTATTGACCAAATCCCTTAGTTATTGTAATTGCTCCTTGACCAACTCTCATTCGATATGGAGTTGTTGGAGCTAGATGTGTAGATTCTCTTTGTTGTCCCTTGTTTCTCTAGTTGGGCCTTGTGGGGGGTCATAAATAATTTGTGCTATTTTATCCTCTATCTATGTGATCTGGTTCCAAAGGTTCCTTATTGTTTTAGGCCATTGTAAGAAAAAGTGATATATTATTCCAATAGACTTGATGTTGTCCTTGGCATGCTTGGGTTGTTGATTAAGTTGATTTTGTGTGGTATCACATCTCTTAATTAACTATTTGGTAGTCAACTTAATCAGTTCATCCTAGGCCTCTTTCCTTATGTTTTCTTTTTGGGATGTTAGGAACGTCTCTATTCTGGTAACTAACTGCTGAAGTTGGTGAGACAAGGGGAGTGATTGATCCCTGGAAAAAATTGGGATAGCTTTTTGGACTATGGTATAATGTATTTTTGGTGGTTTTAATGTGTTGGCTCTAGCGGTATGTAATAATGTGTCAAGTTACATTGTTAACATGCCCTGCTACAAGTGTACCATCCAATTTTCAATGTTTGACTACTCTAGATTTATTAAAGTTATGAATGTAATAGGGTCCTAATCATTGTATTTTCAACTTCCCCTATTTCTTAAATTTTCTATCATATAGTAGCATTAAGTCCCCTATTTGGAATATTTTTAATTTCAAGCTTTGGTTATGTCATGCCTTCTACCTTTGTCATTCCAACTATTGGCTATACATAGAAATTTGTTGGATTTCATCTAGTTTTTCCAATCCTTCTATTCTCATCTTCAAACCTTAAATTTAGTGTGGTACATATATTGGGAATTATGAAATTCATGGGTACCATTACATCTAGTCCATATACCAACTCAAAGGGTGTGGATTTTCTAGTCCTTTTGTAAGAAGTGTGGTATTCCCAAAGTAATGCTAGTATCTTAACATTCTAATCTATTTGGTTTCCATCACACATTTTTGTTAATTCTTTCTCAATTATTTTGTTTAATGCTTCATTGGTCCCATTTTTTTGCAGATGGTATGGAGAGCTTTTATTGCACCGATTTATCATCAAATTTTGTAGCAATAATTTTATCATATTGTTTATGAAGTAATTTCCCTAATCACTAACTATTCTTAATGGGTATCCATATCTGGTAATCATGTTGTCATATAAAAACTTGGTGGTAGGTTTTGTTGTATAGTCTTTGGTTGATTTTCCTTTTACCAATTTTGTTACATACTCCACACTAGTTATAATCAGTCAAGCTCTTGATTTTTTTATCGATGTGTCAATTGGCCTAATAATATCTATTGCTCATTTCTCAAAGGGATTTTAGGCTAGTACTGGTCTTAGGGGCATCTCAGCTCGAGTGGTACGTTTTCCCACTCTATAACATATATCATACCTTTATTTGTGGTCCTTGAATCTTTGTGTAGTGTTGGCTACCATAGGTCCTCTAGTTTGATCCTTCTTGTGGTAGATTCTCCAAAGTTATCTGCTTAGGAAATCTAACTTTGTGCTTCCTATAAAATGGATTTTATTCCATGTTTATAGACAACTCTTCTCAAGATGTCATTCTTACCCCTGTAGTGTAGTTCTCCTTCTGATAATGTATATGGTGTTTCTTTCCATGTCAATGATTGTTTCTCTTGTGAGGATATGTCTTTTTGGAACTCTATAGTTGACAAAAAAATAGCATATATTCTAATTCTTCTAGTATTGCTATAATTTGGAACAAGTGTGTACAATAATGAGCCTTAAATATGCCCATAGTTTGAAACTTTGATACTCTTACTTTTATTGTTAATAGTTGTTCAAATCTGTTGATTAAAGACTTTTCGGGTAGTATCCTGTAGTAATGAATTCTATATTCCTGCAGCTTGATAACTTCATTAATCACCTTTTTGACCGCTCGCACCGCTGATGTATGCTTATGATTTTGGATAATGGAATAGGATTAATATGTGATTAATGAATTGATGATGTGTCACTTGTGTGTATGCTTTCCTTCACCTCTGTTATTTATTGCAAGATTGTTGGAGGGAGCTGAAGCTGATCAAGTGCAAGAATCTCGACTTTGTTGAAGAAGTCATTCTAGTAATAACTTTTTGACCAAGTCTTTTGGAAGATGCTTAAAACGGTCCTTTAATTTAGGGAGTGTGTAATGCTATATTCTCTCTGGGTCGTGTCGAGCAGATAGAATTTCATTTATGAATATCTATTATGTGGATTCAAAATGTAGTTATGATCACGACTTCCTCTGTTAATTAGTTAGTTGTCTTTTTCATTTAAAATAACCATTCCTCCTGCATGAGTGAACAAGGATGAAATATTTTATGTTAGAATTAAGATGAACAATTAATAAAGTTTTGTGTTAAGTTTAATTTTCAAAACAAAGTAATCGATGTCTCCTAGTTTTGAATATGAATAAAAAATGATGAAGCTTTGAGTCAACTTCTTGTGTAATCTAAGTTGATGCTTGCTAAGGGGGGCCACTTAGTAAGTATTTTGTAGCAAGTTGTTGTGATTAACTATTCATTTCATGTTGATTACTAGTTAGAATCTATTTCTGTAGATTTCAATGCAAACTCAGCTTTGTATTGTTCCTGCAGCATCGAGAATCCATCCCTGTGTTTGTTCCTGCAGCATAAAGCCAATTCACAGTTTGTCCTTTAAATAGCTGCTATGATTTTTATTTTAGCTGCATTGTGTTTAAGTTAAAAAGCTTTACATTGTATTACTATTAAGCATTTATTTTCTATAGATGGTGACTGGAAACTAGTTCTTAGTGCACATACCGTGCTGCTCCATTTCAAGTATACATACCCTAGTTTGATAAAGTAAATGAACGACCATGAAAAGATGTTAGTCACTTGTTGGAATGTCCAATTCCTAGGTTTAGTTTTGCTATGACTTTTATATCCTTTTGTGGGCGTAACCATTTTTGGCGCCATTACCGGGTATGGTGTCAATCTAAGAACCTGCTATAGTCATTGTTAGCGGTAGTTTAGTCAGTTGTTTCAATATTTTCATGTTCTTTTCAAATACCATTTATTTTGTTGCATGCATAGAAGAAGAGATGCACTGGGAAGGTTTCTCCCTAAAAACTTGTTTGTTGAACTACCATTTAACCTAGCTGACGAAGAACCTGAGGAAAATCCATTTGCTCTGATATTCCAAGACTCAAATATGGTAAATAATCCACCTAATCCACCTCTTGCTTTTGAGTTTCCCATTGTTCCCCATCGAGATACTGACAACCTTAAAAATATTCCTTCTTCATTACTTCCCAAATTCTACAGCCTAGTTACGGAGGACCTAGAAACTTTCCTGTTTGAGTTTGATATCCTCTGTCATAGTTATGACTAAACTTCAGATGCTCACAAATTGAAGTTGTTTCCTTCCACCTTGAAGGAGGGAGCTCTCAGATGGTTCATGAGTTTGGGAAGAGGTGTTGTTGATAGTTGGGCAGCCATGCAAACAAAATTCTTTGAGAAATATAAGGAATATTGTAAGATTAGTAGTAAGGGAGATGATATATTTAGAATTCAGCAGAAGGAGGATGAAAGTCTGGAGGATTATATTTCAAGATTCTTGTTTTCCCTGAAAAAGAATTCAGACCACACTCTTAATGAAGTGTCTCAGAAACTACTCTTTCTAAGGGGAATCAGTGATACTTGTATAGATTCCCTAGACCTGATGGGAGGAGGTGATATCACCCAACTACCTTGGGATGATATTAAGAAAATATGCCTTAATTACTCTTGAGAAAATGTGAAGAAGGGTAGAGGTCATCGACGTACTATGGACAAGTCTTCTTCCAGTGGAGTTTCCCAGATGGAGATAACAAATTTGATGTCTGACTTCAAGCAGGATATCATTAACAATATGGCTACAAAACTGGACACTATGCAAGCTCAGAAGAAACATGTGGCAGCTGAAGCAATTTTGGCCGAGTTCTATCCACATTGCAGGCAGCACAAACGAGACTGCAGATGCAAGATGGTGGCTAATCTGGAAGCTAAGCAATTACCTACTGACTTTAAGCCAGTAGAAGGTGATGATGATCAAGTGTTCTATGTTGCACAAAGGAGACCATGGGCTCAGAGACAAGGTATTCCTCAAGACCCTTTGACTTTTGGTAATCCTTATTATAGCTATAATAGCCAATGGCAACCCTCATATGGACCACCACCACCTTGGAATACATCTCAACCAAATTGGCCTAATTATCAGACCCCTCAATGGCAATCTCCTCAAGGAGGTTGGCAGCAGCTACAAGGACAATGGACCCCACCCCAAGGTAATTGGCAGTAGAGTCCTCAATGGAAAGGTTCTCAGTAATGGCAGAACTAGTCCCCTGGGTTCCTGCAGCTTCCACAGCCACAACCTCAGGCCCTCATGCCACCTCTTGCAGCAATTGCCACAAATAATGGCCCTCCAAAATAAACACCTATGCCTTCTCAGCCATTGCCAAATCCCAATAATAAGCAACAACAACAGCCACAATAGCCCATGTATTTTGCTAAAGCTAACCAATATCCACCTTATGCCTTAAATATTCATGATATCCATTTGAGGTCTGGAACTACTCTTCCTGGTCCACAACCACCTCTAATTACTAAGATGCCAGATTCTCCCCTTGAAGAATCTATTGCACCCGATCTTCCTACTAAGCATATGCCTATAACTGACACAGTTTCTAAGGAGCCTCTTTTGCAAAGTCAAGACAAACCACCTTTTCCTCAGAGGTTACAAAGTACTGCATTTAAATCCATGGAAGAACCCATTTTTAACATTCTGGATCAGCTCAAGAATGTACAAATTCAAATCCCTTTATTTCAGGCCATTAAAGATGTTCCTATTTTTGGAAAATTCATTAAACAGGCATGTTTGAAGAAGCCTGGATGAAAGAAAAAGGATCCCCAAACAATTCATGTCTTAGGGAAATTGGCTGATATAATGTTGGGAAATGTAGTCATTCCAAAGTACATTTACTCTAGAAGTCTTGTGGTACAAATACATATAAATGGCCAAATTGTAAAAAATGTTTTGATTGACCTTGGTGCTGCCATCAATGTCATGACAAAACATACTATGGACTATTTGAACATTCTAAACATTAGGTCTACACCTACAATCCTGTAGCTTGCAAATAGCTCTACAGTTAAACCTAATGGAATGGTGGAAGATGTAATTGTTACTCTTGAATCTTGGGAGTATCCAACTGATTTTACAATATTATCTGTTAAGGAAACTTTAGGAAGATACCTAATTATCCTAGGTAGACCATGGTTAGCAACTATTGATGCTTTTATAGGATGTTGTTATGGAGATATGACTATTTCTGATGGACAGTCCACAAAAAAATTGGCTTTGTATCCGTCGGCTAGACCTCAACCAGATTTATCCCAACCTGTTTGGCCAGATGTGGGGGAAGAAACTAAAGAAGCCAATTCTTTGGTTCAATTAATGATGCTTCAAACTAATCCATTCTCATAACTTCAAAATGAAGATGCCTTGATTTTTCAAATTCTGTAGTCTAACTCTGATACGGGTGGTTCATCTGATCCAAATAGTAGTCATCTACAATGTTTCCTGCAACAGCTAAATTCTGAGAGTTTGCTACCTAAATTTTTTGCAATTTTTCATAACTTTCTTCCACAAGAGGTACAAACATCACCTGTCAATTCTATGAGTGATCTCACTAAGCAGATAGAATTGTCTCTAGGTCACTATTTGAATATCAATAGCAAGCTGTCACAATCTCAACAGGCTGTCCTATTTAAAATGCTACAAGATCAGGAAGAAGCTTTTGCATGGGAATATGGGGACATGCAAGGAATAGATCCTTGAATTTGTACTCATAGGATCTATATCAAAGAATATTGTTTACCAGTTCGGCAGCCTCAAAGAAGAATTAATCTAGCACTTAGAGAAATAGTTAAGAATGAGCTTCAAAAGTTATTTGATGCTAGTTTTATTTATCCAATTTTTGACAGTCAGTGGGTCTCTTTGTTCGTTATTGTCCCTAAGAAAGGAGGAAAATGGAGAGTGTGTGTAGATTACAGAGAGTTGAATACTGCCACTAAAAAAGCTCACTTTCCATTACCCTTTGTAGACCAAGTGTTAGACTCATTGTCTGGTAAAAGATATTTTTCCTTCTTGGATGGCTACAATGGGTACAATCAGATAAAAATTGCCCCTGAAGATCAAGATAAGACCACTTTTACCTATCCATGGGGGAAATTTTCTTATTCAGTCTTGCCTTTTGGTCTATGCAATGCGCCAACAACATTTTAGATAGCTGTAATTAGTATTTTTGCTGATATATCTCAGGACTATATGGAAATTTATATGGATGATTTCACTACCTATGGAGTTACATTTGAAGAATCATTGGTGAATTTAGAAAAAGTATTGAAAAGGTGCATAGAGAAAAATTTGTCTCTAAACAGTAAAAAGTGCTTCCTAATGATGGAAGAAGGTATTGTTCTAGGCCATCATATTTCCAAGAATAGAATTCAGGTTGACCCTACTAAAATTGAAGTTATTCTGAATTTATAAACTCCTGCAAAAAAAAAGGATGTCAGAAGCTTCCTTGGTCATGCAGGGTATTATAGAAGGTTTATAAAAGATTTCAGCAAAATTTCCAGTCCACTATATGCCTTATTAACTAAGGAGTCTCAATTTGATTGGATGGAGGCCTGTGAAAAATCTTTCTTGCAACTAAAGGACTTGCTTATTAAAGCCCCTATTCTTCAAGGTACAAAATGGACTTTGCCTTTTCACATGCATGCTGATGCTTTTGATTTTGGTATAGGGGCAGTCTTAAGCCAAAAGGAAAACTCAATTGAACATGCCATCTATTTTATTAGCAAAAACCTTCAAGGTCCTGAGCTAAACTACACTGTTACAAAAAAGGAGTTGCTAACAGTAGTGTATGCTTTGAATAAATTTAGGCATTATGTCACAGGTTATCAGATATTTGTTCACACTGACCATGCAGCAATTAGGTATCTGATAAACAAGCTTGCCATTTCTGGTAGGTTGGCAAGATGGCTCCTGTTGTTACAAGAATTTGACATTACAATCATTGATAAACAAGGAAGAGCTAATGTTGTAGCTTATTTTTTATCAAGGCTTCAAATAACTACACCTAGTGAACATGAAGTTATTGATGATAGGTTCCCAGATGAACACCTATTTTTCATTGCTGCACATACTTCATGGTATGCAGGCATTGCCAATTATCTTGCAGCAAGCAGAATACCAACTCACTTTTCCCCAAAAGAAAAGAAATTATTAATAGAGAAAAGTTTTAACTTTTCATGGATTGCAAATTATCTGTTTTATATTGGACCTGATCAAGTTATGCGAGGATGTGTAAGGGAAGATGAGACTTATGATATCTTGCATGCTTTCCATGATAAACCGTGTGGGGGACATTTTGTAGCAAAAAGAACATCAATGAAAGTTCTTACAACAGGATACTACTGGCCAACATTACACAAGGATGTTGTAGCTTATACAAGGAAATGTGACACATGCCAACGTATGGGAAGACCAACCAAGTCAGATGAAATGCCACTATACCCTCAAGTAAGTGTCAACCCCTTTGATAAATGGGGGATGGATTTTGTTGGACCAATTGATCCACCATCGAATGGAAAGTCATACATTCTGGTTTGCACAGATTATGTAACAAAGTGGGTTGAAGTAAAGGTAATGACTCATGCTTGTGATAACAAGGTTGCTGAATTTTTGTATGAGCAAATTTTTAATAGATTTGGAGTTCCCAGAGAGTTGGTAAGTGATCAGGGAGCTCAGCTCACATCTAATTTGATCACTGCACTAATGAATGACTATAAAATCAAACATAAAAAGTTCAACCCCTATCACCCTCAAGTCAATGGTCAGGCGGAGGTTACAAATAGGGAAATTGAGGCAATCCTAATAAAGACAGTGCAACTCCATCAGAAAGATTGGAGCAGTAGACTTCCTGAAGCAGTCTGGGCCTATAGAACTACATGGAAGACAACAATTGGGTTTACACCTTTTGAACTAATTTATGGGAAAACAACCATGTTGCCCATAGAATTTGAGCATAAAACTTTGAGGACATCTCTTGAACTCAATATGGAAATTTTTGAAGCATAGAAAGAACGTCTCCTGCACCTAAATGCTTTGGATGAAATGCGAAAAGCTACCCTATAGCATACAGAAGTTGTTCAACATCAAAGGAAGAAATGGTACGATCAACACATCAAAACCAAGCAATTCTCTGCTGGTGATTGGGGTTTGCTATATGATTCCAGATATCAAGAAAACCAAGGTAAGCTTACAACACGCTAGCTCGGTCCCTACAAAGTTGAGAATGTGTTTGACAATGGATCAATACAGCTGGCCACAATTGATCCAGTCCATTTCAAATTGCTGGTTAATGGACACTGACTATGGTTATATCATAAGCTGACATCAAAGGAGGAGTTCCTGAAGAAGTTTGTATCGACTGATCTTCATGTAGCAAAAGGCTTAGGCCTTTTTCTTGCAGCTTCTCTTTGAGAATTGTGTTGACCGCCCATAATAGAGTTTTCTTTTTAAAGGAAACCACTTTTCTTTGTTTCTTTTCATCTATCACATCATTCATTTCTTTTTCTGCCACGTCATCCATCTCACCACTTCGCCTCATTCATGCATTCAATCTTCCAACTATCATTTCATGATATGTTGTTGTCCTTTATGACATTCCCAAGAACTGCATTCAACGTACGTGAAATATTTTCATTATCACATAGTTTATTCTTTCTATTTATTCATTAATTGTAACATGTACATCAGCCGTAATTGCCTGCTTTAATCCTATCACCAAGTTGCACATGTGAGGACACATGTCGAATGCTAAGTAGGGGGCGGGGGTATTCTAATTTCAAATTTTCTTGTGCCAAATTCACATTTTCCAAAAATAGTTATGATCTTGTACTTTCTAAAAGTACGATTGAAAAGCCATATCCTGAGAACAAGTTAACTACTTAGTTTAAGTAGTTATTAAAATTATTTTATGCAAACGTCTAGCTGTTATTCTTTGCAAGAAAAGGAAAGTGCAGTAAGAAAGAAGAGTCTTTTTCAAGCTTTCAGCACCAGTCTGAGTTTTTGTTTTAAGGATTTTGATCATGGGTGGCCAACTGGTGAGGCACGAGCCTACAACTCATGATTCCTTGATACAGGATCCCCAGTTAATGCAAGTATTTGCCAATTGTGGATGGTTAAAATATTTCTTGAGAATTGATTCTTTTGATGAAGGGGCTGCAGGCGAATTCTTAAGAAAATTTTCAGAGAATGAGGCTATGATATGGGGCTTGACAGTGGCTGTGATAGAGGAAAGAATTTCAGAGGTCATTGGATTACTGGTAGTTGGTGAAAATTTTCCTATTGGAAGGGATGTTGTCTCTGCTAGGGAAAAGTTTACCCTACCAGCTGATGGGCCTTTGGAAATTTCAAAGCAAGGGTGCAAAAGAACGTCCCTGCCTTATCCATACTTTGAGTACGCCATTTTTGTTATCAGGTATTTAACTTGTAAAGGGCGTTTCTATTACCTACATTCATATCATTTCAAACTGTTAAGTCATATGAGACATGGATTGGTAGTGAATGTTTTGAATTTCTTGTTGAACCTTTTGCAAAATAGTGCACATGAAACCCAAATGGGTAAACAAAACTTTGTCACACATCATGCCCTAATAAAACTTTTGGCTGAGCGATCATTAAGGGATGTTTCACCTCTTTCTTGGAATGAGTTTGTTGCCCAAAAAGGTCTTTAACCGCCTGAACCTCCTAGGGTATTACCCACACAGCCTAGAAGAAATAAAATGAGAATTGAGTCCTCAAGTACTGAAGCATAGCAAGAATCCACTGCTCCTGCAGCGCCCACTCCTGCAGCTTCCATACCGATGTCCTCTACTAGTGTGCAAACAAGGTCTGCCACTAGAAGAGAAAAAGGAAAGAAAATTTTAGGTGAGTCATCCAGGGTAGGGCAGACTTCTGAGTCGGACCCACATACTCAAAGACAAAAAAAATTTATCTCATCCTCTCCTGCAAAGTCTTCCCCTGTTTCTGTCTCTCCTGCAACAACACCCGTTAATACTTCAATTTCAATTTCTTCTTCCCCTGCCGAGTCTAGATCTTCAAGAGTAGCTAGGAAGAGAACTACTAGGGAAGCATCCTTTGCTACTGCTCCTCCTACAAAACTGCCAAGAAGGAGTTCATTAAGAAAACAGTCTAAGCCTGCTACAACCTCTGTTCAAACAGAAACTGTCATAATATTAGAGGACTCTACTGAGTCAGGTCGTGATAACTCCCTAGATATATCTACAAATGTTCTACCAAGCTCCTCTGCTGTTCCTGAAGTAGCACAACCCAGTAATATTGATAAAGGGAAAATGCCAAGTTTGGACGACTTGGCTTTTGTAGCTGAGAAAATTTCTGAGGAAGAACAATCTTCTCCTATACGGCAACAAGGCTTCATCTTGCAGCAAGAGGATTTTATCCTACAACAAGAAGAAGATGTGCCTAAACTACCTGAAATACCTTGTGATAATTCATTTCCCACTAAAGTTTGCACATATTTAGTTGTGTATAAAAAGACTCTACTGATTGCATACTTGGAATTTCTGAGCATTAAGAAGATGCCTTTGTCATTTCACACTTTATGTTTTCGAAATTTCACCGAAACTGAAGTTCAACAAAGTTTATGGGATGAGGAAAAGAAAAAGCTGCAAAGAGAAATTGAAAGGAAAAAGCAAGAAATTCAAGATATGCAAACAAAAATGGATAAAATGATGAAAATAATTGGACAGATAATGGAGTGTAGGCTGCCACCCAAAACATATGCAATGTGTCTTAAAGAACAGTTCCTTTGGTTCAAATTAATGAGGATCTCCAGAAATTTGGATCCCAATATTGAAACAGCCAAGAAATTATATGATGCTTATCAAGTGACCCCTAATTGGTTGAATAACTCCATGTGTGAACTATATTTACATGGTTATTTAATTCCCGCAGAAACCGAATGGAACCCACTTCTTTATATAGGTGATATCCATTTAAGAGCACTTATGTCTTGGGCTGCAAATGAGATCAATTATGGATGGCAATTGGAAACATATGAAGAAACAGAAAAAGATGAACCTGTTCTTCTTAGAGCTAAAAGTTCAGACCCACGCATAGTTTTAAGAACCTGGTTTAGAGTTACCTATGGATCCAATAAACCTGAGGAAAGAGAGAAAATTTTTGACATCAGAAAATAGGTATATAGTGAGTTTAAAGAACAAAAATATATATTTTGGAAACTCGCCTCTTCAAGGATTGAGACAAGGTGGAAGAGATTGACATTTGGTCTAAGAAAGACAGAGCCTCATAGCCCCTTGAACTTTACAGCAACGCTCAAGAGATTAGAAAGGTACATGCAACTAGGTTTGCAAAGAAAATTTGAATTATGGATGCCACTGACCTACCAACCTCTAGTTTTAATGTGGCCGCTCTATCCTTACCAAGCCAAGGAAATCAATGTAGAAATAGAGAACCGTAGATATGAAAGATGGGAGTTTACTAGAGGTTTTTACTACAAGTTTGTAACTTCACTACAAGGTCATCCTACTCCAACAAATTTCAGGGAAATAACAAGAAAATTCAATGTTGGAGGACCAACATTATCATAAGTAGGGAGTAGAATGATGAGCCTTAAATATGCCCATAGTTTGAAACTTTTATACTCTTACTTTTATTGTTAATAGTTGTTCGAATCTGTTGATTAAAGACTTTTTGGGTGGTATCCTGTAGCAATGAATTCTATATTCCTATAGCTTGATAACTTCATTAATCACCTTTTTGACCGCCCACATTGCTAATGTATGCTTATGATTTTGGATAATGGAATAGGATTAACATGTGATTAATGAATTGATGATCTGTCACTTGTGTGTATGCTTTCATTCACCTCTGTTATTTATTGTAGGATTGTTGGAGGGAGCTGAAGCTGATCAAGTGCAAGAATCTTGACTTTGTTGAAGAAGTCATCCCATTAATAAATTTTTGACCGAGTCTTTGTGAAGATGCTTAAAACGGTCCTTTAATTTAGGGAGTGTGTAATGCTATATTCTCTCTAGGTCACGTTGAGTAGATAGACTTTCATTTATGAATATTTGTTCTGCGGATTCAGAATGTAGTTATGGTCACAACTTCCTCTGTTAATTAGTTAGTTGTCTTTTTCATTTAAAATAATCATTCCTCCTACGTGAGTGAACAAGGATGAAATAGTTTATGTTAGAATTATGCTGAACAAGTAATAAAGTTTTGTGTTAAGTTTTATTTTCAAAATAGAGTAATCGATATCTCCTAGTTCTAAATATGAATAAAAATTGATGAAGCTTTGAGTCAATTTTTGTGTAATCTAAGTTGATGCTTGCTAAGGGGGCCCACTTAGTAAGTATTCTGTAGCAAGTTGTTGTGATTAACTGTTCATTTCATGTTGATTACTAGTTAGAATCTATTTCTGTAGATTTCAACGCAAACTCAGCTTTGTATTGTTCCTGCAGCATTGGGAATCCATCCCTGTGTTTGTTCCTGCAGCATAGAGACAGTTCACAGTTTTTCCTTTAAACAGCTACTATGATTTCTGTTTTAGCCATGTTGTGTTTAAGTTAAAAAGATTTACGTTGTATTACTGTTAAGCATTTATTTTCTATAGATGGTGACTGGAAACTAGTTCTTAGTGCACATACCGTGCTGCTCCATTTCAAGTATACGTACCCTGGTTTGATAAAGTAAATGAACGACCATGAAAAGATGTTAGTCACCTGTTGGAATTTCCAATTCCCAGGTTTAGTTTTGCTATGACTTTTATATCCTTTTGTGGGTGTAACCATACAACACAACTCTTCTCCATATACATCTATTTCTTGACTACTTTTGATCCATGATAAGTAATCTTGTCCTTAGTTATTCTTTTTGGGTCTTACCATTATTTTAAAATCAAATTCTTTGAATAGTAACAACCATCTAGATATCTGGACATGAGTTATTAGTTTTTTGAGTAGGTATTTAAGGGGTTCATTATCTATGAAGAAGGTGAAAGGGATAGATATTAAATAATTTTGTTAATTTTGTAGAGTGTATGCCATTGCTAGTGCTTCTCTCTCTATGGTACTGCAATTCTTCACAATTGTTGATAATTTCCTACTAGAAAATACAATAGGTTGATCTGTGTTCCCCTTTGATTGAGTGATCACTACTCCTATTGCTATTTTGGAGGCATCCACATGAAAATGGAAGGGATTGTTCCAATAGAGAAAGAGGATGATTGGTTCCTTTGTAATTTTTTGTTTCAATGTATCAAAGGCTTTTTGGGATTCCTCATTCCATTTGATGCTCTGCCTTTTTTTTAATTTTTTAGAAGGTCCTCTAGTGGAGTTGTAACTCCAACATAACCCTTGATGAATTTCCTATGATATTCTATGTATCCTTAAAATGTCTTGACTTCTAGAGCATTCTTTGGTTGTGGAAAATTTAGGATTATGGATACTTTCATTGGGTCTACCATTAGTCCTTTTTTGCATACGATGTGGCCTAGGAGTGTCCCAAATTATACCACAAATGTGCATTTCTTTAGGTTCAGTGAAATCTACATGCTTCTACACCAACTTAGCATCATCCAGAGAACCCACACTTGGTATTACACTAGGCCATAGAACATCCAATCATCTATGTAAACTTCAAGAAAATCATGAATAAAGTCCTTGAAAGTAGTGATCATTATCCGACCGAATACCATCAAATAATTTTTTATTAAAACACCATGAATGTCTACATATATGATCCCCATTTGGTAGAAAAAGTTATTTTGGGTTGATCCTCTTCCTTCATCTTCACTTGGTGGTATTTAGATAAACCATCAATGAATGAATGAATCCCCCTTCTAGCTAGTGATTATAATATTTCCTTTATGAATGGTGTGAGAAATGGTCATGCATGCATATATTTTTTAGTTCCTAGAAGTCGATGCACAACCATATTCATCCATTCTTCTTATTTTGCACTACCATTGGACTTATCCATTCCACATCTTCTACCAATTTGATTATTTTGAAAACCAACATCTTGTCTATTTCAGTTTTCACTTTCTTCTTCATGTTAGGATTTAGTCTAGGGTATGTGCAGGATCATCATGGAAAAACAGACCCTTAAGTGGCGATAAAATTCAAAAAAATCAAAGTTAGGAAACTTGACGTAAAAATTTGAATAAGTTATCTATATTATTTCAAAAATATGTAAGAATGGAATCTATAGCAAATTGAATTTAGTTTCTAAACTACTAGGTTTATTTTTAAAAAAATAAATCTATTTGGTGAAAATTTGAAATTTCAAAGCAGTAGTACTTAAATTTCAAGGAAAAAATAAGTAGGTGTCTGTCTGACCACCCTAACCACAATAAAATGATAATATTTTTTTATAAGATTTTAGATATAAGTAGAGAACTCATGTCCCGATGTGATGCATATTTTTTTTGTAATTTTTTTCTAAGTAAATAATTAATTATGATTTTTTTATTACAACTTTTAAAAAATATAAAAACTCGTATGTCTGACCACCTTAACTTAGTCAAAACTTCATGAAATTCAATTTTTCTTTTTTTAATCCTATATTATGCAAAGCATAGAATGTGACACATATTTCAGATTCAAAAAATGTGATACTATTTGAAAGCTATAGATGTTTTTCAATCAACCTATCAATCAGGAGTTTAGTCATAATTCAAATAGTAAATGAATAATAATAATTTATCAAATTCAAAGTAAAGCATAATTTATATTGGTGGAAAGTTGGGAATCTCCTTTAAAAACCCTTTTCGTTTCATCAATTTTGGGTAAGAAATAGGTCATCAGCCATGTATACCCTACACATACCCATCATATTGCCACTTTTTGGACCATCATGATCTTGCACATACCCTCTATATGGTCTCTTTTGGATTGTTTTGACACCTTCTTTGAGTTAGATCTTCATAAATCCTACTTCCTCTTTGATCCCTTTCAATTTGGTTAAGTCCCGAGGTAATAGATCATGGAAATCAGTTAATGTTTCAATTGTTTGTGCAACTATCTCTTCATCCCAATAATCTCCTATGTGTGCTAGTTTAGTATCACCTTATAGTGCACTATTTGTTTCTTTCAGTTTAATTGGTTCATTGTAGTATTTTTGTTTTGGGGTGGTAGTTTCTTCTTTTCCCCTTACCCCTTTATTGATTTATATATCTATTATTTATTCTTCCTCATTGTCCTGCATCATATAATAGTGTCTTTCTAATCCATACACCTCCCATTCTATCCAATACTTTTATTCATATGTTTATTCTTCCTTTGATGGTGTGGAATGGGGTTGCAGTACAAGTATGTCCTCTTGTTCCATTGGGTTGAAAATAATTCCCTTTATTCTCTCGAGTGGAGTTTGTATATGATGGTTTTTGCTAAAAGTGAAAAGGTCTGGATGAAGTTTGTGGTTAGTTCTATCCATGTCCTAGGTTTTTCTCTTCTTTCCTGATCAATATACCAATTTCTTGCCACTAGGAACATTGTCCCGTAGAGTAATTGAATATATAATCGATCATCATACTAATAGTTTCCTTCCTAGTAATATCTAGTACATATATCTAGATATTTTTTAGTGGAATGTTTCCTTCATAGGGATGCATGTCTTTTTAATATCTTACCTCTAATAGAAATATTTCCTTTATGGTTTTCTTGTGTTTGTTATACTAGAATGTAATAGTGATGGTAAGAGTATTTGTTAGTCTAACCAGTGAATTGAGGAAGCTTAACCTGAGGGATTTAATGAGAAATATGAAAAATCATGTGAAAGTACCCTTTATTATTCTTTTCTTCCTTCCTATTGGCACCACACATTTCTCTTAATACACTTCCTTATTTTGGTTGGGTTTTCCTTATCATGAATATTCATCGAGATCCAAAAAGTCTCCAAGAATACACTTCTTGGTTATTTTCTATTCATGCATCTAATACCTAGTATCATTACTACCTTTAGTATCTTTGAATTCCATTTCTTCCTTTGAATTGGGTTCTTGTTGAGTTTCATTGGTCAATATGGTTATGGTGTCTTTCATCAATTCATTATCTTTGTATTCTTTTGTATCGACTTCTTCCACATAGGGTCCTTTTTTCTTACCTATGGGTATATGGACCACTCTTTTATCATGTGTAAAATATATTTCCTCCTTCCAAGAATCTATGATTCCCTGAGCATCTACAAGCTATCTTAGCCCTAATAGTGCATCAAAAGAATCAAATGTATCCTTCATAGTGACCACCTCAAAGTCTATAGATTGTTTCATCCCCTTTACATTAACTTCCACCCTTCTATAGGTAACCATAATTTTAATTCAGGTACCATCCACCAAACTAATATTGTAGGGAGTTGGTTCTAATGTCAATTTTCCCAAGTATTCCCATATTATTTTGGGGATCTTATATTCACATATAATCCTAGATTGATCATTACTTTTGGAATTTTTTTGGATGAATATGGAGTTTGATCATGATAAGTCTCATTTTAAATTGTTTACCCACAATTCTAACTTTTAGTATGTTTCTCTTGTTCCAATATTAATTGAAATGTTAATGTTTGGTGAGCAAGTTTGGTTGTCTTACTAGTTTTGGAAATTTCTTCAGATCCTTCACCTATTATTTTGTAAAGTAGTTGTTCTCCTCCAATTCCATCTCTTGTTCTTGTTCTAAGATTCCTTGAGTTTTTTTTACTACCTAATGGTATTATTATTTTATAGGGTAGAATTCCTCTTCTTCACCAAAGATTTCTTCCTCCTCTAAAGTTATTATATTATCTCTTCTAGATTGTGTGCCTATCCTAGTTACTACTATGGCCTTTCCCATTTTCCTAGGTCTAGCCTCTCTGAAGTATTCTTATTTGGTTCTATCCTCCTTCGTTACGTATTATTCATATTTTCCTATCTTTCAAAATCATTTGGTTTCTTCTTCTAGGTCTTTATGTTTTTTGTGGTGGAGTCTGGCCTCTCTTGTGGTACTTGAGTATTTTTACCTATCCTTTTGAGGTTTCAATTTTTTGAAATCCTCATGCACTTTCTAATAGTTAAATTCATGGTGATATTATTCACCATAGAATCCACATTGTTTCCTCTTTTCTCCCTTACATTCCATAGTGAAGTGTCCTGGCTTACCATAGTTAAAACAAGTAGCATTTGATCTTCTTCCTCTTCCTAGTCCATCGCCTCTTCCTCCTTGATACAAGCCACTATAATAGTATTCTCCTAGTCCTTGGATGGCATTAGCATTTCTTGGGTTCTACCATGACAAGATCCTATATCCATTATCCTACACATACAATGTTCTTTCTACAAATCCTTTTGTGCATGCCATCTCTTAGTCATAGTTGAGTTCCTCTTTTATCTAAAACTTATACAATGGTCATTTTGTAGTTTCATGGCTATCCTATTCTTTGTAAACCCCACAATGTGTTGTGTTTGGTTTTCTAACGGTGTGGTGGTCTACCCTTAGATAATTCACCTTATTCTCCTTTATCTCCATTGGAAATTCATTTCGAATATGTCCCTCTCTACCACAATAAGAAAACCATATGTTAGTCCTATGCAGACCAATTTCTCATTAAAGTAGTTCCTATCTTAGTCACAACTGATCCTTTTTCAATTGTAATCTTTTCATCTTCCTATTTTATTTTTCCTTCTTTGTCCTTCTCCAAGACTAACCTTCTATCTAACATGCTAAAGTGACCAATTTTGAGTATGAGCCAAATTTCTTGCCATCAAGGGCCATTTTGAGTTCTAGAGTTATGGTGAAGAGGAACCATTCTCCTTTTTGTTTATCATTTAGTGGTTCATTCAATTACATGACTACTTTATTGAACCTTTTTTCAAATTATAAGATGGATTCATCATCTTGTTGAGATAGTTCTCTCAAATTGCTCATTCATTCCATTTGGAGTTTCATAATGTCAGAGTTTTCTAGGAAGGATTTTTTACTTCATCCCAAGATTTATTGTTTAGGGGGTATTTTTTCTAATGCCATTTTAGTGGTTCTTCTCTTAAGGATTTGATGAAGTCAAATAGCTTCAGACTCTCTCTTTGTTTGTTTTGAATTTTCTATAGAGTTTCTTATGGAAAGATATGTTATGTGGCATTATTTGTGTCATTTTCAAAGACTAATATTTTTCTCATTATGGCCATGTCTTCTTCTGACAAACCTTCTTCTGGACTTGTAGTATCACTTCTTTGATTGCTAAATATGGAACTAGATTCAATGTAACTCTTTTTCCTTTCACAATTACTTTTTATCTGTATGGTTCTCCACTAAATATATTGGTTTTTACCTTCTATGATGTCCCAATTTACTATATATATCCAAAAATTAAGATTCTTACCTTTGTTTCTTTCTCCTTTTGTTTCTATGAGTGTTATACTAGCTCAAGGGATGACTCCTAGTCAGAGGGTGATGTCTATTCTTTGTACCTTTTCAATTGTAATTATTTCTTTCTATTAGTGATTGATCTTATCTTATGTTTAGAAAACAAATGCCTAAGATTAGGCTCCATGAATTTTCCCTTTTTTTCTTTTTTGGTATCCTTAGCTTCCAATTCTTTTCATTTTCCCTTCATAGCATTAGTTGCACCCACATGATAATTGGTGCGCTCACCAATACCATTTTTGGTGTGTTCCACTCACTTTTTAGAATTTCTTGTACCATTTTTCCTGTACGTTCTTCCTCACTTCTTCCTATTACCTCTTGTGGTACCTCTCTTCTCTTTTTTCAGGTTTTCTTTAGTTTTATTTCTTCTCTATTTATTTCAATCCCTACATTAAAAAATAATTTTAGGTACCTCTCTTTTCTTTAAATTATTTCTCCCTATTCCCATATGTGTCCTTGGTCTGAACATCTACCTTTTCCTCATATATCAAGGATTTGAAATAATATTTTTAACAGTCACATGTTTCCAAGGATCTCTGGGATCCTTCCCCCTTTTTATTTGTCATCCCCTAATGGCCTATCCCCCTTTCATAGAGACAAGCCTTAGGGTCTAACAATTTCTTTTATTTTTTTCCAACTTTCCTACTTCCTTGGTGCTTCTAATTTATTTACTATTCTCTCCAGGGTCTCAAGAATAGAACAAATTTTGGAAAGAGAAATGGGGAGAATTACAATTTTGAAATCTATACCCTAGTACTCCTTGAGTAGTCTATTTATAACCAAGAGGATACAATATGAGAAATAAGCATATGCAACAAGAATCTATAAGGCATGCATGACATACAATATCATATTATCAAAATAAAATGCTCATATATCCATAGCACACATATTTTCCTTTTCAATCCTTTATATATTATATTATAGTAGGTATGAAAGGGAAGGTCTGGTCTCTGCTCTGATACTCTATTATCTTATCATCTCACTACATCACCCGCCAATCTCTTTATCTATTGTGTATGGCATATATACATATGTTCCCTTAGAGGGACATGACTCCTACCACTAACTAATGGCTTCTCTTGGCACCCTTGAAATCTCTTGACAATAATATTTTCTCTTGTGAAATTTCTCTCAATTGTGCTATTGAAATCTAATGTTAATTTGATAAAATAACATTGTCTTTATAAAAATTTATCCTTAATTTCCAAAAATTCAGATTTCACAAGCCAACATTAAAATATAGATTTGAAAAATTCAGCATTGTTGTTCTTGCCACCAAGGTTCAAACCCCATTGGGGTGGTATTGTTGAATAGTTGTATCTGGTTCATAGCTCTGGTCAAAAGCATTTACCCCTTGAATAAATAAAATATAGATTTGAAAACATTAAAATGCTGCAAAAAATAATTTTGAATTTAGGTCCTAGGTTCCTAAACCTAGGACACACATTGCTCAATGAGAAGTGTTATATTAAGGAATTAATAAATGTCAGGTTTCCTCTTCAGAAAATGCAATTAAATAGTCTTGTTAAATGAATTAAAGGGCCAATGAAGGAAATATCAAGCTCAATTAATTAAAGGAGACATAAATAAGGATGAAAGTGTAAAGGGATAAAATTTACAACACTAAATAAAGGCACAATTAAGTCCAATTTAATTAAGAGGGCCCAAAAAAAGTGAGAAAATATAAGGGGATACATTTTTCTATACTACACACTCTAGACCATAAAATGTTGTTTTTAGGGTCTACAAACTTTGGATGATAGGTTACAGTCTATACTATATTTCTTCCAGCCTTCTATATGATGAAACTATTAGATTTGATTTGTAGGCATGAAAAGAAGGGGAAATGTTGTGATGCATAGGGAATTTCCTAAGTCAAACCTCATTTAAATGGTGTTTCTATCTCCACAAAAAAATTTGATGATTATCAATAGGGCTTAACCTAGGTCGAGTAGAGACATCAAATGAAAAAAAAAGAGGATGCTAGGGTTTTCCCAAAATGGAAAGGTAGATATAAAGAGGTAAAAGGGGTCCTACTTCTCTAATTTCATTAGGAAATGAGATCCCTACAAATAATTGACTAACTAACCTTAGGTGAATCAATCCAATGTTTGAATCTATAGATTTCCTTATGCTTGAAGGACGGGGGTCTAGGTTAAGCAACACTTTGGGGAGAAATACTAAAAATAGAAAATCAACTCAAAACTACAATCTAACACTTGTATTTAGTAGTTTAGACATAAAACTAAAGGAACCAAATTTTTTTTGAAAATATAGAAAGAATAAATGTTGTGTACCTCTCACAAAATTGTGTTTTCAGAAGCTATTTGAGGACTCATTCACCCTATGGTAAATGGGTCCTTTATAGGGATTTTAAAAAGTGGTTTTTGGGTCCCCTGCTCCTATGTTTGCACTTCTAGATTCCATAGTTTCATAGTTGGATAGTCAAAAATAAATTTGGGATTTGACTTTTCATGAGATGACAACAAATGCATCTTTGCAATTTTGGACTTTGAGATCTTCAACTTGCAAATCTAGAACACACAAAGAGAGGGAAAGAATGGTTATTTTTGGGTGAATGGGGATTTCCCTTGGTAAAATCATTTTTTGGTAATTAAATCTTGGAATGAAATGAAATAGCATGAAAGGAATGATGAATGAACAACTCAATGTCACAACTCACCAAACGCTTGAATAAAACTTTTAAGGACAAAAATATTGATGTTGATCTTGCACATGAAATAGCTTCAATGGGTGTGGATCTTGAAACTTGAATTTTTCTTTGAATCTTTGACTTAGATCTTCAAACCTAAATCACTATGTTAGCTACAAAAATATGCATGATTGAATATAACTTTGACATGATGCTTGATATCTTGAATACTACAATAAATCCTTGACACTTCTACTCTTGAATTCTCTTAAAAATAATATTTTCTCTTGTGAAATTTCTCTCAATTGTACTCTTGAAAACTAATTTTAGTTTGATAAAATAACATTGTATGTATAAACATTTATCCTTAATTTATTGAAATTCAAATTTCACAAGCCAACATTAAAATACTACAAAAAAACATTTTGAATTTAGGTCCTAGGTCCCTAAACATAGGACACACATTGCTCAATGAGAAGTGTTATATTAAGGAATTAATAAATGTCGGGTTTCCTCTTTAGAAAATACTTGATTAAATAGGCTTGTTAAATGAATTAAAGGGCCAATTAAGGAAATATTAAGCTCAATTAATTAAAGGAGCCCTAAATAAGGGAAAAAGTCTAAAGGGATAAGCTTTACAACACTAAATTAAGGCACAACTAAGTCCAATTTAATTAAGAGGGCCCAAACAAGTGAGAAAATATAAGGGGACACATTTTTATATACTACACACTCTAGACCATAAAATATCGTTTTTATGGTCTACAAAATTTGGATGATAGGTTATAGTCTTTACTATATTTTCTTCTAGCCTTCTATTTGATGAAACTATAAGATCTGACTTGCACACATGAAAAGAAGGGGAAATGTTGTGATGGATAGGGGATTGCCTAAGTCAAACCTCATTCTAGTGTTTCCACCTCCATAAAAAAATTTAATGATTTCCTAAGAAACCATTACTAATGATTAGAATCAGTTGTAAATGGATCAATACACCTTCCAAAGTTGAATGGAGAGTTAGAAAACTTATTTTTGGTATTTTTGAGTTAATGAAAGCAAGCTTTTCTGATGTTTTCTCAACGTTTTAGTCTATTATTTCTTGTTGTATTACATATTTAAAAAAATTACTAATTTGAAACTTGTTGAATTTCATTGGCATGTTAATCTTCTTCATTTTTATTATATTGGCATTGAATTTCATTAAGTATTTTGAAAGTTATTGTGTTTTTCCTAAAAACTACCAAATCCCTACTTAGGATAACTAGTGAGGAAAAATAAGTATGTAGCTTGGCCTCCCACTATTGAAAAATCACCAAAACAGGTGGGAAGATCTATAATAATGTACACTACCATATTTTAAGTTTTCAAGGCCCTAGGACAAAGGTGGAACATGTTTTCTTTCATGAGTAGGTCTAATTTTTTAGTGTATTAGACCTCGTAGCAGCAATGAAGGCAAGTTTGAATGAAATAAGCAGTGGTTCAGGTTCTTTGTGATTGATGAAAGTGTTGGGAATGTGTGGAGAGATCTTTCAGACCTGTACCTTAGGGTTTTGATCATTTCTTAATGGTTAATACAAGTCATTTTATGACTATCCCAAGAGGATTGTTTTTGCAGTCATAAGCATGGTGCTAGTGTCAAAATCAAGATTGGTGCTTTTTTGTGATTGGGAAAAGTGGGAAGAATGTGTATGAAGGTCTTTCAGACATGTTCAAGGAGTTTTGAAGCTTTCATGGACATTATTTGACAAAGTGTGATGACTTTCCTATATGGACTATGTTTGACAATGTTGGAGCAGCAATTGAATGCTGAACAAATACAAGTATATAAGTGTTTTTTATGCATATTCTTTGTTGGGAAGGGGTATTAGTAGGTCCTACAGACCTGATGAAGGTTTTGGATATCAAGAGTGGCACTTTTATGATAAAATATCATGGATGTCCCAAGTAGTTTGCATGAGACATTGGATCCCTCAAACTGTGACCAGTCAAGTGTGAACCTTTTGGTGTGTGTAGACATAGAAACCTCCTTGAAATCACTTGTATGCAAAGTGTAAGTGAATGATTTGTTGTTTCCTTATTATGAGTACATTAAATACCAAGTCATCTATTGTGACAAGGTGTACTAAGAAGCCCCTTATGTTGTTTCCTACATGAAGTTCTTAATGAAATGCTTTGAGATA
This sequence comes from Sequoia sempervirens, assembly GCA_007258455.2. Classification (NCBI taxonomy): domain Eukaryota; kingdom Viridiplantae; phylum Streptophyta; class Pinopsida; order Cupressales; family Cupressaceae; genus Sequoia; species Sequoia sempervirens. The sequence goes on along the minus strand of VDFB02047397.1, from coordinate 77,164,780 downwards.
GTCAAACTTTACTAAGTTTTGTTCTTCCTCTTTGCATCACAAATAAAAATGGATAATGTTACCTTAAGTATGAAACCCTTGTAAGAGTGATGTTCACACTATAAGTTCTCACTAATTTTTTTTTGATGGAATATTAGATTGTTTGAAGACCTACAAGAGGTTAGTTCATAAAACAAAATAGATTGTTATAGCTATCATGTAGAGGATAACTCAATACATTTTCATGATAGTGCAGAATTGATCATAAAAATTTCTAGTTCATAATGCTTCTTGCTAATGTTCAAATGAGAACAAAAAATGTTTATATATGCTTCCGAATTGATAATTTGATTATAACGAAAATTTGGGTCACTTTACAACACACAAGGATGACACCAAAAATATTAAAATTTGAAATAGGTTACACTTTTGGTTAGGGTTCCTACACCAGTGACCAAGTTATTTTTCCTAAAATTGGTCAAGATGTTGGGGAATTTAATATATTTTCATAATCTGACACCAAAAACAATAATTAATATATTAAGGTCCATAGGCAAAATAGGGTGTCCATGTACTGTGAAATTTTTAGGGTCGATAATTTATAGTGCTACAAATAGATGGGGATACCTTGAAAAAATAAAAAAATGAGTTGAAGTTTTCCAACATGACTCAAAACCTTACACTTCCAAAAAAGTCATTTTTAAAGCCCTTTTAACATCTTTTTTAGAAAGGAAGGAGTGACTTATTTTACATTAAGTTGGATCTCAATATAAATAGAAGGAAGAGTAACACTAGCACAACCCAGAATATTTGTAGTTTTCCTTTGTAGCACCAAGGTTGTGTTTAAAAAAAAAATCTTAATTCTTTCATAATTAATGCATTGACAAAAAAAAACAACATAGCTATTTTAAAAAAAACTTTTATTTCCTATCTTGCACTACAAAGGCTTTTCCAAATAGGAAAATTTCATTAACAAATTCATGGATATTTGAAGGGTTTAGGGAGGTGGCATCTTTGATTCCCTTAAGAATTCAATTTTCAAGTGATTTTAGAATGTTTCATCTCATGAATTCAGCTATTAGTATAAAGAGATATGGAGATAGAGGACCCCCTTTCAATAGTGAAGAATCCTCTAGGAACTTCATTGACAAGTACCAAATCCTTAATAATTAACACAAATTCCTTGATAAGGTTGACAATATTTTCTTTAAAGGTTGCTAGGGATGTTTCTCTTGTCCATTGAATACATTATTTCATGAGTAGGAGTAGCATTTGAGATTTGAGGACTAGGCACAAAACATTTTTGGCATCCAAAGATCATTTTTCCTAGAAATTGTTTTAACCTATTCATAAGAATTTTAGAGATCTTATAAATAATATTATAGAGGTTGATGGGTTTGAAGATAGGAATTTTTGGAGGGTCTAGGCTTTTAGGAACACTGTAACCAATAACAATATTATTTAGTTCTTTAAGTAGTTTCCTCGATCTAATGAAATATTTAGCTATAAAAACTATTAACCCCAACTATATACAAAAATTCATGTAAAACACTAGGGGAATCTATGAAGTCCATGAGCCTTATAAGCCCCCATAAAGAAAGTATAAATCATAAGTTCCTCCTTAGAAATAGGCATTGAAAGAAGATAATTTTCTTCACTAGATAAAGTTGTGGTGATATTGTCCAATAGTTGATCTTCTAACTAAATAGAATGGATAATATATATTTGCATCATAGAAAATTGTAATTACTTGAATAAGAAATATTTTGAACCCATACATTAGACGTACCCACAATTCTATTTTCACAGAAGATAAATTGAAAAAAGTAGACTTCCAATCCCTCTAATTCAACTACTAGATTCTTGATTTCTACTTCCAAAAGATCTTTTTTAAAAGCATTAACCTAGTCAAGATGTAACAAATTCTTATCCTAGCACATTTTGTCTAATATATAGATTCACTAGCCATTCTTGTTTAAATATCCTTAGTTTTCATAGTTATATTATTCTTGTGATTTGAAACATCATTAAAGACCAACCTATTCCATAATTTCACTTTATTTTTGATATTTTTTAAGTTTTTCATTCACCCTACACATAGAAAAACCTTTGATTGGGATGCTCCACCACTTAGAGATACAACCCCTGAAGTTTTGATGGAAATCCCACATAATATCACATATAAATGGGAATGGGCCAATAGGAGTACTATCTTTCCAATCTAGTAGAAATGGGTTGTGATCTAAAACACTTCTAGGTAATAACTTTTTTTTTAGGTTTTTACAATGTCATAGTTAGAATAAATCAAGAAATGGTCTACCTTCACCTAGATAATGTGGTCTCTAGTTCTCCTATTAATCCATTTGAATATTTTATCATGAAGTTCTATGTTCATGAGCTCAGTTGAACTAAGAAAGTTGGATAAATTAGTCATATTGTCTATGTAATATATTTTTCCCCCATGTTTTTTAGAAGGAAAAATGGGGGAATTAAAATCCCTATCCAACATCCATTGTGCCTCCTTATTACCCAAGACATGAGAAACCACACTAATTAAGAGAATGTTTCTATAATTTCTCACATTATATGAATAAATATTTATTACTTTCCAAGATAAAACTATGGAAAAGAATGTAACTCCAAGACTATCTCTATATTGATTGGTTATAGTACCAACAAACTATGTTAGCTTCCACAAAGCGACCAAAACCCTCAAGGCCCTTACATCGTCACATATAAAGTATTGTACCATAGAAAAATGGCCCCTTGTCATTTTCATGCCCTTTTCGGTCTTGTTTCATGGTATTTGATATATTTTTCTTTGATTTTATGTTGTAACATGGCTTGAACATGCATATTTAGGTACTAAAATTCAAATAATGATGTCTTGTGAAGGTTTTGTGACGTGTTGTAAGACATTTCTACATTCTTCTAGACTCTATTCATTACAATTTACCTAAAAACCACCTTTTTACACATCATCAAGTCCTATTTTGAAGAGTTGTAAAGTGTTGTAACAAGATTTCATGCTTTTCTAGGCACAACTTCACTATTTATCTATTTCTTATGACTTATTTAATGCCTTTATGCCATCATATGCTTTAATTAAGTGTATTTTTGAATATTATCCCGACAAACAACATTAAATACAACATATTTCTTGACACTTTTTTTTAGGTCCTAGGTGGGACCCATTCGCCATGGGTGGTGAATGAGTCCCCCTTGGCTCCAAATTTAAAAATTTTAAATTTTCCTTTCGGGTTTTTATTCAAAATAACTTGATGTCGGCTTGTGATGAGGTATGAAGGGTAAACTAAGGCACAAGTGTGTATAAATAGGCAATTTTCACCTCATTTTACATCCTCCTCACTCATTCAAGCAATCATACACCACATCTAAGCCTTCAAGCATCTTACAACATCAATTCAAGCAATATTCAAGCACTTTGGAGCATCCATTGACATTACTCTAGACTTTCATTATCAAGGATTTGGTGAGTATTTACATTTGCATGTTGTGTATTTATCATTATCTTACATTTCATTATTTTATTAAGGGTTTGATTACCAAAAGTGGGGTTTGACCAAGGAAAACCCCTATTTGCTAACCCCCAACCATTTTTCCCTCTTGCATGTGTGTTTTCAGACCTAGGAATGCAGATTTAACAAGCTTTTTGGTGTTGAAAAGTGGAAGAACATGTCAAATTATTCTTATTTCAAGCTTGGAGAAGGTTTTCTATCTATTTCCCATAGAGTTGACTTTGACAACCCGACAAGCAGATATTCTCAGATCTGGTGTTGCAGAGTTGTCTCTTGATTTTTCAGAAATTTGGGAGAGGACCGATTCACCACCAATGGTGAATGAGTCCCACCTTAGGACTAAAAATCTAAGTTTTGTCAGATTCTAGATCCTGACTGTCATAAACTAGCTTCTAACACTATTTTACCAGGAGGAGGACTAATTTTCCACCTTGGGTGAATGAGTCCCACTGTGAAAAAATAGTGATTTCAACCAACATCCACAACATTCTAGATTCATCATATTTCATCGAGGCGCACTTTGTTTTTGTCTATTTCTTTTTGTTCTACATATTTTCTTCATTTAGGTCATTATTTGCATATCAGAGTGTGTTTTCAAACATAGCTTAAATATCACCTTTTTGCATTCATTTTAATTCATTTAAATTAGTTAATTGATTTTTCTTTACTTCATTTAGGTTAGAAAACATCACACATAATATTATTTAAATGAACCATTAGCATTTTTGCTCCTATCTTTCTCCTTTTAGGTGAAAAACCCTAGAAGAGTTAGAGTTTATAGGAACCCAAAAATCAACGGTTCAAGTATTTAGTAGTGAGCCATAAATACTTAGCAATAAATTAAAAATGTTCCCATTAATTATTAAATTTTTTAATAACACAAGATGGAGGATCAAACAATAAGCAAAACAACTTCCATGAATGAGCTCTGTAGAAAAATTATTTTCTACTCCTCAACAAGCAAATACTTAAATAGAATGAATAATAAAAAGAGAGAATGATTTATAAGATAAAAAAATATAAAGGGATTAGATCATATTAAGTGTCAGCATCCTATGTAATGAGATATAATTATCTAATAATATCTCGTCAATTAACAAAAAAACACTTATGATTTTAGCTTACCTATATGAGAATAAATAAAGTAGAATAATAATAAATTATAGATTAATTAATTATTATCTAATACATGATTAATCTAAGAGCCCAGTATGTGTAGCTTAGGGAGTATCTGAAATCTTTTAAAAAAATGCATAAAAAGTAAATAAAGTAGGAATGGATCTCAATAACTAGGTCTAATGAGGTACCCAATACAATCAAATAAATCTCTCATAACTAGAGAAAAGGAGGAAACCTCATGAGAAAAATTTATCTCCTAAAGAGAGATGAAAGCATGTATAAAAAACATGAAGGATGCCTCATGAAGACCCCCTAAGGACAACTTCCTTCAACCCAAGAATCGATCACAACTAGAGGTAACAAGGAAATGCTAAAGGTTTTGTGAATATGTATGCAACCTTCTCCTTTGTAGGAATGTACTCCAAGGTCAAAATCCCATCCTAAATAAACTACCATATGAAGTGCATATGGATCTCTATTTTCTTAGTGCTCTGATGCTCCATTTTGTGAGAAATGTGGATGGCACTCTAATTACCACATCAAATAATAGTGGGACTATCGGGTGGGAAATTAAACTCAGTTAATGACTGATGAATGCATAAAATCTCCTACTTAGCCAAAGCCATTGCACAATACTCAACATTTGTTGATGATAATGTAATAGAAGATTTCCTTTTGTAAAACCATGTAATGGGGATAAAATTAAGGCAAAAGAAAAATCCAAAATTGGACTTCCTATCGTTGACATCACCAACACAATTTGAGTCAGTGAAGCTAACTATCTAAGGATCTCCTGATGTATAGAAAATACCATAATGTGAGAAACCCAGAATATATCTCAAAATTCATTTGGAAACTTTCCAATGGATCTCATATGGATCATGTGAGAATCGATGGAAAATACCAACTACAAATGAAATATCAAGTCGTGGATGTGTTAGGTACAAAATACTACCAACTAACTTCCTATATAATGTAGTATCTATTTGAAGAAGTAGTACAAGCTGAATATAATACAACAACTAACTTAAATGGTGTGGGAATAGGATTGAAGTAAAGCATGCCAAATTTGTAAAGCATATCAAGAGCATACTTCTTAAATATAGAAATTCCATCTAAAGAATGAATAACCTATAAACCAAGAAAGTAGTGTAGAAGGCCAGGATTTGTCATCTCAAACTACTCCATAAAAGCTCATTGAACATTTTCAATCATGGAGGATGACCCACATATTAGGAGAAAATCATCCACATATAGAAAAATGATCAAAATATCACCCTCCTATATTTGAATGTACATTGTGGGATTAGAATGACATTATGCAAAGCTAGAAGAAATAATTATAAAAGTTTCCATATTCTCATACCAAGCTCGAGGGGCTTGTATGAGATCATATAATAAATGAAAAAGTCTGAAAACTAGTGAAGAGTCCTCAATAAAACCATGTGGCTTCTCCATATAAATCTCATCGTGAATATAGTCATGAAGGAATGCACTCTTCACATCCATCTAAAATATTTTCCATCCTTGTGAAGCTTCAAGGAAAAGTACAAGGTGAATATAACTTATCTTGGCAATAGGGGAAAGGATCTCAAAATAATAAATTCCTTTGGCCTGAGAGAAATTCTTTGCAACAAGATGACCCTTATATTTATCAATAAAACCATCTACAAAATATTTGGTACAATACACACAATTGCAGCAAATCGAACACTCTTCCCTTAGGAAAAGGAACAAGATCCCAAGTATGATTCTTCATCAAAGAAGAATACAGATCTACCATAGAGGTATCCCACTTAGGATTACCAACCATCTCTAATAAAATTTTAGGATTATAAAAAATGGTATGAATCAAAATACTAACACTTGATGTTTGTGCATGAGTGCAATGAGAGTTTGAAGGATCTCCTACTAATGGTCCAATTACATCAATATTATTTTGGGCCCACATGGGTTAGAGATGAATATATGGAGGTGGAGGGATGGCTAGAGAATCATCCTCATCATCATGAGATGAGCTATCCTCAAGATATGAGGAGTGAGTAGTAGGAGATGAGGGAGAAGGTAAGGATAGAGAATTCATCTAAGAAAAGAACTTGTCAAACTAGATATCTTTCCAAAACAAGATATCTCTAGAATTAGAATGGAACAACCTATATTCCTTAACATCCTCACAATAGCCAATGAATATGAGTGGTTGAGTCTTCTTCTCCAAGTATTTTCACTGAGCTTTAGGAAAGAATTCCAAAGCCTTACTACTAAAGACTCTGAATGAAGATACATCAAGCTTGACATGGGACCAAACATCCTAAGGAATCATATGTCATAATTCCTTATGAGGCATACATTTCTGAATATAATTAGAACAATTAACTACCTCATCCCAAAATGAATAATGTATTTCTCATAATTAAATCATATAGGTATCTATCTCTCATGTATTTTTATTTTTTCACATAGAAACACCATTCTATTAAGGGGTGTAGAGATTTGTAAGCTAATAATGTAAACCGAGATTAGTCCAAAAGTCCTTGAAAGTTTAATTAACATACTCCCCCATTATTTGTGTGTATCCACCTAATAGACAAACCATATTAACTTCTCCATGAATTCCTTAAATATGTTGAAATATTAAAATAAATCACTCTTCTACTTAAGAAAGTACAACCATGTATACCTAGAGAAGTCATCAATAAATGTGAGCACATATTTGGCCCCTAGAAAATAAGTAGTCAAAAATAACATGAGATCACTATGTACCAAGTCTAAGGGTGCCTTAGCATGTGTGGCTCTACCTATAGGAAAATGATCTTGGTTATGTTTTCTAGGAGCATATCCATGAAAAACACCATCAATATAGGAAATATTATGGAGCTCTTACACCAATTCCTATGTACTCATGTGCAGGAGATAGTGATAATTGACATGACTAGAATGTTCTTACCAAATCTTACTCAAAATATCTTGATGCATTCTATAAAGGATAAACATGTATGAGATGAACTCTAAAAACCATCAAATTGATGTAAATAAGAGGAAGAATCAATACTCCCAATTTCCACAACAATATCAGGATCATGAAGGTCTCGAATAGCTATATCATGGGGGGTAGACTCTACTATCCTACCAATCCCAGATTGGAAAATTTTATATGCTAAAAGAAGATTGGTGGATATATTAGGAACAACAAGAATTTCCTAAAGAAACCACCCTCAAGTGTGATATTACATCAACCTAAAACTAAAAGTTGCATATAATCCCATACTACAATATGAGTAGTGCTACAATTTGAAAGAGATGAGACAAAATCCTAGGAGTATGTCATGTGATGTTTCAACTTGGAATAAAGTAAAATGCAATATGAGTAGTGCTATGATTTGAAATGGATGAGATAAAATCGCAAGAGTGTGTCATGTGATGTTTCACCTTGGAATCAAGTATTCATGGAGTTGTGGAAGGTAATCCCCATACAAAAAGAGAATGGACTTTACTTGTGAATAAGGAAGAAGATTTAGGGGCTAAGATGTTATGCTACTACATGGATTCCTCCAAGACCTCTAATATTTTCCAAAAAAATAAAATTGGATGTCTGTCCTTACCACAAAAACTATAAGGTTCACTTGATTTCTTCTTCATCTTGGAAGAGGATTCACCAAACTTTGAAGATTTACCATATCAAGGACTGGTCTGAGGGTTTTTTTTATGAATTTTGAGATGGTTTTGAGGAACACTCACTAGTTGATAAATAATATGTCTTGGGCTTCTATTTCTTCTTGTCTTTCCCTTTGGATACCTATGCTACCAATGCTTGGATTTAGGAACTGAAAGAGAATCAAATTGAGTCAAGTTTTCCTATTCATAAGTCAAAAACTCACAAATAACCTCAAAACTAGGTATTATAAATGCATCCCTTGACACATCCATAGTAGAGTAGAAATTAGAAGAGAAGACATGAGATGGTCCTCTGAGTTTAGATATAATCAGGAAAACAAATTCCTTGTCAATTTTATTCTTTGTACAACCCTACAAAAGATATCTAAGTGAGTTAAATTTTTTAATGAAGTCCTCAAAATAATGAGGTATAGGTGATGTTAATTATTCCTCAATATATGGAGTTTTGTACTAATTTATTGTATCAAAAATATCATTAAACTTTACCCACATATCCCTAGGAGTGGTGCAGGAATCAATTTGAAATAAGAGACTCTAAAATATGTACTGAAATTAGTCCCATAGCCTCATTCATTATGTTCATATGCTAAAATATCTCAAATTTATGAGTCAATGTTCATTGAAATTCATAAAATGTGGATGATAAACCCTTAGACATGAGCAGTCTGGTCATATGAGCTTTACAGATTTCACAATTATGTGGTGTAAGATGTTCAATTGAATAGGCATCTTCCATGATAGTTGATGTTTAAAAAATAATGTGTGTTAAAAAAAATTGGTTTTATGATGTATATAGATACTAAAAGGGAGAAATATAGCCCCCCAAAACAAGAAAAAAAAACACTAATTTACAACTTTGATAGTAGAAAAGCTTTAAAAAGGAAAAATAACATCAAATAGATCTCTATGTACTTGGTGAATATTCTAAGAAAATGGATTGTATGTTTATGTAGATCACTAAAAGACCTTTCCAATGCCTATTTTTTACAAAAAATGGAGTCCATACATGCCCAATATATGACCCTAGAAGCACAAAAAAGAAGATCCAAATTCAACTAACTATAAAAAATTTCAAGGTGTATACAATGATTTTGGCACCATACATGCTCTCTAACTCTTCGAGGGTTTTTCACCTAAAATGAGAGAGATGGGCCAAAATGCTAATGTCTACACTCAAGATTAATTTAATGAGGGATGAAATGTGTCTAAATGTAATGTCCTAAGTGAAATCAACTGAAAAATAAAGATGATTTATTGATGTTAAATGTAAGAAATGTGAAGCACTGGAAAACAAATGTGATATGCAAACATGTGGAAAATGACCTAGAAATGCAAATAAAATTGGACAAAAAGCTATGAAACATAATGTGTGCACTTAGAGGATGAAAAAGGAACTAGTTGAATATTGCAGAGACCTATAGAATTTTGGAAATTTTTATGTGTAAGCTAGATGGGACTAAGTCACTAGGTGGGGTGTTTTAGTCCTGTTTCGGGGAAACTGCCCAGAAACCTGTTTCAGCCAAATGGGTGTTTGAAAATACAAAAATATATAAAAAATAGGTTTAGTGGGACTAATTTACCACCTTGGGTGACTTATTCCACTTTTGAATCTCTAAAAATTTAGGAGTGGAGAGGGAAGCTCTAGGTCTGCACTTTGGTTCCCGATAGGTGTCTGCTTCTGAAACTCTAATTTTCAAGCCTGGAGGTGGCTTTTGGTGGATATTTTTGGCTTGGTAAAAAAGGAGAGGTCCTCAATAAGTCTTAAACCTTTTCTTTAATGATCTTCAAACCCTTAAAGTTCCTAAATCTACAAACACACAAAGAGAGAAGGAGAAAAAATTGATTATTAGGGCATGGGGGTTTGCCTTGGTCAAACTTTTAGGTAATTAAACCAAATGAAAAAAGAATATAATGAAGCATGAAAAAATGGAGTTAATACATTTCCATGATGTTTGATCTTTATTTTCTGTAACAAAATATGAAGAATCTTCCCTTGAATGTCTTAGGAAGCTATCTTGATGACTTGCAATGATAAAACCCTAGCTTACTTGACTTGAGAAGATGATGAGTAATGAATGATAATGAGCTATGACTTAAGATTATTTAGGATATTTGAAAAATGAGGGGAAAAACCCTTATTTATACATAATTATGCCTAAATTCTTGAAAATACCTCATCACAAGCCGACCTTAGGTCTTAAAGAATAAAAAACTGAAAGATATTTGAATTAATTTTGATTTTTGTGCCACATGGGACTAAGTCACCCAAGGTTGTGACTTAGTCCACTTGGGAAATTTTGAGTGGATTTCAGAGATTAAAATGTATTAAATGTTGTTTATCGGGTCCTTCAACAAGACACTTAATTAAGTCCTGCAAGTGGATACAGGGGCCATTTTAAACATAAGAAAGGTGTAAATATTGATGAAAAGCCTAGGAATGTGTGAAAGTTTATTACAAGACTTTACAACACTTTGAAATAGGTCTTGTTAAGGTTATTTAGGTGAATTATAACATCATGGTCCTAGAAAAGTGTGAAGATGTGTTACAACACCTTACAATTGCAAGGGTTCAAGACCTAGTGTGGATGTGTAGGCACCTCACAACACAAAATCAAGGCCTCATTAAGTCTAATTTATCATCAATTATTCCCATATCAACAAAAGTATACCTTTTTTGCAACACACAAAGAAAAATAATAAAACATTTCTACACAACTAAATCAAGCTCTGAACGAACATTCTAATGATATAAATTTTTAAAAAGATAGACAAATGAGGCAAAAGTTATGTCTGATTTCGTGAACATTGCACAATCTAGCTTGAAAAGACACATAGGGGGCTTAAAATTTTTGGCCCCTGATCACATGCAAGACCAATCACTAGTGTATAGGGCTAGTTTGGAGTTCTTGGATGCTAACATAGCCATGACCCAATCTGTTAAGCCCATGGAGGATGAACATAGGTTTGAGGTCACATATATGATTAAAGGCTGGGGAAATAAGCCTACAAGGGCTATTTTGCCTCCCACTAGACTTGGGGTTGAGCACTGGAGGTGCCAATCCATGAGCAGCCCTCTACTCCATGAGTGGAGCACTAAATATAAGTGTTCAATTCTATAGGCACTATGCAAATATATATATATTTGAAATCCATCTATATAGGGGCTATATAGAGGCCCCTGGTAAAAATATTTTTCCTTCTAAACCCTTATCATAGAAACTAGGTAAATTTTACGTAAAATTCGATCAAATTGTCCTCTTGAATGGAATGGTGAGGTCCTTTTGTGCCAAAATTCTCCTAAAATTTTCCCACCTCCAAAAATTGAAAAAAAAACACTAAAATTTTAAGATTTGATCTTGTAGTTCCCTTGTTGAGAAAAAAAGATCAAAAAAGCAGAATGGGTTGACTAGATCCACACTCGAATACCATGCTATATTATTGAATTCCATGATATGGAGGATCCAAAAATTAGAAAAACATCTTCCATGGAAGAGCTTTGCAAAAAAAAAATTAGTTATTCGTCAACAACATATAATTTCATAATGAATAATACAAAGAGAGAGTGATTCATAAGAGAAACCCTAAATGATGAAATGATTATATCATGAAAAGTTTCATCATCATATATGATGACATAAAATTATCTAATAATATCTCTTCATTTAATAGAAGAAAATAACTCCTATGTTTAGCTTAAATGCATGAGAATAAATAAAGTAAAATGATGACAATGTATCCAATGTTCTTTCCTTGCAAATAAAAATTTATTTTCCTTCTTCTCTTTGTCTTTCCTATCATTATGAAGGCCTACTATCCTTAGCCTCAACACCAAAATCAATTTTTTTACTTTTACCTTTCTTTTGGTGGGTTAGTCATCCTTCCTAGTTGTGCAATTTTCTCACACACGCCCCACCAGAGGCGTGGACCCTCTTTTATTTCTTTTTCACTCTTGTTTTGCTTTATGTTTCACCTTTTCCCCTTAAGGGAGGGGTTCCTCTAATTTTTATTCACTTCATTGGATGAGGCTTAATTCTTTTATTTTCACTTTAGGAATTTTTTATTTGTAGTATTTTGATTTTGATTGAATATGGGAGTTTTTGGTTTCATGCATTTATACTTAAGTATCAAATTAGGCATGTATGGGAAAATTTTGAGAAATCTACCTAGTGTTAGATTCCCTAAAGTTCAGAGTGTTGGCTAAATTTTCATTAAGCCATATTTCACAAAGTTCATATCATTTGCTAAATCATCCCTTGGACGGATTCCCTGAGCCTTATTTTTTTGCTAAATTTGGGGGTCTCCAAATTCCCTGAATCCATCATAGGCTCATTTTCGTGAACTTCGGTTAAAGTATTGTTGATGAATTTATTGGTTCTATAGTTGAAGTACTCTGTCATTAATGTGAAGTGATAGCTCAATTTATATGCCCTTATTTCCTCATTATTCATTGTTTATTTTAAGAGCTACATTAGTTGAGGGCATTGGAGCATTTGAGCATTTCTAAGGCATGGATTTTGGGCATCTTGTAGTCGACCAACTAGGGTTTTCAAGTGAGAATTTATGAAAATTTTATTAGTTTCCTTGCTTGAAAGGTAGGGTTTCTAACCCATTAGAGTTACAAAGTGGTCACAATGAAAATTTTCATAATCTTTTGATGATTTAATGGTTTGAAATTTTCATGACTATTAACATTTTATTGTCATTTGATTTTACAATTGTCACTTTTAGCTTATCCCATATGCATTTGATGTCATATTGGCTAGATTTTGATCAATTATCACTTCATTTCCAGCTTCAAATTTATGGTATATGTTTTTCTTATTTTCATTCAAAGTTGAGTAGCTAGGGCATCATTTTTAAAAGATCGAGATTTGTGAATTGTTGCCTTTGAATATGAAATTTGGACATACGTGTGTATATTGTAGTGAGTTATGATTTTAGATTTTCACCTTTAGTAGTACATTTGGGTTTCTACAACCTAAATTAGGGTATGATTTGAATTTAAGGTGATCAATTTTTCCTTATCCAAACCCTAGTTTGTGATTTTGAAAGAATTATTAATGATTTATGGGTGATCGAGTATAACCGTAATTTTAATTTAATCTAATCCATATGTATTATGATTTAAAATTTTTGAGTTGGGTCATTGTTTGTGAGTGAAAGGATTCAATTTTGATCAATTTCATAAGTTAGAAGTTTGAGGTGTGTTCATGGAATTCTTAGCATTGTGGAATCACCGAAAGTCTAAACCTTCACTAAATCCTTCGCCAAGTGAAAAAATTGAAAGTCGTTTCCTTTCTAGAATTCGTGTGATCTTGGAATACCTGAACCTCTATCTATTTCTTGAATCCGTGATGACTCAAATTATTTGAATCTACCTAAGCTTAAAATTCCCAAGGTTGTAAAATGCCTGATGTATTTTTGAGTTCGATCTAAAGGAAGGTATGACGTGAGTGTTATGACCTTTTGAGTGTGTTATGATTTGGGTAAGATCAAGTTTGCTTGATCTTGAAGGTTTGTAATTTAGTTTTTGATGGTTTTAATTGGGGATTTGAAGTTAATATCTGCTATGCTTATGCATGGATTCCCTAATAGTGTACAATTTCCTTCATGGAATCCATGATGGCCTAGATTCCTCAAAATCCATGAATCTTCAAAATCCACGAAGGTATCAAAAATGAAAAAAATCTTAGTGCTTGATCTTGAAGGTTTGTAATTTAGTTTTTGATGGTTTTAATTGGGGATTTGAAGTTACTTATATACTGCATATATGCTTAATTGATTCCAAAAATTTTGAAAAAAATATTTTTAGAATCTACAAACAAAATTTGATGAGACTCTAGTTTGCAAATTTGTTTAGCCGCTATAGATGCCCGAATGTGAAGATTTAGTTAAAAATAATAATTTCAGTGTCTAGTTTGGCCAAAAATTGTAAACCACTATTATGGGATCACCCTTATGGTAATTGTGGGATTTTCCTAACTAGATGCAGGTAGAATCTAGCAAAGGAAAAGGTTCTAAGGTGAAATCCATTGAACTAGTTAAGGAGGATTTTACTAGAGCTGAAAGAAAGAAGTATGATTTCAAGGGTACAAATCTAGAAATAAAGATCATCTCAACATGGGCCAAGGTGTTGGATAGGAAAACTGAGAGGGGAGGTGAATTAGTTGTCACAAATTATAACCTTAAAATCAATTACCAAAACTAACACATAAACTGATTAAGTGATTAACCATCAAATGCAAGTGCTCAAGCACAATAACGCCATATTTACATGGAAAACCCAATGAGGGGAAAACCATGGTGAGGATTAACTCACACTATAGAGAATATCCAAATTGATTACAAAAAGGCTCATTGCCTGAGATAAGGCTCACTACCTAAAATAAGGACTCACTATCTAAACTCACTATCCACAGGGATACAGCCCAGAGGGCTCACTGCCACAGAGATACAAAGAAGAAAAAGAAGAATTTTTACATAGAGACAAAAATCCCAATGCAACAAATATTCCACCACAATCATTGATGAACTCACATGAATGATAGAGTTTTCCTTCTGCTCACTACATTTGAAAACTCAGCATTAAGATTCACACTAAACAACCACACACTTAACTCACACACCTCAAGAATAGCATCAAAGTCATGTCTTCTCTTCTACTTATCTTCCTTCTTTTCTTATGTACATTTTTCATCGCTCTAGAACATTCTGTATTTATACTATCTCCAACCTTGAAAAGATACAAAATCGGCCATCAAAATTCAACTTTCAAATTTGGTCAACGCTAAACATCCTAGGGTGGAATTAGAATGAAGGTGACCTAAAAACATGCTTCACTGGGATCTATAATAGATCCAACACCCTTCATTAGCTATGAAAGTAGTGCTTAACACATAGTCGGCCATATTGGTGTAAAACACATAGATCAGTTAAGCTCGATACATCCAAATGCCAAAATAAACTTCAATAGAACTAGGGAAACACAACTCTTAAACCATACACCATAATATTTCATCAAAGATAAATACGAAGAAGGAACAATTCTCCCAAACCTTAATCAACACACAACAAAACATAGTTCACAAGCACCAAAACTAGCAACTTTATATTATTACAATTTTCTCAATATCCTCAACGTATACAATCAACAACAACTAGTAGATAACTAGCTAACCAATTGACATCAATGAAAACACTTCATTCCTTTTCCATTCTTGCAAAAATCTCCCCCTTTGTCACTGATGGAAACACATGATGTGAAAAAACCATCAAAGACACAATACCTATTTTGAAAATACTTCTCAAGATTTTTTCTTTCTGCTTCTCCCCTTTTAGAAGATCATCTTCCTCATTACTTTATTTCTCTTATTAAATTTTCACATGATCTCTCCCCTTTTTCACATGCTCTCTCTCTCCCCCTTTGACATCAATGGAAACAGAAAAATATTTGTCCATAGAAACTTCCTTTGACATGAAAACTCATAATGACAATAGCTAGAAAATATTTCTACTCCCCTTGAGGACAACCACCAAAAAACATCAGTCCAAAAGAGAGAATCATGAATTCACTAGACTAATGCATCTCTAAATGCATCATAGTTTTTAAAAGGAGGGGAAATAACCTCTAGCTTATCCTAGAGATACTCAAAAGTATCTTTAGGAAGAGCCTTTGTAAATATATATGCAATATGATCTTTTGTCGAAACATACTCAAGCTTGAATTCATTCTCCATAACCTTCTCTCTCATGAAATTATATCTAATAGATATATGCTTCATTCTCAAGTGCATCACAAGATTCTTTTTAATTTTAATTTCACTTGTGTTATCATAGAAGATAGGAATAGCATCATCATGTAGCACTGTGATATATTTCAATGTTTGTTTCATCCATAACACTCATGTACAACAAGATGCAACAAAAATATACTCAACTTTAGTAGTAGACAAAGAGACTAAATCTTGCTTCTTACTCAACCATGCCATGAATCTACATCCAAGAAATAAAGCACTAGCACTTGTACTTTCTCTGTCATCTATACTTCCAACCCAATCTGCATTTGTATAATCAATGGGTGTAAAATTAGTATCTTTAGGATACCATAATCTATAATCTAGAGTTCCTTTCAAATATCTTAATATTCGTTTAACTATAATAGCATGTGTTTCCTTCATATCTTCTTGAAATCTACCCACAAGACAAACCACATGCATAATATATGGTCTACTAGTAGTCAAATATAATAGTACACCAATCATAGATCTATACTCACTCTGATAAATCTTAGGTGAATCATCATCTTCTCCCAACTTGCATCTAGTCACCATCAGAGTACTTATTGGTTTGGAACCATCCATACCAAATTTTCTCAACATTTCTCACATACTTAGATTGTGAAATGAAAATTCCTTTCTCTATTTGATTAATCTATAGCCCAAGAAATAAATTCACCTCACCAAACATAGAAATTTCAAATTCTTTTGCAAAAATCTTGCACATATTTTCATTTCCTCCAAAGATAATTTCATCAACATATACCACTACAATTAATATTTTGTCATTCTCAATTTTGAAATACAAATTACTGTATGTCATACCTTTGTTAAATACTTGTTGATTCAAATACCTATCTAACCTTGTATACCAGGCTCTAGGATCTTACTTCAGTCCATATAAAGCTTTATTTAATATGCACACCCTATTTGGTTGATCTGTTAACTGAAATCCTTCCAGTTGTCCCATGTAAACTTTTTCATCTAGCTCACCATTCAAAAATGTTGACTTGACATCCATCTGATAGACTTTGAAATATTTATAAGTAGCTAATGCCAAGAACATCCTTTTAGCTTCCATTCTTGCTACCGAGGAAAAGGTTTCCTAAAAATATATACCTTCCACTTGTGAGGAGCCTTTACATACAAGCCTTTCTTTGTTTTTGACAACTTTCTTGTTCTCATTCAGCTTGCTTCTAAATACTCACTTTGATCCAATGATATTTTTGTCTTCTAGTCTTGGAACCAATTCCCAAGTGTGATTCTTTTCAATTTGTAAAAGTTCTTTCATTGCTTCCTTCCAATGTTCATCCTAATAGGTTTCTCTTACTGACTTCGGCTCAACTTCAGAGAGTAAGCACAAATTTACTTTAGCAACAACTTTGCTTCTGGTTAACAAACCTTTTGTCTTCTCTCTAATAATCCAACTTTCTAAATTATTCCTCTATACATATTTCGATGTTCTAGGGGACATTACCGAAGCATCTTCTTGTCTTTCATTCTTCTCTTTTTGCTCATCTCTATCCTGTTCTTCTTCAATTTCTTCTATTCTTGCATAGTCATGTTCATCAGACACATATCCATGAATATCAATAGAATTCTTCACTTTTTCATCAACCTTCACATTTGAGCTTTCCACAATCTTTCTTAATATTTTTTTGAAACATCTGTATGCCTTGCTTATAGTAGAGTAACCAAGAAATATTCCTTCATCACTTCTTGCATCAAACTTTCCCAAATTTTCCTCATCTCTTCTGATGTAGCATTTGCTTCTTAATACCTTAAAATATTTAACTATAGGAATTCTTTTGTGCCATATATCCTAGGGAGTCTTCATATTGTTTGTTCTTTCCTAAACTCGATTGAATACATACACAACCATGTGAATAGCTTCTTTCCAGTAAACTTTTAGTAATCTAGCTTCAGTGATCATTGATTTAGTAGCTTCTTGAACTATTTTTTTTTTCCTTTCAACAACTCCATTCTGCTAAGGATTTCTCAGAGCAGATAATTCTCTTTATTCCATTCACTTCGCAAAACATATTGAACTTGTGGGAGGTGAATTCACCACCTCTGTCAGATCTCAAGCATTTTATCTTCAAATTCACTTCATTTTCAACCATATCCTTGAACACTTTGAATCTATCTAATGCTTATGATTTTTCTCTTAAAAATTTAACCCATGTATATCTAGAATAATCATAAATTAAAAGAATAAAGTACCTTTCACCAAGTAGATTGTTCCTTTAATTTGTAATAGTTTCTTGTTTGTTTCTTGAACTGGAAATTTCTACAGATATCAATTACAGGCTTTGTAATTCTCAGTAGATCTCTCATGGCTTGAATAGTACTAATCCTTTCCATGCTATCAAGATACATGTGATACATTCTCTTATGCGATAACCACCTATCATTTATCTGAGTCATAAAACATCATCCATGAACACCTTTAAGTTGATAAATATTTCCTTCATATTTATATCCTATAGCAATCAATGTTTCAGATCCTATCCAGATCTCACACTTGTCATCCTTAAACACAAATATATCCCTTTCTGTACATTTGACAGATTATGCCTTAAACCCTTAATAGAGTAGACATTGTCAGTATGATGCTTTTCATCAATACTTACTGAACCTTTTCCATATATTTTCACACCAGTATCATCTCCAAACTTAGCTAGACTTCCATCATATTTTTCAAGTTTCACAAACTTAATCTTGGCACCAGTCATGTGATGTGAACAACCACTATCAACTACCAAAATAATTATTTTCTTGTTTAACATATAGGGTAGAGATAATTGTATCTTTCTCTTTCTCTTTCTCTTTCTCTTTCTCTTTCTCTTTCTCTTTCTCTTTCTCTTTCTCTTTCTCTTTCTCTTTCTCTTTCTCTTTCTCTTTCCCTAGAGGATTTTACTTTGACAGTCTTTCTAAATGAGTAGAAGTAGGTTCATCTTTAATTTCCAAGAACAAGCATTCATTATCATCTTGATCTTCATATTCTGAATTTTCATCTAAAATACTAGCATTCTCATTAACATAGTAAGCTCTATTAATCTTCTTTCCTTTCCTTTCTCAGACACTTTACAACATAGTGACCAATCTCTCCACAACTAAAGCATTTAAAGGGAAAATTACCTTCATACTTAGCAGAGCCTTTTCACAATATTCTTACAAATTTTTCCTTAATTTCTTCAAAGTTCTCTTCATCCAGATCTTCAATTCTTGTAGCTTCAAAAGCACTTTCTATTTTTCCTCTACTTCTTAGATTCTACTTCCTCATTTCATAAGATGTCAAGAATCCTAACAACATATCCTTAGTACATGTCTTGTAATCTATATTCATCTCAATAGCACTCACCTTTTCACTATAAGCATCAGAAAGAGTTCTAAGAATCTTTTTTTACAATTCTGGTTTCATCTATAGTAGCACCAAGAGATCACATTTCAGCCACTACCTCATCAAGTCTCTATACATAAGCTTTTACATTCTCATATTCGGTCATATGTAAAAGATAAAATTGTGTTTCCAAATTCTATATTTTTTCTTCTTTCACCCTTTCATCACCATTGTGTGCTCTTTCTAAACCATCCCATATACTTCCTTTTCTTTCTTCAAATTTTGAACCTTAATCAACTTGGAATGCAAACTATTCTTCAAGATGAGCTTCACCTTGTTATTCGCTTCATGTGCTTTAATTTTCTCAGGTTTACTCATACTAGTTTTAGGAGGAGTGTAGGGATTCTTGTAAGCTTTCTCTACATCAAATCTGCAATACTCTAGATATTCTTCCACCAGTACTTTCCAGATAATATAGTTAGTTTCATCAAACCTTGGATAATAAAAGACCATTTTTTTAGCCATCTTGGACCTTCCACAAGTGGTTAAAATCTTCACCAAGGAACCAAGCTCTGATATGATCAAATGTTGGATAGGACAACTGAGAGGGGGGTGAATCAATTGTTACAGATTATAACCTTAAATTCAATTATCGAAACAAACACATAAACTGATTAAGTGATTAACCATCAAATGGAAGTGCTCAAACACAATAACACTAGATTTACATGGAAAACCCAATGAGGGAAAAACTATGGTGAGTATTAAATCACACTATAGAGAATATCAAAACCAATTACAAAAGGCTCACTATTCATAGGGAAACAACCTAGAGGGCTCACTGCCACAAAAATACAAACAAGACAAAGAAGAATTGTTATAGAGAGACAACAATCCAAATGCAATGAAGATTCCACCACAATCATTGATCAACTCACATGAATGATAGAGTTCACCTTCTGCTCACTACATCTGGAAACTTGGCATTAAGCTTCACACTAAAAAACCACACACTTAACTCACATACCTCAAGAATAGCATCAAAGTAGCAACTTATCTTTCACTTATCTTCCTTCTTTTCTTATGTACAATTTTCATCGCTAGCACATTTTGTATTTATACTATCTCTGACCTTGAAAAGATACAAATTCAGCCATCCAAATTCAACTTTAAAGTTAGGTCAGTGCCAAACATCCTAGGGTGGAATTAGAATGAGGGCCACCCAAACACACACTTCACCAGGATCCATAATAGATCCAACAAATGTCATCAGCTCTGAAAGTATTGCTTGACACATGATCAGCCATACCACTGTAAAGAACATAGATCAATTAAGCTCTATACATCCAAATACCAAAACCAACTTCAATAGAACTAGGGCAACATATATCTTGAACCATATGCCATAATATTTTATCAAAGAGAAATATGAACTAGCAACAATTCTCTTGGACCTCAATCAACACTTGCACATCTTTGAGGTCCAGGAGAATATGTTCAAGTATTGCTTGACACTTGCAAGATGATCCCATTCAGTATCATGTTTACACACAATTTTAGGAAAAACCACTTGCAACCATCAATTGGTTAGAAGATGAAAATGTTAATTTGGACCAAATTACTGCTCCCGTGTTGAAGTATTCAAAGTAGTGGTTCAAGTATAACCTCAGGATTTGGAGGCTATAGGTACCA
The DNA here is from genome assembly GCA_007258455.2 of Sequoia sempervirens. Lineage (NCBI taxonomy): Eukaryota > Viridiplantae > Streptophyta > Pinopsida > Cupressales > Cupressaceae > Sequoia > Sequoia sempervirens. The sequence continues at coordinate 77,143,661 of VDFB02047397.1, read as the reverse complement.
AGTTTACATTTTATTTATTGGGTGACTTGGACTCTCATTTAGAAGAAGAAACTAATAATACAAAAGATGACACTATAGTCCCTCATGAGAAAGAGAATATAGGAGAGGCACCTCTTGTGATAAAAATGAGAACTAGAAGCCAAACTAAAGACAAGGATCCTAAGATACAACCAGTTTCTAAGAGAGGAAATCCCATAGAGGAGATTATTGAAGAGGGAAGTGCAAAAGCTCAGCCTTCTAAGAAAAGAAGGATCGTCACTAAGGGAGAAAAGATACCTAGATCCAAGAAAACCAAGGCCAATGAAGAAGATACATATGAAGCTAAGGTAATTGAAGTAGAAATTTCTAGAGAAAGAACACAAGTATATACAAGGAATAACTCTCCAAAGCAAAGGGTTTTTCCTCCTCGTGTGGAGAATACAAAAAAGGTAGTGAATGAGCTTGGGAAGAATGATGAAGAACCATTCAATGAAGAGATTGATAATGCCAAGAAAGAAGTTATAGGAAATAATATTCCTCCTTTGTCTCCTTCACAAAATGTCCAGACTAATGAGGAAGAGGGAGAAAATGCAAAAAATGAAGGAAATATATCAAACGAGTTTGGGCAATAGGAAGAAGAAGATGAAGAAGAAGAAGAAGAAGAAGTGTCAACTCCTAAAGATGGAGATCTCAAAAACCTTGGAGTAGAATTAGAAAAAAATGCCTTAGAGTTGTAAGGTAATGAAGAAGAGGAAAAAGAGCCAAAGAAGACAAAAGAAATACCTTCACAGTCTCCTAAGAAGGAAGAATTACATGTATCAGATGTTGATGACCAAGAAGATCAAGAATAAGAAAATATTGATAAAGATGTAGATAATCAAGGGGATAGTTAGTCTAAGGGTCAGAAGGAACAAAAGGTTTCCTAGTAGGATAAAAAAATAGAACAACCAAATGATCTTGATTGGTTGAATGAATTATTGAAGCCCAATCCTATCATTGTAGAAGAATAGACTCCAGACTAGGGTAAATTTCTAGAAAACTTAGGGAAATCAAAAGAGAGGAAAAGGGTGACAGTGGTTTCTATAATGACAAGGGATGAACTCAATAATAGATTTCTTCATCTTTCCATTCCTGCAAGTGATAATTATAAGGATGAAGTTAGTACAGTTGACTACAAGGTTGAAACCATCATTTTGGGCCCCACTACAAAGGAGAAAGAAAAGGAAGACCTTCAAGAATCAGTGCAAACTATCTTGAAGAGAATTGAAAATAAAATACAAGCTAAGGAAACATTGCAACAATAGATGAGGGAGTTGCAAAGATATATCCAACATCTAATCAAGCCTTTGCAAACATAAAATAGTGAGAGTCTCATTTTCTGAGGGTTTGTTATCCAAGGATACAATAAGTGAAATTGAAAGAATGAGAACGTCCTTGCAGGTTACTCAACAATGGATTGATAGTGTATTCCAGATGTAATGATAAGGAATGTATTACACACACATGAAAATTCTTCTTCCTTTCTTGAGGATATAGCTCAGCTCACAACAGAATGCCAAGTAACAAATGATAAAACTATTGTTGAGTTGAAGAAATTAAAATTCCTATGGCAGTGTTGATCATGGAGAATTTCCTCATAACTAAAGTTTAAACAAGCCAATTGAATGGATAAAGGCATTCAATTTCAAGAAGGAGCTCCAAGGATAAATTTAAGAAACCACCCCCTCAGCGAAGGTGTAAAATCCTGGCGAATCTTGCATACTTCCTGATAAAAATATTAATTTTAGTGGCAATTTTTTTGTTTTTTGAGAAATAAAATATCAATTGGTGAATCTTTTCTAATCGCTAGAAGTCTGTGGAAAATCTTGGTGAATTGTAAATTTTTTTAAACCAATAAATATTTTCATTAGTGATTAAAATCTATTTCAAACCTAGAAAATATTTCCATTAACGAATTAAACTTGTTTTCAAAACAAAAAAAACAATTTTGTTCATGATTAAATTTTTTTTCAAACCGAAAGAATATATTCATTTGAAAATTAAACCTATTTTCAAATGCATAAGAAAAAACTTTGGCGAATTAGCATAATTTCAAACTAATAAAAAAAATTAGTGGTGAAATTTCAACACAGATCAATATAATCATGACCATTCGATGAATTTTCAATGGATGGATGTAGCTACATTCTGGAAGTAAATCTATGAAGTACTAGATTAGTAAATTGAAACCTTCAGAATAACACTAGAACCATTAGATGTAGACACGTGGTGAGATCAAGGCCCATCGCTCATCGTGGTAATGAACCTGATGGGTTGAAGGATTTTGTTGATGACTCATGAGCAATACAAGAACTTAAGTGATATAATTATGCACATGCATAAATATTTTTTTAAAAGATGGACCGCCTAGGAAGAACATAGGACCAAGGCTTAAAAAAAATTGAATTTTTTACATAAAGGATGTAAAGGCCAAACAAGGCTGAATTATCAACCTTATAAAATAATTGAATCGCTAGACCAAAGTAATGAAATTATGAAGGAAATATGTGCAAAGGAAATTCCATATATGTAGCTAGATTTCAGTGCAAATCAATATAACCACGACCGTTTGATGAATTTTTGATGGATGCTTGTAGTTGCATTCGGGAAGAAAATCTCTAAAGCACTAGACTTGATAGTTGAAACCTCTAGAATAAGAATAAATCCATTAGATATAGACAAATGGCGAGATCAAGGCTCATCTCTCATCACTCATTCTCTCTTTTCAATTCCTCGAAGTACTACATTTCATTTAATTGAAATTCTCTATATTTTTGAAGAAAGTTTGGTAGTCGTACTATAAGTGGTGATTAATGCCATCTGAACATTTGAAGTGATTGATTGGAAAGGTCGTAGCTTTAATGAAAGAATATTTGTAATGATTTCATATCATTTCAGTGGCTGATTTTGACAACTTGTTAGCTTGAGGTACAAAATTTGTATGTAGCCAGAGATCAATCAAATTAAACATTTTAATTGTACATGTAAGGCTTAAGTTAAATGAATTGATTAAGTTATTTTTTGTCTTGTGTGAATCAGGATGGTAGCGGCACTGGTGGCCCATAAATAGGGATAGTGATAGTGGATAGTGTCATAAGGGTTTTCATTTATTAGGGTTAATAAGGATTCAAGAAGAAGATGATGTGGTATTATTGGGGATAATCTAAATTCTCCTTCCTCCTATTATGTAGTTATAGAGTAAACGACCAATTTCCTTCAAGTTTAGAATGGGTGGAATTGGAAAGAAGTTGATTTGGTTTAGCTAACTTCTCAGACAGGTTTTGAACCAAGATGAGGAGATCTGATGGAGATAAGTGTTATCTTGATGCATGGAGGTTGTAGGTAGAAGATGGGAGTAGTTTTACTACCCCTCATCTTCTGCATTATTCTGGTTCTCAAAGGGGATAAGTACATTTTGTATCTTCATGGCTCCCTTTTCCCTAGCATGGTTGGCTAGGTGAATCCCTTGCATTTATTTTTAGAGCCACATTTGTATTACATTTTCACCAGAAAAAGCTTTGGAACCATGCATTTATTTTGAGTGTAACATTTGTATTACGTTGTCACCAATAGAAGCTTAGAAATTGGAATCAATTTGTAATCCATTGTCATGAGCAACAGGTTGGAATAAACCATGTCTATGTAAAGTGCCATATGTTATTTATACAAAACCAGAGCTTTCCTGCTCTACAAATACTCATCTTTAAAAAGATATTTAATAATGTGACATTGTAATTCAATTATAATAAAATAAATGGTTATGTTGTGTTATTATTTGATATTCATTTATAGTAATGAGTTATTTTCTGAGTTCAATGTCTATGAATCTATTCAAATTAGTTTTTTTCCTTTAATAAATTAATTATTATCTATTTATGAAATAATTGCATTCAGATTTAAAAGAAAAACTTAAATCAATACAAATGAAAAAAGAAAGTTTCCATCAAATTGACAAAAAAACAATTATAAACACTAAAATTTGTCACTCTTTTTAGGGTTTACCAAAATGTTATTGATTTTTAATTTGTCATTGACCTTCTCCCCTAGTTCTTGGTATCATTATTCATTTTATTAAGTCCTTTGAGACGTTAAGTTACCAACCCCTTGGCCTTGATGTCAATCCTACCACATTAAAGTTTAAAACAACTTTAAAAAACATGTTTATTATTTATATCATAAATTACTCAACCATTCAAGGAATATTTGATGTATGGTTGTAGTTGCATTCCAGAATGAAATGCACAGAGTGTTAGGATTACAAACTTAAACCTCCAGGATCACCCTTTAACTGTTATATTTACAAAGATCAATGGTTTAGAATTTTTTGTCAATGTAGGACTAAATGGCTTGTTTTAAATTCTTTTAGCCATGTACTAATTCTGTAGTGTGGAAGCAACACGTAGATAGCGAGACATTTATTTCACTTTAATGTTAAAAAAAGAAGAACTTTCTACTACTAAGTGATTTTATTTCTAAGTGAGAGGGTCAACACACTGGTAGATTTCAATCTTCAGTTTGCTCATTGCAGTGTACCACCCTGTGTTGGGTTCCATAGTTCCACTTCCAATAAATCCATTCCAGTAACCTAGTTTCCATGACTTTCAATATTAATCTTTTCAAGAATCAAAATCTAGGTAAGTGAAAGAATTCATGCTGCTACGTTTCACTATTTGATGTTTCTTAAAATATTATTTTGTCAAACTTTGAAGTTTGGGTTTAGGGTTGAGATACTTAAGAATTAAGAAAAATTAAGGAGGAATAATAGGGAATTCACAATTTCAAATTTATAAGTATGTCTACCACCAGTACCACTAGAGAAATGTTGGATAAAAAAATACATTATGCAAAATTGCTTAAAACCCAAAGTTTCACTAATGAATACCATGATATTTATGATTCTAAAACCTATGGTAGGTGTACCTCAAAACTTAGATTTTCATCTTAGAATAAGGCTGCAAAGCAAATACAAGTTAATAATTGTAGTGCATCATGGGTAACTTGATTAGGGTGCATGATGTTACATGAGGTTTTCCTTTGCCCATAATTTATCATGGTTTGTGCCCAAAATTATGATGAAAAAAAGAGAGTATTTTTTAATAAATATAGCAAAGAAGAATTGTTATCCATTAATACATAAGAACTTGGAAAAGTGTTGGGGTTTACAATTGAAGAATTTGGAAATGTCCACATTGACCTAGAAAAGCTTGCTAGTGATTATGAACCAGTGGATGAAATGGAGAAAAAATATTTCTTAAATAAAATAGTTCAGGATAGAAAAAAATTGAAAGGTGATCATAATCCTCCTTATGATTTAGATATTTTTAAACCATGGTTTCAGGATACTATTTCCATGCTAGAATTTTTCCTCTGACTGGATAGCAATTTCAAAGTGGGTGCAAGCCTCCTTGAAATGGTATATAATATCCATTATGGTCTTTTGCATGTCAAATATAATTTTATTAAGCACATTGTAGAATCCATGCATAAACAATTTTCAATGATTAAAGGAGGTTCCACCAAGATATTTAGCTTCAAAACCTACTTGTGGTATCTTTTTCTATTCAAATTTGGAGGAATGTTTGAGACCAACAAGCTTCAGATTCAACCCTATTGTAATGTTGAGGAAGAGAAAATGGCTCCAGTATCTGAATGGACTATAGAGATAAGGATGAATGATTCTTGAAGGAACTACCAACAGTTTGTATACTACTTTTTGGATCCATTGCATCAATAAATTACAAATACTTCAATGCCTAGATTGTCTCTATCATGTAGAAATTGCATTCAACTAGGAAAATAAATACAATTTGTTATTGGTACTTAATAAAAGAATATACCAGGCGCTAATATTTTATGGATCAGAAGTACAGCCATACAAACTTCCAATACATGTGACATAAAGGGTCTTTGTATTTGAATATGTAAGGTGGATGTAGAGTACTAATGAACTAGACTTTTTCTGTCAACAAAAGAAGACCTTATTTCCTTCTTTACCTTTTTCATGTGGAGGGTTCAAATTCAAGAGAAAAGAATTTAGTGTGGCACATAATCTTTTGATTTTTTTTTATTTTGATGTTATTTATCACTAGCAGTATGGTCCATGTGAGACCATTAAATCAATGATTGTGCTCAATAAGAATATTGCAAGTAGAATTCAACATCAAAGTAAACCCTTACTTGAAAACTTGAAAAACAAGGATTCTTGGGATGAGGTCAAAATAGCAATGGAGAAAAGTGTTGTTGAGAATGGTATTTCTTTTGAAAATTTGTTAGCAAAAATCATGGCATTGCATTGAAAAACAATTAAGACGTACAACAATTTTTATGGAAAAATTCATAAACCATCTAGTAGAGTAAAAAATACTAGATTCTCTAGAGAAGGAAGTTATAGATTAAAATTGGTCACAATAAAAAATTACTGCCATTTGCTTTTTGAGGAGGGAGCTAGGTGATCTAAGAGCTCTTGCAGAGTATGGAGATAAGGAAGAAGATTGTGAGTTTAGAAAATTTTGGAATATAGAGCATCCAAATGAACAAGAAGATAAAGGAAGTGATGATGAATCTAATGATGATAGGGAAGAACAAAGCCATGTCAATTTCAAACCCAGTTTAAGTGAGGACACAAAAGAAGCATATACTTTAGGAACAACCATAGTTGAGAAAATGGGTTATGAAGGTGGTCTTTTGGGGTCCCAAAGATAAGGCCCTTTGATGGTAATAGATGTAGAGCATAGAAAACCAGTTCATAGATCTAGCCTTGGTAATAGATGTAGATCATAGAAAACTAGTTGATAAATCTGGCCTTGGGATTGGAGGTGGAAAAGTAGACCAAGGGAATACAAGTCAATATTTTAGAGCTTCAAATCCTCATCCTCATGGTCAGATACAATCACAATTAGGAAATTCCCATGGTGGAGAGGCTAGTGCAACTGGCACTACCTTTGGTGGCAATAGTATGGGTAGTAGTACTAGTAGTTGTCAACATGTGCTGCAACAACAAGTTACACACAAGAGGAAAACAATACAATATACCACAAAAACACTAGGTGATCAAGGCATACAAAAGAGGCAAAGGATTTTGACAGGTCCAAGTCACACTACCAGTGGATCCACCACAAAGGAGTTATTTTCAAGCACTCCCCCATTGCTAGTTAGTTTGGCTACGACATCATTAGCAACTACAAGTACTCCTATTGCTTTTACATTCAAGCATTCCATTGTCCCCACGTCCCTAGGTCTTGATTGCATTGAAGACTTGAATAAAAAATAAAAGAAACAACTGATGGAGAGTGCGTCTAATGTAACTTTAGAGCCTGCAACAACCATGGTATTACCCACATTTGAAAAAATAAATAAATCATGGAGTAAACAATTCTTGTTCCCACAGTTCAAAACAAACCAGAAAATTAGATGGTTTGATATGAATTCCAGGTGAACAATATTTAATTAGATTTTTCTGGACTTAGAAATAATAACAAAATTAATGTATCAAAGAAGAAAAATGAATTGGTGGACACATCATTTCTAAAGCAAGATAGAGAGAAAAAGGGTTGCAGATTAAAATAGAAAAGTTACAAGAAGACCTAGCAAATGAGAAAGAAAAGATGAAAGAAGTAGATAACAAGAACAATGAATTAGAAAAAAGAATAAAAAAACTACCTCTACATCAAAAAGAAAAGAGGATAAGCAAAATGAGACTAAAGTGAATGAACTGAAGCAAAGGGTAGATGAGAGCAACAAGAAATATGATGAGGAAAAATCCATTTCAGAAAAATTAAGAATAAGCATTGCAAATGGAAATACATAGTGGGAACAAAAATTGGAGGAGAGAAAAAGAAATGAAATATTGGAAGCAAAGTTGATGGAAGAAAAAAATTAAATTAAGTCTTGTCCAAATAAGTTATCTATATTTTGTAGAGAAATAATGAGCCATATGAAAAAAATATCTGGGATGAAATAATGTAGAGGATTGATCATTTGTGTGACATGTTTCAATTGATTGATGCTATCAGAAAACATTATAAGAAGCTCAACAAATATTTAATGGAAAACAAAAATGTGTTGGCATTAGAGAAATCTGCAAATAAAATTCAACAAACCATCTACAAAGCTAGTTGCAATGTTTTGAAATCCAAAGGGATTACTGATCGACTTGCTACATCAATGACATTGTCATCTATAATTGAAAAGTGTTTGAGAATACATTAAACAAAGGAATATTTGCATTTGGTTGCAGACAAGATGAAGTTGGATGAAAAGGTAAGGAACTTTAAAGAGCTTGGTTCACCGGAGGCTTTTGACACAAATGAGTGATTCATTGGAAAGAATGATTTCAGAAAGAAGATGGAGGGTGCAAGGAAGATTGATTTGGACCAATTTCATTAGAACCCAGATGTGGTGAACTATTTGGATTCCATCAAACCATTGCTAACCTTGAATGCAAAATTGACTGAAGAATCCAAGATAGGTTCCAATTTCAATCATGAATTGTTGACAAATCTTCAAGTCAAACAACATTAGTTAGAACAAATGAAAATTCCACCACCTGAACAATGGAAGTTGCTAGAAAAGGTGATGCAATGATTTGATTTTTGATAATATGAGTTTCCAAGTTCCAACTCAGCTTTGTGGGTATGTGTAGGATCATGATGGGCCAAAAAGTGGCAATATGATGGGTATGTGGCTGACGACTATTTTTTTACCCAAAATTAATGAAATGATTTTTTTTTTAAAGGAGATTCTTAGCTTTCCATCGATATAAATTATTCTTTACTTTGAATTTAATACGTGAATTATTATTCATTTTCTATTCAAATTACGACTAAAGTTTTGATTGATAGGCTGATTGAAAAACATTTACAACTTTCAATGAGTATCACATTTTGAATCCAAACATGTCACATCTCTATGCTTTGCATACTATAGGATTACAAAAAAAAGAAAATGAATTTCATGAATTTTGACCAAGTTAAGGTGTAAGACATACAATTTTTATATTTAAAAAATGTAATAAAAATCATAATTAATTTCACTTGGAAAAAAATTATGAAAAAAATATGTATCAAATTGGGACATGAGTCCTCTACTTTATATCTAAAATATTATAAAAAATATCATCTTATTGTGGAGGTATCGACATACACCCATTTCTTATTTTTCCTTTGAAATTTAAGTACCAATCGCATTGAAATTTCAAATTTCACCAAATAGATTTAAAAAAAAACTAGTAGTTTAGAAACTACATTCAATTTGCTACAAATTATATTCTTACATATTTTTGAAATAATATAGATAACTTATTTAATTTTTTATGTCAAGTTGCCTAACTCTGATTTTTTTTTTTGCCACTTAAGGGCTTGTTTTTTCCATGATGATCTTGCACATACCCCTATGCAGAGTTGTCTTTGAGCAATATTTTTCATTTCTAATGCATCTATGTATTCCTTCATGTGATAATCAATAAAAAACCTCAAATTCATACTTTAGTAATGTGTTGATGTTTAATTATCTGTATTATTTATTTTATCATTTGAAGAAAAAGTCTGGTAGTGGTTTCAACTACTAGATACCCATTAAACGATTGCTGATTTTCATTGTTGTAAATGCTACTAATACTATTGTTATTATGTTACTAAGCATTTAGTTGAGTGATGAATTGCTGAGTACATGTTCAATTTTTACTTTGAACACAATTAAAATATGAACTATAAGGTGATTTTAATTCTAGGAATCCATAATCTTAGTGAAATTGCATTACAATTCACACATCAATATTCAATCTCCATGACTAATTATTAGATCCACTAAACATTTATATGAATTCATGCTTTAATCAAGGTACTTTAATTGGTTCATTAAACCAGAGCTAAAATTAAAACAGACATCAATGCATAATGACAAAGAAGATTAATGAAATATCATTGATCAAATTTCATTAATAATTCATGTAAAATGTTATAGTTGGAGAGATGATAGACTCAAAATAAGGGGGAAAAATAAGCTTAGTCATTAGTTCTCTAAGTTTTATAACCTTGTTGTGGAGTTCTAAAATTTCATAACTTCTCAATTCCCCGACTTGGTTCACTTTGTTGAGTTGTAAGTCTTTGTTGGTCATCTTTGTAGTCGGTGGAGGATAAGAGAGTTATTTCAATATAGAAAGAAAATGGTGAAGTTCATGCATGCATAATCTTTGAGTTATGGTGTGTGGATTTATTCTACTTTTGCTGAGTAGTTTTTCAGTGGATTATCTATTATTGGAATGATAGATTTTTGGTTAGTTTCATTGATGTGGTTACTATCACTCAAAGTCATAGTTTTGGTGCTTTTCCTAACCTTCATCGCTAGACCTCAGATTTTTATAACCTTGTCATGGAGTTCTAAATTTTCATAACTTCCCAATTCCCCTACTTGGTTCACTTTGTTGAGTTGCAATTCTTTGTTGGTCATCTTTGTAGTTGGTGGAGGATGAGAGAGTTATTTCAATATAGAAAGACAATGGTGAAGTTCATGCACACATAATCTTGGAGTTATGGTGTGTGGATTTATTATACTTTTGTTAAGTAGTTTTCCAGTGGAATATCTATTATTGGAATGATATATTTTTGGTTAGTTTCATTGTTGTGGTTACTATCACTCAAAGTCGTGGTTTTGGTGCTTTTCCTAACATTAGTCGCTAGTCCTCAAAGTTTTATAACCTTGTCACAGAGTTCTAAATTTTCATAACTTCTCGATTCCCCAACTTGGTTCACTTTGTTGAGTTGCAAGTCTTTGTTGGTCATCTTTGTAGTTGGTGAGTCAGAGGTTTCCAAAACTTCAAAAAAAATGACTTTGGTTCTAAGGTTCCAAGTTTCAGTGACCACGCGATATTATAGACTTATCTTGGCTTTCAAAGGTGTTGTCATCTCATTGAATTCTATGCATGGACTAACCTTGAGTTATCTTTTTAGGAATTTCAAAAAGCACACAAGTTTAAAGGATATCTTTTCAAGGAATGAAATTGAATGCCACATTTAATGCACATCATATCAAAATAATGACACAAGTGGGTGGTGAAGTTTTACTTAGTCATTTAGTCTACTTTCTCATTATTTTCCAATGCCAGTACTTCTCAAGTGCAAAAAATTTATCTCTGTGAATTATCTCTCATGCAGAGTGGAATTCAAAATCATCGATTTAGCATGAGGGACACTAAAATTTGGCACATCAATTTGGAGGAGTTTTTTGGTGCACTTGGAGCAAAGGGAGAGAACAACACTAGAATATAAAGTTCTACAAAGCAGTTTGGAGCATGCAAGAGGTTTTCCTAAGGCTGTACAAAGTGTCGACCTAGTGATTGTGTGTGCAAGGGGCTACATTCCAGAGACTCAGGAAATTAGAGTTGTGGATGGGACAGTCATTACAAGAATTACTCCTAAAGTCATTTCCTATGCATTAAGCATTCCAAAGAGGGAAACTATAGAGGAAATGTTTGTAGCTGTTTGTGATGAGTTTTTCAGAATGAATGAGGAATGCTGCAAAAATTCCATTGCGAAGAATTGGTTGAAGTCCAAGAAAAAGAGTAAGTCTCATTTTACCCCAAAGCTTAAAAGGGTTCATTTTAAGGATTAAATTTCAGATGCTATCACCTTGCTACGTCATGTGGTTGGTAATGTATATTCAAAATCTTTTGAATTTTGGATGTGTCATTTTATTCTACTGATTTGTAGTGAAATTAAATTCATTGACTGGGTTGCGATTGTTAGTTATCATTTAAATGAGAAATTGATATTTTTTTGACAAACTATTGCCTTCCACATGTGCTCATACCTAGTTTACATTCTAGCTAGTCAAGAGGTTGTATGGGTGGGGTTGGAACCACAAAGGTCTCTGACATTGGACACGCCTGTGTATAGAACTTTTCCAAAGATCACTAAGGAGGTTAGAATGAGGAATTTTTGCCGCATCAATGAAACATTTTTAATGGAATTTGTGAGAAAAATTGGTGGAAAACCTAAGCTTTTGGTTTCACCTGAAGCGATTGCTTTGGTATTGAGGTTTGGAAGTTTCTACATTTAGTTCAATAGATTTACTTATCTTAGAATTAGAGGTTTTGAGAAGGCTCCATTGAAATTGCTCTGTTACCCAAGTGATTTCCTAGTTTTTCTTGAAGTTTGCTAGCAAATGGCCATTGTAAATGTTAAATATTCAAACATGGGAAAGAATTATGCTTTTCCATTGTCCATGCCTTCATTTTATTGAAAAAGAAATAATATTTCTACAGGTGTGGAGAAAGCCCTGAATGAATTCAATTTTCAATGTTTTCCTATGAGAACTAATTTTGATAGCAAGGGTTATGTTAAGAAAAAATTGTATGGAGTTGGTAGCTATGAACATCACCCTGATATTGAATATTTTTGGGAAGACTGTACATATGAAGGAAAGGTGTATAGAAGAAATTTTATGAGATTGATCTTAAGGAAAATACAAGATTTTGGTATTTCTTTCAATATTCCAAAAGATGCACAAGAAGACTCAGTGATCATTGATCTAAAATATTAGGACCCTCTGATAAGCCCTTGTATATAATTAATTGGTCAAAGGATGAAGTTTCAAAATTAATGGTCCCATCTACCCCTATTTTGAGAAGAAATTCAAACTAGTTGAACAAAAAATGGTGCTAAAGTACGAGTTCTCCCCATGAGCAAATAGTTTCATATAGAAAATAGCAAGGGACTATACATGCCTCTAGCATAAATATATTAGCTAGAAATCAGCCAATTAGGTTGTCTGGCACTGGCTCATAGTTAGGAGGAGATGGCGAGAAGCTAGAAGTAATTGGGGCCAAGATAAAATCAATTTGTGAATAGGATAGTGTACCCTCAGTACCTAAGAAAAATGCTAGTCAAGAAAATCCAATGCCTACAAAATCTGAGGGAATTTTTCAATAAATAATTGATGATAATTATTTTCCCACATTCTTTGAAGTTCCCCATTCTCTAGTATGAGATACTTATTTTTATGTTCAATCAACTGAAAAAAAGAAAAAGAAAATGTAAGTGTTGAAAGTAGAGACACTAGATTAGTGGTATCTTCCCCAATATGGTTGAAGAAAGCAGTCGAGAAGAAAAGAAAGAATATTCCCACAATGGAAATTGAACCAGATACAACTTTCATATTATTGCAGGGTCACAAGAAGCCCAAAAAGGCTACAATGCAAATTTTAGAAACCAAGATTAGATTTGTAAGCGAATAGACCTTCTACACCAGAAAAACAAAAAAATGAGAGAGCTTTGCATGAAGATGTGCAAATAATATGATTTATGAATTCATTAATTACATGAGATGATTTTATTTATAAAAGAAATGTATGCATATGCCTAAACTTATCTTGAGCAACAAGATAGCTCAACAAGATAAGGATGACAATAATTAGCCTAGGAATTAAATAATTACCTAAGTAAACTTATGTAAGGAGTGTAATTCGTATTAGTACACTGCTTACCCTGATAGCACAACTTAGGAATGGCATGCACCTAAAACTAAGATGGATGTGAGAAAGCATGAATAAATGGAGTCACGACAACAAGACTTTGATCAGAAATTGCAATTACAAATGCAATAATGAGTAAGAAGAGGAAAGCCAATGGGATAAAACCCTATTAGAGATGACTGTGCAGAGAAACCTTTGGAAGAGCTTATTGTGGAGTAACACCTAGAACCACAATGGAATGTAAAAGACCCACACTTCCTTGAAAAAAAAAATTTCACTAATTTTTTTTTTTACATCCTTAATGTCTTGCTCAATTAGTTGTATACTACAGAAAATTTTATCCATCTACGGGATAGGCATCATCCATCCGGGATGAAACTCTAACCATCACCGAGTTAGGATAATGAAATGTCCATCCCGAACAAGACTCATCTATCCATCCACAATAGGCATCTAACCTTTTGGTTTAGGTCAATGTCACTTGGGACCCATCTAAATAATGTAGACATCAGGCATCTAAACTTTTGGTTTAGATTGATATCCCACTTGGGACCAAGATCTGTCTATCTAAATAATGTAGACATCTAACCACATGGGTTAGAAAATGCTCTGGCCAGAGACTTAGACTCATCAGGACCATCCAGGTCCTGAGTCACTCTCTAAAAACTACACTCCCCTACTAGGAGTGCACCGAGGTCAACGTCCTAAGGAGTATGTGAGATAATAATAAAAGCTTGAGTCCTGCCTCAGAATTTGGCCTAAAGCCTCGAGGAATCAAGCGAATCCATCTGAGATTCCTTCTGAGTATAACAAGTAATCTCTAACTTCAATTTTAATATTTATTTATCTTCCTTTATCTTAAGGTATCTTAACAAGGCCAATAAGGTAAACACCCTTAACCAATCCTAAATCCCCACCCCGAGCGCCTGCGTACTAGGGACAACTCCGTCCCTAGACTGCCTACATACACCGTTTCAGCATGGGATCAAGGTGTATAATATGTAGTTCTATTTTCTAATCTATTGTTGGATATAAAATGTTTTGTGGGTACGTGACCTTTTCTAAGGCCATTACCCCAGACAGTTTCTCTTCGGTTACTACCCACATAAGGCAGCATATAAAGCATAAAGATTCATTTGTTTCCTAATTCATCTATGTCCTAAGTTCCTATAAGTCACGTCACCCTTGCCCGTTAAATAAAAGATAAAAGAATTAAAAGTCAATTCAAATGCCCAAATTGGAGTTTTCTATGGTCTTCACTAGCGGATGTAAGTCCATTATAGTATTATCTTTTTTTTATATTATCGATCCAAGAGGGATTTCCCGTCCCTTGGATTTTAACTCCAAAATGATCCTTATTACTCCCTGGCGATTTATAGGGATGATGCCACAGACGCCGTTGTTGCAACTTTATTAGGCTATAAGTGCAGTAACTCAAGAGCGACGACATTACCCGTAAACGTAAGTCAAAGACACCGTTAATACTGAACGCTGCTGGTTTTTATGTTTTCCTTCTCTTATTTAATTTTTCTATCTAAGAAGAAATTAAATGCATTATCAATAATAAGAAAAGTAGCTTGTGCACATAAACCAAATGGAATATAAAAGCTTTATACCTTCTTGCTAAGGAAGTAAAATTAAATGAACTTACTAAATAAAAAAAACTATCTATTCAAGTATATTTGCTAGAAAGAAGTATTACATCTACTTACATCCTATGAAAGTAAATTTTTTGTAACAATGAATTGAATAGTCAAATCCATTTATGAAATAAAAATATTTAAATATAAAGTTAAATTCTTCAAGATGGGTGATCTAATTCATAGATGGTATGAATCTAATTATTTTGCAATGTTAGTATTTCCTAGGAAAGAAATTTGAATCTATTTGCATAATCTATCATAGAGTAAGTAGTTTTTGATTTAAATTGCATAATATTTTTGAGATAAATATCCATCTAAGATAGCATAAATAATTTCCAATTCAATGGCATAATCTATTGTTTCAAGAAAAAGGTTTATTAATTTTGATTGAATTGCATGACTAAAGAAGACTAGACTTTAATTGCATAAGTTATTTCACTAATATCTTAGATAGATAAATCAATACAATGTCTTAATAAGAGTCTTGATTTTAATTGTATAAGTTATATTACTAATGCCTCAAGATT
Source organism: Sequoia sempervirens (assembly GCA_007258455.2). Classification (NCBI taxonomy): domain Eukaryota; kingdom Viridiplantae; phylum Streptophyta; class Pinopsida; order Cupressales; family Cupressaceae; genus Sequoia; species Sequoia sempervirens. Next base: position 77,128,005 of record VDFB02047397.1, on the reverse strand, counting down.
GATGATCTATCTAAAATAGGTTTGCATTAATTTGCATAAGTTTATTCTTGATAACATTCTATTGATTACATATTCACTATGACCTTGTTGTAATTAAATGAATCAACCTTGTTTTAAAAAGAATTGAATCTACTTGCATATTTAAAGAATAGCCATGATGTTGAAGAATTAAGTTTATAGCAAATTTATTAAATCATAACTATGATGTTTGTGCTATAAGCCTTGAATCTTAAGAAGATAAATTTATTACATGGAGAGAAAGTTTATTTGAAGAATAACAATAAATCTAAGAGTTAAGTTTATGGCATAATAAGAAATCATTTTTATTAAAGAGATATTATTAATTCCTTAAGTTAGTTTTTATTTTGTTTGCATGAATTCAATTTTACTACTTACCATTTGGTAAAACAATGAATCTCTCATTTAATGAAACATAAATTTAAACTTAAAATTTAATGTCTAATAGTCATAATTGTTATCATAGAATTGTTATTATTGTCATAAAGCTATAGTGTTGTCATAAGATATAAAAGTTGTCATTCCTTTATTTTAAAATCTTCTATAACCATACTCATAGTTTATCATCATTTTATGAAGAAGAGAAGTATATTCTAAGTTCATTTATTATATTCAATAATAGCTAGTAATCATTTCCATTTTTTTAAATAAAATTAAATACTATCTCATAGAACCGTGGTTTGGACCAAATCTTCATCAATCATAGATGTTAGTTAATTTGTTGTCTTACTAATTTAGGGTAACATTATTAAAATTAAGAAGTTAATGGAATAACTTGAATTCATTTAGTGTATGAGCCCATCTTTTGATTGTTAATTAGATCAAATAATTTATTCTTTAATCTATCCAATTGATACCCCTTTGAAATTTTTTTCAATTTATTTATACTAAGAAAAAAAACTATTTTATTTATGACAGCTAAATCAAAGGAATAATTATTTTTTAAGAATTTTAATATAAAAACCCATATTATAAAACATATTTATTTAGATATATTTTATTTTAATAATAATAAAATAATAATTT